>BLBF01000004.1:46033285-46077404 GCA_015471245.1 Laticauda colubrina | reverse complement strand
TTGTCCTCAGGTATACCTATTTAAACCACTTGGCAATACAAATGCTTCTATTTCTGGCATATACATGATACCTGTCATCGTGAGATTTATACCATTACATTAGCCAGCCCAGTACAATCTGGTATTGCTGTCAGAACCAGGGTTTTTCCTTTTCTTAAAGATTCAGGTATGAGCTACCCGTGCTTTCTTTACTGTACAGCCAGATGATGATCTCCTGTGCTGATTGTGTTGTGGTTCACTAGCAGCCTATGCACAGAGGTATGGGACAATGGGGAAGAATGGGGACCAGTCAGGGAGTCTGGAGAGGACTCAGATGAGGGTCCTTCATCCAATACAGAGATAGGGCCAGGACCATCTGAGAGTGGGGTGCTGCCTCCAGAGTCTGGCAGCAGCAAGGCAGAGGACCCAGGGCAGCCTGTTCCTAGTGCACGTGTGCAGAGCTGCAAGAAGGCAAGAGCAGCTGAAACAAAAGGGGAGACTCGGGAGGAAGGCTGGGAGGAGATTGCCGCTCCCATAAGTTATAAAGGACAGGCAAAGGTGATGAAACCTTTGCAGGAAGCAAAGTCATTCATTCTATTCAGATTAATCATTAAAGCTCTGTATGGACTTTGTACTTTGGTTGTTTTTTTATAATTCATTTGGCACTCTAGCTGTTGGCCCCAGTTCAAAGAAGAGAAAGGTGGGTTCTTATCTTGAAGGGACTGTTTGGGACTCATTACTGGCTGGGAATGAAAATAATTCCCAGCATTGAAAAAAAATAAGATTTCTTTTAACTAAGCGTGTGCTTAATTACAGTCTCGGGAAGCCTTGGTCAGAAAAGATTGTACATGTAGCTGCTACCTAGCTGCTACCTAGCTACATGACAAGGCTTGTTGGCTTTGATGTCAGCATAAAGATACTGTATCTGCTAGTTGTTTCCCTGATGATAAGGTAGTCAAGATGTCATTCCAGTTGTGGTAGGTGCACTGAATACGAGTCATTGACTGACATGCATTTGGGAAGAGTAATGCTAAATCTAGATTATGCCTTATGTTACACATGTTTCACCAGAAAATCCTAAAGGCCCTGTCACACTGCCCAACGGATGCAAAACGTTTGTAAAAAGGACACAGCAGACGAGAAAAATGTTCCATCCATTGTTATCCGTTCTCAAAAGGGGCAAAAATTTGCATAAACAGAGCGGATAACACGGAAAGGAACGGACGGGGGGAGTACGCAGAGCGAATGGAAAGCGGATGTGGAACGGAAGCCTAGCGGATGGAAGCGGATGGGAGCAGATGGCACATCTGCAAGGCTTCCGGGGGACTTCAGCAAAGTGGACACGGAATGGAAAGAGCGGATGCAGAGCGGATGCCGAGCAGATGAAGCGGATGCCGAGCGGATGAAGTGGATGCAGAGCGGAAGCCTAGCGGATGTGTAGTGGAAGCCTAGCGTTCACTGCGCATGCGGGGAGGATGTATTGCAACAGCCCCGCGGATATAAAGGGAAGCAGCTCCCAAGCAGGTCACCATTCAGAGGAAAGACCTGCATCCAGACACATAGAGTGCCTTGCCAGCCTGCCCTGCCAGCATGCCTGCCTGCCAGCCTTGCTGCCAGCCTTGCTGCCTGCCTTGCTGTCTGCCTGCCTGCCAGCCTCCCTGCCAGCCTTTGCTATCTGCCAGTCTTGGTGCCTGCCTACCTGACAGCCTTGGTGCATGCCTTCCTGCCAGCCTTCCTGCCAGCCTGCCTGCAAGCCTTGCTGCCTGCCTTCCTGCCAGCCTGCTTGCCAGCCTTCCTGCAAGCCTGCCTGCCAGCCTCCCTGCCAGCCTCCCTGCCAGCCTCCCTGCCAGCCAGCAACCCCACAACCATGGGGAAGAAGAGAAAGCCTCAGCCATCTGCTGCCATCCCTGGCAAGAGGGACAGGGCCACCCTCCCGCCCCCTGGCCCTCACTCTGCTTCTGCTGAGGCTTCTGTAGAATGGGCTCGCTCTTCTGCGGCTGGGGTTCTGCTGCTTCTGCTTCTGGAGGAGCTGCTGCTGCTGCTTATGGTGGTGGTGCTTCTGCTTGTGCTTACTCTGCTTCTGCTGCTTCTGGCGGTGGTGCTTCTGCTCGTGCTTACTCTGCTGAGGCTGCTCCTGGCGGTGGTGCTTCTGCTGGTGCTTACTCTGCTGAAGCTGCTCCTCGTCCTGCTGGCCCTGCTGGTCCTGCTCGTGCTCCTGGTCTTGCTGGTCCTGCTGGTCCTGCTGGTCCTGCTCGTGCTCCTGGTCCTGCTCGTGCTCCTGGTGCTGCTGGCACAGCTGGTGCTTACTCTGCTGCTGCTGATCCTGGTCCTGCTGGTGCTGGTGCTGCTGCTGCTGCTGCTGATGATGTTGATGATGATCCTGCTGCTGCTGCTGCTGCTGCTGATGATGATGATGATCCTGCTGGTGCTGCTGCTGGTGATGTGGAGGAGCAGCCCCTATAACCTGGAAGCCCCTCTGATGAGGGCCCATCTGGTCCTGCCAAAGGGAGGAAGAGGCATATGCAGGAACGAGAGAGGAGGCAATACTCCATTGAGGAGGAACATGAGGATGAGGTGCTGGAGTGTCTGAGAGAGAATGACTGTCTATGGCGGAAGGGACACCAGCTCTACAGGGACACCAAAAGGAAGCAGGCTGCTTGGAGAGAGAAGGCGGAGAGTCTGGGCTACACTTTGGATGTGCTCCTCGGCTGGTGGAAACATATTCACACCTGGTATGGGAAGCTGCACCTCAAGAAATCTGGCCAGGCCATGGTTAAGCTGACGGACAGAGAGACCTATGTCATGGCCAGGTGCAGCTTCCTGGAGGGTGAGATCCGCCACCGAGGAGCAGTAGCAGCCCCTCTCACGGCCCTCTCTCTCAGGCAGCCCGCTGAGAGCCAGTCCTCTTCCGGCCGAGAGTCAGCTCCTGTCTCCAGGCAGGTTTCTGTGGAGCGTCCCACGGCGGAGAACCCACGGACAGCTGTTTTAACTGTGGTGGAGCACGTGGAGGACTCCCTGGTGCAGTGGGAGAAAGGAGATGGCACGTCCACCACAGCCCTACCCACATCCACCCCAGCTCCACCTCCACAGAAAGGCAGAGAGCCAGACAGGAGGGGCAGAGCCACACTGTCCTGCTGGAGATCAGGGACACCATCCGGAGCAGCATAGATCTCCTCTCTCAGATAGTCCACACCGACTCCTCATCCTCCAACTGCAAGCCCTTCCTCACCTATGTCAACCAGACCCTCACGGACATGGAGGAACCCCAGTACCAGGTGGTGAAGGACCGGATCACTGAGCTGCTTCACAACCCTCCAGACCCAGAGGAACCTGCTCCCACCCAGTCCAGGTCTGCTCCTCCACCCCAGGTGATGTCCCTCCCATTCCAAGGCTTTCCACAGGCCCTCACCTACCAGGGCTACAGCTACCAGGAGGTCCAGCAGCACAGACAGCAGCCCTTCCCAGTCCAGGCACAGACTCATCAGACGCCACCGTTGCCACCGGTTCCACTGATACCACCGATGCCACCCACACCAATGATGCCACCGATGACAGCGATGCCACCCACGCCACCGATGCCACCAACTCCAGTCCTCACCCAGTTGCAGACCAGACAGCCCCAATACACTCCTCCTTCCTCCACCCCACAGCCAAGCCCAGCCTCAGTACATCTGTCCTCGGTACTGGGGCTGACACTCCATGGCATGGAGGAAGGAGCTCTCAACATCACGGGGATGAGCCAGCTATCTGAGAGCTTCCTCAACACACCATCACCTGTTGTCCTCTTGGGGCCAGGCACCCCAATGACACTTCAGCACTCCAGCAGCAGCCACCTCCACAGCACCTGGACCCTTTACCCCTGAGACTGGGCACACCTCCGAGTGACCGATAAGAGTGCCAGAGACTGGGTGGCTACCTGTAGATTTTATTTGGACACTTGACTTGGGTCATTTTTCTTTTACAGCTTGTTATTAATGAAGTTTATCTTTGCTTCACATGCTTCATTTATTTTTTTCAATAAAGGTTTAAGCCTTTGCATGCTTGTGGGATGGGTTAAGATAGCAGTGGGATGGGCAGGGATACCTTTGGGATGGGTAAGGATAGCAGTGGGATGGGCAGGGATACCTTTGGGATGGGTAAGGATAGCAGTGGGATGGGCAGGGATACCTTTGGGATAGATAAGGATAGCAATGGGATGAGCAGAAATACCTTTGGGATGGGTAAGGATTGCAGTGGGATGGGCAGGGATACCTTTGGGATGGGTTAAGATAGTTGTGGGATGGGTTAAGATAGCTGTGGGATAGATAAACCTCCAGTGCAAGCATAGTGGGACTGTATGGTCCACCCTCCCAGCTGCCACACCTATGGCCCTTTATTATCAATAATAATGTAATCATTGATCCACACATTTCAACATAAACACAACTCTTTATTAAATGCCCTGCTCATTGTAGGCCCACCCAACATACATGGCCCAATCTCATCCGTGTGATGAGACAGACTGAAGGAAGCATCTATTAATCATCGATCATCCTGTCTTGCCACTCCACTGCTCCAGCTGGGGAGTTGCACCAGTGTTTCAGGAGGTTGCGCTGCTTCTTCCCTTCACGTGAGGCTCTTTTGGGGCCTTGCACATCCTTAGTGTCGATCAGGTTTTGCCCTTGCCTCCATTCCCCAAGCTCCATGTCCCCATTGCCTTGTTGGAGGTCCACGAGCCTGTTCTGCAAGACTGGGTAGCGGGTGCGCATGAGATTGTGCAGGATGCAGCAAGCTTCCACAATCCTCCTCATGGTCTCTGGGCGATGCTTCATGGTGGTGAGAAGTACCTGGAACCTGTTGGCCAGGATGGCAAAGGCGTTCTCTACCACCCATCTTGCCCTAGACAGCCTGTAGTTGAAGATCCTCTCTTCACGGGTGAGGCATCTGGAGGTGTAGGGCTTCATGAGTTAGGTTCTGAGGGAGAAGGTGTCATCCCCCATGATGAAGTAGGGCACATCTTGTGGGAAGCCCATGGTGAGGTTGCGTTCCAGCCCCTCCTTGAGGTGACTGGTATTGTATACCTGGGCATCTGAAGATGAGCCGTTGCCTGAAGCATCGATGTACATGAACTTGTAGTCAGCATCGACCATGGCAAAGAGGACAATGCTGAAGAAGCCCTTGTAGTTGAAATAAGTGGACCCCGACTTGGCTGGTGCTTTGCAGGCCATGTGCTTGTCATCTATGGCTCCAACGGTGTGGGGGAAGTTCCACCTCTGATACCACTGCTCTGCAACTTTCTTCCATCCTTCTTCAGTGGAGGGGCACTGGAGGAGCTCCTCCAGGTATTCTTCGATGATGCCTGCACCACTTCTCTGACCACAATGCAGATGGTGTTGTGTGGCACCCTCCAGCCGTACTGCATACTCCTGTAGGTGGTCCCTGAGGCCAGGTGGCATAAAGTCAGTGCCACCTTGAGCCCAGGGTCCAGGCTGGGGCAGAATTGGGTGCTCTGCTTGGTCAACCTGGGTGTCAGCCGCTGCACAACTTCATCAAACATGGCTGGAGGCATCCTCATGAAGTTCTGGAATGCCCGAGTGTCTTCGTTCCTGAGCTCCACCATCAGTTTGTTGTTCAGTCCGTACTCTGCTCTTCTCCCAATCCATCTTTGGACCCAGTTGCTTCTTGGCCGCCTTCTTTTCTTCCCGTAGTAGAGTTCACAGAGCCTGTAGATGGCTTTGCACTGTTGCAGAACGATGGTGGCTACCAAAAGGAGTTTGTTACGATCCATGGTGGATCGTATTACGATCGTATTTGTTACAATCCATGGTGGACATGACTGGATGCTGTGGAAGAGGTAGAGGCAGATGAAGGCTGCAGAGGTCTGCACAGCTGGTCTGCTGGTCTGAAAGTGAGATCCAGGTGAGTTGCTCCCCCTTTTTATAGGCAATATAGGTTTTCCACTATGTGTCCTTTTGCATCCCCTAGACATCCTCTAGACATCCTTAATATCTGAGATAGGTCCTCTCTGCGAACGTTTTTTCCATTTTAAATGCTTTCTTTGCGTGCTGCATCCGCTTTCATCCTTTCTCCATCCGTACTACTAATGCTGCGCGTTCGTTCCGCTTCCGTTCCGCTTTCTCCCTGCGTCCGTTTTCCGCTGGAGCTAATGCGAGTTGCACAGATGCGCAGCGGATGCCTCGTGGATATAGCGGATGCGTAACGGATGACAACGGATGCAGAACGGATGTCCCCCGTATGCATAGCGGATGCAGAACAGACGTGTTGGATAAATTTTCCACTCAAAGTTTTGAGCAGCTCAAAACCTTTTGAGCGGATGAAATGTCAATAGACGGATGCTGGACAGATAGAGAGGAAGCAAAACGGAGGCAGTGAGTACAGAACGGAAGCATCGCGTTAACCAACGGATGGTAAGTGTATTTCTCCATTTTACATCCTCTTTCCATCTCCATTGGTGCAGTGTGACAGGGGCTTAACAAACAACCTCGCACCACTGAGGAACTGAGATCTTGATCCCATTTCTGTTCACCTAAAATGCCTAACATAAAATAAATATCAAGGATGAGAATGCTGGGAAAAGAGAGATACTGAAGAAAAACTTCTTGGGCTGGCACAAATTGTAACTTAAAAACTTCCCATTACAGCTTCTTGCCCTAACTCATTACAGAGACACCAAATGTGTTTGACACAGAGAAAGTTAGAAATATCAACATAAGTCTTTTCTGCAATAAAGGTGATCAACATTTAAAAAGATGTGGGGGGAGGAATCTCCTTGTTGAAATAATATGGAAATTCCCTAGGAACTTTTAGTAATGTTGTTACCGTACTCTCCACCCTTACTTTTATTATGTCACATAGATGAAAACATGACATTGATTTTGAAAATACAAAATCATACATTTGTATTATTGTTTCATCCAGTTTTACTAGCTATGAAAGTAACAGTGCTTTAAACTGCAATGTCTTTGAAAGTAAGTCTCACTAAATACATGTGATGTGTCTTCTGTTTTTAATGCAGTTTTTGTTTTATTGATTGATTGATGATTTGTAGAGCTGGTCATCTCATAACAGAGGTGATGGGTGGTGTACAATGATTAAAAGCAACATTAACCCATGATGTTACTGGTTGAACGGTAACCCCAAAGCCATATCATCAGCAGACATCAAATTTCCTGGTCCAAATACTTGGAGAAATAGCCAGGTCTTTAGAGTCTTACAGAAGTTTAATAGGCCAGTAGGATCTCATGAATGGGGATATTGAACAAAGCTAATAATTAGTAATTGATACCAATATAATATATAACTTTGTATTCATAGTATTACAGAAGATTATAGAGTCTTTAGCAAAGGCAGAGAACCTTTTTATGGCTATAAGCATTGCTGTTGTAATAAGGGTCATATATTTATACATGGACAAAGTAGATGGTCCAAACCAAACTAAGAGGAACCAAGTCATGACAAATGCATCCACATTAAAATATAATATTGTAAAAGAGCATTCTTTTACTCTTTTTACTAAAAGCACTGCATGTTGTAAAAACACACACTGCAAATTTTGGAGATGGGATTCAATGACTGGTCAGTAGTATTCGAATAAGTTTGTCTGACTTTTTATTTCTTTCTGCCCTACATAATAGCATTAGAATGTTATCCAATATCATATTATTTAACGCATATAGCTGAGCTCATGGAATAAAAGATCAAGGGACTTAAGTCCCCTCTCTTGAAAAGCTCTCTGACTCTTTACCCCTTTCCTCCTATTTTGGGGGTAACAGCTTGGAAGTTACTTTATTTATTGATTGATTGATTGATTGATTGATTGATTGATTGATTTATTTATTTATTTATTTACTTACTTACTTACTTACTTACTTACTTACTTACTTACTTAAGCCCATGTCACACTGAACCAACAGATGCAAAGAGGATGTAAAATGGACAAAAAACCTTGCCATCCATTCAAAAACGCGATGTACTCACTGCCTCCGTTTGGCTTCCTCTCTATCCATCCAGCATGCGTTTATGGACGTTTCATCCACTCCAAAAGTTTTGGGCTGCCTAAAACTTTTGCGCAGAAATTGTATCCAGTTCGTCCGTTCTGCATCCACTACGCATCCGTTATGCATCCATTACGCATCCGCTATATCCGCTAGGAATCCACTACGTATCTGTGCAACTCCATCCGCCCGGACGTGGGGAGGAAGCGGAATGGATGCAGAACGGATGCAGAACAGATGCAGAACGGATGCAGAACAGATGCAGAATGGAAACAAAGCGTTTAAAACAGAATAAACGTTCACAGAGGGGACCTTTGTCGGATATTAAGGATGTTTGGAGGATGCCTACAGGATGCCTAGAGGATGCCTAGCGGAAAACCTATACTGCCTATGAAAAGGGGGAGCAACTCGCCTGCATCTCACTTTCAGAAGAGCAGCCCAGCAGTGCAGACCTCTGCAGCCTTCATCTGCCTCTTCCTCTTCCACAGCATCCAGTCATGTCCACTGTGGATTGTAACAAAGTCCTTTCGGCAGCCACCATCATTCTGCAACAGTGCGAAGCCATCTGCAGGCTCTGTGAACACTACTGCGAGAAGAAAAGGAGCCACCCAAAAAGAGTTTGGGTCCGAAGATGGTTCACCAGAAGAGCAGAGGACGGACTGTACAACAAGCAGATGGTGGAGCTCAGGAGCGAAGACACTCGGGCATTCCAGAACTTCATGAGGATGCCTCCAGCGATGTTTGACGAAGTTGTGCAGCGCCTGACACCCAGGTTGACCAAGGAAAAAAACAGCTTCCGGCCCAGCCTGGAACCTGGGCTCATCCAACCTGGGCTCATCCAACACCATCAGCATTGTGGTCAGAGAAGTGGTGCAGGCCATCATCGAAGAATACAAGGAGGAGCTCCTCCAGTACCCCTCCACTGAAGAAGGATGGAAGAAAGTTGCAGAGCAGTGGTATCAGAAGTGGAACTTACCACACACCGTTGGAGCCATAGATGGCAAGCATGTGGCCTGCAAATCTCCAGCCTACTTACTTACTTACTTACTTACTTACTTACTTACTTACTTATTTATTTATTTATTTTGTCAAGTGATTATAAGATAACAGGTATAAGTAGAAACATAGTTATGAATACATGAAATGGATACATAAAAGAAAAATAAAAAGAAACAATAGGACAGGGACAGTGGGCATGTTGGTGTGCTTATGCACGCCCCCAACAGACTGAGACTAAGAGTGCCATCATTTACCTCCTAGGTGGGACTTCACCTGGCATCCTCTCTCAAACCCAGTGTATCTAAAAGACAGGCTTTTATTGTTTGTGCTGCTATGATTAAAAGGGGAAAAGGAGGGGGATGAAATAATTTTTATAATATATTACTTTTATATAGTGTATCTTTTTGTCCTTGTGGTGTAAATGGATATGTATATATTTATGTATGACTGAAGGTTTCAGCCTTTCCCCTCCCATTTTAGGAAATGTGGATCAATCTCACAAGAGATAAACAAAACCAAACTTTATTTTAAAAGACAATGTAAAATATATGAACTCCTATTTACTTTTTAGAAATAAATATGCAAAAAGTTCATGTAACATTTCAAGTAAACCTCAAAAGCCCACAAATAGTAAGCTTGGACAGGATCTTATATACGAGTCTGCAGTTTAAGATTTATAAGAAGCTGAATAAAAACTTTTTAAAAGTTCTTGTACACATCCTAGGAATAAAAAATATCCAAAAAACTAAGATAGTATAAATGGCAGGTAAAAAGAGATGTGGCTAGAGACTTATGATTTGAATGGGGTTGGATGTGTTGGAGTCCTGACAATAAAATTTTAAAAAAGAAACCAACATTATTAGTAACAATGTGGATTGCTTGAAAGCGTTTTCAGCATTGGAGATAATTTAAAATACAGCTTGAAAATTATGTTGTTTTAAGTGTGAAAAAATATAGGACAATTCAAATGTATTTAAAATCATTCTGATAATTGGACATGCACTTCCTCATTTAAATTATTTCAGCTCCAAAAATGATAAAAATATGATATTGACTTTTTCAGTGTTAATGAGGTAAACTGTAGAGCAGGATTGATTAAATTCAAAGAGTAAATTAAACTTCTCCAGACCTCAAAGATCTGGATTGAAAGATAAAAATTGTGAGGCCTTAAGGGGGTTGTTTTTTGTGAGATTGTTAATTATGTGATATGTAAACCTGCATGGCTTACATACCATAAAAATGCATGTGGAGTTTTGAAGAACATTCTCGCAACAAGAGACCAGAAGGACTAGTTTTGCCAACATATGGATCTGGATTCAAAGTTGAGTCATGAGGAGCAATTGAAGGATATACACACCTCTCTTTGCTGCAGTAGTAATCATTCAGATTTTTTGCTGCCTACTAATTGTACCTTTAAAGGAGATTCAGTGCTGCAAGACAAAAGATATATATGTATAGTAGACTGGAGAGATGGGAAATAATTCAGTATTATTTGGCATAGGAGCCAAATACGTCTATCCATGGTTTTAAATAGACCACTAAAACTCAATATTGTACCAATCTATCACTTAAGCCCATGTCCCACTGCACCAATGGATGCAAAGAGGATGTAAAAGAGACAAAAAAGCTTGCCATCCATTGGAAAACGTGATGCATCCATTGTGTACTCACTGCGTACGTGTTTCATACGCTCTATCCGTCAAACATCCATCTACTGCTATTTCATCCGCTCAAAAAGTTTTGAGCTGCACAAAACTTTTTGAGTGGATGAACTTTCCGCCGCGTACAATGTACATCTGTGACACATACGGGCAACAAACGTTCTACGTCCGTTGTCATCCATTAAACGTCCACTGTATCCTCTCGGAATCCTCTGGACACCCCCTCAACTCACATCGGCTGCAGCTGAAAGCGGAAAGAGGGAGGAAGTGAAAGTTACACGGAACGTCCACACAGCATGAGTAGCACGGAAATAGAAAGGATGTAAGTGGATGCATCTTGTATATAAAGCATTAAAATGGACAAAATGTTTGTATATGGGATGTATCTTGGATATTTAGGATGTCTGGAGTATGCCTAGAGTATGTGGAAGGACACCTACCAGAAAACCGATATTTCCTATAAAAAGGGGGAGGAAATCACCTGGATCTCACTATCAGTCCAGCAGCCATGGTGCACAGACATCTTCACCCTTGGTCTTGCTCTTCCACATCATCCATTGATCTCCGCCATGGATCATCACACACTCCTTATGGTAGCTGCCATCATTCAACACCAGAACCAAGCCCTGTTCAGACTGTTTCACCTTTTCTATGCAAGGAGAAGAAGGAGACATCCAAGATATGTGTCTGGGTCTGACAATGGATCGGGAGAAGAGTGGAGTTTGGACTGTATGACAAGCTGATGGTGGAGCTGAGGAATGAAGACACTCGTGCATTCCAGCACTTCATGAGGATGCCATCAGCCATGTTTGACGAACTTGTTGAGCGTCTGAGACCCAGGTTGACCAAGCTGAGCACCAACTTCCATCCCAGCCTGGACCCTGGACTGAAGGTGGCACTGACTCTGTGCCACCTGGCCTCTGGAACCACATACAGAAACATGCAGTGTGCCTGGAGGATGCCACACAACACCATCAGCAAAGTGGTCAGAGACGTGGTGCAGGCCATCATCGAAGAATACATGGAGGAGCTCCTCCAGTGCCCCACCACTAAACAAGGCTGGAGGAAAATTGCAGAACAGTGGTATCAGAGATGGAACTTTCCCCACACCATTGGAACCATAGATGGGAAGCACGTGGCCTGCAAAGCTCCAGTCAACTCAGGGTCCTCTTATCACAACTAAAAGGGCTTCTTCAGTATCATCCTCTTTGCCATGGTTGATGCTGACTACAAGTTCATGTACATCGATGCTTCAGGAAATGGGTCAGCTTCAGATAGCCAGGTATACAATGCCAGTGACCTCAAGGATGGGCTGGAATGCAACCTCATCATGGGTTTCCCAGATCCAGACCCCTTACCCAATTACACACAAGATGGGCCCTACTTCATCGTAGGTGATGATGCCCTCTCCCTCAGAACCTAGCTCATGAAGCCCTACACTTCCCGATACCTCACCCGTGAAGAGAGGATCTTCAACTACAGGCTGTCCAGGGCAAGACGGGTGGTGGAGAACGCCTTTGGCATCCTGGCCAACAGGTTCCAGGTACTTCTCACCATCATGCAGCATCACCCAGGGACTGTGAGGACCATCGTGGAAGCTTGCTGCATCCTGCACAATCTCATGCGCACCTGCTACCCAGTGTTGCAGAACAGACTTGTGGACCATCAACGAGGCAATGGGGACATGGAGTCTGGGGAATGGAGGCAAGGACTAAACCTGATAGACACTGTGGATGTGCAAGGCCCCAACAGAGTTTCGCATGAAGGGAAGAAGCAACGCAACCTCCTGAGACACTGGTGCAACTCCCCAGCTGGAGCAGTGGAGTGGCAAGACAGGATGGTAGATGCTTAATGGATGCTTCCTTGAGCCTGTCTCATAACACTGATGAGATTGTGCCATGTATGTTGAATGGCCCTACAATGAATAGGGCATTAATAAAGAGTTTTGTTTATTTTGAAATGTGTTGATCAATGAATAGATTGTTCTTGATAAAAAAGGGCCATATGTGTGGCAGCTGGGCGGGTGGACCATACAGTCCCACTATGCTTGCACTGGAGGTTTATCTATCCCACAGCTATCCTTTCCCATCCCACAACTATCCTGACCTATCCCACAGCTCTCCTTACCCATCCCAAAACTATCCTTACCCATCCCACAAGCATGCAAAGACTTAACCCTTTTTTCAAAGTTTTCACCAACACTTTATTAAGTAAATAAAATGAACCAAGTGTGTGAAGCAAAGATAACCTTTATTAATAACTGTCTTAAGTAAACTGTATGACTTCTTCTTCATGATCTTCTCCTTCATCACCTGGTACTGGGCCTTGAAACATGACTGAAACATGGGAAACTAGGGAGGCTGTTGAGTTGTACATGAAAAAGAGGACACTCATATATAATTCTTGGACTCATTGTAATCAAAATACAACACTTCCTACCATGAAGACTTCATCAAGATTTTCTTCCTTGACAAAATTCAAAAGTAATTTGTTTTCCATCAAATTGAAGACTATTTTAAAAAACCACAGAAGAATTTTTAGAACAGCTCTGCTTAAGATGTTGCATTTATATTCTGATACATTATGGAACTGAAAATGGTGCAGCCACTTGACTACCCTGTGCCAGAATTTCATGCTTACTTTATTTCTACTTCACTTCTATGAAACTAAGTTAGGAAAAAAAATAATTGTCTCTTTTTCTAAAGGCAATAATTGCTTGGTTACTAGGAATATCAAGTAATAACGTAATAATTTTTATTAGATTATTACTTGAATTAAATATGAGGAAGAGATAGATTGATAAACAGACAGATAATTAGATGGTATCATGTTCTTACAAATTAGTGAAAAAGGCTACCTTGTGATTTGCTAATGAACCACATCTATGTGCTCAGAAGTAACTGAATTAACCCAGTAGTGGCTAAAAATCCATTGAACAATTTATATTGTATGGAAAGCAGCTAATCACAAAATGGCAAGTGGAGAAGTGAAGGTGGGAAACATAGGCAACACTAGATATTGTATCTGTGACGAATACTTGGGAGACATTGTCCTGGAAAATTGTCATAATACTAGCAAAATGTGTAGGGAGCAATCTGTTTAGAAGGTAGTAGTCACAGTTAAATAAGAAACAACTAAACATGTCTAAAAAACCAAGCATGTTTTTAATATATCGATTGACAGTCATTAAAAAATAACCCCGTATGATTACAGAACTAATTATACTTCTGACCCGTATAATGTAATACCCAGTTCATTGCTTTCATCCAGAAACTTGCAAGAAGATTCATCCATCTGTATCGGCAAAAGCACAATGTTGATAAGCCCCTGCTAAATCTCAGACCTGACAAGTCTGTGTAGCTTAGTGGGCCAGAAGATGTGGAGCCCTATAGCAGCTGGAGCAGGTGAAGATTTTGCAACATTAGACAGGATTTAGAGGTAAAACCTGACCTGCAAAACCCTAGATTGCACTTGGCAAATAGTTATGGGGAAAGTGGCACGATCTGGGATTAGCTAGGGAATAGCACAAGAATAGTAAGAAAAGAATGGTGTCAGAATGACATGTACTGAAACAATCCCTGCATAGTTTTCTTCCTTTTACTATTCCAAGCAGAATGCCACAAAGAAAAGAGAAGGGTAGGAAATAATGACACAACCTTTGCCTTTTATCTCTGAGAAAGCATGATAGAGAGGGAACTAGAAAGAAAGAAAGAAAACGGCTAAGATGTTTTCTTCCTGTCTTTCCTCCAGTTTGATTAGATAATGAGGCATCAAAGAGGCAACCTACAAATGCAAATATAAATCCTGATGCACAGGAAGATTTTATGATGTCAGTCAAACAGAGGTGATTACTGCCTAATTATTGTCTCAGGGAGTAAATCTATGCTGCGTGGAAAGCAGAGAACAAGTGATAGTTTGGTGTAAAATCCAAGATGCAGTTCTATCTCTACCTAGCAGCTAATTTACATAAGCTTTTTTCTTTATGCCCAAAGACTATTCTGTGTATGTGTGTGTTTTTTGAAAGTTTTAACTTCCCTGTGGTTACATTTACTTCTGAGAATACCAAGATTGGGAAATATGAATACAGCCATCTGAAATCTTTCCATTGTGACTAAGCCTCTCTTTTACCATGTGGGAAGTATCCGTGCCAGAATAAGTAACCAGGAAGAATTTTCCAGAGATTGTTCTCTTTTTGTAAATAAGAAAACCAAACCACACATGTACAGATAGATTCAGAGGACAGTCATGAAAATGGGAAATGAATATAAAACCAAATCCATGAAGGGATATGTAGACATTTTGTGTAAAGAAAAAAATAATAATTAAGTAGTGACACCACAGACATCCTTAAATACCTAGAGAGGATGTTTCACAGATAACAAATATGGTTGATATTCCAGAAGGGAGAATCAAAGCAGAGAGTTAAATGGAAGGAAAGGTTTTTCAAAGGAACAGTAGGTTGAATGATATCAGCACAAAAATTGTGCTCTGGTCCTATGTTGGCTTCCTCCTAAGAGCAAGCCAAGTTGCTACTAAAGGCAGGTTACTGTTTTTGACTTTCAAAAAATTTAATTTGCATCATTTTAATATTTTAATTACTTTTCTATTTCTCTTTTTATAATTTGTAAGCTGCCCAGCATCACCTTATGGGGTAGATGGGTGGTATAAAAATTTAATAAGTAAGAATAATATATAAAGGCTATATGGCTTGAAACTGGAGTACTTGTAGGACTGTCTTCTTCAGCCAATTTTATCCAACCTGACTTGGACATCCTGGGAGACCCTGTTTGTGGTTCCACAGTTTCATGATGTGACAATAGCGGAAACCTGCAGGCAGTAAGTGTCTGTGTGTATGTGTATCTGCCATAAAGATAATTATTTTGAAGACGCTTTGGTATGAATTGATGCCATCATTTACTGTTGGGTTTATGTGTAATTAGGGATTGGTTAATTTTTATTTCTATAGTTTTTTCTGTAGTTAATTCTTATTTTTGTAGACTTTAAACATTTTATTGCATCTTATAGGTGTATTATAAACTAGCAAGCACTAATTCTTATTGATATCACATTAGGCTGTATTTGAAGCCACAGAAACCTGGAGATTGTGAATTCTAGTCCCACCTTAGCCATGAAAGCTGGATCAATCATTCTCTTTCAGCCCAACCAATCTTCTAAGGTTGTTGTTGTGGGGGAAAATGGAAGGAAGAAAGAGTATTATGTGTGTTTGCTGCCTTGAGTTATTTAAAGTAATAAAATAAGATAATAAACAAACAAGTGACCAAATTCTTCTTCAACTTCTCTGGAAGATTGTCTAAGATGTTTGTGGCCTTTAAGACTTTAATGAGTATGATTATATCACTGTATTATGCAAGAATGCAACAGAAAACTACTCTTGCTATGTTGACTTTGGAGAAAGTATTTTTTTTTCTTCATTTTCAAAACAAAAGTATGCTTATCTAGGTTCATATTTTAATATTTACATGCTTAGTACCACAGAATGGTTGGAAACAATGCTACTGACTTTTCACATTCATAACCAGAAGGATTTTAAGGTTTCACTAAGGAAGTGACTCAAATGGTTCATTCCTGTTTTAACCTATAGGATGGTTAATTTTCTGTTACTTTATCCTTATGCTATCTTAGAGGGAACAAGCTGCTGGACTGACTATACAATGTTCGCTTTATTTTGTCTCAGTTGATAAGAGTTACAAAATAAGAATACTATCTTTTATTAGGCAAGAAAGAAATGTCACTTTTGTTGTATCAACGCTGATAATAAATGATCAAGCCAAAGATAAGGCCTTTGAATTTTCAGTGTTTTCAGTCAGACTGGAGCTGTTCCACTGGGGAAGTAATAACTTTTTACTGAGATCAATGGCATTTTAATATGCTTCATTTTGGTTTAATCGTTTTTTTGTCCCTTTCACGTTGAATGCAGTCCAACAGAAAGCCTTTGAGTATGATGAAAACTGAAAGCTTGCTTTCAGATCGGTCAAAACTGAGTAAACTCACACAGATCACCAGAGTAACTCAGAGTAACTTGGATACAAAATCACCATGGAAGCACTTATTTGGGTTTGTTTGAACACTTATTTATTAATTTGTTTTCCAGTTTTTGTACAAAACTTCAATCACCAGAATCTGGGCAGTATACAAGAAAAATACAAGACAATCAACCAATAAAAAAAAGATTCTATTCTCTAATAAAACAGTCATAATAATACAACTGAATAAATAGTTTATCATACTATGGATAAAAGTCCAGGTGAATTGAAAGCAAAAATCTCCTGAGTTTTCTGGAATAAAAGGAGATCAGGGTACTTCCAGGGTAGCATGTTCCAAATGTACCTCCAGGGTAGCATGTTCCAAAATTAGGGGCTATTCCTGAGAAGGCACAATGATATGATCTGGAATGTATTTTTACCATTACATGACAGGTAAACTGAGCACTCAGCCTCCCTTCCTTCTAATGCATAATTAGAAGAATAGTTTTTAAATTATCTTTTTCTCACCCTAGCTCATTGCACAAATAAAGTGACAAGTAGAACGATGATCTCATTTTAAAGTAGAGTTTTATGAGTTTTTTTCTAACAAATTTGGTCATGGACATGATTATACTTCCTGGTGACATTCCATCTTCTCTTGGGTGGCTACAAGCATGCACTTTCCTCTGATTTCTGGCTATTGCCCCAAATCATCATTTTACTTAGGTTTTAGGAAAAATTGGACACCTGGTATCCATGGAGACATACGTTCCTGTAATGGATAAATGGTGGCTTGGAAAATACAGTCAGGCATTATGCAGGCTCCTTATTAGTCTTTCGAAAGAATGACTGACCTCTCTTTTGAAAGAGTGCTAAATTTGCACATAACATGTAGCCTAAATGACAGGTTACACAGTAACGGAGGAAGGATTGAGTGGAGTAGTTAGCTGCAGTTATCTTCATAGGTCACAGTTCCCTTTTTTCCTCTCTCCCAGCAAAGTGGCAGGCAGTTCCACAGCTGAGGAGGAGGAGGAGGAGGAGGAGGAGGAGGAGGAGGAGGAGGGATTTCCGTTGTTCCCTGCCAAGTTGCCCACAAGCAATGGGAAAACCAAGCAGGAAGTTGGAAGTTGCTCATGCTTCTGCCTGTCATTTGTTTTTCTGTTTAGCGAAGGCAATATCTCTGAAAGGATTACCCAATGGGTGATGGGTTATCTAATTCTTCCTATAAATGCTAATGTTTTTCTATTCTGCAGTGTGGGTCAACATGAAATATGAATAGTGCTTTGTTTAAATGGGTTGCAATAAAACCAGTGCAAATAGGAAAATATTTCATATCCCCCAAATTGTATTTAATAGCCAAGTCATACTTTTTAAAAAAATCATCTTTATACCTATCCATTGTGTGCAATATCTTCTAGCAAAATCTATATCTCTAATAATGATTATACTACTATTTTTCTAGTAATATGATCTGGTTCTTTGGGATGAATGTCTCATTTGCTTTCCATTGGCTATATATAAGCAGGACATACTGGACTAATATACATATGTATCCATCTTATTAACACGATCTACTATCCTGCTAATTAAGTAATTGCCAGCTTTAAAAAAAAATTGGGCAATTGAATTAAACATAGTATTTCTGCCAGTTCATGTCTCTCTCCCTCTTTCATTCATTGGAATGGCCTCATTATTTATTATTTTCAGCAATATAGTAGAAGTACATCATAAGTGAAAGATAGTTAGCTTGGCTTAAAGGAGTTGAAGTCAGATATTTTAAGAGACTCAGAAAAGTAAGAATAATGGGATGTTTTCTTTTACTTTTGATCTTCTGGGAATAGATAGAAATAATAAATCAAAACTAGATCTCTGTTCTCTGAAGATGTTCGTGAAATAAGATCCATGTTGTGATATTCATTTGGTACATTGTGCTATTACTTTTTTTTTTTGAGGAAAGATATATGCTTCTGTTAGGCAAAATTATTTGTCATGTTTTCATATATTTGTGTAGTGCCAGTATAGTTACAGCAAAAGAAATAATTGCAGTTTTCTAAACCTGAATAGAAAAATTGTCCATCTTAATAGAAATATATAGCACTGATTACACACCTACAGAGTAAATTATAGCAAGTGGTGGTAATTAAATATAATTTTGTCTTCAATACCTATGTATAGGTATTATCTTTCATTTTAAATAGTGTTACTTCATTGATTTCACATTAAAAATACAGAAGATATGGCAATTCTCTGTGAATATTAACTACTGTTATGGTGCTATAACATTAGATTTCAAGTGGTTTGTAAGATCTTATTGAGCTTGCTTAAGACACTATAAATTGCCTTGGTTTTTCCCTCCTCCATACTTAATCGAGTCACAAGTGTTTCAAATAAACAAATACACTTATAAGAAAGGAATCCTTAACAAGTGGCAATTTACTTTGGATAGGAATAGTCAATTTAGAAACTGCTTTCATTCAGTATGCATCTTATGCTTCTATTTCTCTTTAATGAGATATGGATCAAACAATTTTATTTCATTAATGCATATTAATATTTACCTTCAGCACAATGGTTGAACCCATTGAGCAGAAGACCTGAAGTCTTCATCCTTCTCTGCAGGAAGTTATCTGATTTTTTTTGTACTTGCCATACCACATGCTTTGCTTTAGCTGTTGAGTACTTCTTTCTTTCACTACCCCACTTGCTGGATCTGCTTTATTTCAAATTATCCCTGTAACCTAGAATGTAGGAAGCATAGGGAATGTGCCTTTCTGATGATTTAAAATGAAATGTAGAAAAATAAATTAATTTTAGTAATGCTAATGAGAAATGCTATGTAGGTATGTGATTAGTGGCTTCAGATCTTCCTGTCCTCCTTGGGAGCTAGGCCAATCTCACTAGATATAAACAAAATAAAACAGTATTTTAAAAATCAGTAATGGCACTGAAAATTACAAGAGAAAATGCAGAGTTCTGCAAGATGGTAATGGTTTGCTATAAATGAATATTTCCTCTGTGTGCGGTGATGAAATTTAATATACTCCTGATAGAAATAAATATCTTCCAGTTTAGCTGGATTCATTTTTCTAATTTGTACAGAGAAATAAGATTACTAAATTTGTCTTAGTAGCACGTATATGTGAGTCTATAAAATGGTACATTATATATCCAGGGTTGCCACTTGTGTAGCTAAAATCAACACTAACAAATTTAAATAGTTAAGAAAATTACTTACATGTTATATTTCTTCCAAAATGCTTTCATTTCCTCACCTTTTCTTCCTAAAATTGATATATTGAAATTAGAAATCTATAATTATATTTACTAATTCAAATTAAACTATAATTAAAATGAACTTCCGGATGCTTTCCCGTTTAATTTCTGGTCAGCTTTTGGGTCAAAAACAGCTTCAGTCATTACATGACTGAAGCTACAAAGCTGCAAAGCTTTATAGCTAGGAGCTACAGAGGCGCCTGCATCCCCAATGGCTCTACTTGACTTCATGCAACTACTGATGTCATTATTCAGACTATCCTTCAACCTTTCTACTTAGAAGAGAGATTGAGATACTGACTCTAAATCCTTCCTGATGTATCAATTTCAGAAGTTGGTACTAAGGTTTTGCAAGATTTGAACGTGACCATTTGCTGTTTATCAATTAAAGATGGACATATTGTATTTTGTGAGCAATGCTGCATTTTTTAAAACTGTTGTTTCAAATTACTTTTAAAGGTCATAGCAATCTATAGTTTGTAATATTCTAATGTTACCAGAATAGAATAACCCCAAATTTCAGTGTGCTTTCTAGAAGACTTCATTCTGTTTGAAAAACTCATTCACATCCTGAGAACGCATGTGAATCTAGTGTTCCAGTCCATCCCATGACATTATCTTTTTAAAACTTCAGGAAATGATAAAATTGAAGCCTTAAAATTGATTTCTTTTTGCAAACAATCAAAAGTCCATCAAACAATTTTGGACCACAAGCGCTTAAGAGAGCTGCCTCTTTCCTGCTTTTCTTTGGAATAATTTGGGAACTTTCTAAAAAACATCTTGGGAAAAGGCAATGGCAAATCATGTCCACAATGCTATCATGAAAACTGCACGTGTGCAGGTTCCAGGAGGTAAGCTTGACTTGGGGCACTCTTTATCATATGTCTCAAACCTTTTCTGAAGATATTGGATAGCAAGGAGAACTTTTCCATAACCAAGACTGGCTTGGGAAACCTCTTTAGATTAATTATCAATTATCTTTCTTGTCCTTTTTTGTACTGCCTTTTCCTTTCAAGTATGTTACTAAATTTGGTTAGTTGGTTGTGTAGCTCATTTTGGACAGTTTATCTGTGATCTGACTGGTTTACTATTTTGATTGTGTGACAGTTTCAGACATGCCTGGTTTATTTTTGATTAGTGAAAAAAACATTTTCTTAGCCACCATCATAAGAATTTCCAGTGGCCAAAATGGAAAAAAGAAATACTTTAAACATAAACCTGCCTCATAGCCAGGTTTTTAGAAACTGCTCTGTGAGTGCTTGCTTGCAGATGTTGCGTTATCAGACTACCGTGTTTCTCCAACAATATGGCCTCTACCAATAGGAAGGCCCAGCATGATTTCTCGGCATGAGGTGAAATTAAGCCCCACCTCCAAAATTTAGGCCTATTTACACCATGCGTTTCCCCGCCATTTCTCACATCGTTTGTTAGAACTAC
The DNA here is from genome assembly GCA_015471245.1 of Laticauda colubrina. Classification (NCBI taxonomy): domain Eukaryota; kingdom Metazoa; phylum Chordata; class Lepidosauria; order Squamata; family Elapidae; genus Laticauda; species Laticauda colubrina. Next base: position 46,056,077 of record BLBF01000004.1, on the reverse strand, counting down.
ACGAGGTGAAGAGAAATGGGGGGGAAGGGCAGGGGTGGGGGTGGGAGAAAACTTGCCTTTAGGAGTGCCCTGCAGGTAGCCTAGGCTAGAATACCCCAATAGCCAATAGAAGCTCCCTTGAAGGCAGAGTCCCCAGCACTTCAGGGTGTGGCGTGGCTGCCATGTCCCCTCACCTTTCGTCAGTCTCTTTCGGGTGATGCAAACTCTCCAAGGGCAGTCACCAGCCACTTCGATCGGCCGGTAGAAGCGGCCTTGGGCTGAGCATACACACACATTCCCCTCGCCACAAGGCTGCTTCTATTGGCAGACAAAAGCTTTCTTGAAGGCAGAGTCACCAGCCGCTTCGGGGCGAGGTGTGGCTGCCCATGTCCCCTCGCCATTAGGCAGTCTCTTTCAGGTGATGGAAGCTCCCCAAATGCAGTCACCAGCCACTTCGATCGGCCAGTAGAAGCAGCCTCGGGGCGAGCGCACACACACACTCCCCTCGCCGTGAGGCCGCTTCTTTCAGCCGATCGAAGTGGCTGGTGACTGCATTTGGGAAGCTTCCATCACCCGAAAGAGACTGCCTAAAGGGGACATGAGCAGCCACGCCTCGCCCTGAAGCAGCTGGTGACTCTGCCTTCAAGAAAGCTTTCGTCTGCCGATAGAAGCGGCTTTGCAGCGAGGGGAGTGTGTGTGTGTGTGTGTGTGTGTGCTCACCCCAAGGCCGCTTCTACCGGACGATCGAAGTGGCCATTGACTGTATTTGGGGATCTTCCATCACCCCAAAGAGACTGCCTAAAGGCGAGGGGACATGGGCAGCCATGCCACGCCCTAAAGCAGCTGGGGACTGTGCCTTCGGGAAGCTTTCGTCGGCCAATAGAAGAGACTTCACAGTGAAGTACGTGCGTATGGGCTGCTCTAGGTGGGAAATTAAGTCACCCCTGAAAAGACGGCCTAACCATTTTTTCAGGGGTCAAAAAAAAAAAAAAGGCCTGGCCTTATTTTCTGAGAAACACGGTAGCTAAACTTAAGGACTAGAAGGGACTGAAATTTGTTCTTTGCTTATGAGGGAAGCTTCCCCACCCCACCCTACCCCAGAAGAACAAAATATTTTGAGAAATATTTAAAAAGGCAGAATATTATATTTCCCTGAAGGAGAAATGTGTTTTTAAAGACAGAAAGCAGCTCCTGAGTCTTCTTTAACAGACCACAGCAGATGTCAGCACTTAAGAGTTAAAGAGCTTAATAGAAGAGGACCAGTATCTAGATAGCTCTATTCATAAGTAAAGCAAATACTGCAGCCAGAAATCCATTCAAGACATGATATTTTGAAACTCCTTGGCAGAATGGTAGGATTAGAAAGTAGTCCCTCACCCAAGATCCAACACAGGATGAAAGCCATTATCCACAATAGGAATTGCCCAACACCCTTTCAGAACACAAGTCTCTTCATTGCACCACCCCCAGAACAGTTAAAACTTCAAAGCCACAGAAAACTTTAAAGATCCACCCACTCATTCAACCATTTATTCAGCTGACCCAGAACCGCACACTATCTTTGTGGTTCTGTTCAACACACCAACTTTCCAATCAGCCTCCATGTTGCTTCCAGATTCTTTCTTCTAGCTTGGAACTGAACAAGATGGATTTTTCTCCCAATGCTTATTTGCAACATTTTGTCCTGTTGGCTGTCTAAAATAGAATTTTCCAAAAAAATGGGATCAGAAGATGCAGCTGGAATTGTTTCAGTGCTCATCTTCATGTATGACTGAGCCTTGTAAATTCAAGATTATTCATGATAATCAACCTCAGCAACTTTAAGAAGTGTGGACTTCAACTCCCAGAATTTCCCAGCCAACAGTGCTGGCTGGGTTAAATACAACTTCCTGGGTTATAGACTTGCTTTGTCTGTTACCTGTTGCCTTCTTTCTCTCCTCTCCTCTTTTACTCCTGTATAAGGTTGGCAATCCAACAGATCTAGCAGATAAACAGAGATGGAAGGGACCTTGTAGGTCATCTAGTCCAACCTCCTGCCCAACACCATTTCTGACAGATGGAAGTCCAATCTCTTCTTGAAAGTCTCAAGTGATGATGCTCCCACAATTTTCGAGGGCAAGTTGTTCCATTGGTTGATTGTTCTCACTGTCAGAAAGTTTCTCCTTATTTCCAAATTAAAACTCTCCTTGTTTAGTTTCCTTCCATTATTCCTTGTCTGGCCTATAGGAGCTTGAAAAAATAGCTTGACCCTTTCCTCCCTGTGGCAGTCCCTCAAATATTGAGAAACCGCTATCATGTCTCCCCGTTCCTTTTCTTCACTAGATTAGCCAGGCCCAGTTCCTGCAACCGTTTGTTGTATGTTTTAGCCTGCAGTCCTCTTATCATCCTGGTTACTCTTCTCTGTACTTTGTGTAGAGTCTCAACATCTTTTTTATAATGTGGAGAACAAAACTGGATGCAGTACTCTAGGTGTGGTCTTACTAAGGCTTTATAGAGTGATATTAGTACCACCCTTGATTTTGATTGTATCCCTCTGTTAATACAATTTAGGACTGCATTAGCTTTTTTGGCAGCTGCTGCATACTGCCGGCTGATATTTAGCTGGTTGTGCACTAAGACTCCAAGATCCCTCTCACAGTTACTGCTATTGAGCCTGGTTTCACCCAGTCTATATGTGTACTTTTGGTTTTTCTTGCCTAAGTGTAGGACTTTACTTTTCTCTACACTGAATTTCATTTTGTTAGATATGGCCCAGTGTTCTAGTCTGTCAAGATCCATCTGGATCTTGAGCCTATCTTCTTGGGTGTTAGCTATTTCTGCCAGCTTAGTATCATCTGCAAATTTGGTAAGTTCCCCTTCTATTCCCTCATCTAAGTCATTAATGAAGATATTGAAGAGTACTGGGTCTAAGACGGAACCTTGTGGCACCCCACTGCTTACTTCCCTCCATGTAGACTTAGACCCATTAAGGACTACTCATTGAGTACTGTTTGCCAGCCAGTTGCGAATCTATCTAGTAGTGGTGCTATCTGTTCCACATTTTTCTTGCTTACTAAGAAGAGGTTGTGGTCTACTTTGTTGAATGCCTTGCTGAAATCTAAATATATTATGTCCATAGTATTTTGATGGTCTACTAATTTAGTCACTGTGTTGAAGGATGAAATAAGATTGGTTTGGCATAATCTGTTTTTAACAAACCCATGCTGACTGCTAGTTATTACTTTAGTTGTTTCTAGATGTTAGCAGATCTGTTTTTTTATTATCTTTTCCAGTATCTTCTCGGGTATTGATGTTAGACTGATTGGCTTATAGTTTCCTGGGTCTGTTTTTTTTTTTCCTTTTTTGAAGATGGGAACCAGATCAGCTCTTTTCCAGTCCTCTGGTAGTTGCCCGGTGTGCCAGGATTTTTGAAAGATATGGTACAGTGGTTCTGAGATGACCTCTGCCAGCTCTTTTAAAACTCTGGGATGAAATCCATCAGGCCCTGGTGATTTGTTTTCATCAAGATCAGACAGGTGTTCTCTTACTATTTTTTTGCTTATTTTAACTTTTCTTTCTGGTCTGTCTTTTACGGTTATGTAAACTAGACATAACTGTCTAGTTATGTTTTTGGTGGGTTGAGCTATAGTTTATTTTTGCTTGAAGATGGATGCAAAAAATGAGTTAAGCAGTTCTGTTTTCTCTCTGTTGCTTGTTACTTCCTTTCTGTCTTCTCTCTTTAGTGGACTGAGTGTTTCTGTTCCGTCTGGAAAGAAGCACGTGAGACCGGGTTCCAAACAACAACTATTTTATTTAACTCGCAAGGCAATAGAATGCGGAACAAGAGCCCAAGCCATGGCAGCCCTTTTTATGCTGGCTTGCCTGCGGCTTGTGGCCAATGACACTGTTTTGACTGTGTCCTCCACTGGGCTTCCCGGATTGGTTCTTAAGTCTTGGTTTAAAAGTCTCAGTTTTGTTCTCCTCCGGCCAGCCTTTACCTACCCAATTTAACATGTGCACTGTCAAAGGGTCTTTGGCTGTGGCTTTTGCGACGTCCGCTGCAGTTCATGATAGGTCCGGGAAGGTCTCAAGCTGAAGTATGGAGTTAGTTGGAGCAGGGTCATCTTCTGTGATGGGCAGCAGGGAAAGGCTCAGGGTGTCGGCGTGTGTGATGGTTTTGCTGGGTCGATGAATCAGCATGTAGGAGTAGGCAGCGAGGAACTCAGACCACCTCGTCATTCTAGATGACAGAATGTTCAGGGTTGGCTTGTTGCCTGCTAGGATTCCAAGAAGGGGCTTGTGATTGGTTATTATAGAAAAAGTTCTACTGGAAAGGTACTCATGGAATCTTTTGACTCCGGCAATGATTGTGAGGGCTTCTCTGTTGAGTTGGCTGTAATTGCGTTCTGACTTGGAGAGCGTCTTGGAGTAAAAGGCGGCGGGGCCTCTCTGCTGTCTGGTAGCTGGTGGCTCAGGATGGCGCCGACCCCAAAAGGTGAGGCATCACAGGTGACTGTCAAAGGCAGGGTATTGCTAAACTGGATGAGAACGGTGTCTGATGTTAACAGATCTTTAATACCCTGGAAAGCTTTCTGTTCCCGGTGGCCCCATGTCCAAATGGTTTTTTTTATCTAGCAGTCGATGTAGGGGTTCTGCTATTGTTGCCTTATGGGGCAGGAACATGTTGTAAAAATTTATGAGGCCTAGGAATGCTTGAAGGCCAGTTTTTTCCCTGGGTCTAGGAGCATTTCCCTGGGTCTAGAAGTGATAGTCTTCACTTTTTTTTCGGTGGGGTGAATGCCATATTCATCGATTAAATAGCCCAAAAACTCGACCTGGTTGGTGGCTAATTCACATTTCTCTCTTTTTACTTTGAGGCCTGCTTTTCTAAATCTTGTTAAGACTTCTCTTAATCTGGTCTCTAGCTGGTTAGTGTTTTTTGCTGAGACCAGTACATCGTCAAAGTAAGGACGACACCTTTGATTCCGTTTAGCAGGCGTTCCATGAGGCTTTGGAACACGCCTGGGGCAACGCAAACACTGAATTGGAGATGGTTACACTTGAATGCCCCTCTGTGTTACAATAGTCTGTTCCTCTGCGGTAAAGGGATCAATAGGTAGCTGTTGATATGCCTGTGCGAGATCAAGCTTCGCAAAAATTTTTCCTCCCCCTAGCGAATGCAGTAAATGCTGCATTTCTGGCACTGGGTATGCGCTTTGTTGGAGCGCATGGTTCAGGGTTGCCTTCAGCGTAGTCTCTGAAGATGCGCACTGACCCATCTGGCTTCACTGGTGTGACAATAAGTGTTTCCCACCTGGCATGGTCGATTGGCTCTAAAACCCCTTGAGCTATCAATTTGTTCAGTTGTTCGTCAATTTTTGGTTTTAATGCGAATGGGACGGGTCTGGCCTTTAAACGGATGGGGGCTATTTTTGGGTCTAGGCTAAATGAAATTGGGGTCCCTTGTACTTGCCTAGAGTTCTGTCGAAAACATCTTGGAATTCTTGTAGCAGGCTCTCCGCCCAGTTTGCTGTGGCGATGCGGTTGATCCTGGTCATCCCAATTCCCAAGGGCGCGAACCATTCAATCCCCAGCAGACTAGGGCGATCTTGGTCGACGATGGTCAGAGGCAAGATTTCGGCATGGTTCTTAATTTGACGATGAAATGTCCAAGGTCTACTACTGGAATTTGATTTCCCTGGTAGTCTTTTAAAACCAGTCTTTGTTTCTATAGTTCTCTCTGTTTAACGTTCGGTATCAGGTGCCAGATGGTATTCCAGGATACCATGGATAGGAACGATCCTGAGTCGACTTCCATCTTGCAGGGGCTCCCTTCGATGCTCACCTCTATCCAAACCTTCTTCCCATTTTCCGCCCTGGCATTGCCAATGGTGACTGTCTGATATGTTTCTTCCCTGTCACCGGTTCTTTTGCTTCAGTTCCATCTACTGCCGGCTTGTCTTTCTTCATGTCTGGGGGGGGGGGTGCTGCCACGTCTTTTTGAACTATAGCTCTTTTTGTTGCGGCAGACCCTTTTGATGTGCCCCCTTTTATTACAAGCCCTGCATATTACATCAAGGAACCTGCATTCAGCTGGGGATGGTTGCCTCCGCAACCCACACATTGAAATTCCTGCTGATTTCTCCTCTTTTCGCGCCATTTCCTATCTGAATGGAGTCTATGGACGTCTTCATCTTCGTCCTTGGTATCACTTTGGGATTCAATGTCTTCGTAGTGGGCTGTTGGTGTGGGTTGTTTCTTCCCTCCCTCTGCCTTATTTTTTTTTATTTGGATTGGCAGGTCTGGAATTGCGTTCATTTGACGCATGGTGGATGCTGACTTATTTGCTGCTTCGGCGGCGGTTGCCTCTGCAATGGCCTCGGCCACGGTTATGTTTGGCCTGTTCAGGAGTTTGCTCTGAAGGGTAGTGTCCTTCAGACCGAGGACCACGCGGTCCCTCATGGCTTCGTCCATGTTCTGGAACTCGCAGGCTCCTCCGATGTGTCTCAAAGCTACTACAAAATCTCCTATAGTTTCACCTTCCTTCTGGTCCCTCTTATAGAATTCGTGCCTTTTTATTAAGTTTGAGACCACTGGTGCGTAGTGTGCTTGGAGCATTCGGTTCAGGTCGGACCAAGTCATCTGTTTGACATCTCTGGGTTTCGCCAGCCCCTTCACCATTTTAAAAACAGCCGGCCCGCAGTGTGTTAGGAAGACAGCCTTCTTCCTTTGGTCCGAGATTTCCTCAATTTCTTTGCTTTCTAAAAACATAAGAAAGCGATCGATATAGGATTCCCAATCCTCCTCATCAGGATTGAATGGTGCGAGCGGCATGTTGTTACCGGCCATCTCTCTCTCTCGGTTCAGATCTCAGCGTGCTTCAGTCTCACCCTTCTACAACAATCCCACCTTCGTCGCCAGTGTTCCGTCCAGAAAGAAGCGCATGAGATCGGGTTCCAAACAACTATTTTATTTAACTCGCAAGGCAATAGAATAGAACAAGAGCCCAAGCCGCGGCAGCCCTTTTTATAGCGGCTTGCCTGTGGCTTGTGGCCAATGACACTGTTTGACTGTTCCCGCCATTTGGCTGGCTTCTCGGATTGGTTCTTAAATAACCAATACATGACTGGCCTTTTCGGCCAATCAGAAGGGAGAACTTGGAACTTACCAAGTTCCATACAGAACAGTTTCCTTGATTTTTTTCTTGTTATTTATATGTTGGAAGAAACTTTTTATTATCTTTGACTTTTGTTGCAAGTCTTTGTTCGTTCTGAGCCTTTGCTTTCCTGACTTTGTCTTTGCAGATTCTGGCTATCTGCTGATATTCTGCCTTAGTTGTATGTCCTTCTTTCCATTTTTTGTACTTGTCCTTTTTTTCTTTCAATTTGCCAGAGAGATCTTTGTGTAGCCATGCTGGTTTCTTCTTGGATTTCTTGGTTTTCTTTCTCAATGGTATTGTGCTGGTCTGGGCTTCTATGATCATACTTTTTAGAGTTTCCCAAGATTCTTGAATTGTTTTCCCCTTTAGGAATTTCATCCATGGAATCTTTCCCAAGTTTTCTCTGAGTTTATTGAAATCAGCTCTTTTAAAATCCAAGACTCTGGTGTCATTATGTTCTGTTGCTTGTGTTTGTGTTATATTGAATTCTTGTATGACATGGTCACTCTCACTCAAGGTTCCTGCAGTTTCAATTCCCTCTATCACTTATTCTCTGTTTCTAAGAATTAAGTCCAGTATGGCTGTCCCTCTAGTTTCACCCTCTATCTTTTGGACAACAAAGTTGTCAGCTGAGTTGGTTAGGAACTTATTTGATTTCTCACTTGGTGAAGAATTAGTTTCCCAATTGATATCAGGATAATTGAAGTCTCCCATTACTATTGTTATGTGTTTCCTGCATATGTTTGTTAGTTGGCTGGCAAAAAGGACATCTATCTTTTCTGTTTGATTGGGTGGCCTATAATATACACCTCTGGCCATGTCATTCTTTTTTTCTTTTTTTTTGACCCATATGCATTCTAGGAGGTTTTCATCTTTAGTTTCATGTAGCAATATAGTGGTCCTTTACATACAGTGCAACTCCACCTCCTCTTTTCTGGGGTCTGTTTTTTTTTTTTTTTAATAGTTTGTATACTTCTACCAGTATGTTCCAGTCATGGGTTTCATCCCACCAAGTTTCTGCCATTCCAATTATATCATATTTACCTTCATGTATTCATAGTTCAAGTTCACCCAGTTTGTTTCCCAGTCTTTGTGCATTTGTATATAGGCATTTGAGATCTTTATGTCTGACATTGTGTTTACTGTCTACATAACCTGTGTTGTGCCTGCCTGCCCCTACTTTCTTGACACCTGTTTGATTACTGCACATGGTATGGCACTCACAATTAAATGCTTGGTTTCGGTTGGCATCAAGGTTGATAATCTTACCTGCACAAACATCTATTTTGCATGCACTGGTATCCTTGTTAGTTTTAGGTTGCTGGGGACAGAAATGTTCTGAATCCATTAATTCTCTGTCCCTGCTGTTCAGTTTAAATGTTTATCCAGGCAATCTGTGAATTTAATGCCAAGGAATTCAGTCCCTTTCTTTGATGGATGAAAACCATCTCTTTTGAACAGTTTTTCATTGGACCAGCTGCAGACATCATGACTGATAAAACCAAAGTCTTCCTTTTTACACCACTCCTTTAGCCACACATTAAACTCTGCTACACACTACCCTTTCCCTTTTTGTTCCTTGTATACTGGTAGAACCTCTGAAAAGATAAGCCTACAGCCCATATTACTAAGTTCATACACCAAGCTCTGGAAGTCTTTCTGAACAGAAAGTACATCCTTCTGGGATCGATCTTTTGTACCAAGATGTATTATAGCATCAACATCACAGTCCTTGCTGGCATTCTTGACTGTTTTAAGAATACGTTTCTTGTTTCTGCTGGCGGTAGCACCTGGTAGACACCTGATCTCTTTCAAAACCTCAGTATCCTTTCCTAAATTTACATCCCTTACAATTGAGCCCCCAACCAGAAGGTGGCTTCTCTTTTTGGATGTCTTGCTCTTCTTGTGTGATTGGTATGTAATACCTGATTCACACTTTCACCTTTCCAAAGTAAGTTCTTCTTCTAGGACTATGATCCCTGGCTTCCTTGAGTTATCATTATCACAACTACCTTGACCTGTCACTTTAGTGTCCCTATATAGGTCAGCAAGGAGACTGTTTCTGTTATGCTGGGACACAGCAAAAGCCTTGTGTTTATGGTCCACAGCTCTCATCCTGCCAGATCCCATGGTTGTCCATACTGCCCTTTTCTGTAGGATCTTTGTGGTAGTGAGGGCTGGTAGCACAGCAGCTCTCTAGATGGCTGGATTGAGCAACTAATTTCTGCTCGGAGAGCACAGATTACAGATTCTAGATCAGTAATCTGTCCATGTAGACTGGTAATTTTTTTCCAAACAGGACAGTATCCAAGTTTGAAAACAATACTGTAAAAGACAGTGGTAAAACAAGTATTACACTGAACTAAGCCGGTCATTTTGAAATAAAATAAAATCACAATCTCAAATGCACTTACCCTAAATGTCTTACTGGTATTCTTGGTTTATAGTTATATGATTTGTGCACTGTTAGGCGTGTGGGCCGCTATATTTCTCATTTCTACTCACCCTCTGCTTCCTTCACAAGCAGCCAGGAGCTCCTCCCACAATCTCTGGGGATTTGAAATGCAATGTAAAGGCCCTGTCACACTGCCCAACGGATGCAAAACGTTTGTAAAAAGGACACAGCGGATGAGAAAAATGTTCCATCCGTTGTTATCAGCTCTCAAAAGGGGCAAAAATTTGCATAACCAGAGCAGATAACACGGAAAGGAACGGATGGGGGGAGGATGCAGAGCGGATGGAAAACGGATGCAGAGCGGAAGCCTAGCGGATGGGAGCGGATGAGAGCAGATGGCACATCCTCTAGGCTTCTGGGGGACCTCAGCAAAGCGGACACAGAATGGATGAAGCAGATGCACAGCGGATGAAACGGATGCACAGCGGATGCACAGCGGATGCACAGCGGAAGCCTAACAGATGCCTAGCATTAATTGCGCATGCGGGGAGGATGCATTGCATAAGCCCTGCGGATATAAGGGAAGCAGCTCGGAGCAGGTCACCATTCAGAGGAATGACCTGCTGCCGGACGGATTGAAAGCCTTGCCTGCCCTGCCTGCATGCCTGCCTGCAAGCCTTGCTGCAAGCCTTCCTGCCAGCCTTGCTGTCTGCCTGCCTGCCAGCCTTCCTGCCAGCCAACCTGCCAGCCTTGCTGTCTGCCTGTCTGCCAGCCTTGCTGTCTGCCTGCCTGCCAGCCTTCCTGCCAGCCTCCCTGCCAGCCTTGCTGTCTGCCTGCCAGCCTTGCTGCCAGCCAGTCTGCCTGCCAGCTTTGGTACCTGCCTGCCTGCCAGCCTTGGTTCCTGCCTTCCTGCCAGCCTTGGTGCCTGCCTTCCTGCCAGCCTTGGTGCCTGCCTGCCAGCCTTCCTGCCAGCCTTCCTGCCAGCCTTCCTGCCAGCCTTGGTGCCTGCCTGCCAGCCTTGGTGCCTGCCTGCCTGCCAGCCTTCCTGCCAGCCTTGGTGCCTGCCAGCCTCCCTGCCAGCCAGCAACCCCACAATCATGGGGAAGAACAGAAAGATCAGCCATCTGCTGCCAGCCCTGGCAAGAGGGACAGGGCCACCCTGGCCCTCACTCTGCTTCTGCTGGGGCTTCTGTAGCACGGGCTCGCTCTTCTGGGGCTGGAGCTTCTGCTGCTTATGCTTCTGGAGGAGCTGATGACAAGCACTCCAGCACCAGCCACCTCCACAGCACCTGGACCCTTCACCCCTGAGACTGAGCGACCAAGAGGAGTGCCAGAGACTCATTTTTGTTTTATAGCTTCTTGTTAATAAAGTCTATCTTTGATTCACACACTTGCTTCATTTCTTTTTTTTAATAAAGTCTTGGTGGAAACTTTTAGAAATGGTTTAAGCCTTTGTAGGCTTGAGGGATGGGTTAAGATAGCAGTGGGATGGGCAGGGATACCTGTGGGATGTGTAATAGCTGTGGGATGGGTAATAGCTGTGGGATAGATAAACCTCCAGTGCAAGCATAGTGGGACTGGATGGTCCAACCTCCCAGGTGCCATATCTATGGCCCTTTATTATCAATAATAATGTAATCAATCATCCACACATGTCAACATAAACACAACTCTTTATTAATGCCCTCTTCATTGTAGGGCCACTCAACATACATGGCACAACCTCAACAGTGTTATGCCACAAGCTCAAGGAAGCATCCATTAACCATCTATCATCCTGTCTTGCCACTCCACTGCTCCAGCTGGGGAGTTGCACCAGTGTCTCAGGAGGTTGCGCTGCTTCTTCCCTTCACGTGAGGCTCTGTTGGGGCCTTGCACATCCTCAGTGTCTCTCAGGTTTCGCCCTTGCCTCCATTCCCCAGGCTCCATGTCCCCATTGCCTTGTTGGAGGTCCACGAACCTGTTCTGCAACACTGGGTAGCGGGTGCGCATGAGATTGTGCAAGATGCAGCAAGCTTCCATGATCCTCCTCACAGTCTGTGGGCGATGCTGCATGGTGGTGAGAAGTACCTGGAACCTGCTGGTCAGGATGCCAAAGGCGTTCTCCACTACCCGCCTTGCCCTGGACAGCCTGTAGTTGAAGATCCTCTCTTCACGGGTGAGGCATTTGGAGGTGTAGGGCTTCATGAGGTAGGTTGTGAGGGAGAAGGCGTCATTCCCCACGATGAAGTAGGGCACATCTTGCGTGTTGTTGGGCAGGGGTTCTGGATCTGGGAAGCCCACGATGAGGTTGCGTTCCAGCCCCTCCTTGAGATGACTGGCGTTGTATACCTGGGCATCTGAAGATGAGCCGTTGCCTGAAGCATCGATGTACATGAACTTGTAGTCAGCATTGACCATGGCGAAGAGGATGATGCTGAAGAAGCCCTTGTAGTTGAAATAATTGGACCCTGACTTGGCTGGCGCTTTTCAGGCCACGTGCTTCCCATCTATGGCCCCAACGGTGTGGGGGAAGTTCCACCTCTGATACCACTGCTCTGCAACTTTCTTCCATCCTTCTTCAGTGGAGGGGCACTGGAGGAGCTCCTCCATGTATTCTTCGATGATGGCCTGCACCACTTCTCTGACCACAATGCTGATGGTATGGTGTGGCATCCTCCAGCCGTACTGCATGCTCCTGTAGGTGGTCCCTGAGGCCAGGTGGCGCAGAGTGAGTGCCACCTTGAGCCCAGGTTCCAGGCTGGGCCGGAAGATGGTGTTTGCCTTGGTCAACCTGGGTGTCAGGCGCTGCACAACTTCGTGAAACATGGCTGGAGGCATCCTCATGAAGTTCTGGAATGCACGAGTGTCTTCGTTCCTGAGCTCCACCATCTGCTTGTTGTACAGTCCATCCTCTGCTCTTCTGGCAATCCATCTTCGGACCCAGACACTTCTTGGCCGCCTCTTTTTCTTCCTGTAGTAGAGTTCACAGAGCCTGTAGATGGCTTCGCACTCTTGCAGAAGGATGGTGGCTGCCAAAAGGACTTTGTTACAATCCACGGTGGACATGACTGGATGCTGTGGAAGAGGAAGAGTCAGATGAAGGCTGCAGAGGTCTGCACCGCAGGGCTGCTGGTCTGAAAGTGAGATCCAGGTGAGTTGTTCCCCCTTTTTATAGGCAGTATAGGTTTTCCCCTAGGTGTCCCTTTGCATCCTCTAGGCATTCCCTAGACATCCTTAATATCCGAGATAGGTCCCCTCTGCTAACGTTTTTTCCATTTTAAATGCTTTGTTTCCGTTTTGCATCCGCTAGGCATCCGTTCTGCATCCATTCCGCGTCCGTTCCGCTTCCTCCCTGCGTCCGTTTACCACTGGAGTGGATGGAGTTGCGCGGATGCGCAGCAGATGCCTAGCGGATATAGCGGATGCATAACAGATGCAGAATGGATGCCTAGCGGATGCCTAGCGGATGCAGAATGGACGCATTGGATACATTTTCCACTCAAAAGTTTTGAGCAGTTCAAAACTTTCTGAGCAGATGATACATCAATAAACGGATGCTAGACGGATAGAGAGGATGAAAAACGGAGGCAGTGAGTACAGAACGGATGCATCGCGTTAATCAATGGATGACAAGTGTTTTTCTCCGTTTTACATCCTCTTTCCATCCGTTGGTGCAGTGTGACAGGGGCTTAAGCAATTCAAACTGCCTCCCTCTTTTCTATTCACCCTCTGCTTCCTTCACAAGTAGCCAGCACCTCCAGCCAAGAGAAAGCCCCATCTGACTGTGTTAACACCAGATGAGCATCATGTGTGATCTGAAGAAAGCTGTCTACAGTGTGTGTCTGGCACCCCTGTGATGACACTGGGTATTTTAACAATCTGATTTCTATGTGAGCCGAAGCAGCCTGGATAATTAACTTTACAGAGCACACAGCAAAAATTCCTTTACTCTGCAGGATAAACAGTCACATTTGTATTTTTTTTCCAGCAGATTTCAAGGTCAGGAGCAATTTGCAGTGCACAGTTCATGCCTCAGTTCACAGGGTACCAACCCCCCAAAGCTATCTGCCTATAAAGAAGTCTATGCATCTTTTCTTTTCAATCTCTTATCTTTTCCTCTCAAGCCAGGTTTTGTTTCCATTTGATTTGTGGAAAAATAAATAAATCATTAGCTTAGAATATAATATTTTTATTTTTAAAAAAACAGGTAAAATATTATAGAATGTTTACATATTCTTGAACACAGCAAGAACCTTCAAATTGAATGTTCTTATCCTATATTGTTTTTTAGTCTTTTAATGTTACTATTAGGGTGCAAGAGCAGAATATACATGCAAAATACAACAGAAAAACCTACTGTTTTTATTTTAGAAACAAATTTTGCCATCCTGTGTCCATGGATGTGGTTCACACCACTGTTTCTACTTCTATTCTCTTGGTCATCCAAAGATATTGAAATATATAGTGGATAATTGTTCAGTCGGTGAAAGGAAGTCAAAAGTTCAAACTCATGACTTTAAGCCAAATGATTTCCTTTTTGGCTCTGTACCAAACCAGCAATAATCAGATAACTTCCACTCATTTGCTACCTACAGAATGCCCTTCATTTAATAATTGAAAGGAAAAAAGGAAAGAGGGAAGTAAGGAAGGTAAAGAAAGAAAGAGAAAAGAAAGAAAAAGAAAGTGGGAAGGAAGGAAGGAAGGAAGGAAGGAAGGAAGGAAGGAAGGAAGGAAGGAAGGAAGGAAAGGAAGGAAGGAAGGAAGGAAGGAAGGAAGGACGGAAGGAAGGAAGGAAGGAAGGAAGGAAGGAAGGAAGGAAGGAAAATTTCATTAGGTTAAGGATTTGGAGAGGAGGCTATGAGACAGATTACTGTTGGCTTTAGAATTTTCACCAAAGTCTTTATGGTTTAAAGCCAACCTATCAAAATAAAGTAATAATGCAAACTTATTACTTGGAGTTTAGTGACAGAGCTCCAAAGAATTGTGGAAAGGAGAGCAAGAAGCGTAAGAGCAGCTGCTTCTGGCTTATGAGGCTGATCTCTGGAGGCAGCCTGTGTGGCAGTGAATTGCGCATTGGAACAGATGCCTTCCGTAGCAGGGGCATTACTAGTTATTACAATGAGGGCAGGGTTTGAAATTTTGCTGGGGCTCACTGTGCTGTATAACGATGGCTTCTCTGTCCCTAAAGCCCCAAGAAACTAAGACGCTTCTAATCTAAGAGAGGATTAGTGAACTCACTTCATTAACTTTCTGCAAATGTTGCCTTTCCCCTCCTCTGTTTAGTTGGTGACAATGTGCTTACTGTACATATGTCAATGGGCTGCAGTTTTACAGCCTGGAATTTTCACTGCTAACTATACACCATGGAGAAACATAGCGAGGGATAAACTGAGTCCCCCCCCCCCCCCCAAAGCCTAAATGGTCTTTTTAACTCTTATAGATTTCTCAGAATATTTTTTCGATGGGTAATTTCGCCCCGCCCTCATTATTTTCAGTGAGTGATCTTTTCTCAGCCTAATTATCCAGACAATCAATTTGGTGCCATGGATAAATCTGATTTTAAATGTTGGATATGGATCATGACAAGAATAATATAAATAGGCTGTAAGATTGAGGGATCATCCAGGCTAGGTTTAAGGAACCAATAGAGGTAGGCAATTGCTGTAATAGACCGATCTATTCTATCATGACAATGATCTATTCTATCATGACTATTCTATCATGACAAAACACAGCACAATAATCTTAGCTGAGAGACATTATGCAGATGCAATAAAATCAACATGATGATTAAGTATTGGAAAGAATTCTGAAAAACTTCCATTTGATGACTTAAGCACTAACCTGACATATGAGTCAAAACTGATGAACAGAAAAATAGCCTTCAAAAATATATACAGGTAGTCCTCAACATTACAACAGTTCATTTAGTGACTGTTCAAAATTTTACAATGGTACTGAAAAAGGTGACTGATGATCATTTTTCACACTTACGACTGTTTGCACCTTCCCCAGGGTCATGTGATCAAAATTCAGACGCTTGGCAATTGACTCATATTTATGACTGTTGCTGAGTCCCAAGATCATGTGATCCCCTTTTACAACCTTCCGACAAGCAAAATTAATGGGGAAGCCAGGCTCACTTAACCACCAGGTTGCTAACTTAACAACAGAAGTGATTCACTTAACAACTGTGGCAAGAAAAGTCATAAAATGAGTCAAAATCCACTTAACAAAATTATCACTTAAATTTTGGGCTCAATTGTGGTTGTACATTGAGAGGACTACCTGCACATGATTTGGACCAATGGCTGTTTTGCAGATATTGCTGTGAAGTTTTTTGTTCCAAATATACCTGAAGTTCAATTTTAAAAATAATCATAAGCATTTTGAATTAATCTTATTATAGTTCAATCATATATGGCCAGGCAGTACCTGTCATGCGCCTGTCAGAATCTGATTATGAGGAGGAGGTCGAGCAGCTGACAGGGAATGGGAGTGTGGCTCTGTTGGCTGTGGAAGAAACTGGGGAAGGGCACAGTCCAGCTGAGCAGAGCAGGGGAGAGGTAGAGCAAGGCAGAGGGAATTTGGAGGAAGATCCAGGCCCATCCCTTCTTCATCCTAGGGCACGCAGGGAGGAACAGAGAAGGAGCAATGTGAGTTGCATGGCTTACGGGGGAGGAAAGGCCCTGATTCCCTTCATTAGCTGCAGCTGGGAACACAGTGTTTAAAAAAGGAGTTTGCACACAGCAACTTGTTGGAAGCAGATTGTGAGTTATCTGTTATTGTCGAGGCTTGCCTGGGTTCCTGGCATTATCCCAGCTGTGTGTTTTTTTGACCTTTCAAGTCTGCAATTCCTTTTCCTGCCCTGTCAAGTTAATCACTGCAGCGTGGTTTGTGTGTTTTTTTTTATTTAAAATTTGTATGTACTTTGTTTTCGGACTGAATTTCCTCCACTTAAAGACTTTCTTGGGGGAGTTTTTTCTCCAGCTTTTCTTCAACCTGGACATTGGGGGCAAAGTTGGAAGTGTTAAAGGGACTCTTCTTACTTAGGTGATTGTGTCGCCTTTGTGTCATACCTTGGGACATCAGAGCACCTTCTTCTCAATCATGTGTATAAATCGGAGCAGGTATCAATCTTACATCTGACAGTGTGTGACAGAATACTTCTCTTTCTTGGTAGGGAACATTAATTTTATCATTTGCAAGTGCAGACCGATATTTCGAGCAGCCAATAAAATGTACCACCACTTTGTATTCTTTTACTGTTTCTGATGCTAAAGTGGCAACGCACAAAATTAGGATCATAAAAATTGGCTACCCTCTTTCAAATATCCTGCAATTTGATAGAAGCATAAATCTGCAGGGAAGTGGTTGGAAGTAAAGAGTATGCAAAAAAATATAGGGTGTTCTCCCTCATAGCAGTTCCAGAAGACCTGGTTTAAGTCTTCATGTAATTGGCATATTGGCAAAGCAATTCCTGTAAGGTAATGAAACCGGGGCTAATTTAAACCACTAAGCATTTCCTGACACAAACTGCTTCTCCATTATGAACAGAATTAATTACAAAGATATTCTTTTTCTTTTTTTTTTAAAGGGGAAACAAAGCATTCATGAAGCAAGTTTGATTTACTTAGAATAATTGATAGCATTTTGGATACTGGATTTGAAATCATCAGTAAGGTCTGTAAAATGGATCTGGCTTGAAACTTGAATGGCAAGCTTCCTCTCGATCTTAAATTCAGGTAGTCCTCGACTTAACAACCACAATTGAGCTCAACGTTTCTGATGTCAAGTAAGACATTTGTTAAGTGGGGTTTGCCCAGTGGTGGTATTCTACCGGTTCAACCCGGTTCTGATGAGCTGGTAGCAGCGATGAGTAGCAGAGATGGAACTGGTTCTCCCATCACTCTGCTGTTGGGCCAGGGGTGGGATTCAATTTTTTAAACAACTGGTTCTGTGGGTGTGGCTTAGGTGGTAGGCGTGGCTTGGTGGTCATGTGACTGGGTGGACATGGCTTGGTAGTCATGTTGTTGGCTGGGCGTGGCCAACTCAATATCACTCTCATTGAGGCACGCATCTCCTTGCCTGGCCTCTCATGACTGTGGAGATGCTGCAACAGTCGTAAGTGTGAAAAATGGTCATAAGTCACTTTTTTCAGTGCCATTGTAACTTTGAACGGTCATTCCACACAAGCAAAGTACCAGCAAAAGAGGGGAAAAAACTCCAGAGAAGTTCCTGAGACAGGAAGTCTAGTCCTGTCAAGAATGTAATAAGGGTTAATAGAGAGGCAGTTTCTGTAAGCAACACCAGAATGTTTCCTTCCTGCCTTCCTGACAGGATTAGGCCTGTAATTTCTTCTAACAACCAGTTTTCTGAACTTCTTAGAATGTTAACAATTGGCTCTAGTGAACAGGTATGAACTGGTAGAATCTCACCCCTGTGTTGGATCACCCACAAACCCAGGCTTCCATACTCACTTTTATCTGCTGAATTTGAAGCACAGCTGCTTTGCATGGCACAGAAGAGTGCCATGCGGCAGCTGCTGAAGCAACTGGGATCATGCTGGCTTGCAGGAGGCAAGTTAGAATGTCTCTGTGCCTGCGCAAATGCCTCTGTGCCTGCGCAAAGTGAGCATTTGATGTGCATGCACATGCAAAGTGTGTGCACACATACAAAGTGCACCCACCAAGCCACGCCCACCGAACCAGTGGCAAAAATATTTGAATCCACCACTGGTTTTGCCCCATTTTACAAGCTTTCTTGCCATAGCTGTTCAGTGAATTACTGCATCTGATAAGTTAGCCACATGGTTGTTAAGTGAATCTGGCTTCCCACATTGACATTGCCCATCAGAAGGTTACCAAAGGGGACCACATGACCTTTGGACACTGTAACCGTCATAAGTATGAGTCATCTGACAAGTATCTGAATGTTTGATCATGTGACCATGGGGAGGCTGCAAGGCTCGTAAGTATGAAAAATGATCATAAATCACTTTTTTTCAGTGCTGTTAGAACTGTGGTAACTAAATGAACTGCTGTAAGTTGAGGACTATCTGTAACATATCATCTATGTACATTTTTAAGGGCAACTTAATGGTCTTTTTTTTTTTAAAAAAAAGAATACCCGTGTCCAATGGGACAATAGGAAAGTGGCCTAAGCTTTTTTTTCCATCCTAGATTTTCTATATGTATTTAAACATCCCTCTGATCAGTGGTGGGATTAAAAATATTTTACTACCAGTTCTGTGGGTGTGGCTTGATCGGCGTGGCTTGGCGGGCGTGGCAGAGGAAGGATACTGTAAAATCCCCATTCCCTCACCACTCCTGGGGGGAGATTAAAGCAAAATCCCCATTTCCTCCCCACCCCACTAACCTGCTTTCCAGTTCCATTCTCCTGTGCAGAGCAACAAAGGAGACCCAGCTGATCAGCTGAGAGCCAGGAGGCAGAGAGTAGATAGGGCCAGGGCCAGTCACAGGTGGTATTTGCCAGTTCTCCAAACTACTCAAAATTTCCGCTACCGGTTCTCTAGAACTAATCAGAACCTGCTGAATACCACCTATGATATATCAATAATAATAGCACTTAAACTTATATACCATTTCACAGTAGTTTACAGCCCTCTTTTTACAGATTTACAGAGTCAGCCTATTGCCCCCAACAATCTGAGCCGGTGAGAATTGACCTCCTGGCAGTGAGCAGTGAGTTAGCCTGTAATACTGCATTCTAACCACTGCGCCACCATGGATCTTCAGGCTCTGAAGATGTCTTGACTTCAATGCCATGGGTAAAATGTTATTCAAAGGAAAGTAACAAGAAGGAAACCATCAGCCAGAGAACTGAACTGCTGGCAGTTGGCAGAATTAGCCTGCAATATTGCATTCTAACTACTGTGCCACCACGGCTCTTGCTATGCCATAGTTTAGAACTGTAAACTATGGAACTATTTCCATAAAAATAAAAATATTTAGGAACTCCAAATATTTTTTTTGACAATAATTTACATGTAAAAGGTTGGTTAGATAAGCAATAAAGTTGGAATGGACCTAGCACATGCAAAATGAGTTTTCTTATTATCATTCTTTTTACACCTGTTTTGGAATTTGAGACTATGTTGTTGTATTCCTTGCTTGCTTGCCTTTCCTTTTCCCCCATTGTATTTGGTCATTTGCTTTGCATTGAAAGGAATCTTCCCTTTCAAACCTTGTGTGACTTTGTAAAGTGAACCTAGCCATCCTTGCATGCTTATCGTATTTCACAAGGTTTTATCATTCTGGGGATTTTCTGCACTTTCAGTCAGTAAATTCAAAGCATCCTTATTTTAATCAATTTTCCCCCCTTGATGAAAAAGAACTTTTGGCTACAGGGCTTGGATCTTCTTATATAAGCTGGTGTCCAGAGAATTAGTCTGTAGTAGTAGCCCATTGGCATTATTCTGGTGCTGGAGGGGACCCTTATGAAAATATTGCTTGTGCAAAGAAGGTCACTCTTTCCCCTTCTAGGTATAAATATATTAGCAATAGCTATTTTAGATTTTCAGTGAAATCAGAAAATTCTATATAGGAAGAAGATTTTCCCCCCTTTCTTTTCATAACTGACCCTTTGAACTCATTATATGCTTGCTAAGAGATCTAAAACATATTTTAACTCTGTAACATTCATTTCTTTCAATGAGTACTTAGGGTTTTTTAAAAAATAATAATTCAACTTTCATTTAAAAGATCGGCAACTTTACATGGTGATAGGGAATGCTTTCGACAAATGAAGCCATCTGTATACTGGAATAATAAAGAAAATGTGATATAAAAATATACCTTTAGATTAGAGCACTGATAGATTCAGGCATATTTTCTCAAATTAACTTCTTATTGATTCACTTGTCTATGGCAAGAAGATTTTTAATGTGGTAATGTTTGCTTTATGTTAGGTTTTGTGAAACCCATAAAGCTGAATTATAGCTCATTTTTGGACTTCATACTGACTTACCCTGCTTGTATTTGTTCTTCTTGTAGATTGCTCTTAACCAGACTTCCTGAATCTAATGCACTCCAAATGCATTTGAACATAGAGTCCCACAGTTCAACTCTGAGCTACAAATATTGCTTCTATTGACATTTGAACAATCCAGAACTGCTTCGGGCTTCCAAGAGCTGCAAAACCTGTCAATCTGGAGAGAGCCACCTTGTAAATGGCTACCGTGTAGCCATAAAAACTTAAGGTAAAGGTTCCACTCACACATATGTGCTAGTCGTTTCCAGCTCTAGTGGGTGGTGCTCATCTCTGTTACAAAGTCGAAGAGCCAGCACTGTCTGAAGACGTCCCATAGTCATGTGGCCAGCATTTGTTCAGCAACTTCTTTAGGTTACAGTGGTGCTGAAGTGGTGGAATGCAAGGCAAGGCAAGGGGCAAATATGGTGAGGGTGGGGGAGATAGGCAGAGTTCAGTTGTAGAAAAGTCAGACCTTTCCTTGCCAAGGGACTTGGAAGTAAGAGGGACCAAGCTTGGAGTGACTTGGATTGGGGTGGATCCTTGCCTAATGACCATTCTGTTAGCAATGGCAAAAGAGACTACAGGGTTTGCTACTATTAAGTGAGGCAGTTGCTAAGTGACGAAGCACGTAGAAACTTACAATGGTTTCACTATTCACTCAAGTCCCAATAAAAGAAACTCTTGAAATCATCAAAAATAAATACCAAACAGCTAAACACCTCATGGAACTAACAGAACACTGCCTAACCAACACATATTTCATATACAAAGGACAAAGATACAAGCAAATTGAAGGAGCCCCTATGGGATCACCACTGTCACCCATCATTGCAAACCTGGAAGAATCCAGAGCCCTGGCTAATGCCACCCACAAACCCAAATTATGGCTAAGATACATCGATGACACATTTATGATTTGGCCTCATGGAAAAGGAAACCTGAACAATTTCCTAACACACCTAAACAGCACACACCCCAAAATCAAGTTCACCATGGAAACGGAAATAAACAAACAACTACCATTCCTAGATGTACTAATCTACAAAAGAACAGATGGCACACTGGGACACACCGTATACCAGAAGAAAACACACACCAACTGCTACCTCAACGCCCAATCCCACCACCCCCCAGCACAGATAAATTCCGTGGCTAAAACACTAATTACCAGAACCAAACGCCTGGCAGACAAGACACATATAAAGACTGAACTATGCACCCTGACTAAAGTATTGACAGCCAAGGGCTTCCACAAAAACAAAATCACCAGCTTGATCCACAAAAACACACCAAGATATAAGAGAGACCTAGAAGATCAACAGACCTATGGAACAGCTATCCTGCCCTACATAAGAGGTACTACAGATAAAATAAGTAAGATACTACACAGGCATCACATCAAGACTGCCTTCAAAACAGACAAAAAAATAGCAGCCATCCTTAAAAACACCAAAAATTGACCTGGACAAAATTGACCTGGAAAACCAAGGCATATACGAAGTTCCCTGTGCATCATGCCCGGCCACATACATTGGACAGACTAATAGAAGAATAAGTACCCGCCTGGATGAACACAAAAATGCAGTAAAAAAGCTGGAACACACCTCCTCACTAGTCCAACACATGAAAGCCACAGGTCACAACATCAGCTTCAATGGCACCAAAACCCTAGCCACTATAGAAAACCCCAGACACAGAATCATCAGAGAAGCCATAGAGATTGAAAAAAGACCTGAAAGCATGAATAGAAGAGATGATTCCACTAGACTGTCAATCATTTGGAAGCCTGCACTCTCAAATAGAAAGATCTCCACACCACAAACCAGGCAAACACCTGGGCACAAACAAACTCCCTCTGATGCCTCCAGCTCAAACACCCCCCCACCAGGCACCCAGATGAAACCTGGCTTCCTAATAGATAACAGCCGTCCTTTCACACGAAGCCAAGTTGCACTGAAAGCCTCCAGTGCAGGAGCAGAGTGTGGCCAGCCAATCAAAGCCACAAAACAGACAGAAGAAACCAGAAACACCAATCAATCAAACTCCAAGTCCAATAAACACAGACCAAGACTCCCAACCAATCAGGATGAAGAAAAAAACCATCATGGCACAGCATAGGCTAGCCTCAAATTTAAAACCAAAGACTGTGAGACTCTGACCCATATACAAACTCTATACAGAAGCCTGATGATGGCAGATGAGATTCTGCTGAAACGTTGCTACAACTTTAAAAGCACTACAATGATGTGGGATAATACCTGAAGGAAGCTGAACAGCACACATGTAAGTACCCGCGAAAACTTAAA
>BLBF01000004.1:45999914-46028285 GCA_015471245.1 Laticauda colubrina | reverse complement strand
AGGTTAGTCTTAGTTACTGGGGGATTTGAGCTGGTGAGCTGTGATCTTGTTGTTTGGCTTCGTGTTCGTGGTCGTGCCACATCTTCAAGGTGGGTGTCAGTTTGCTTCTTGTATGGGTCAGAGGGGTTTGAAGTGGGTAGTGGTGCAGCTGCAGTATGGTTTCTGGTTTGTGGTCGTTTCTCCTCTTCTGTGTGGGTGTGAGTCTTTTTTCTGTGTGGAAGTGTGGTGGTAGCATCTTGTGTGGCACTTGCGGGTATGGGTCTGGTGTCATTCTTCATGTTAGTTACTCGTTTATTAATGAGGGCAGGTTTCCAAATGGTTGGTAGGCGGGAGGTATCATCTCTTCTATTCATGCTGTGTGGGTGTTTCTCTATCTCTATGGCTTCTCTGATTATTCTGTTGTTGAAGTGTTCGGTTTTGGCGATAGTTCTGGTATTTTTGAAGTCAATTTCATGTCCTGTGGCTTTGAGGTGTTGGACCAGGGAAGAGGTCAGTTCTTCTTTTTTGATTGAGTTTTTGTGTTCTTCAATGCGTGCACTAATTCTTCTGTTAGTTTGTCCCATGTATGTGGTGGGGCAGGCAGTGCAAGGGAGAAAACCCGAATAACCAAAGATCCACATACAAATACCCGCGAAAACCTCAGAAAACAAATATATATATATATATGTATAATATTAGGGCAAAGAAGCGATGTCAAGTTGGCCATACTCACCCAGTCACATGACCAGCCATGCCCACCCAGCCAGTCACTTAGGCAGAGAGCCCCTTGCTAAAATATTTTTAAGGCCACCCCTGCCTGCATGTGATGCATCCAGCCTGCAAGCCACCAGTATGACACCCCTGCAGTTTCGTCCCAATTACTATTGTAACTTGAGGATTAGCTGGTGAGGCATTGCCATGGTCAGGCAGGGAGTATTTCTGCTGGGAAGGGGATGGTATGTGCAACTTACTGGAGCAACTAGTGATCTTTCCTGTTGTTTTCCCCCATTGGGTTTGCTTTGGGAAGCCAGCAGGGAAGATCACAAATATTGATCACATGATTGTTGTATGCTGCAACCATCGTAAGTGAAAGCCACTTGACAGATTATGAACATGTGATAATTGAATGCTGAAAAGTCTGATGGCTGTTTATAAGTAGCACTCATTGAGCCCCATCATAACTTTGAACAATTGCTGAATGAGCCATTAAGCAAGAACAATTATAATTTATCTATTTCACAGAGTTGTTCTGCAGATGAAATGGATCAGTTTGTCTACAAATGAGATTTCAAATTTCATGAAGAAAAAATTGCTAACAAACTTGATAAAGTAACATAAACCAGATCAATAGATGAGCTCAAAGTCTAATTAAGACAGGAATCAATTCACTGTGTCTGCTAGTTACCAGAAACATATCCTTCTGAAAACATTTTAAAAGATAAAAAAAGAATACTACAGAATTTAACATAACACACTAATCAGAAGAAAAGATAATTGTAGGAAGTAAACAAAAAAAAAGACTTTTGATGTAATTAGTTTCCTACTGAACTTGCAGGGTTATTATGGGTAGGCAGTGAGTTTGCATTGTCCTGCTGGTAGACTCTCTGCATTAAGTGATATTATCTTTGTATTTTATATTGAAAAATACTTTCTAATGATTGGTTCTCAGTGTTCTCTCCTTCTGCTCTCCATTTCCCTTTATATTGAAAAAAATTAATACTGCCAAAGCACCATTTCCTCTTTTACTCTCAGCAGAATCTTTTGAAAGAAATTGCATTCTGTCTTTCAACACAAGGATTTCAAAGGGCAGAGAATGTAAGATGTTATTTCAGCGTGCTTCAAGCCTGGAATTGGAAGGATTATTAAATTGAGAGAAGCTTTATAAGGATTGAATTTTTTGTTGTTGTTGTTTTTAGTATCCACTATCTGCCTTATTTCCACCATCTTACATGTGGTAAACAACACTGGTTTACAAATTCACAATATAGCATGTCAATGCAAGGATGTCTGTTATCATTCAATAGCTATTACTGGACTGCATATAAATACTAAATGAATTAACATTGTACTTTTTTCATTTATTTCACTGTGGTTCCCATTTTCAGCTACATGCATATATCTGTAAACTTAGAATATTACTTCATTATGAAATAACCAATGAAATAACTCCACCCGGTTAACATTAATGTTTCTGACATGATAATCTTTAGAATTGTTGGAATACAATTCACATTATCTCTCAGATAGCAGAAAGCATCAAGTTGGTAAAGTCTGGCATGTCATACTAAATTTATTAAAGATTCATCAAGACCCATGCTGATTTGTTGCAACCAGCAAATATGGCTCTGCAAACCTTTATGTTCATAAAATGTCATAATATATGGAGCCCTTCTAGCAACTATCATCATGCAAGAATCTTTAAGAAATAAAATCACATTGCTTTTATTCTTTGTCATGTAAATTGTCACCAGCCAGGCTTTTAAATTGCAAATCCTCTCCATTTCTCTTTTAAAACTCAACCACCACTATTTGTACCTCATTTTAATTAGCATGCGGTACTTTTGTTTCTGATTGGAAAAAGTTAAATCATGGCAGGCTTTATCTGATACCCAACTAAGTGAAACGCCTGCACTTACTTCCAGTGAAATTGATGACAGAATCCTTTCACATCTGTAGTAAAGGAGGGTGAAACCACAGTGATTCTTAGTATGAGGAGAGGGGAGAAAAAAAATACATCAGTTGTTTGTGCCTGTGGACTCATTAGCATGTGTACTGCTGGGAAGTGGGAAGGAACAGCAAAACTTTGAGGACAGAAGACTTGATTTACAGCTGATTCAATTCTGCCAGTTCTTATTTTACAAATTGAAGTGTCTACAAACACAGTCTAGGTAAATGAAGTCTCAACAGTCTCCTTCTAGCTAGACAGTCTGTTCAGTGCTCTCCACAGTCAGTAAATAACCATACAAGCATCTCTGCTAGGAAGCAGTTAAAATACCCTGTCATCCTTTCCCGCAGGCCATTGCCCTGCCATTGTATTCTTTGGTTTGTTAAGCATCCTAATTTTCATTTTAAGATCTTTTGTGTAGCATCTGCTGCTGGACAGAAATTACTTTGTAATAAAGGTCTTATGATAGAAACGATGTGGGCAGCAAGGGAGAAGAAGTGGGTTCCGTTCTCAATTTCTGGGGTTCTTTTCTGCAAAAAAGGAACAGGCAGCTGTCTCGGCCATTCGCGTGGTGCATGGCCAATTCTCCCCAGTGGCTGTTCATATTATCAAGGATACAATTTAAGTCTTTTACAGGGGGCTTTTTAGAGATTCTTTCTGGGTTTGTCTACTATACTATGCTAGCATTTTTGAGTGAGAGCTCTTCCAAACTGAGCTAGTCTTCAGACTGTTAGACATACAAGGCAATGCAAGTTCAAGAGATTGGTTTTGTTTGTTTTTTTTATTTGCCACTGAGAATTGTAACATTTTCCCAGTAATGCCTATATTTTTGTGTTGCTTGTGTGAAAATAGTTTATTTTAGATCCTTATGCCATTTCAATTTTGACTGAACATTTTGTTATTTCAAATGAACATTTATCAGACTCATAACCAATAACTGGCATTGGTAGAAAAAGCTTCCACCATTTGTTTTAGAGATTTCCCCATCTGGGTACACATATCATAAAAGACATGTTTTTAAAATAGAATTGGCTTGGTTGATTTGTCTGCTATTCTTATTGTCTCAAAGGTATGAGATATTTGAAATATTTCAGAAGACTTCTTCCATTGCTATACATTTCTGAGCCTTTTCTTCTGCTATCTATCTGCCTTCCTGTCTATCAATCAATCATCTAATCTTATCTTTCAAATTACCCAGAATCATTGAGAATCAGGTAACTTTGAAACTGATTTTTTAAAAAAACCACTGAAAATAATGAATGAGAAGAGGCTTAAATTTATATCTGGTTAATCTGCCAAGATCAGGGATCTCCAAACTTGGCAACTTTGAGACTTGTGGACTTCAATTCCCAGAATTCCCCAGCCAGCAGCAAAGTTGTCAAGTTTGGAGACCTCTGTAGTGGATAAACTAGCACTGGCTTCCAAAGGCTCTTTGGCATCATGCTTCCTGATAGGTTCTTTGGTTAGGTAGACTTGATACCTCCAATTGCCATTGTCAAGGCTACTAATAGCAATGGGTCTTAATCTGTTCAATCCTGGCACCTGTCTGGACTGTGAGAGAAAGAAAACCAAAGTCATCTTCGGCCAAACTGAATTACTCTTTGCTTGCCTGTTTCTGGTCCTGGTTCCTGTTGCTCATAAATAAGTGTCTCCATTCTTTTATGGTGGGCAGTTCCTTCAAGGTTTAAAAGCTCATTCCAAATCACAGATTCATAATTCAGAAGTCTGTCTCCTAACTATGAATCTTCTTTATGAAATACGATATCGAGTGATTAACTAACAATGCAATAAAGGCTAGTATATTAAAATCCATAGGAATACATTAAAGCTAAATGCCTTTTGCATCTTTGACTCACAGGAACCAATCTCTTTCTTCCCTGCTCTCTCTCACAAAAGGCGTATGAAACAAAAATTAGAAAAACATGCAAGTTACCCGTTCTTGTATTTTGTTTGCATTACAGCCAATAACAATGTTAGTGAAGTAAAATAACCCAAAGACACAGCTGTTTTATTCCACATCCTTGCTGATTTGTGCAATATTATGGAACACCAACAGTTGGTCTGTGCTCCTAAAGGACACTGAAATAAATGTTTTTAATTTCTACTGGCAATGTTTCAGTGCATTTCTGACCTTCTGAAAAGAAGCCTTTCTGGGAGAGAAAGGATGAACAGAATCTTTACTTTGCCCATTGATGATACATTTTGGCAAAGGGGTTTCTCCCTCTAATTATAGTGTTCTGCTGAAGGAAATTAACACAGAGTGATATTCAGACATACCAGAATATGAATATAAGATCAAGGTTCACAAAGTTTGATTTGTATCTATGCCAGGAAATAAGGAGATGGCGTACAGAAGAGTAGATAAATTCTGGCCACAGTGTTATTGCATTAACATGCCAAAATTGGTTGGTAGGTTATACTAAAATTAACTGGTACGGATGAGTCTGATAGAGCAAGAGAGAGCTAATTGACTCTGTGCATTCTGCTTCTTTCAGCAGCTTGAATCCTTGGACTCCATGCATGAAATTTTCTTCAGACCACAAAACAATTTCCTTTTCTCCAAGGAAAGGTCAGGGAATTTTCCATAACTTGATTATTGTTCTGTATGGAACTTGGTAGGTTCCAAGTCCCTCGTTCTGATTGGCTGAAAAGGCCACTTACAGATTGGTTGATTAAGAACCAATCCGGGAAGCCGCCAAATGGCGGGAACAGTTAAATGAGTTTCATTGGCCACAGGCCACAGGCAAGCTGCTATATAAAGGGCTGCCACGGCTTGGGCTATGTTCCATATCTTTTGTCTTGTGAGTTTAAATAAAATAGTTGTTGTTTGGAACCCGGTCTCACATGCTTCTTTCCGGACGGAACACTGGTGACAAAGGTGGGATTGTCGTAGAAGGTGAGACCAAAGCACGCGGTGATCTGAACTGAGTGAGAGAGATGGCCGGTAACAACGCACCGCCCGCATCATTCAATCCTGATGAGGAGGATTGGGAATCGTATATCAATCACTTTCTTATGTTGTTAGAAAGCAAAGAAATGGAAGAAATCTCAGACCAAAGGAAGAGGGCTGTCTTCCTTACACACTGCGGACCAGCGGTCTTTAAAATGGTGAAGGCGCTGGCAAAACCCAGAGATATCAAACAGATGACTTGGTCCGACCTGAACCGAATGCTCCAAGCACACTACGCACCAGTGGTCTCAAATTTAATAAAAAGGCACGAATTCTATAAGAGAGACCAGAAGGAGGATGAAACTATAGGAGATTTTGTAGTAGCTTTGAGACACATTGGAGGAGCCTGTGAGTTCCAGAACATGGACGAGGCAATGAGGGACCGTGTGGTCCTCGGCCTGAAGGACACTACCCTTCAGAGCAAACTCCTGAATAGGCCAAACATAATCGTGGCCAGGGCCATTGCAGAGGCAACCGCCACTGAAGCAGCAAAGAAGTCAGCAGCCACCATGCAGCAAAGGAACGCAATTCCAAACCTGCCAACCCAACCCAGGGAGAAGAAAGCAGAGGGAGGAAAGAAACAGCCCAGAGTGACAGCCCACTACGAAGACATCAAATCCCAGAGTGATACCGAGGATGATGATGAAGACATCCATAGACTCCATTCAGATAAAAAATGGTGTGAAAAGAGGAGAAATCGGAGGGAGTTTCAATGTGCGGGCTGTGGAGGAAATCACCCGCGAGCTGAATGCAGGTTCGTTGATGCAATATGCAGGGCTTGTAATAAGAGAGGGCACGTAATAAGAGAGGGCACATCGAAAGGGTCTGCCACAACAAAAAGAGCTATAGTCCAAAAAGACATGGCAGCAACCCCCCTCCCCCCCCAGACATGCCGGCAGTAGATGGAAGTAGATGGCAGTAGAACCGGTGACAGGGAAGAAACGCATCAGACAGTCACCATCAGAAATGCCAGGGCGGAGAGTGGAAAGAAGGTTCGGATAGAGGTGAGCATCGAGGGGAGACCCTGTGAGATGGAAGTCGACTCAGGATTGTTCCGATCTATGGTATCCTGGAATACCATCCGGTGCCTGATACCGAACATTAAACAGAGAGAACTACAGAAACAAAGAATAGTGCTAAAAGACTATCAGGGAAATCTAATTCCAATATTAGGCCTTGGACATTTTCTAGTCAAATTTAAAAACCATGCCAAAATCTTGCCTCTGACCATCATCGACTGCGACCACCCTAGCCTGTTAGGGATCTAATGGTTCGCGCCCCTGGGAATCGGGATGACTGGGATCAGCCGCATCACTACAACCAACTGGGAGGAGAGCCTGCTCCAAGAATTCCAAGATGTTTTCGACGGGACTCTAGGCAAGTACAAGGGGACCCCAATTTCATTTAGCCTAGACCCAAAAATAGCCCCCATCCATTTAAAGGCCAGACAAGTCCCATTCGCATTAAAACCAAAAATTGACGAGCAACTGAATAAATTAATAGCTCAAGGGGTTTTAGAGACAATCGATCATGCCAGGTGGGAAACACCTATTGTCACACCAGTGAAGCCAAATGGGTCAGTGCAAATCTTCAGAGACTATAAGGCAACCCTGAACCATGCGCTCCAACAAAGCGCATGCCCAGTGCCAGTAGTGCAACATTTCCTGCACTTGCTAGGGGGAGGAAAAATTTTTGCGAAGCTCGACATCGCATAGTCCTATCAACAACTACCTGTTGATCCCATTACGGCAGAGGCGCAGACTATTGTAACACATAAAGGGGCATTCAAGTGTAACCACCTCCAATTCGGTGTTAGAGTTGCCCCAGGCATGTTCCAAAGCCTCATGGAATGCCTGCTAAACGGAATCAAAGGTGTCGTCCCCTACTTCGAGGATGTACTGGTTTCAGCAAAAAATGCCAACCAGCTAGAGACCAGATTTAGAGAAGTCTTAACAAGATCTAGGAAATCAGGCCTCAAAGTAAAAAGGGAAAAGCATGAATTAGCGACGAACTGGGTCGAGTTTTTGGGCTATTTAATCGATGAACAAGGCATTCACCCCACCCCCCAAAAAAGTGAAGGCTATCAAAGACGGTCCCAGGCCCAGAAACAAAACCAACCTTCAAGCATTCCTAGGCATCATAAATTTTTACAACGTGTTCCTGCCCCATAAAGAAACAGTAGCAGAACCCCTACATCGACTGCTAGATAAAAAAACCACTGGGACATGGGGCCACTGGGAACAGAAAGCCTTCCAAGGTATCAAGGACCTATTAACATCAGACACCGTTCTCATCCAGTTTAGCAATACCCTGCCTTTGACGGTCACCTGTGATGCCTCGCCTTTTGGGGTCGGCGCCATCCTGAGCCACCAGCCACCAGATGGCAGAGAGGCCCCACCGCCTTTTACTCCAAGACACTCTCCAAGTCGGAACGCAATTACAGTTAACTCAATAGAGAAGCCCTCGCAATCATCGTCGGAGTCAAAAGATTCCATGAGTACCTTTATGGTAGAACTTTTTCTATAATAACCAATCACAAGCCCCTTCTTGGAATTCTAGCAGGCAACAAGCCAACCCCGAACATTCTGTCATCTAGAATGATGAGGTGGTCTGAGTTCCTCACTGCCTACTCCTACATGCTGATTCATTGACCCGGCAAAACCATCACACACGTTGACACCCTGAGCTGTTCCCCGCTGCCTGTCACAGAAGATGACCCTGCTCCAACTACCTCCATACCTCAGCTTGAGACCTGCCCGGACCTACCATTAACTTCAGCGGACGTCGCAAAAGCCACAGCCAAAGACCCTTTGACAGTGCACATGTTAAATTGGGTAGGTAAAGGCTGGCTGGAGGAGAAAAAAACTGCGACTTTTAAACCATTTCATACCAGACAGACCGAACTGTCCATAGAAATGGCAACAAGCCAACCCCGAACATTCTGTCATCTAAAATGACGAGGTGGTCTGAATTCCTCACTGTTTACTCCTACACGTTGTTGCACTGACCCAGCAAAGCCATCACAAAGCCGACCCAGCAAAGCCAATGCCCTGAACCATTCCCCACTGCCCGTCCCAGAAGATGACCCTGCTCCAACCACCTCCACATTTCAACTTGAGACCTGCTCGGACCTACCACTGACTGCAGCCGACGTCGCGAGAGCCACAGCCAAAGACCCTTTGACAGCATGCATATTGAGCTGGGTAGGCAAAGGCTGGCCAGAGGAGAACAAAACTGAGACTTTTAAACCATTCTGTACCAGACAGACCAACTGTCTATAGAAAAGGGGTGCATTTTATGGGGTAACAGGGTGGTGATTCCGAACAATCTCCAGGAAGTCGTTCTGGGCATGTTGCACGAGGGACACCCTGGCATAGTCAAAATGAAAGCCCTGGCCAGGAGTTATGTCTGGTGGCTAGGGCTGGACAAAGACATTGAACGCTGGGTTGCAACATGCCATGACTGTCAAAAATTGAGGCCTACCCCCCCTACCCCCCCACAGGCACCAATAAGAAACTGGGAAACTCCCTGGGGTCCATGGTCTAGAGTACATATTGACTTCACTGGGCCAATGAAGGGAAACACTTTTTTGATAGTGGTTGATGCATACTCGAACTGGTTGGAAGTCATCCTCATGGCTTCCACAACCACCAAAGCTGTCATGAAACAGCTAGACAAACTATTTGTGATACATGGGCTACCTGATGTACTGGTTTCAGATAATGGCCCCCAATTTACAGCCTTGCAATTCGAACAATATCTGGCTGCCCAGGGTATCCGACATGCCTTAACTGCGCTGGCCCATCTGGCTGCGAACGGCAGGGCTGAACGCATGGTTCGGTACACTAAAGAGGTTCTAGACAGAATGGACAAGGGGGCATGCAGGACAAACTAAGCCAACTACTAACCTTGTAGCATATTACCCCTAGCAGCACAACCAATAAAAGCCCATCAGAACTTCTAGTGGGTAGGAAACTACGCTCCTACCTGGACAGATTGCATCCCACTTACACCTGGGACAACCCCCCCCCCCCCCGATTCCTCCAGCAAATACCGTATGTTTGGAATCGGTGACCTGGTCTATGCCAAAAACCTTACCGGAGACCCATTGTGGCTTGCAGCCACCATCACCCAAATCACAGCCCCCCAGTCCTACCGACTAATTTTAGATGACAGTAGGGAATGGAAGCGGCACATAGACCAGCTTAGTTCCCGCAACCTTGAACGAAAAAACACCACAGAATCAAAAATAAATATCGACTATAAAACAACCAAGGAGGGGGGGGAAGTACAAATAAATAAAAAAGGGAGAGATGAACCTCCCATAACAAGACAACAAACTATGCAAAAAGACAATCTAACCAAACAAAAAGAGCACTCGTGGTTAGATGAACCCCAAGAAAGAAGTCCGGGAGCAGGAGAGCAAAGCGAGGCCTTCCTGGAAGGAGGCGGCCAGGCCAGCTCAACCAACCTGGTCAAACTAGGAGGGAGCGACGGAGCCATCTGAACCGGCCCGAGAAACTCAGGCGGGAATGGCAAGGCTGACTCACCCTTCCAGGAGGTTCCATGGAGAAGGACGGGAGAAGTAGCGATCCCGTACGAACTGCTAGAAGACCACGCTGAGACTGAGCTGCACAGGACAACTAGGACTAGAAAAAGCCCCACCTACCAGTGTGACTACGTCACCCATGTTGGACTAAACTAAAGGGGGAGGGGTGTTCTGTTTGGAACTTTGTAGGTTCCAAGTCACTCATTCTGATTGGCCGAAAAGGCCACTTATGGATTGGTTGATTAAGAACCAATCCAGGAAGCTGCCAAATGGGGGGAACAGTTAAATGAGTGTCATTGGCCACAGGCCACAGGCAAGCTGCTATTTAAAGGCCTGCCGCAGCTTGGGCTATGTTCCGTATCTTTTGCCTTGCAAGTTTAAATAAAATAGTTGTTGTTTGGAACCCGGTCTCACACGCTTCTTTCTGGATGGAACAATTATGAATATATCTATCTATATCATCTATATCTATATCATATCTATATCATATCTATATCATATCTATATCATATCTATCTATCTATCTATCTATCTATCTATCTATCTATCTATCTATCTATCTATCTATTTGCCATCTATCTATCTATCTATCTACCTATCTGTGATGGGATTCAAAAATTATTTACTACCGGTTCTGTGAGCATGGCTTAATAGGCGTGGCGTGGCCTGGTAGGCGTGATCTGATGGGCATGGCAGGGGAAAGATACTGTAAAATCTCCATTCCCTCCCCACTCCTGGGGGAAAGTTACTGCAAAATCCCATTCCCTGCCCATTCCACTAATCTGCTTTCCAGCTCTGTTCTCCTGTACAGGGCAACAAAAAAAAGAACCAGCCAACCAACTGGGACTCAGTAGGCAGAAAATAGGTTGGATGGAGCCAGTTAGAGATAGGATTTGCCAGTTCTCAGAACTACTCAAAATCTCTGCTACCGATTCTCCAGAACCTGCCAGAATGTGCTGAATACCACCTCATCCCTCCATCCATCATCCATCTATCCATCTATCCATCTATCCATCTATCCATCTATCCATCTATCCATCTATCCATCTATCCATCTATCCATCTATCCATCTATCCATCTATAATCTATCTACACACACACACACACACACACACACACACACACACACACATATATACAAACTCCACCTGGAAACACTACTACATACTTTAGATATGATTCTAGTGAGATTGCTTTCCTCAATTGCAAAAGTGATAGACCTACATCATAATTTTGCACTGTGGTGAAGACATCAAATATCCATTCCAGTATCCTAAAGGAATAATGCTATTCAGCATCTTATTTGTTTTATCCCAGCAAAACATATTACACATATTTGAAAATTTACCTAAGGAATATCTTAATGTTTTTAAATACCTCCAAAAGGCTTGTTACCCCATTCATCTTTAATTTTTCTTCTGAATGACTCAAACCAAACATAGGGGAACTACCCCAGATTCCTAAAAGCTACTATTGTGTACAGCTTAATCATTTTTAGGTGTTTGTCTTTTTCTCAGGGATAGTTGTGATATATAAGCCTTTTTATTTCATCCTATAACCCAAATTATATTTAAATCTGATGCAACTAAGTTTATGTATTTCTTAGGTCTTCATATAAAGTTTTTACCCAACTTAAGCCCATGTCACACTGAACCAACGGATGCAAAGAGGATGTAAAACGGACAAAAAACCTTTCCATCCGTTTGAAAATGCGATGTACTCACTGCCTCCATTTGGCTTCCTCTCTATCCGTCCAGCATCCGTTTATTGACTTTTCATCGGCTCCTAAAGTTTTGGGCTGCCTAAAACTTTTGCGTGGAAAATGTATCCAGTTGGTCCATTCTGCATCCGCTACGCATCCATTACGCATGCGTTACGCATCCGCTATATCCGCTAGGCGTCCGCTGCACATCCGCGCAACTCGCATCCACATGGATGCAGGGAGGAAGCGGAACGGACACAGAACAGATGCAGAGCAGATGAAGAATGGATGGAGCACAGAAACAAAGCGTTTAAAGCAGAAAAAATGTTCGCATAGGGGACCTATCTTGGATATTAAGGATGTCTACAGGATGCATAGAGGATGCCTAGAGGATGCCTAGAGGATGCAAAGGGACACCTATACTGCCTATAAAAAGGGGGAGCAACTCACCTGCATCTCACTTTCAGACCAGCAGCCCACCTGTGCAGACCTCTGCAGCCTTCATCTGACTCTTCCTCTTCCACAGCATCCAGTCATGTCCACCGTGGATCGGACCACAGTCCTTTTGGCAGCCACCATCCTTCTGCAACAGTACGAAGCCATCTACAGGCTCTGTGAACTCTACTACGGGAAGAAAAAGAGGCGGCCAAGAAGCGTCTGGGTCCGAAAATGGATCGGGAGAAGAGCAGAGTACGGACTGTACAACAAGCTGATGGTGGAGCTTAGGAACGAAGACACTCGGGCGTTCAAGAACTTCATGAGGATGCCTCCAGCCATGTTTGACGAAATTGTGCAGCGCCTGACACCCAGGTTGACCAAGGCAAGCACCAACTTCTGGCCCAGCCTGGAATCTGGGCTCAAGGTAGCACTCACTCTGCGCCACCTGGCCTCAGGGACCACCTACAAAAGCATGCAGTACGGCTGGAGGGTGCCACACAACACCATCAGCATTGTGGTCAGAGAAGTGGTGCAGGCCATCATCGAAGAATACATGGAGGAGCTCCTCCAGTGTCCCTCCACTGAAGAAGGATGGAAGAAAGTTGCAGAGCAGTGGTATCAGAGGTGGAACTTCCCACACACCGTTGGAGCCATCGTTGGCAAGCACGTGGCCTGCAAAGCTCCAGCCAAGTCGGGGTCCACTAATTTCAACTACAAGGGCTTCTTCAGTATCGTCCTCTTTGCCATGGTCGATGCTGACGACAAGTTCATGTACATCGATGCTTCAGGCTACGGCTCATCTTCAGATGCCCAGGTTTACAAGGCCAGTCACCTCAAGGAGGGGCTGGAAGGCAACCTCATCGTGGGCTTCCCAGATCCAGACCCCCTGCCCAACGACACGCAAGATGTGCCCTACTTCATTGTGGAGGATGATGCCTTCTCCCTCAGAACCTACCTCATGAAGCCCTACACCTCCAGACTCCTCACCCGTGAAGAGAGGATCTTCAACTACAGGCTGTCCAGGGCAAGACGGGTGGTGGAGAAGGCCTTTGGCATCCTGGCCAACAGGTTCCGGGTACTTCTCACCACCATGCAGCATCTCTCACAGACTGTGAGGAACATCGTGGAAGCTTGCTGCATCCTGCACAATCTCATGTGCACCCGCTACCCAGTGTTGCAGAACAGGCTCGTGGACCGTCAACAAGGCAATGGGGACATGGAGCCTGGGGAATGGAGGCAAGGGCGAAACCTGATCGACACTCAGGATGTGCAAGGCCCCAACAGAGCCTCACGGGAAGGGAAGAAGCAGCGCAACCTCCTGAAACACTGGTGCAACTCCCCAGCTGGAGCGGTGGAGTGGCAAGACAGGATGGTAGATGCTTAATGGATGCTTCCTTCAGCCTGTCTCATCACATGGATGAGATTGGGCCATGTATGTTGGGTGGGCCTACAATGAACAGGGCGTTTGTGTGGATCAATGTGTGGATCAATGCTTACATTGTTATTGATAAAAAAGGGCCCTAGGTGTGGCACCTGGGAGGGTAGACCATACAGTCCCATTATGCTTGCACTTGAGGTTTATCTATCCCACAGCTATTAGCCATCCCAAAGGTATCCCTGCTCATTCCACAGGTATCCCTGCCCACCCCACTGCTATCTTAACCCATCCCACAAGCATGCAAAGGCTTAAGCCAATTCCAAAAGTTTCCACCAAGACTTTAAAAAAAAAAAACAAATGAAGCAAGTGTGTGAATCAAAGATAAACTTTACTGAACAACAAGCTGTAAAAAAAAATGACCCAAGTCAAGTGTCCAAATAAAGTCCACAGGAAGCCAGCTACCCAGTCTCTGGCACTCTTCCTGGTCACTCGGAGGTGTGCCCAGTCTCAGGGTTGAAGGGTCCAGGTACTGTGGTGGTGGGTGGTGCTGGAGTGCCTGGCCTCGAGAGGACAACAGGGGACGGTGTGTTGAGAAAGCTCTCGGACAGCTGGTTCAGCCCTGTGATGCTGAGAGGTCCTTCCTCCATGCCATGGGGTGTCAGCCCCAGTATTGATGACAGATGTACTGAGGCCGGGCTTGGCTGTGGGGTGAAGGAAGGAGTAGTGTAGTGGGGCTGTCTGCTCTGTAGCTGGGTGAGGACTGGCGTGGGTGGCATCACTGTCATCGGCAGCATCATTGGCGTGGGTGGCATCGCTGTCATTGGTGGCATCATTGTCGTGGGTGGCGTCAGTGGCAACCGTGAAACA
Source organism: Laticauda colubrina (assembly GCA_015471245.1). Lineage (NCBI taxonomy): Eukaryota > Metazoa > Chordata > Lepidosauria > Squamata > Elapidae > Laticauda > Laticauda colubrina. The sequence continues at coordinate 46,013,756 of BLBF01000004.1, read as the reverse complement.
GGTGGCAACGGTGTCGCCCGATGACTCTGTGCCTGGACTGGGAAGGGCTGCTGCCTGTGCTGCTGAACCTCCTGGTAGCCATAGCCCTGGTAGGTGAGGGCCTGTGGGAAGCTTTGGAATGGGAGGGACATCACCTGGGGTGGAGGAGCAGACCTGGACTGGGTGGGAGCAGGTTCCTCTGGGTCTGGAGGGTTGTGAAGCAGCTAGGTGATCCGTTCCTTCACCAGCTGGTACTGTGGATCCGCCATTTCCTTGAGGGTCTGGTTGACATAGGTGAGGACGGGTTTGCGATTGGAGGATGAGGAGTCGGTGTGGACCAGCTGAGAGAGGAGATCTATGCTGGTGCGGATGGTGTCCCTGATCTCCAGCAGGACAGTGTGGCTCTGCCCCTCCAGCTGTCCGGCTCTCTGCCTTTCTGCAGAGGCGGAGCTGGGGGTGGTGGATGCAGCTAGGACTGTGGTGGACTCGATGTCTCCTTTCTCCCACCGCACCAGGGAGTCCTCTACGCACTCCACCACACTTACCACAACTGTCCGCGGGTTCTCCGCCGTGGCACGCTCCACAGAAACCTGCCTGGAGACAGGGACTGACTCTCGGCCGGAAGAGGACTGGGTCTCAGCAGGCTGCCAGAGGGAGAGGGTCGTGAGAGGGGCTGCTGGTGCTCCTCGGTGGTGGACCTCACCTCCAGGAAGCTGCACCTGGCCATAACATAGGTCTCTCTGTCTGTCAGCTTCACAGTGGCCTGGCCAGATTTCTTCAGGTGCAGCTTCCCGTACCAGGTGTGCATGTGCTTCCACCAGCCGAGGAGCACCTCCGAAGTGTAACCCATACTCTCTGCCCTCTCTCTCCAAGCAGCCTGCTTCCGCTTGGTGTCCCTGTAAAGCCGGTGTCCCTTTCGCCACAGATAGTCGTTCTCTCTCAGCCACTCCAGCACCTCATCCTCGTGCGCCTCCTCAATATAGTATTGCCTCCTCTCCCGTCCCCGCATACGCCTCTTCCTCCCTTTGGCTGGACCAGATGGGCCCTCATCAGAGGGGCTCCCAGGTAGTAGGGGCTGCTCCTCCACACCAGCAGCAGCAGCAGCAGCAGCAGCACCAGCAGAATCATCATCATCATCATCATCATCATCATCATCATCATCATCCTCACCAGCAGGATCATCATCATCATCATCATCAGCAGCAGCAGCAGCAGCAGCAGCGGCAGCATCAGCAGGATCAGCAGCAGCAGTAGGATCAGCAGGACCAGGATCAGCAGCAATAGAGTAAGCACCAGCAGCGCCAACAAGTCCAGGAGGACGAGCAGGACCAGGAGCACGAGCAGGATGAGCAGAATGAGCAAGACCAGGAGCATGATCAGGATGAGCAAGTCCAGGAGCATGAGCAGGTCGAGCAGGACCAGCAGGACCAGCAGGACCAGGAGCAGCTTCAACAGAGTAAGCACCAGCAGAAGCCCCAGTACCAGCAGAAGCACCACCGCCAGGAGCAGCTTCAGCAGAAGCCCCAGCAGAAGCAAAGTCGGGGCAGGGGGTAGGAGCTTGGCCCTGTCCCTCTTGCCAGGGATGGCGGCAGGTTGCTGAGGCTTTCACTTCCTCCCCATGGTTGTGGGGTTGCTGGCTGGCAGGGAGGCTGGCAGGGAGGCTAGCAGGCACCAAGGCTGGCACCAAGGCTGGCAGGAAGCCTGGCAGGCAGGCAGGCAGGCAGGCAGGCAGGCAGGCACCAAGGCTGGCTGGAAGGCAGGCTGGCAGGGCAGGCAAGGAACTCGAAGTGTCCAGCAGCAGGTCTTTCCTCGGAATGCTGGCCACATGCGAGCTGCTTCTCTTTATATCCGGGGGGCTTACGTAATACTTCCCCCCCACATGCGCAATTAACGCTCGACATCCATTCCGCTTCCGCTGTGCATCCGCGAGGCTTCTGCTGTGCATCTGTTTTATCCTCTGTGCATCCGTTTTATCCGTTCGGCGTCCATTCTGCATCCGCTGTATCCATTCCGCATCCGTTTTGCTGAGCCCCCCCGGAAGCCGTGCGGTTGCTCCATCTGCTCCCATCCGCTTCCATCTGCTGGGCTTCCGTTCTGCATCCATTTTGCATCCGCCCTGCGTCCTCCCCGCGTCCGTGTTATCTGCTCCGGTTATGCAAATTTTTGCCCCTTTTAAGAGCGGATAACAACGGATGGAACATTTTGCTTGTCCGCTGTGTCCTTTTTGCATCCGTTGGCCAGTGTGACATGGGCTTTAGGACCATTCATTTAATGACCATTTGGAGTTACACTGGCATTGAAAAAAATGACTCATACTTACAACTATAATAGCATCTCCATGGTCACATGATCAAGATTCAGTTCCTTGGCGACCATCATGTATTTATGATGGATACAGTGCCTAGAATCAAATGACCACCAGTTGCTTCCTTCCCAGCTGACAAGCAAAGTCAATGGGGGAGGATACATTCACTTAACAATCATGGCAAAAAAAGACAAAATTAGACACAGTTGTGTGATGACATACTTAATAAGCACATTATTTAGTGTCAGAAGTTCTGGTCCCAATTGAGGTTGTAAGTTGAAGCAGAGGTAGGATTCAACCGGTATTACTACTGGTTCAGTGACTACGTTTTGCATGTGCATGCGTGTGTGTGTAAAAAACCTTAAGCTGTGCCTCCTGGACAGCTGAAAAGCACTGTACGCAGGTGCACAGAATTTGAAAAGCCACTTTTTCCCTGCTTTTTCAACCTCAGCTGTGCTGCGCAAAGCAACTGAGGTGGAAAAACCAAGAAATAAAGGACAGGTAAGAGCCTAGGCAGGCAGGTTGGCCAAACAGCAGCAAACACAGAACTGGTTCGGTGTCTGCTGCTCTTCAGAGGTACCGGCTCTATAGAGCCAGGCAGAACTGGGAGACTTTCACCCCTGAGTTGAAGACTATCTGTATTTCTGGTTACAAGGGATACCAGGGATACCACAGGGATACCACAATTTGTTTTACATTTCTTATTGTCTCCAAAGATATACATTAAAATTCAACACTGCATGGAAAGACCATTTATGGTCTGTTTTACATAGATATACAAACTCAATTATTCCATAAAAATTGTTCTAATAAAAAAAATAGATTTCTAATGTTTGATATACTGGGAAGCCTTTGATCCTGGGTGAGTTGTTAAAGCAATTTCCCATACCTTTAAATATCATTGAGCCAAAGAAAGATGCATTTTTATTTTCCCAGCAGCTAATATCAGAAATTGAATCACTTTCTTATGTAGCATCCATTTATACGGCTCAGGAAATATGAACAACAAATGTATTTATTTTATATATTCAATTTATATCTCACATCTAGAATTTATATCCTACTAAGAACATGTGCTCAAGGCAATTAATGATATTAAAAAAAATACAAAATAAGAATGTAGAAACAAACAACAAACCTGAATTAAGGAAACAATTAAGATATTGAGAAACAGATATGTGTTTTCAGACTTTCTGAAGCTGAGAAAAGCAGGGCAAAATTCAACTCCCAAGGCAATGTTCAGAAGCAAAGTTGCTTAATTAAAACAAAGAAAACAAAACATTAAGCAAAATGAATAACTAATCGAGCATTTTCATCAAACATGGTAACCATTCTGTTTACAAATAAAACAACATAAGCTAGAAACATATATCATATAATTTTAATGAGATGGCATAGTTTTATAAGGTCAGTTCTTAATGATGTGCTAAAATGTACGCCACAAAAAAAAATTCAGTGATATTCATCAAGTTCAAATCACAAATAATCTCAGAGTTTTCAAGACTTAAAATTTGTCATATTCACATAGGAATTATGTATAACACTAGTTCCATTGCTGTTAATGAATTAGTTATGGTTTTACTGATATTGTTAGAGAAGGAATCCAGATAGTTTACAAATGCATGATTGAACTTAATTCATTTGGAACCAATTTGGAACTTGTGAATAAATTCTTATGCAAAGTATTTTAATCACAGCATCATTTTTATCAATAATTAAGCATTTTCTTATATTTCCTCTATCTTCTTGTTCCTCCTATTAAAGAAATATATTCTTATCCTGAAAAAAAGAGAGGACTGAGAAATGAAAGAATAGCTGAAAGGGGAAGGGAAAAATTATATACTTTCTAAACTTCTTTAAATGTTACTTTTCATTTGAAATAATAGATGGTAATCTAATATCAGCAAGAAATTATAGCTTCTTTACCAGCAGGGAGTCTGGCCCTGCACGTTAGTCTCAACTTATATGAATTGTCTTAGTTAAAAGGCATTTAAATTATATTTGACAACTGTTATGCCTGAACATCTATCATGCTTTTGCTGTTTTATATACATTTGCCTTTCTGAATTTTACACAAGAATTTCCTCCATCTCTACAGTTTTTCTAGTGTTTATATTTCTGTGGGAAAGACCAGGGGTGGGATTCAAAATTTTTAACAACCAGTTCTGTGGGCAAGGCTAAGTTGGCGGGCATGGCTTGGTGGTCATGTTATTGGCTGGGTGTGGCCAACTCAATATCACTCACATCGAGGCACACATCTCCTTGCCTGGCCTTTCGTGACTGTGGGGATGCTGCAGCAGTCGTAAGTATGAAAAATGGTCATAAGTCATTTTTTTCAGTGCCATTGTAACTTTGAATGGTCACTCCACACAAACAAAGTACCAGCAAAGGAGGGGAAAAATACTCCAGAGAAGTTCTAGAGACAGGAAGTCTAGTCCTTCCAAGAACATAATAAGGGTTAACGGAGAGACAGTTTCTGTAAGCAACACCAGAATGTTTCCTTCCTGCCTTCCTTACAGGATTAGGCCAGTAATTTCTTCTAACAACTGGTTCTCTGCTTAGAATGTTAACAACTGGTTCTCGCGAATAGGTGTGAACTGGTAGAATCCCACCCCTGGGTAAGACCAAAAAGGCTCATGCTTGATCTACATGTGGTCCCAGAGTGGTGCATGTCAGAAGCATCTATAATTAATTGGATTGAATGATGTTCATACAGTGTGGAATGTGTGAGAGATCCACTGCCACTTAATTCAGCTCAATTATTAGCACTCTATGACTAAATTTCATAAATCAACGGTTGGTAAATCATTTTCAAATTAATATAAATGTTTCCTTTTATGTGAGGGGAGAAGTTATGAATTCCTGGATGTTCCCATTATCACTCAAATTCAATTATATAAGTGGCCTTCACAGTTCATTTCAAATATATGACAAATCTAATAGAAATATATGCTAGGTGGAAATAAAAAAAACCCATTGGCATCTAAATGAAATATAAAGAAGTTGATGTAGCAGATCAATATATCTAATATACTTATTAGAGGGTTATTATTAGTTGTTATGCATTGCTAACAGGATTAAGAGTGCATATATTTTAGTTTCTATTTTCTAATTCTGAATTCCAGTGTCTCTATGAACATGGAGATTTTCAATCAATTAAAATAAATGGGTAGATCTCTTTAGAGTAACAATATCCTCCAATTGTTAGGAATCATTGGCTGATATAATAGAGAATTTTACTGAAGAGTCTGTGTGTAGCACAAGCACTTACAATCCACATTTTGGTGGTTTCTACCCTGATTATGTTACCAAAATTTGGTGGCTAGACAATCCATTTTCAACATTTCCTTTTTGCCCAAAAATGCTTGAAGCCTCCCTTGCCCAAAGTTCAAAAACAAGCCAAAAAGTTTTGCTTTCAACCCTTCATTGAACATACCTTCTGTAAACTCCAAATAGAAAAAAAAATGCCCATTCTTATATTTTCTAATCCTAGAAATTGCTTTTCACATTTTAATAAAGATGTAGGGATGATCCACCTAATTTTTGAAAGGTGTAGAATGACAGAGATGAAAATATATAAGTTTATAAAAAGTTCTTAAATACGTGCTTCTGACAAACATGGTTCCAACTCACTGCTTAATAAACAGCATCACAGTCTAATCACGGTTTTAGTTTTAGTTTTGCCTACATTAGACCTAACTTTTGAGCTCTCTTTATCACCTAATACAGATATTCAGTATTATTCCTGATTATTTTTCTTTTATCTTTTCCTTGGCAGGTAGGCACATTTCCAAAATGACTGATTTTGTGATTTGTGTTAATATTTTTACTTTCTAAAGCCCATGTCACATTGCACCAACGGATGCAAAGAGGATGTAAAACGGAGAAAACACTTGCCATCCGTTGGTTAACGCGATGCATCCGTTCTGTACTCACTGCATGCGTGATTCATACGTTCTACCTGTCCAGCATCCCTCTACTGAGATTTCATCTGCTCAAAAAGTTTTGAGCTGCACAAAACTTTCTGAGCGAATGAACTTTCTGCTGCGTCCGTTCTACATCTGCAACACATACGGGGAACAAATGTTCTACGTCCGTCGTCATCCATTAAATGTCCGCTGTATCATCTCGGCATCTGCTGCGCATCTGCGCAACTCACATCCACTCCAGCAGAAAACGGAAAGAGGGGGGAAGCGAAACGGACGCGGAACATCCACATAGCATGAGTAGCACGGACATAGAAAGGATGAAAGTGGATGCAGCTCAGATATAAAGCATTAAAATGGAAAAAATGTTTGTATATGGGATGTATCTCAGATATTTAGGATGTCTGCAGGATGTCTAGAGGATGCAGAAGGACACCTAGTGAAAAACCGATATTTCCTATAAAAAGGGGGAGGAAATCACCTGGATCTCACTTTCAGTCCAGCAGACGTGGTGTGCAGACCTTTTCAGCCTTGCTCTTGCTCTTCCACATCATCTATTGATCTCCACCATGGATCAACGCAAACTCCTTTTTGTCGCTGCCATCATTCAACACCAGAACCAAGCCCTCTTCAGACTGTTTCACCTTTTCTACGCAAGGAGAAGGAGACGTCCAAGAGCTGTCTGGGTCCGAAGATGGATCAGGAGAAGAGTGGAGTTTGGACTCTATGACAAGCTGATGGTGGAGCTGAGGAATGAAGACACTCGTGCATTCCAGCACTTCATGAGCATGCCACCAGCCATGTTTGATGAAGTTGTAGAGCGTCTGAGACCCAGGTTGACCAAGCCGAGCACCAACTTCCATCCCAGCTTGGACCCTGGGTTGAAGGTGGCACTGACTCTGCACCACCTGGCCTCTGGAACCACGTACAGAAACATGCAGTATGCATGGAGGGTGCCGCACAACACCATCAGCATTGTGGTCAGAGAAGTGGTGCAGGCCATCATCGAAGAATATGTGGAGGAGCTCCTCCAGTGTCCCACCACTGAAGAAGGCTGGAAGAAAGTTGCAGAAGAGTGGTATCAGACGTGGAACTTCCCCCACACCGTTGGAGCCATAGATGGGAAGCACGTGGCCTGCAAAGCTCCAGCCAACTCAGGGTCCAATTATTTCAACTACAAGGGCTTCTTCAGTATCATCCTCTTTGCCATGGTTGATGCTGACTACAAGATCATGTACATCGATGCTTCAGGCAACGGCTCCTCTTCAGATCCCCAGGTATACAACGCCAGTGACCTCAAGGAGGGGCTGGAACGCAACCTCATCATGGGTTTCCCAGATCCAGACCCACTGCCCAACGACACACAAGATGTGCCCTACTTCATCGTGGGGGATGACGCCTTCTCCCTCACAACCTACCTCATGAAGCCCTACACTTCCAGATACCTCACCCGTGAAGAGAGGATCTTCAACTATAGGCTGTCCAGGGCAAGATGGGTGGCCTTTGGCATCCTGGCCAACAAGTTCCAGGAACTTCTCACCACCATGCAGCATCTCTCACAGACTGTGAGGAACATCGTGGAAGCTTGCTGCAACCTGCACAATCTCATGAGCAGCCGCTACCCAGTATTGCAGAACAGGCTTGTGGACCATCAACAAGGCAATGGGGACATGGAGCCTGGTGAATGGAGGCAAGGACGAAACCTGATAGACACTGTGGATGTGCCAGGCCCCAACAGAGCTTCACGTGAAGGGAAGAAGCAGCGCAACCTCCTGAAACACTGGTGCAACTCCCCAGCTGGAGCAGTGGAGTGGCAAGACAGGATGGTAGATGCTTAATGGATGCTTCCTTGAGCCTGTCTCATAACACTGATGAGATTGTGCCATGTATGTTGAGTGGCCCTACAATGAACAGGGCATTTAATAAAGAGTTGTGTTTATGTTGAAATGTGTTGATCAATGAATAAATTGTTATTGATAAAAAAGAGCCACACGTGTGGCAGTTGGGAGGGTGGACCAAACAGTCCCACTATGCGTGCACTGGAGGTTTATCCATCCCACAGCTATCCTTGCCCATCCCACAGCTATTATCCATCCCACAGCTATCCTTGCCCATCCCACAAGCATGCAAAGCCTTAACCATTTTCTAAAAGTTTCCACCAAGACTTTATTAAGTAAAAGAAATGAACCAAGTGTGTGAAGCAAAGATATTATTGATTAATAACAAACTGTAAAAGCAAAATGACCCAAGTAAAGTGTCTCAAGCAAAGATAAAGTCCACAGGTAACAACTCAGTCTCTGGCACTGTTCTCAGTCAATCTGAGGCGTGCCCATGGTTTCAGGTGTAAAGGGTCCAGGGATTGTGGAGGTGGCAGTGGCTGGAGTGCTGGTCTGAGGCGCCATTGGGATTCCTGGCCCCAAGAGGACAACAGGAGATGGTGTGCGCAGGAAGCTCTCAGAGAGCTGGCTCAGGCCCATGAGGTTGAGAGGCCCTTCATCCAGGACCTGTCAGGCACAGGACCGATGACAGATGTTCTGTTGAGGGGCTTGGCTGTGGGGTGGAGGAAGGAGGAGTATAGTGGGGCTATTTGGTCTGCAGCTGGGCGAGGTGAGGTGTCGGTGGCATCTGTGGTGTCGGTGGCATCTGTGGCGTCGGTGGCATCTGTGGCGTCGGTGGCATCTGTGGCAGGCAATGAACCTGGGCCTGGACTGGGAAGGGCTGCCTCTGTTGAGGGAAGTCCTGGTAGCTGTAGCCTTGGTCAGAGAGGGGCTGTGGAAAGCCTTGGAAGGGCTGTGACATTGCCTGGGGTGGAGGAGCAGACCTGGTGTGGGTTGGAGCAGGTTCAGCTGGGCCTGGAGGGTGGTGCAGAAGCCCAGTGATCCTCTCCTTCATCACCTGGTACTGGGGCTCGGGCATGTCCATGAGGGTATGGGTCACGTAGGTGAGGAAGGGCTTGCAGTTTGATGATGGAATCTTGAAGTGTACCAGCTGAGAGAGGAGATCTGCGCTGTTCTTGATTGTGTCCCTGATCTCCAAGAGGACAGTGTGGCTTTATCCCTCCGGTCTGCCTCTCTGCCTGCTTTCTGTGGAGGTGGAGCTGGGGGTGGGTTGGTCTCTGGTGGCTGCGGCCTCCTCTTGGTCCATCGGCATCAGGGGATCCTCCACGTCCACCGGCATGGGCTGTGCAGCTGTCGGGGGGGGGTCTCTGTCATGGGGCACTCTGTAGACACCTGCCTGGACACACTGGCTGTTTCCTGGCTGGAAGAGGAGTGCCTCTCTGTGGGATGTCTGAGGGAGAAGGTTGACAGAGGGGCTGCTCCTTGGTGGCGGATCTCACCCTGCAGGAAGCTGCCCCTGGCCATGACTTAGGTCTCCCAGTCCGTCAGCTTGACAGCGGCCTGGCCAGATCTCTTCAGGTGCAGCTTGCCATACCAGGTGTGCATATGCTTCCACCACCCTAGGAGGACATCAGAAGTGTAGCTCAGGCTCTCCACCTTCTCTCTCCAAGCCGCCTATTTCCGCTTGGTGTTTTGATATAGCCTGTGGCCCTTCCTCCACAGGTACTCGTTCTCCCTCAGCCATTCGAGCACCTCCTCCTCATGGTCCTCTGCATTGGAGTACTGTTTCCTCTCCACCTTCTCCTTCTCCTTCGATTGCCTCTTCCTCCCTCTGGCAGGGCCTTCTGGGCCCTCATCAGCAGGGCTTTGAGGGCCTTGGGGCTGGTCCATCACACCAGCAGCACCAGCAGCAGTAGCAGCAGCAGTAGCAGCAGCAGTAGCAGCAGCACCAGCAGCAGCACCAGCAGGACCGACCCCTGCTTTAGAATGATGCTAAAATGGGTGGCATTCTAAAACTTGTACAAGGCTTTAAACCTATCAAATGTGAAACCAACACAGCTGACTTTGCTATTTAGTTTCAAGGAAGGCTAGAAGCTTGGTGAAGATAATGGCCACACTAGTTGAAATATTAAGGTATTGATCTCACAAAAATCCATTTTAATTTTATTGTGCTCCCCATAACTAGTCTGGAAACAGAGGGAGGAAAAGAGGAAAAGATAGACAGCCTCATTTTCCTTCTCATTTTCTGTTGTACTGGTGACTAACAAGTCTTTAGAACAGAAATTAGCTAGATTTCTTTTCAAACATTCCCAGTTTCAAACATCCCCCCAGCCTTTGGAGGATGGGGACTAGTGACCAGGTTAAGGCCTCCAGCTCGTATATCTAACAACCTCAGGAAATGATTCATGGTTTCACTTAGGAAAACCTCTCAGGAAAGAACAGAAACCAAATGCATATTCTGCTTCGAAAACTGAAGCAATATATCATGTTCTCTGCTAGTCGATCTTCCCCGAAGGCCCCAGAAAGCATATTGGGTAGCCAGTGAGTTAAAGGAAGTTTTGTTCCATTGAGAAAATGTTTTATTTCAATAAGAAATTCACCTGACTGCTAAATCCTATCTTTTAATTAAAAAAAAATACTGTTAAAAGATTTGATACAGGTATCTATATGTAAAAATTATTTAATTACACAATATGAATAAAACTGTTCCAAAGCATCTCTTTTCCAACTCCAAACGAAAGGCATTCTTGGCAATTTTGGATGAGTTTCAAGAGGAAGTTGACATTCAAAGATAAGATATTCGCATATCTGATTATCATAACTGACTCTCCACATGTCACTTATAAAGTTTCCATTTTCTTTCTTTCTTTAAACATTAATTTGTTTTTATCTTAATAGAGTGGTAAAATCATTTTCAGTCTTCTATTACTGAGATTTCAGATAGACGAACGATGAAAGCCAATGCTCAGCTGTCCATTCTCTGGCAGAAAATTAATCACAACGTGCCACTAGAAAATAACACACTGATTCCGAATGCAATAGAGCGGTTTTCAACACTTTTTAAAAATTAATACCTTTAAAACAAAAGGCAAAGGAAGAATAAAATAAAAATCTCTTGTAGCATCTCTCTGATTTGCTTACTGACAGAAGCTCTAAGACAAACAGAAATAACACAATAAAAATTGTCCCATTAGCTCACACATTTTTCAGTGGTGGGATTCAAATTTTTTTACTATCAGTTCTATGGGCGTGGCTTGGTGGGTGTGGCTTGGTGGGCATGGCAGGGGAAGGTTACTGCAAATTCTATCACCTCCCCACCCAGTAGCCTGCTTTCCAGCTCTGTTCTCCTGTGCAGGGCAACCAAAGAAGACCCAGCCGATCAGCTGGGACTCAATGGGAGGCAGGGAAGAGATGAGGGTGGGGCCAGTCAGAGGTGGGATTGGCCGGTTCTCTGAACTATTCAAAAATTCCGCTACTGATTCTCCAGAACTGGTCAGAACCTGTTGAATACCACCTCTGACATTTTTTTGTCTTTTTAAGAACCTTGTTTCATGGTGGAGCTGGGGTGGATGGACCTGAGCATTTACTGACCGGATGCCCTTCCTAATGCCTAGGTAGAGTTTGTAGCAGATATTTTCTCTTTGCACCCTGGTAGAGAAACATCGTCACTGCCTAGGATTGAACTCTCAACCTTCTGAGTGGGAGGTGTGTGTCTTCACCTCTAAGCCACCAAACTACTCTGTCCTATTACTCACACTACTATCAGTAAAAAATCCTTTTTGATACATTATGCACCTGAGGTTTGCAAAGGATTTGGAAGGGTATGATGAAGTCAAAACAGATAAAGTTCAGGGCAAGTATGTGAACTTGATTCTTTAAGGCAAAAGACTATTACATGGAGGACTAAGGAAAACAAATATTTGGACAAGTTTAAGTAAATTAAGTAAAATGTTTATTATAATTTTTTATTTATATTTATATGATTTATATTATTTTTGTACCACCTTTATTGCCTTCTGACCCAAATCTGGTTTTTTGCTTCCTACAAAGAACGTTTTCTGCACAGCTGCCTTTTATCTTCTTGAAGGAGGGGCCATTACCTTTCAGCCTTACTCTCAAGTCAACTGTGCTGTGGTAGCTGCTCTTTCCTGTGAGCAATCCTGCACACACGCACACTTGGCACAGGCTCCTCGGGAACCTCCTCATTGCTGCTGCTAGCTTCCACAATCTCTGAGGGCAGCAGTCTACTCCTTAATGGTCCTGGCCCCTTATCTGAGTCCTCGCTTTCCTCAGCCATCTGCACCTGCTGCTGGCTAACCACAACAATAAGTAACTTAAGGCTGCAAACAGACATCATGCTCCTTCCTTGTCCTCTTTTCCCCACAACAGTCCTGTAAAGTGAGTTGGGCTGAGACAGAGTGACTGGTCCGAAATCATCCAGTGGGCTTCCATGCCTAAGGTAGGCCTAAAACTCACAGTCCCTTGGCTTTTAGCCTAGTGTCTTCTTAAGTAAACCAAATGATCCAGTACCTAAGAAGAAAAATAAAAAACAAGAATATTTATGTATACATTCTTATTTTTTATTTTTCTTATTATTTTATATAAATATAAAATATAGAATATAAAAACACTATATATACATCATACAGTGTAAAGACTGTAACATCCAGTATGTAGGACAGCCAGCCAGAGTATATTCATAAACACCAACTAGCAATCCAAAGACACAATAAAAATGCCTTAATCTCACAATACATGGACAGATTCAACCACAATTTCAACAGCAGCCAACACCCAGTTAAGCAAGGATTAACACCAGACCAATAATCAAGCAGAAAAAAAATACCTAATCAAGGAGAAAAGCACACCCTCACTAATACTGACAGGGCAAACTACTTTATATAAACAAGGAGCAAACCCCATACTTGCTAGCACTGATGATGTTACATATTTAGATAATGAAATGTCTGCCAACCACAACCAAGTCCACAGAGCACCAAGGATTCCACATTCTGCTTTCTAGTAATGAACAAATGAAAATAGAGTAAACATTATTAGTATGGATTATTGGATTATTAGCTATACTATATATTTTGTCCAAATATAAATTCTTGTAACCCAGTAGGTAAGACCAGCATCCTTGATGCACAATCTTCTCACAGCTAAATTAAAATTTAACAAACATATCCGCAAGAGTTTAGAAAGCAATTAAACACATAGCCACAAGCATCTTGCCTCCTTCCTAAACCAAGGGCCTTCAAATTTGACAGTTTTAAGACTTGTGGACTTCAACTCCCAGAATTCCTGAGCTAACACGACTGGAGGAGGAATTCTGGGAGTAAGTCCACAAGTCTTAAAGCTGTCAAGTTTGAAGCCTCCTGTCCTAGACCAGGGGTTTCAAATTCACCACATCACATTTATGTCACATGATGTATCATGATGGTTTTTTGCCTTCGTGGAGCTGGGGTGGCCTGCATGTGATGCATTTGGCCCACGGGCTGCCATTTTGATACCTCTGGAGTCTCATGAGCTGAAGAAGATTCTACAAAACCAGATTTGAAATGATATCAGATGTTTCATTTGGATATCATGCTGAAGCAAATCAGCATGAAGATGTTGTTTTATCCCTAAAGGATAATGGTTCAGCTGTCAACAGACCTCAACCACAAGACAGCTCAAGCTTTCATACCTGGCCCAATTTTTTTCAGGGAATTATATTAAATCAAGGGTCTCTCTCCCTTCCTCCTTCTCTCTCTCTCTCTCTCTCTCTCTCTCTCTCTCTCTCTCTCTCTCT
>BLBF01000004.1:45986489-45999904 GCA_015471245.1 Laticauda colubrina | reverse complement strand
TCTCTCTCTCTCTCTCTCTCTCTCTCTCTCTCTCTCTCTCTCTCTCTGTGTGTATGTGTGTGTGTGAACAGAAGAAGACATCTGCAAAAGTCTATTCTGTCACTTCTGGATATCATAAACACTATAAATGTCCTCAGCTTCACCTTCCTTCCTCAGAAATAGATCCAGTAACTACTGATCACAGAAAATTGTTAGAAGAGAACCGAGATAAACTTCATCAAAAAGGAATTACTGGCCAAAAAACAATGGCAGAATTATACATGGCACATTTCAGTAGTCCACTAGATCTTAGAAGACAATGACAGATGGTGGTCATTTCCCCGCTTTCTTCAAAGGGATGCAATTAGAGGACTGAATAAAGCTAAAAGAACTGCTTGGCTATAGTTATCACCAGGAAATCTTGAAGCAGAATATATATAGGCTTTAAAATGAGAGATATTATAGCTTTCAATCAGAATAATTTAAAATCAAGGTGAATTAAAATGCTGAGTGAAAGCCATCTCTCTTATTTTTATGCTGAATTCCTATACGCTGGCCTTCATTCCAATATGTGACAATCATTTTAATAAATGCATTGGGAAACATAGCAGATGAAATCCAACGTACCTGGAAAACTCCCTGTTGGGAAAAAGTTTCTTGCTTACGGCATCTCCTGCCACCAGCATTTAAATAGAAAGGGGGAAAAGCCACTCCCAATCTCCTAATTTTTGAAATTCATAAGTATGTGTTTGAAATATAATTGAGGATTTCCAGTGCTTTGGGGGCAGGATTTGGAGATTCACCTATTTCTTTGTGTATAATTAATCAGATGTCAGTTATTGACAGCATGCATCCAAGGCTGATGGATTGAATACAATATAGTAGGGGTGTCAAACACAAGGGCCAGATCCGGCCTGCAGGGTGCTTAAATCTGGCCCGCAGTGCCAGCCTGGAAATAGCGAAGGACTGGCTCCATTTCGGCCTGGAGGGACCACTCTGACGGCCAGAAGGGGCATGGGCAGAGGTGGTATTTAGCAGGTTCTGACCAGTTCTGGAGAACTGGTAGTGGAAATTTTGTGTAGTTTAGAGAACTGGTAAATACCACCTCTGACTGGAGATTTTACATTATCCTTCCCTTGCTATGCTCACCAAGCCACACCTACAGAACTAGTAGTAAAGAAAATTGAATCCCATCACTGGGCATGGGGGGCATGTGCAACCCCCCACATCTCATTTTGGTCAGAAGGATGCTGCAGGAGCTGTCCGTCCTGTGCCCCCTCCTCCCCACTGGCCAGCCTGCAGAAGACAATTACAATGCTAATTCGGGCCTTGAAGAAATCCAGTTTGACACCCCTGCATTATAGGATAAGTTTAAAAAATGATCATTTATTGTTCCTGATCCTGGACATAATTCACATGAGTGAGCAGGCACTGGCCAGTCTGTTAAGCTTTCCTAGAGAGGAAAATCTGTTTTAGGGAAAGAAATAAAGGGAAACACACAGGGGTGGTATTTAGCAGGTTCTGACCAGTTCTGGAGAACCGGTAGTAGAAATTTTGAGTAGTTCGGAGAACCAGCAAATACCCCCTCTGACTGGAGATTTTACAGTATCCTTCCCCTACCACGCCCACCAAGCCATGCCCACAGAACCGGTAGTAAAAAAAAGTTGAATCCCACCATTGGAAACACATGACAAATTTCCTTCTTCTGAAGACCAAACATACCATTCTTCAGAGGACTTTGTTTTCAGACTCCTCACTGCCTTGCTATCTTCCTCTGAACGCACTCTAATTTGCCTCTGTCCTTTTTGAACTTTGATGCTCAGAATTAAGCAAAGCATTCAAAGTGGGGTCTGACCAGGGTAGAGTAGAATGAAGCAATTATTTCCCATAATCTGGATTTAGCATTTCTGTTAATGTATCCCAAGATAGCAATTATCTTCCAAGCAACTGCATTTGTCAACTATAAAAATGAGCACTTGGCTAATGCTTATGGCTGACAAGGGCAAGCAGATTCTTTTTCTGGGTACTCTACTTCCAAGCCAGGTGTCACTCATCCTATAATTGTGTCTTTCTCCCCCCCCCCCAATCTGATGAAGAACTTTATATTTCTTCTTATCAAATTCCCCTCTATTCATTCCAGCCTCAAGCCTGTCTAGATTGTTTTAAAAAACAAAAACAAAAAACACACCTTTTCTTTGTCTTTTGAATCATTAGCACAACTCCCAATTTCATGCCATAGACTTGTTAGGAATCCTGTCAACTCCCACACCCAAATAATTGATACGGATGTTAAATAACACAAAGCAGGGGTGGGATTCTACCAGTTCGCACCTATTCACTAGAACTAGTTGTTAACATTCAAAGCAGTTTGGAGAACTGGTTGTTAGAAGAAATTACTGGTATAATCCTGTAAGGAAGGCAGGAAGGAAACATTTTGATGTTGCTTACAGAAACTGCCTCTCTGTTAACCCTTATTACATTCTTGGCAAGATTAGACTTCCTGTCTCAGGAACTTCTCTGAAGATTTTTCCCCTCCTTTGCTGGTACTTTGCTTGTGCGGAGTGACCATTCAAAGTTACAATGGCACTGAAAAAAGTGACTTATGACCATTTTTCACACTTACGACTGTTGCAGCATCCCCACAGTCATGAGAGGCCAGGCGAGGAGATGTGTGTTTCAATGTGAGTGATGTTGATTTGACCATGCCCAGCCAGTCACATGACTACCAAGCCATGCCCACTAAGCCATGCCCAAAGAACCGGTTGTAAAAAAATTTGAATCCCACCCCTGACAGAGAGACACATAATTATTAATTAATAAATCATCCAAGTTGAAGTGGAAATCCTAACTAGCAGTTTGGGGTTTGGTCATTCAGTCAACTATGAGTCTATTCAACAGTAATATTATCTAGCCTGTATTTTACCTTTTATTAGGATGCTAACACAAGAAACTAGGTCAAAAGGTTTGGTGAGGTATGTCTGCATACAACATCTGCAGCTTTTCCTGTAAGATTAATATATATTGGCTTCATTGACAATATAAGAAACTGGTGAATCTCAAGTTTCTTTGCTTTGGCAGTAAAGGCCCGGTCCCACTGCATTTACGTATGCAAAGAGGATGTAAAACGTTAAAAAAAGAAAATCATCTGGATCGCTGGATGGTGGACCATACAGTCCCACAATGGTTCAACTGGAAGTTTATCTATCCCACAACTATCTTTATCTATCCCACAAGCATGCAAAGGCTTAACCATTTTTTCAAAGTTTTCACCAACACTTTATTAAGTAAAAAAAATGAACCAAGTGTCTTAAGCAAATATAACCTTTATTAACTTTCTTAGGTAAACTTTATGACTTTATTAAATAAGCAAAATGAACCAAGAAAACTGTATTAAGTGTCTTAAGCAAAGATAACCTTTATTAACTTTCTTAGGTAAACTTTATGACTTTATTCAATAAGCAAAATGAACCAAGTAAACTGTATTAAGTGTCTTAAGCAAAGATAACCTTTATTAACTTTCTTAGGTAAACTTTATGACTATTAAATAAGCAAAATGAACCAAGTAAAGTGTCTTAAGCAAAGATAAACTTAACAAGTAAACAACTCAGTCTCTGACACTATTCTCAGTCACTCTGAGCCATGTCCCTGGTCTCAACTGTTAAGCGGGCAGGGACTGTGGAGGTGGCTGTGGCTTGAGTGCTGGTCTGGGACACCATTGTGGTACTTGGCCCTGAGGGTACAACAGGTGATGGTGTGTCCAGGAAGCTATCCGAGAGCTGACTCAGTCCCATGAGGTTGAGAGGCCCTTCATCAAGGACTTGAGATGTCAGGCCCAATACTGATGACAGATTGTCTGTTGACGGGCTTGGCTGTGGGGTGGAGGAAGGAGGTGTGTAGTGGGGCTGTCTGGTCTGCAGCTGGGTGAGGAGTGGTGTCTGTGGCATCCAATGAACCTGGGCCTGGACTGGGAAGTTATGCTTCTGCTGTGGGAAATCTTGGTAGTTGTAGCCTTGATAGGTGAGGGGCTGTTGAAATCCGTGGAAGGGCTGTGACATCGCCTGGGGTAGAGGAGCAGACCTGGACTGGGTAGGAGCAGTTTCAGCTGGGCCTTGAGGGTTATGCAGAAGTGCTGTGATCTTCTCCTTCATCACCTGGTACTGGGCCTCAGGCAGGTCCCTCAGGGTCTGGCTCACGTAGGTGATGAAGGTGTTCCGGCCCAAGGATGCTCTGTCCAAGTGGACCAGCTGAGAGAGAAGATCTGTGCTGGTCTTGATTGTGTCCCTGATCTCCAGCAGGACAGTGTGTCTCTGGCCCTCCAGTCTGCCTCTCTGCCTGCATCCTCTGGTTGGCCTCTGATGGCTGCTGCTTCTTCCTCAATTTGTGACAGCAGGGCATCATCCTCCACAGGATCCTCCAAGTCTGCCGGCATGGGGAGTGCAGCTGTCATGGGGGTCTCTGCCGTGGGGCCCTCTGAAGACACCTGCCTGGACAGGGTATCTGGCTCCTGGCTGGAAGAGGACTGGCTGTCTGTGGGCTTTCTGAGGGAGAGGGGTCTCAGAGGGGCTGCTCCTCGGTGATGGATCTCCCCCTCCAGGAAACTGCACTTGGCCATGACGTACATCTCCTGGTCAGTGAGCTTGACAGCGGCCTGCCCAGATTTCTTGAGGTGTAGCTTGCCATACCAGATGTGCATGTGCTTCCACCATCCAAGCAGTACTTCTGCAATGTACCCCAGGCTCTCTGCCTTTTCTCTCCAAGCTACCTGCTTCTTCTTGGTGTCCCGATACAGTCTGTGGCCCTTTCTCCAGAGGTACTCGTTCTCCCTCAGCCATTCCAGCACCTCATCCTCATGCTCCTCGGAAACTGTGTACTGTTTCCTCTCTCCCTTCTCCTTCCCTTGCCTCTTCCTACCTCTGGCAGGGACTTCAGCAGGGCCTTCAGGGGCTTGAGCAGCAAGGCCTTCAGGGGCTTGAGTAGCAGGGCCTTCAGCAGCAGGGCTTTGAGGGCCTTGGGGCTGGTCCACCGCAGCAGCAGCAGCAGCAGCAGCAGCAGCAGCAGCAGCAGCAGCAGCTTCAGAATCATTGCCAGGGGGTGGGATGCTGGTTCTGGCCTTCTTCACCTTGCCAGGGCTTGAACAAGTAGGCATGGGCTTCCTCTTCTTGCCTGACTGATGAACCATGGTGTTCCTGCAAGATGTATGTGGCAGCACGTCTTTCCCCTGTATGCTGACTGCATGCATGCTGCATCCTTTTATATCTGCGGAGCTGACGCAATTCATACTCTCCGCATGCGCAGTGAACGCTTTGCATCTGATATAAATCCGCACAGCATCCCCTTTGTTTCCTATAGGCATCCGTGATGCATCCGCTTCATCCGCTATGCCTCCGCCCCTTCCATGATGCGTCCGCTTT
This sequence comes from Laticauda colubrina, assembly GCA_015471245.1. Taxonomy (NCBI): domain Eukaryota; kingdom Metazoa; phylum Chordata; class Lepidosauria; order Squamata; family Elapidae; genus Laticauda; species Laticauda colubrina. Next base: position 45,994,514 of record BLBF01000004.1, on the reverse strand, counting down.
GAAATTCTCCCCCAGAACCCCTTCGGAGGTGTCATCCATTTCCATCCGCTTTCATCCGCTAGGCTTCCGATGAACATCCGCTTAACATCCCCGCTACATACTACCCACGTCTGTTCTTTTCCGTTCTTTTCCGTTCTGTTTATACAAATTTTCACCACTTTTTGGAGCGGATGACAATGGATGGAGCCACCTCTGAAATTTTGCTTGTCCACTGTGTCCTTTATGCATATGTTTTGCATCCGTGGGACTTGGCCTTAAGGCTCTTGAAAAAGAACAAAGTACATAATTAATTGCCAGATCATTTATAATTAACATTTTAACTAAATTAAATCTTCCCATATACTGATGTTACTTAGCATTCCTTGGATTAATACAGAAACCAATACAAGTGAATATAGGAACTCTTTCAAAGCCATGAAAAAGAATCTTCCTATGATTTTATTTAGAGGGTTTTGTGCATGTTTTAATCAATATGCAGAAATACATGGAAAGTAATATAAGAGATGAATAAGTGTAATCCTAATTTACAGGCAGAACCCAATTGAGCCCAAAATTTATGTTGTTAAGGGAAAAATTTGTCAAGCAACTGTGCTCTCTTTTATGACTTTTCTTACCTCGTTTGTTAAGCGAATCACTGCAGTTCTGCAGTTCTTAAATTAGTCACATGGTTGTTAAGTGAATCTGGATTCCCCATTGGCTTTGCTTGTCAGAAGGTTACAAAAGGAGATCACATAACTCCAGGACACTGCAATCATAACAAATGTGAGTCAGTTGCCAAGTCTCTGAATGTAAATCATGTGACCCTGGGGATGCAGCAAAAGTTATACGTGTAAAAAATGGTCATAAGTCACTTTTTTCAGTGCCATTGTTACTTTGAACGGCCACTAAATGAACTGTTGTAAGTCAAGGACTACCTGTACTGCAAGATTCATAAGCTGGAAAACAAATATTTTCTTCATTTTTGTTTATTTTAATATCACCATTTATGTGGAGTGGAGTGGATTAACAAATAACAGATAATCAGAGTTGGAAGGGACTTTGTAGGTCATCTAGTCCAACCTCCTGCCCAAGCAGGAGACCCTACACTGGTTGTAGCTAATCTTTTTGGGCTCCTGTGCCAAAAATTTTGCGCGCGCTAGCATACATGGGCTCACACCCTGTGCATGCACATGCAATTCCTCCCCCCACTGCTTCTTTACCTGCACTGCACCTCACAGTTGATTTTTGACTGATTTAAGGCCTTTTTCAGCCTCTGCAGGCTTTGCGGGTCAAATAATAGACCTGTTTCATTACTTCTGGTATTACAGGAAGTGATGAAATGAGCCTATTATTCGGCCTCCAGAAAAGCCTCTGGGAGGCTGAAAAAAGCCTCAAACCAGCCAAAAATCAGCTGTGAGGCGTACGTATGTGTAGTGAGGGAAGTTTGCCTGCGACTTACGTATCAGCACAAATGGCTCTGTGTGCCACCTGTGGCACTCAAGCCATAGGTTCGCCATCATGGCTGTACACCATTTCTGACAAATAGCAGTCCAATCTCTTCTTGAAAGTCTCAACTGATGGCACTCCCACAACTTCTGAGGGCAAGTTGTTCCATTGGTTGTGTTCTGTATATAAAATAGTAGACTCCTAAATGCAAGGTTCTGATTGGTCAAATATTTTGAATGGGGATTGGTTTAAAAAGAACCAATCCACATAGCTGCTCAAAGGCGGCAAAAATCAAATGTCTGTCATTGGTTACAAGCCGGCAGAGAAAATACTATAAAAGGCTGCCACAGCTTGAGCCAATGTTCCGTTTTGCAACTGTACTTCAAATAAAGACTTTGTTGTTGGAACCCGGTCTACCTCGCGTTTTTCTGGACAGAACACTGGTGACGAGGATAGGATCGTCCTAAATGCGAGACTGAGCACACGGTGACAGACAAGCCAGACAAAGAGAAATGGCCGGAAACAATGCGCCGCCTTCAACCCCAATGAAGAAGATTGGGAATCTTACGTAGACTGTTTCCAGATGTACCTAGAGAGCAATGAGATGGAGGAAATCTCAGACCAGCGAAAAAGAGCTGTTTTCTTGACACACTGTGGGCCCGCGATTTTTAAAATGGCCAAGGCTTTGGCAAAGCCCCGAGATGTCAAACAATTGATGTGGACCGAACTCCAAAGAACATTAAAGGCCCATTATGCACCGGTGGTGTCAAATCTAATAAAGCGGCATGAGTTTTATTGGAGAGACCAGAAAGAAGGCAAAACCATCGCTGATTTTGTAGCCGCCCTACGCCAAATAGGGGAAGCATGCAAGTTTCTCAACTTAGATGAAGCGATGCGGGATTGAGTGATATTGGGGTTAAGAGACTCAACTATACAGAGCAAGCTACTGAACAAACCCAACATATCAGTAGCCGAAGCTATTGCAGAAGCCTTGGCTGCTGAAGCCGCCAAAAAATCGGCAGATAAGATGAAACAAATGAATGCAAGCAACGATGAAATAAGCCTGGCCAGAGGAAAAAAACAATCTCCCACAACCACTCATTACGAAGAACTTGAGGAGATGTCAGAATCCGGGGAGGAAGATGACGAAATCCACCGCCTATACACTAACAAGAAAGGGCGCGAAAATAGAAATTGGCGGGAATGTGCTGGCTACGGGGGAAACCATCCCCGAGCCGATTGCAGATTCCTTGATGCCATTTGCAGAGTATGCAAGAAAAGGGGGCATATTGAGAAAGTCTGCAGAAACAAAAAGAATTACAGCCCAAAGAGACGAAACGACTCCCTAGCAAAGCCTGAGCCAAGACTCTCCGAGAGAAAGTGGCAGCGAAACAGGCAAGCCACTAACCGGGAGAAAGCATACCAAACTTTCACTATCGGGAGCGCTCAGATGGAAAGCGGGAAGAAAGTAAAAATAGTTGTAAAAATTGAAGACAGCCCCTGCAAAATGGAAGTTGACTCTGGATCATTCCTATCCATGGTGTCATGGGACACCCTCAAAAAACTAATCCCTGACATCAAAATTAAGGAACTCCAGAGACAAAAACTAACCCTCAAAGATTATCAGGGAAACCGAATTCCTGTAATCGGCCTGGGACATTTTCGAATCGCTTACAGGCAACATGTCACAGTACTACCATTAACAATAGTCGACCGAGATCGACCAAGCCTTCTGGGTATCGAATGGTTCACACCATTGGGCATCGGGATGACCGGAGTAGACCGGGTGGCCGCAACTGACTGGGAAGAAGACCTGATCCAAGAATTCCAGGACGTCTTCGACAGCTCCCTAGGCAGGTATCGGGGGACCCCCATTTCTTTTAGTCTAGACCCACAGATAACCCTAAAAGAATAAAGGCCAGACGGGTTCCTTTTGCTTTAAAAGCAAAAATAGAGGAATGACTAAATAAATTAATAGATCAAGGGGTTTTAGAACCGGTCGACCACGCTAAATGGGAAACACCAATTGTGACACCAATTAAGCCAGACGGGTCGGTTCGAATCTGTGGCGACTACAAGGCTACCCTGAACCACGCGCTGCAACAGAGCGCATACCCGGTGCCAGTTGTGCAACACCTACTGCACTCTCTTGGGGGAGGAAAAGTTTTCGCTAAACTAGACCTAGCACAAGCGTACCAACAGCTCCCAGTAGACCCCTTAATGGCGGAAGCACAAACAATAGTGACTCACAAAGGGGCATTCAAATGTAACAGACTCTAATTTGGAGTAAGTGTAGCCCCAGGCATTTTCCAGAGCCTCATGGAACGCCTGTTAAATGGCATAAAAGGGGTCATGCCATACTTTGATGACGTCCTAATTTCAGCCAAAGATGCAACACAGCTAAAAAAAAGACTCAAAGAGGTCCTAAATAAACTCAGAGAGTCTGGCCTTAAAGTAAAGAAAGAAAAGTGCTGCCTAATGACTGATTGTGTCGAGTTTTTAGGATATTTAATTGATGGAGAGGGCATACACCCCACCGAAAAAAAAGTCAGAGCTATAAAAGACGCACCAGAACCAAGGAATAAAACTGAGCTGCAGGCATTTTTGGGACTGATAAACTTTTATAATGTGTTCCTACCCCAAAAAGCCACAATAGCGAAACCATTGCATCGATTACTGGACAAGAAAACAATTTGGACATGGGGGCTTAGAGAAAAAAAAGCTTTCCAAGGAATAAAAGACTTATTAACATCAAACACCGTTCTTATCCAGTTTAGCAACACACTGCAATTGATGGTAACCTGCGACGCCTCACCATTCGGAGTCGGTGCCATCCTGAGCCACCAATTGCCAGACGAAAGAGAGACACCCATCGCATACTATTCAAAGACTATCTAAAGCCGAGCGAAATTATAGTCAATTGGACAGGGAAGCCCTAGCAATTGTCGCCAGAGTAAAACGCTTCCACGAATACTTATATGGAAGAACATTTGTAATAATAACAGACCATAAACCGTTACTTGGAATTTTGGCGGGAAACAAACCAACACCGAACATTTTATCCCCGCGAATGACAAGATGGTCAGAATTCCTAGCAGCCTACTCGTATACTCTCACACATCGCCCAGGGAAACAGATCTCACATGCTGACGCTTTGAGCAGAACTCCGTTACCAATTATAGAGGAAGACCCGGCACCAACGGTGACCACCTTGCAGATAGAGACATGCCCAAATCTGTCCATATCTGCAAATGATGTCGCTAGAGCCACCGCAAAGGACCCATTGACTGCCCGCGTACTAAATTGGGTAGGTAAAGGCTGGCCGGAAAAGGAAAAAACTGAGAACTTCAAACCTTTCCGGTCCAGACAAACTGAACTCTCAACTCAGAAAGGTTGTTTGTTGTGGGGGGATCGGGTGGTCATTCCCTCCAAATTACAAACGAGGGTACTCAATATGCTTCATGAAGGCCACCCTGGAATTGTCAAAATGAAAAGCCTTGCTAGAAGCTATGTCTGGTGGCCAGGTATATATAAGGATATCGAATACTGGGTAAATTCGTGTAACAAATGCCAGAGAAATAGGCCTTCCCCACCACAGGCACCCATAAGGGACTGGGAAACACCACGAGGCCCCTGGTCACGAATCCACATCGATTTTGTGGGTCCAACTAAGGGACATACTTTTCTCATTGTTGTGGATGCATACTCGAATTGGCTAGAAGTTAAAATTATGCCATCTACAACAACAGAAACCCTTATCAAAAAATTAGACAAACTTTTTGCAACACATGGCCTGCCGGACATCCTAGTGTCCGACAACGGGCCACAGCTAACAAGCATTCAATTTGAGCAATACCTAGCCTTCCTAGGTATAAGACATACCCTAACCATGCCAGCCCATCCGGCTGTGAACAGCAGGGCAGAGAGAATGGTTAGATTTACAAAAGAAGGGTTAGGAAGAATGGACACTGGGGATGTCCAAGAGAAAAGAAATCGACTACTCACTCTCCAGCATATCACACCCAGTATCGTAACAAACAAAAGTCCAGCAGAACTACTAATGGGAAGGAAACTAAGGTCGCAACTAGACAGATTGCACCCAAACTACACACCAGAAAACCCCCCTGATTCCTCCACCCATGTTAGAACATTTGAAATAGGCGACCTAGTCTATGAAAAAACTTTACTGGGGACCCCTTATGGTTACCGGGAACAATTACTCAAATTACAGGCCCCTGGTCCTACCGACTGGCCGTAGACGACGGCAGGGAATGGAAGCGGCACATAGACCAGCTCCGGTCCCGTAACATTGAGAGAAACACAAACTCAAAACCACTAATATTAAAAAACGACGAAAATCAAACCAAAGGGGGGGGGAAATACAAGAAAATAATAAAGAACCATTTAAATTAAACACTGAATACAATAAATACCAAAAAGAGCAAACAAGAGACTTACAGTTAGAAGAAATGAGCGATAGGAGTCCAATCGAAGGGGCCAGCCAGGCCAGCTCGACCTGCCCGGAGAAACCAGGAGGGAGCGACAAGACCACCGGCCTAAGTAAAATGGCTGACTCACCCTTCCAGGCGGTTCCATGGAGAAAGACCGAAGAGACGACAACACCATCCGAACCAGTCGAAGTCTTCAACAGGAATGAACCGCGCAAGTCCAGTTGGGTCAAAAGAAGCCCCACCTACCTGCGCGACTATGTCACCACGTAGGACTAAACCAGGAGGGGAGGGGTGTTCTGTATATAAAATAGTAGACTCCTAAATGCAAGGTTCTGATTGGTCAAATATTTTGAATGGGGATTGGTTTAAAAAGAACCAATCCACATAACTGCTCAAAGGCGGCAAATATCAAATGTCTGTCATTGGTTACAAGCCGGCAGAGAAAATACTATAAAAGGCTGCCACAGCTTGAGCCAATGTTCCGTTTTGCAACTGTACTTCAAATAAAGACTTTGTTGTTGTTGTTGTTGGAACACACGCCAACCGCTACCTCAATGCCCAATCCCACCACCACCCAGCACAGATAAATTCCGTGGCAAAAACACTAATTACCAGAACCAAATGCCTGGCAGACAAGACACATATAAAGACTGAACTATGCACCCTGACTGAAGTATTGACAGCCAATGGCTTCCAAAAAAACAAAATCACCAATTTGATCCACAAAAACACACCAAGACATAACAGAGACCTAGAAGATCAACAGACCTATGGAACAGCTGTCTTGCCCTACATAAGAGGTACTACAGATAAAATCAGTAAGATACTACACAGGCATCACATCTACCTCACGTTTTTCTGGACAGATCAGGTTGATTGTTCTCACTGTCATAAAGTTTCTCCTTATTTCTAGGTTAAATCTCTCCTTGTTCAGTTTCCATCCATTATTCCTTGTCTGGCCTTCAGGTGCTTTAGAAAATAACCTGACCCCTTCCTCCCTGTGGCAGCCCCTCAAATATTGGAAGACTGATATCATGTCTCCCATGGTCCTTCTCTTCACTAGACTAACAGAGCCCAGTTCCTGCAACCGTTTGTTGTATGTTTTAGTTTCCAGTCCCCTAATCATCCTGGTTGCTCTTCTCTGTACTTTTTCTAATGTCTCAACTCTATTATTAGAATACATACCACAAATAAATGATTCAAATTTATAACATGGTCATGATACTGCTTTTAATCAAATGAGTATCTATGGAATGTCCCTAATAAGAAACCACTCTTAGCTCTTTCCTATACTTTTATGTTTGTTTTTTCAAGTAGTATGAATATAATCTAGGATTTATGTCTGATCCCAAAGCTGTGATTTTTAAAAAATTTTCTGAAGTATATTTTAATAGCTGAAGAACATAATTTTGCAGAGCACTAATCTCTTCATTGCTCCTGCCTGTAGAATTACAGTCAATGATAAGTACCCAAGTAATTCTGCCATCATTTACATAGCATTTTCTAGCTGGAAGAATTCCAACGTACTTTAGAGAGATGGGATACATTACAGAGGTTCCATTCTTCACTTTTATTTCCTTTGAATAATAATTACCACTTTACTGTATTCCAACAACATCAGGTAAGCTTTTTGCTTTGTAAACCTGGCAGGTCCTTTGCCTTATTGAAGAATTGTAACTCCATGATTCATTGCAATAAAAGGTTTGCTGACAGATGGCTCTTGCAAAGCTTGCAAGTGAAACCTCTGGGAAGAGGTCTGTCATTTTAACCAAACTGCCTAATCTGCAATGTAATAGATTAGCCATCTCTCAAAATTGCATAACAATAGTTAGGTTGTGTATGGGTCTCACTGGAGCTCTTGGTGATGTAATGAAGCTATTTTACCAAACTGTTCAGGACCAATTTTTATCTAGTGCTAAAAAAATAAAGGCAATATGAAATAATTTACCTGTTTATGTTGGTACCTATATTATTTTAACTTTCTGCAATTAGGGCATTCCAGACAGATTGATCACCACCTACCTAAGAATTCCCCCATTTAAATTTATTTTTTCAAAAGAGCCCTAACGACAAAAGGAGGAGGAAATGAAATATATATATATTCATCAAAAATAAATACCAACCAGCTAAAGACCTCATGGAACTAACA
>BLBF01000004.1:45970551-45986089 GCA_015471245.1 Laticauda colubrina | reverse complement strand
ATATATATATATATATATATATATACACATACATATATATACATATATACATATATATGTAAAGAACATTTAAAGTACTCCAAAAGTACACTTAAAACACCTTCCTGCTTCTAACATCTTATTTCTTCAACTTTAAAGCATCTAAAGACCTGTTGTTTTTGCTTTCAGCAATAATTCCTTTCCTGGTTTCAAAATTTGTTTTTCTGTTTTTTTTTTTTTAAATATGTATGAGGTAATGTGATTAGGTGAAAAATGGAGAAGATGTGAAAATAGTCTTTTAGTCAAGGTTTAAACAAGAAATCAAATTAACTTTTATTAAATAACTTAAAATGGTTTAGAAACTGGTTCCCTCGATATTACAACAGATCTGCAAGCTGTCAAGCTTTGCTGTTTCTTGCACTAAATATATATTCAAAAATCTGTCATGGAAGTTTTTCCTAAGACTAGCACTCTGAGTTTCCCTCCAGTTTTTATAATGCTTTCACTGAGGTTTCTAATATCAAATTGACATACATTCAACAATAGTTATAGATACGTAGCTACAAGCAAAAGTTAATAGGAAAGAAGGAAGGAAACAAAATTGAACTTTGATCATACAGAATCATGTTGTCTGCTCTGTCTTTCATGCCATAGGGTTCATGTGTCACAACTGATTTGATAGTGGGTCCTGTATTGCAACTAAAGCCCCATATCTTTTACAAGTGTGACAGCATCACAGATGTATACTAAAAGGATGGGGCTTGCTCATAATGCCACAGCTGCCATATTGTAGATTTTGTAGATAGATGTCCCTCCACTGTCATAACTTCCCATTATGCTAATCCAGAGCCAAGTCAAAGGCTGGAAATGTATACATTTTGTTTTTGTTAGCTGATGCACAAGAGATGTTTTCAGAACACATAAATATCTTTTGTACAACAATCCAGGCCCCATAGATTCAAATTCCTCCATATATAAATACATTTCAGAATTTTATAATATAGCTAAACAACATACTAACATCTAACTATCTTAAGTCTCACTGTAATTCTTCCAACAGTGAAACATCTTGTGCCAATTATGGGTGATGTTTAAAGTAAATTTTGTGGGCTTTTGGCACTGAATTTCCCACTATTATATCTTTATGTTTATTGAATGAGTTGTTGCACTATTCGTATATAACTGCGGTTTTGTTTGTTAAAATTCATAATTCCTTTCTAAAAAAAGTTTGGAAATGAGCACATTGGATCATTTTTTAAATATGTGGTTGCATGCGTGGGTACATTTTCATAGTAAAGACTAATCATACATACATATATATGACCTCTAAATGTGTATGTGCAAAGATTGTGGGCACATATGCCTTCTCTGTTGCAGTCTTTACCCTTTAGAGCAACATCTCTTCTTCCCAGGATTTGTCTTGTCTGGGGCAGCTCATTTGTAGAGTCTGAAATACCTGAATTCAAATGGCATACAGACTTTGAGGAACGAATGCACAACAGTTTTATTTTATAATATTCTGTTTTTGTATTGTGGGCTGTCTAGAGTCAGAAGATTGAGATAGTTGCTCTATACATTTTATATGCAATAACTAATTTAACTAATTAGTTAAATGAATGAATGAATAAATATCTGCTCATGCATGTCAGCTGTACTCCTATAATGTCTCTGTGTTTGAGTATATATGGGCAATAGGAAGCGCAGGGTGAGAAGTGTTAGGTATGATAGTCACCTAACAGTTGGGCTGGCAATATATTAACCAGGATAGTTATTTAATACTGTTGTATCTTCAAGAGAATGCTGTAATTGTGATTGGCTGAGGTTCCTCTAGCAGCCATAAAATGGAGACAGAAACCTGGTTTGTTCTCTTTTGCCTCTTGCCTGATGTCATTCTGCTTGAATTGCTGTGAGTTTTGCAACTGTTCACAAAATCCATTTACTGAACTTTGTTTATGATACTGGTAAAAGAAAGGACTTTGTTTTTGGATTATCCCTGGACTGATTGTTTTAAATACTAACTGCTTTAACCATGTAAGATTTGGACTGTTTGTTGGACTTTGTTTACCTGTTTCGGAAGTAAAACTTACATTTTACTATTCAGTGTATCTGTGTGCTGATTGTGTGTTATTCATCACACTCGCACTATGTTTCCCTGAGTGCACTCATTCTCCTAACTGGGAATGTCTCAACACTGGTTATGGGCCCAGCCTCAGATAACTGAGAGTTAGTGTGAATACACAGTACCATATACAGACAGCTGTCTGCTGTTTAATTGTGGGTTACTGTCCTGGTAAAGATGGCACAAAACCCGTCAACAAGTCTATCACTGATAACCCAGTTGGATGGAACAAACTATGTTTCCTGGTCTAGGAAGTGCAGTCTACTTCTGCGGAGGGAAGGGTTATGTGCTGCAGTTCAAGATCCACTGGATGTAAATGCTTGGGATCCAAATGATGAGGACGATGCCAAAAAATTATCTGACTTTAAACAGAACAACAAATGAGCTCTTTGTATAATTGGACTAACACTGAGTGACAGCAGCTAGTCCATATTCATGGAGAAGAATCTGCTGCTAGGTGTTGGGAGAATTTGAAGAGGATTTATGTTGGTGACAGTGTAGGTGCACACATACTTCTTATATGTAAACTGTTTAGAGCGCATCTTCTGAAAGGTGGAGATATGTTAGCTCATTTGAACTTTATGAAAAGAACTTTTCAAGAGCTACATGAAAAGGAACTGATTTTTTCAGAGCTGCATCAGGTTTACATCATTCTTTCCTCATTGGATGAAAGTTATGATGATTATGTAACTTCACTTTCCTGACCAGAAATGAACTGAGATTGACTGACATAACCGGACAATTATAAGAAGAGGCAAGAAGAAGGCAGGGTCATGGAAGATAAGAACAGAGCAATGGCTTCTGGGAAGCTGCAGCCCATTTTTTACTTCCACCTTTCTATTTTCTGTTCCCTTCTTCTCAGTTTTTCCAAATTATCCTACGAATGGGAGGACAGAGTTCTAAGTTCCCATTTCATTGTTTCTTCTCAATCTTTATTGGATTAAACAATAGAATAGAATGAGGGAGGAGCCTGAGGTCTGTTTGCTGTCTTGAGTTACTTATAAAATAAATAAAAATCGAGCAAATAAATAAATAGAGTCACTGATTGGGAGGTACAGTATCAGGATTAATGGACTGAGAGATGAAAGTGCAAGATCACAAATGTAATAAGGACAAAAAGCCTGTGATAGATCAGGAAGCTGTTAACGATTTAAAATGTTATGGGATCAGGCAGTGAGAAAGCAAAATATTTTCTTTAATCTTGAGTTTTTATCAAATCCAGTATTCCATTTCAGATGTATTGCACTAGATGCTTTATGTATGTTGAAAATTGACCACAAAGAATTATCTGTTTACAGCAAAAATGTCATATAAAAATGAGTTTATTATTATGGGAGACATAATCTTCCTTGACATCAAGCTTTTGCTTCATTCTGTTAAAATCAGATAAAAGATAATATTATCTTTTTATGAAGAATAAAACATTACTTACCTAATTTGTAGAGTTACTATGTACAGTGGATGACGACATATTTTTTCTTTCCCTTTTCTTTAGTTCATTAAAGTTCTAGTTCTAGTTTAGTTCATTTAGTTCTGGAAAATCTCCAATCAAACTGTTCACAGATATAAAGTAATTTCCTAACCATATTCAAGAAATAATAAATGTGAATTTGAGCCTCCCTTTTTCTTTCTTTTTTTTCTGTATTTGTGCCATTTACTATTTTCACAATAATATCTTTTCAAAAATTGTCAAAATATTTGTGATTAAATTCATTCTACTTTTGTAAATCCTCATTTGTAACTTTTTGGTTGAGTGGCCTGCAAGACTGCAGCTGATTCAAAAAATGCCTATTGAACTCTGCTCAAGTGGGACTGCTCAAGTGGGACTTCCGCCAAATCTGCAAATTTCCAAGAACTGAGATTGTGAGTTTCTTCTTTTCCTATTGCATGCCACTTTGGGATATCTTAGCAAAACATTGTCATTAAAATTATTAGAATAGTAATATTAAAGTAGGCATGTGTGGTGGTCCAATGTGGTTTGTTGGTGGTTACATTCAGTACAAAAATTTTGAACTATAATCTTCAAATGTGTCAGAGCAGAATATTTTTTTCTCAAAATGCATGATGATGGAGATTTTTGGTAATAAAGTATAATGCTCAAGGTGTCTTTCCTTTCTCACCCCTGGTTTTCATTTTTAAACTTGAATTTTAATCCTACAAAGATGCCAGAAGAAAAATATTAAACAAATAAGGAATTATGAAGTTAACTGTGATGTTTTGTCAGGTCTCATTCACATGAAATATTAACTTCTTCTCTCTCCCTGAAATGACTGCTCTTGTAGATGATGTTATTTAAAAGACTGCCTGTCAATGAACTTTTCTGCCTAGGCTTTGGGAATAGCAGCTGAAGGTTTGCTAAGAAGTCTAACAGCCATCAAGATATATTAGAGAGGCCATAGAGAACAAGTCTGTCTTGCCAGTTTTTTCACAGGCCTTGAATACTTGATTGTTCCAAGCTGCTTTTAATTAATACATTACTGTCTTTTATCTAAGTACTGCTATTTTAATCTCACATTGCTCATTGCCTAGCTTTCAGATTTGCAACATCTTATACGGTTTTATATCATTTATTTACTGTTGACTTAATATGTTTAAGTGTTTTGTTCAGCAACAGAATGATCAATTAAACCCCCAAAACTTTAACCTTAAATTGTCTACCTTGGACCTCACTCCATTCCTAAGAGGTCTGTAAGGGGGCGTGCACATCAGCATGCCTACCATCCCTACTGTTCCCATTTATCCATTTATAGATTGCAGTTTAGGCTTATAAAGATATTGTTTTGTTTTACTATTTTGTCAGCTGTTTTGAATGGACAAGCTCCAAAAAGTGGCAGACAAATGAAGAAACCAAACCAAAGAAACACTGAAGCATTTTTGTCTCTGAAATTCAGTTCTATATCCTCTTAAATACAAATGCTTATTCCTATGGACATCACTGTCACTGATGCATTTGTCATTGGAAATTTGTTAGGTTATACAGGAGAAAGCTTTGCTAACTGTCTGAATAGTATTAATTTAGTTGGCCTTTCAATTACTACGAATGCTATTTTTTCAACTTCAGAATGGCTCATGCCTCCAAGTCACATCTGGAATATAATCGGTATTCTATAGGGAAACTGCAAATTAAAAGCATAAAAGAAGATGTTATTCAGAAGGCATGGTGATGTGCAGAAAGCTTTTTTCCCCCTACTGTATTTATAAAAGAAATAAAAAATGTAAGCACTAATCTGGAAACTGTGGAGAATTTCAAGAGGAAATGTTAATTTGATCATTTAAGTAGAACAACCTAATTTTGCAGACACCTGCTAATGTGCATGAATTAACAAAGTTAATTTGGTAAGGAAATATTGGCCCATCTTTTCATATATATATATATATTTCCTATTAAAACTCTGAACCAATATGAATTAAATTGGGCTGTGTCAATTACAGTTTATCTCCTTAATTAAATAGCTCTTAGTTTTTCTTTTCTTTCTTTTTTAATTAAGAAAAAATTTGCAGTATTTTGTGTTGCAAATTGCACCATATTTATTCACCTATACATCTGAATAATATCTATGCAGTATAGAAACACAGTATATCCTACAAATGCCCCTTTAAATAAATAAGAGCTGTTCAAGATTAAGATTTAGAGGGACGTCCAGTTAATTTTCCATATTGGTACCACCTAACTAAAATCCATAAAAGAGAAGGAAATGGAATAGGATAAGAGAGAATTGAGAACTTGAATTAATTTTCAAAGTCTTCTAAAAATGAAAAAGTCCCCTAGGGGCATTTGATAACCTAGTTTGATTTTAATTAAAATATTTTATTAATTTTTATCCTCACTGGAAAGAAACCCTGAGAGAACTTTTCATCTCTGATAATATCACAATGTTCCTTAGCCTTTGACCTTGATGCATACTCAAATATTATTTATTTTACACCCACAAAAATATCCTGAAGCACATTTATTACAAGCTACAGCAGTAACATGCTGGATTTTAACCACAATAAATTCTGTTCATTTTAAAACATGTTTCTGTCTTGAAACTGTTTCTGCATTTCATAGATTCGACATCATTTTCATTGTACTGAAAGCACCTTTTCACTTTATTGGTAGATTTACTTAGGCAAGGAATGTAGAAGTTTGGATAGAAGTCACTCAGTCAATTCTGTAGAGATTCTCAGTCATTCAGGCCATAGTTGTCCCAAAGTGCTTTTCTGGAGACAACTGGACTTTCTTGCTTTTTCTTTGACGATGTTTTGCTTCTCATCCAAGAAGCTTCTTCAGCTTTGACAGGATAGTGGGGAATTGAAGGTTTTATTCTCCTTGCAGACAGCTGGTCATTTGCATCCTTTTAGAGAGTTGTTGAAGCACTTGGAGGTTTATCAATGTCCTCAAGGTCACCTGAGTAATGAATGCTCCTGGTTCCTGTAGTCTGCAATTTTATTCTCTGGAAATCCATTCCTATTCCCACACCATTCAAAGGGTGGACATCCCAAATTGTACAGCTAAAAGTCTGTAGAGATTCTCAGCCATCCAGATTATCCCAAAGGTGTTTTTCTGGAGGCAGCTGGATTTTGCTGTTTTTTCTTTGATGTTTTGCTTCTCATCCAAGAAGCTTCTTCAGGTCTGAGGTCTGCAAAAAAACAAAACAAAACAAAAAAAACCCTACAGGAACTCAGCACTACTCAGATGACCCTGAGGACATCGATAAACCTCCAAGTGCTTCAATGACCCTCTAAAAGGATGCAAATGACCAGCTGTCTGCAAGGGATATAAATCCATCCATTCCCCACTATCCTGTCAGAGCTGAAGAAGCTTCTTGGATGAGAAGTGAAATGTCTTCAAAGAAAAAACAAGAAAGTCCATTTGCTTCCAGAAAAAGCACCTTTGGGACACTCACTCCAATGTCTCCTATTTCACTTGAAGGAAGGGGAGAGTTGCAAGATCTGTTATTATAGTTGTCTCAATGAAGTATTGTGTAACTGAATTCCTGGTCTGGTCTACTTAATGGGATTGACATAATTACAACTATCATAAACTCTTATTCTCAGAAATGATTACCCATGATAGTCCCATTTTACTTCTCATCCAAGAAGCTTCTTCAGCGCTTGGATGAAAAGCAAAACATCTTCAAAGAAAAACCAGAAAGTCCAGTTGTCTCTTGAAAAAGCACCTTTGGGACAACCATGACCTGGATAACTGAGGATCTCCCAACATTAACCATGATAATTCAGATATCAATCCTTTAATGGAATCATGATGCCAGGACTGGAAAGGACAGAATAATTTTCAGACTTTTAAACCTCAGTTTTTCCCTAGAAAGCTTATTTTTCTTCATATTAATAAAAGTCTATATTAATATAAGGCTGAAAATTTATAGTTCAAATTTATATTCCAGAACAAATCACATTTGAGTGTTAACATTTTATGATATTGACAATATGGCTGTTGCAGATATAATCTTAATTTATTATGGAAGCTCTATAGCATATCTGAAAATACAAATGACTAGATTAATTTATCAGACTCAAGATACGGCTCAACTTCCTTTATTTACTGTACCATGTACAAAACCTTTTTTTAAAATTTATTGTACCAGAGGCCACTAATAAAATGTTGCTGCAGGCAACTAACAGTGTAGCTCTACAAAATTCAGATCTAATCCCAAAACGATTCTGAATGTAAATAAAATGCAAATTGCATTTGCAAATATTTAACTTGGAATTTTGTTGGAGTAACTGCTTTGTAGTTGTGTATGCTATGAATGTAGTTGGCTCAGGGTTATGAGCCATGTAGATGCATGAATTATAAAGATGTTTCTGATAAAGGCGCATGTACAAATTCCATCGCCAATATCTCACATCTTCCTGAACTTTTTTGGTCCCTGACTATAAAGCAGAGATGGTATTCAGCAGGTTCAGACTATTTTTGGAGAACTGGTAGTGGAAATTTTGAGTAGTTTGGAGAACCGGCAAATACCACTCTGACTAGACATTTTGTCGTATCCTTCCCCAGCCACACCCACCAAGCCATGTCCACAGAACTGGTAGTAAAAAAATTTGAATCCACCACTGCTACAAAGAACTATGTCAAGTCCGAAATCAACATAAGTGTAGCCATTTTAGTTTGTCTTAGTATATATTCTTTTTCTTACTTTCTCTGTGGCAGTCATGGGGGGAAGAGTTTCGGGTTTGACACATTCCTAAGGGGGGAGGAATGCAGATAAAGAGAGTGTTTTGACTATATGATCTTCTTTCCCGTGGGAAAGGGGCTGTCCGTGCTTGGGCCCCTGGAAATGGAAATTTATGACATCAGGCAACATTGAATTACTTCTATTGGAGAATGAGTCTTTGGAGGTTGTTTCTAACTTCTAATATTGTGGGGTAATTCCAGGTTGGGACAGATCTGGAATTACCATGGCCTTTTCCAATTTGATGCTTTCCTAAATAAAAGAAATTTTTTTGAAAGATGGACTTTGTACTTTTCTTTTTAAATGGATTTCATCACTTGGAAACCAGACATATAGGAAATGAAAATCATATCTAACTCAACTTATATACAAACTTCAACACAACACAGGACTCTGATTGGATGGGCTGCTCTTTTGGGAAACAGGTTGATATGCCCAGGTATCTGTTCTTAACCACAATGATAACAGCATGACAACATACAATGATGTTGATACACATACATAAGGGGTGGAGCATGGGCCCCTGCTCCTTCTTGGAGGCACTTATGGTTTTATGTTCCTCAGGTTTTAATGCTCAATGCCTGGAAGCCAATACATATTTCTTGAGGCCGATACTGTTTTTTTTCCTCCTTGTGCAGGCATATGTGCAGGCAGAGGTTCTGTGGAAACATCTGTGGGAATAAAATCTTCCTCCTTCCATCCATTTTTCATAATCAGGACAAAAAGCTCAAAATCCTAAATTGGAATAGGCTCCAGATTAAAGGATTAAAATGCTTGGGAATGGGAAGCACCAATATAATTGGGTGAACTTTCCTCCCTGCCCAAACTTAACTTGAGATATATATTTTTTATCAAATAAGAAGAAAGACATCTTCCTCAAAGAAATTACTGTTTTCAATCTACAAATGGTAAATAAGCAAAAACCACAACTCGGCAGGGTGCACACTGCAAAGCACTTCCTCTTAGAAACCCAGCTAAGGGCATCGTTCTTGAAATTCTTAGACGGTGACTTTTGTGTGCTTTCTTGGGGGAAAAATGTGAGAGTTCCCTATATAAAGAGCTTCTAGAAATGCCTTAAAGCAGCTGCCTCTGACAGCTGATTTATAAATTGCACACTTGACAGAAACTTCATCTCTGATTCAAGAAAACTGCATGCATTCTTCGTTCCTGGCTTGGAAACAAAAATGTCTTTCTAATATCTAAGTTCTCAAAAAAAAAAAAAAAAAGATAAAACATATATATTTGTACATCCCTAGCATGGTTTCCAGTAAGAGTTTCATTAGATCGGAATTGGTAGTAAATGGGAATTCAGAAGATATACGGTGTTACGGTGCCCTTTGAAAATTCAGTTTAAGTGGCATAAACAAAATACAGGCCATTTTTGGCTTACCACCATTGATTTTGAAGTTACAACAGCACTGAAACAAGTGACTTGCAATTGGTCTTCACAATTACGACTTTCACAGCAACCCCATGGTCACATGGTCAAAATGTGTGGCAATTGGAATGTACACTATTTACGGTAGTTGTAGCATCTCAGAATCTTGCGATTGTCATTTTTGACTTTCTCAGCTAGCTTCCCACCATGCAAAACCAATGGGGGAAGCCAAATTTGCTTAACAATTACAGTGATTCACTCAACAACCATGGCAAAAAAAAAAAAAACCCTCACCAAGTTGGACACATCTCACTTATCAACAATTTGCTTAGCAATCAAAATTCTGGTTTTAACGTTGTCATAAGCCGACTATCTGTATATATGATGAGTTAGTGTGTGATTTGTCTCTCAGTTGATAGGTGGGATTGATACAAAATGACTTGAAAGCTTGTTGTTTTTTTATTTATTTTCTGTGTTCAATGAAGTCACAAAGAAGTTCCTTTTCTGCATATCGGCCTTGATGGAGAGAAATGTGAAAATGTTTTTTGATTCTACCTTCTATCCAGTGATAAAGCACTGAGCTGGCTTTAATATGAACTGATTATCAATAAGAAAAAAAAAAGCAAACAATTGACATGAAATCAGCATGCCTCTTATTTTGAACCTGCATAATTCATATGAACTTTCACCCTACTAGTTGCTGTAAAAGGCAACACATACCTGCAAAATGTCATGAGAAAGAGGCGGCTAAAGTTGGCTTTTCTTTCTGGCAATACAGAACAATTTTTAAAAATATGATCAAGTTAATGTTCATTTTAGAATGTGAACGATGTGTGTTTATGTTTATTTTCATAATCATAATGTACACTGAAGATGGTATTTAATTTCATTGTATAAGATGCAATGA
Source organism: Laticauda colubrina (assembly GCA_015471245.1). Classification (NCBI taxonomy): domain Eukaryota; kingdom Metazoa; phylum Chordata; class Lepidosauria; order Squamata; family Elapidae; genus Laticauda; species Laticauda colubrina. The sequence continues at coordinate 45,975,527 of BLBF01000004.1, read as the reverse complement.
CAATAAAGTAAACTAAACTAAACTAATTTTCTTACAGTGAAAAGCATCTTTACTGAGATTTTTAAAAATGTGTTCATGTATTTAAATATAACTAAGGAGGTAGTCACATAAATAACTGCAAGGTTTTTAATTAGTTGAAATCCCAGACCATTAACTCTAGTTAAAACACAAGCACACAGACACACAGGGAGATACATACACACACCTGTTTTCTAATCATAGGATAGCTGTCTTTCCAACTTTTTTCACTCTAATGTTTTTGCAAGGCTGAAGATTCCTGCTTTCACTAATTCCCAACTGAGATTCTCTATTACTCGCTAGCTACTGAGAGAGTTGAAACACCATTTTTAAAGCTACAGTTAGAACTTAATCATTTCTCCTGGTGAGAACAGATACCAGAAGTGAAGCATTTCTAATATGAATCGCAATAGATTTTATGGTAATAACAAATATATTACTGTGTATTCCAAAAAAGCCTTTCCAAATAATTGCCAGTAAAAGCAAAGTTCAAATATTACAGCAAAACTCCCCAAGCAGGACAGATTGACAAGTAGGAATAGCCAAAGAAAGGAAATTATCAGAAAAGCATACATTTTTGTTCATTGCCATAGTCATATCTAACAATCCTCACAGCAGGATGTTCTTGAGCTGTAGCCACCAACTTACTATAAGAAAGTATACATCGAGATAATTTTAAATGTTGCATTCCACTCGTAGTATTCTTCAGAATAAACAGTGCACAGATCAGTGAAGAATGAGAGTTTGGCTTCTTATGGCATGTTTGCAAGACCAAGTTACAAATGAAATCTCCAGTATAGCTCTTGCATGAAATTTCTCCAGAGTCTACTGACTTCTTAGATTGATCTGCAATATGAGTTAGTATCATCAATTTAAGAACAAGACAAGAATGAGAAATCAATAGCCCACAATAGGAATGCCACACTTCTCACACTCCCCTCCCACTTCCTTCTAGTTCCTTTCTTCTCTGATCCCCTTGTCCTTCAAACATGTCACCATGTTGCAGACATAAGCAGAACAAGAGAGAGCTCTGCAGAAGGCTGCATGCAAGATTCGAAGTTTAATGCTCTCTCTTTTATAATATCCATTCATACATCCTGTTCACAGAAAGGAATGAATCCACACTTCACTCCATTCACACTTACATAGAAGCATCCATCCATACATCATACAATTCATGCCACTAAATAGAGTATTATATAAAAGAGTGTACCGCTGAACCATAAAATCTGGCAAGTTGACATGTAAATACATAACACAAAGTTGGTATTCAATGTTGAGTCTCAATGAGAGCTTTTATACCTCCATTTCCTACTGATACATTTATTTCCATTTTCTACCAGAAGATAGACAGAAAATTCCTTGATTTGTTTTAACCAGAGTATAATTCATGATATACTGTTGGGGTGGTTTTAATCTTTGTACTCAGAGCAGAGTCACTGCTGGGAAATGGCAGCTCTATACATCATATAATTAATTTAATGATTAATTAGTTAATTACTGTTGCTGCATCTCAGCCATCATCTACAGATTTGGGCATTCAACATCCCCCCTCCTAATGAACTGGAGAAGTCCATAACTGGAAGTTAGTCACAAATCTATAAAGGCGATTTCAGAATATTGACAACCATTTTTCAAAGGTGACATAGGATACATTGCTACTTACACATTTCAAATCCGGTTCCAATAAATTTATCCTACACCCCTTTTTAATTTCTTGTTTCAGATATTAATCTCTGACCTCACCTGGTGTTGGTAACTGATTATACAGTTATTGCTCATGCCTGGTGACCTTTAAAGAGATCAATAAGCAAATTCATGCCACAATTGCCTTTAATATATTGCCATGCCACTTTGAAACCTGTGCTAAAAATAAATCCTTGGCCCAATTTGTGGAATAAAATTCCTGCAGGTTGATTTTAACAGCAACCCTTCAAACTGTTTTAATATATACATATGTGGCTTGTTAAATAAATAAACAAAGAGGGGAAGATGTTACATTTCTATTTCTTTTTTTAATCAGGATCTCCCTGCAGAGTTAAGCATTTGGCACTTCAGTCACCATTTCAATGTTACCAAGGGCTGACATTTTGGGCCTCTGACTCTGCTGTCAACATTGAAATTTCTGGTTGGATTGCAGCCATATGTTGCGATATAACCAGGGGTGGGATTCAACCAGTGTTACTTCTGGTTCAGTGACTACATTTTGCTACACTGTGCATGCATGTAAAGAACCCTTAAGTGGTGCCGCCCGGACAGCTGACAAGCACTGCGCGCAGATGCGCAGTGTTTGAAAAGCCACTTTTTTCTTGCTTTTTCAACCTCAGCTGTGCTGCACAAAGCAGCTGAGGTTGAAAAAGCATGAAATAAAGGACAAGTAAGAGCGCGGGCAGGTGGGTGGGCCAAACAGCAGCAAACACAGAACTGGTTTGGTGTCTGCTGCTCTTCAGAGCTACCAGTTCTGTAGAACCGTGCTGAACCAGTAGCATCACACCCCTGGATATGGCTGATAGGATATTGTTTTTAGTTTTTTTAGGATTTTTGAGCATTTTTTTAAAAAACTGAACCATTTAATACAGGTAGTCCTGACAACAGTTCATTTAGTGACCGTTCACAGTTACAACACCACTGAAAAAAATTACTTATGACCGTTTTCCAGAGTTACAATCTTTGCAGCATCCCCATGATCATATGATCAAAATCAGAGGCTTGACAACTGGTTCATATTTACAACCGTTACTGTGTCCTGAGGTCCTGTGATCCCCTTTTGTGACCTTCTGAAAAGCAAAGTCAATGGAGAAACCCTGAACAACTAACCTAACAACTGCAGTGGTGCACTTAACAACTGTGGCAAGAAATGTCATAAAATGAGGCAAAACTCACTTAACAACACACATTTTGGGTACAATTGTGGTTGTAAGATGAGGAGGTCCTATATATCCTTGAGGATCAGGGACTATTTGTTTGTTTATACCCCCACTTAACTATTTGTGTAAATAATTCAGCGAACACAGTCCCAAAGATGCTTTTTCAGGAGGCAACTGGACTTTTATGGACTTCATCATCGATGAGAAGTGAAACCTCTTCAAACAAAAAAACAAGAAAGTTCAGTTGCTTCCTGAAAAGACACATTTGGGACAACCATGACCTGGATGACTGAGAATCTCTACAGATTCTCAGCAAACTTATTTAATACTCCTTCCTCCTCTTATTTTCCTCACAACAACAACCTTGTGTGGTAAGTTGGGCTGAGAAACAGCAACTAGTCTAAAGTCTCCCAGCCAGCTTTCATGCCTAAGGAAGGACTAGAATTCAGAATCTCCTGGTTTCTAGCTTGAAGTATTAACCAAAACAATGGTTAGACCAAAACAACGCAGTTTGATCATTTGACCCTCCTTTTTTTCCAAGTCCTCATCCAGCAGTTCCAATTCCTAAAATTGTCCAACTATTCAACACTGTCCAACTATTTACAAGTCTGCATTACTATCACTATTAATCTTTTCATCACTCTTTATCACCCATCCCCTCCCACTTGTGACTCTATGACTGTAACTTTGTCCTTGTATCCTTATGGTTTATGTTGACTGTTTCCTAGTATGATTTGATTGCTTATTGTACCCTATGACTATTATTAAGTGTTGTACCTTATGATTCTTGATGAATGTATCTTTTCTTTTATGTACACTGAGAGCATATGCACCAAGACAAACTCCTTGTGTGTCCAATCACACCTGATTGGCCAATAAAGAATTATATTCTATTCTAAAACAGAGTTCTCCGCAAAGGCTTCCATGGGATTCCAGTAATTTACTGCATTTATACTGAACTGTCTTCTGATTCAAACTGCTAGACAAGGCATCAAGTGATGCTAAGCAAAACATTGTAGTATCTTTGTTTTTACTAGCGTTGCAAAAGTATTGGAGTGTTTTATATCAAACAAAGCACCCATTTGAAGCTTTGTATAGTTCTGGTATTTGCTCACTGACATTCCTAGTATTCTTCCCTTGTGTATCTATTCAGAAATAAATCCCCATGAAGCAACTATGCATAGCCTAAAAATACTATAACCCCCAAGAGATCATGCACAGTAATTTCCTTTTTATATTATACCAGTTATATACAAATAGTTACATTTAATTGAAGCTAAGTTACATAAAAATACATACATTTAATGAAAAGTCTGGTGTTCATCTCATCTTTGTTAATCCTGTTGCAACAGAACAAAATGGCTACTACTCTGGCAAGGGATTTATTCCAAACAAGTGTAAGAACTAGAAACAGTGCTGGGTTTTGATGGTGAGGCATTCAGAAGTCCTTGGTTATTGTCTTTTTCATTTTTAAGACTTTGGGGTACTTGATCAAACTTTAAATGCAAAGCAGTAAAAGTTTTAAATTCCTTCTTTAATACACTCAAATGAGAACTGAAAATGTGATACATGAGGTTCCTCCTTTCATGGTATATTTTATATTTAATAATATGTACAGTCAAGAGATAATGAAATTCCTTGCATATATTTGTACAAGACATAAAGAAATATCTCTTTAATCTACTAAAGGGGAAACTGAAGGTTAATAATATGCAAGTTTCAAGGGCGGGAGGGGATGTTTGTGCTGCAGTTACCATATTTGACCCAGAGAGTTATTACAACATTGACTGAATGAGCAAAGCTGACCCATCAGCTATTCTGTTTTTATCAGAGTTATATAGCATAAAATTTTGAAAGAGGCATGCATTGTTCCATTTTTAAATTGGGAAATGTTTACTCCATTAAGATCCATGAAAGCATACTATCTAAGAATTTTGAAAAATTGTAATAAACAAAATGAATTCCTGTGGAACTGCACATAACATTATATCTACTAACATCAAGCACACAGTATTATGTTGTGACTGTGGTGCTGAGATAGATAGATAGATAGATAGATAGATAGATAGATAGATAGATAGATAGATAGAT
>BLBF01000004.1:45910726-45956859 GCA_015471245.1 Laticauda colubrina | reverse complement strand
TTCCTTCCTTCCTTCCTTCCTTCCTTCCTTCCTTCCTTCCTTCCTTCCTTCCTTCCTTCTTTCCTTCCTTCCTTCCTTCCTTCCTTCCTTTGTCCCTTCGTCCCTCCTTCCCTCCCTCCCTCCTTCTATCCCTTCCAAATAAACTTCTTTATTTCCTTGTTAATAACATTTTTATTAAAGGATGCTTTTAATAAGATGAACTCTAACAAATGCCAAGGGAGGTGCCCATGTTCCATGCACTATTAAATTGTTTCTCTCTTGCTGTTCCTTGCTTATTCAACTACCCTTTGCCTTATTTCCATATTTCTAGGATTAGGTTTTTTAGGATTTAGAATGTCCATTAGAAACAACCCTTCCATTCTGGAAAAAGGGTGACCAAAATAACTCAGCATTAGATCCCAAAATAAGATCTACCAAAGTCACCACCCAGCCAGTTTTCTTAACTAAGTTAGGATTAGAAATCACAGTCTTCTGGTTTCTAGCCTGGTACCTTGCCTACTAGACCAAACTGGTTTTCTATAGCATGTAACTTCCCCTCAACTTATTCATAGGTAGGCATTTGATTCCCTAGTCCAGATCAGAATCACCATATATTTGGGCATGTTTAAATCTTAATGTGATGACCCAGGGTGGGACACAAAACAAACACAGTCACTGAAAATAGGTGAAGCCCCTTTTATTACTTCACTTTGCTTCCAAGCTCCAAATATCTTTGACAGAAGACAAAAAACTTCCCACACAAACAGTTACATGAAGAAGGGAAAAAGCAACACAAAGCAGGCAAGAAAGGGCTGGAGGATGTCCACAGCTAATATACACTGGGAAGGACGCCAAACTCAGAGAGGAACTATAAACTAGAGATATTTCCATGCTTTGTTTCCAGCATTTGCCAGGTCCAAACTCTTATTCAGTTGTCACACCTGCAGTCCATGAAGAGGATCAAGGCCCTCTCCTCCTGAGGAGACCACGTCTCTCCCTTATCCTCTCCTCCCTACATGTCCTAGGATGGATAGAGGATGGGCCGAGGTCCTCTTCTCATTGTTCAGCAGGTCTCTGCTTTCTCCAGCCTCCTCCACCACCTCTGGAGCCACACTTCCACTCCCTGTTGGCTGTTCCTCCTCTCCCTCAGAGTCAGTCAGCACCAGGGCATGGCACATTTTCCATAGTTCTTTGTCTTTCAACATCCACTTGTACTCAAGACTTTTGTTTAACAAGCCCCCATTTTCACCAAACCAATGATGCACTCTATGAAAAAGCAGTTTATTTGAATTTGTTTATGCAGAAAGCAGTGAGAGTTGGTTTCATAGAATAATGTTTACTTGATCCATTTCCATATATCTACATGCAAACATTTATTTTGACTTCCACAGATAGCCTATGGAAGCTTTATAGCCTAAAGCCTATACATCTGTAGGAAGTAAAAGCTTCTGAAATATATGAAACTTATGACTAAGTATACTACTAAAATTTAAACATCTACGTCACTATTGGCAGTTAATGCAGTTTCAAAGGTATTTACTACCTCTGCCACAAACTTACTACAGTCGAAACCAGATGCATGATCTCTTCTGGACTTTCAACTGCCAAACCACAATATTGAAACATTCCAGTTTTACAGGGTTATTACTTGAAAAAAAAAGTGATATCAGTTGAGGCTAGTCTTTAATTCAATGCAAAAAGAGTTCATCTTTCCTGCCAAGATTTTACCCTGGAAAATATAAGTGGAACTTGGACACACAAATTGGTGTAGAGTACATCATAGTATCTTTGAAGTGCTGTTCTTTGTCAATAAGTAAGTAAAAGCAACATTGGAAAATAGGGATTTCATGTCTGAAGCAATGAGTTATAATTTAAATCCCTCTCATTTATTAAATGAAGTACATATTCCTGGCATTGTTAACAGGAGTTGCAGGAAAGATGTTTCTGATTCAAATATATATTTTTATAAAATTTCAGAATGTAATCTCTTTCTATTTACAACAGGGGAAGCATCCCTTCCTTTCAGAGCAGAGATGTCCAACCTTGGCAGTGTTAAGATCTGTGGAGTTAATGCCATCATCAGGCTTCTGTACTGAGTTTGTATACAGAAGCCTGAGGATGGCAGATGAGATTCTGCTGAAACGTTGCTACAACTTTAACAGAACTACAATGACGTGGGATAATACCCGAAGGAAGCTAAACAGCACATATACAGCAGGATCAGCAGCAGCAGGACCAGCAGGACCAGGATCAGCAGCAGTAGAGTAAGCACCAGCAGGACGAGCAAGACCAGGAGCACGAGCAGGACGAGCAAGTCCAGGAGCATGAGCAGGACGAGCAGGACCAGCACGACCAGGAGCAGCTTCAACAGAGTAAGCACCAGCACAAGCCCCAGCACCAGCAGAAGCACCACCTCCAGGAGCAGCTTCAGCAGAAGCCCCAGCAGAAGCAGAGTCAGGGGCAGGGAGCTGGAGGTTGGCCCTGTCCCTCTTGCCAGGGATGGCGGCAGGCTGCTGAGGCTTTTGCTTCCTCCCCATGGTTGTGGGGTTGCTGGCTGGTAGCAAGGCTGGTAGGCAGGCTGGCAGGAAGGCAGGCACCAAGGCTGGCAGGAAAGCTGGCAGGCAGGCATGCACCAAGGCTTGCAGGCAGGCTGGCAGGCTGGCAGGCATGCAGGCAGGCCTGGCAGCAAGGCTGGCAGGGAGGCTCGCAGGGACGCTGGAAGGCAGGCTGGAAGGCAGGCAGACAGCAAGGCTTGCAGGGAGGCTGGCAGGCAGGCTGGCAGACAGGCTGGCAGCAAGGCAGGCAGCAAGGCAGGCAGGCAGGGCAGGCTGGCAAGGCAGTCGATGTGTCTGGAAGCAGGTCTTTCCTCTGAATGGTGACCTGCTTGGGACCTTCCTCCCTTTATATCCATGGGGCTGATGCAATGCATCCTCCCCGCATGCGCAGTGAACGCTAGGCATCCCCTAGGCTTCCACGAGGCATCCGCTAGGCTTCTGCTAGGCATCCGCTAGGCTTCCGCTCTGCACCTGCTTCATCCGCTCAGAATCCGCTGTGAATCCACTTGGCGTCCGCTCTGCATCTGCTGTATCCATTCCGCGTCCGCTTTGCTGCAGCCCCCCCGGAAGCCTTGAGGATGTGCCATCTGCTCCCATCTGCTTCCACCCGCTAGGCTTCCGTGGATCATCCGCTTTCCATCCGCCCTGCGTCCTCCCCCCGTCTGTTCCTTTCTGTGTTATCCGCTCTGGTTATGCAAATTTTTGCCCCTTTTGAGAGCGGATAACAATGGATGGAACATTTTTCTCGTCCGCTGTGTCCTTTTTACAAACGTTTTGCATCCGTCGGTCAGTGTGACAGGGCCTTAAGTACCCGCGAAAACTTTAAAAACTATATATATATATGTGTGTGTGTGTGTGTGTGTGTGTGTGTGTGTGTGCTGTTTAGCTTCCTTCGGGTATTATCCCATGTCATTGTAGTTCTGTTAAACTTGTAGCAACGTTTCAGCAGAATCTCATCTGCCATCCTCAGGCTTCTGTATAGAGTTAGTTCCTGGTTTCAAATTTGAGGCTGGTCCATTCTGATTGGCTGGGAGCCTGGATCTGTGTTCATTGGACTTGGAGTTTGATTGATTGGTGTTTCTGGTTTCTTCTGTCCTGCACAATCTCATGCATACCCGCTACCCAGTGTTGCAGAACAGGCTTGTGGACCTCCAACAAGGCAATGGGGACATGGAGCCTGGTGAATGGAGGCAAGGGCGAAACCTGATAAACACTCTGGATGTGCAAGGCCGCAACAGAGCTTCACGTGAAGGGAAGAAGTAGCGCAACCTCCTGAAACACTGGTGCAACTCCCCAGCTGGAGCAGTGGAGTGGCAAGACAGGATGATAGATGCTTACTGGATGCTTCCTTCAGCTTGTCTCATCACACTGATGAGATTGGGCCATGTATGTTGAGTGGGCCTACAATGAACAGGGCATTTAATAAAGAGTTGTGTTTATGTTGAAATGTGTGGATCAATGATTACATTGTTATTGATAATAAAGGGCCATAGGTATGGCACCTGGGAGGGTGGACCATACAGTCCCACAATGCTTGCACTGGAGGTTTATCTATCCCACAGCTATTACCCATCCCAAAGGTATTCCTGCCCATCCCACAGCTATTACCCATTCCAAAGGTATCCCTGTCCATTCCACAGGTATCCCTGCCCATCCCACAGCTATTACCCATCCCAAAGTTATCCCTGCCCATCCCACAGGTATCCCTGCCCATCCCACTGCTATCTTAACCCATCCCACAAGCATGCAAAGGCTTAAACCATTTCTAAAAGTTTCCACCAAGACTTTATTTACTAAAATAAATGAAGCAAGTGTGTGAAGCAAAGATAATCTTTATTAATAACAAGCTGTAAAAGAAAAATGACCCAAGTGTCTTAAGCAAAGATAAAGTCAACAGGTAGCAACCCAGTCTCTGGCACTCTTCTTGGTCACTCTGAGGCGTGTCCAGTTTCAGGGGTGAAGGGTCCAGGTGCTGTGGAGGTGGCTGCTGCTGGAATGCTGGTCTGAGGCATCATTGGGGTGCCTGGCCCCAAGAGGACAACAGGGGATGGTGTGTGGAGGAAGCTCTCAGACAGCTGCCTCAGTCCTGTGATGTTGAGAGCCTGTTCCTCCAGGACATGGGATGTCAGCCCCAATACCAATGACAGATGTTCTGAGGCCTGGCTTGGCTGTGGGGTGGAGGAAGGAGCAGTGTAGTGGGGATGTCTGGCCTGCAGCTGAGCGAGGTGAGGCGTGGCTGGCATCTGTGGCATAGGTGGCATCTGTGGCATGGCTGGCATCAGTGGCATCTGTGGCATCTGTGGCATCAGTGGCATCGGTGGCACCGGTGGCACCGGTGGCGTCCGATGTACCTGTGCCTGGACTGGGAAGGGCTGCTTGTGCTGCTAGAGCTTCTGGTAGTCATAGCCTTGGAAGGTGAGGGCCTGTGGAAAGCCTTGGAAGGGCAGTGACATCACCTGGGGTGGAGGATCAGGCCTGGACTGGGTGGGAGCAGGTTCAGCTGGGTCTGGAGGGTTGTGAAGAAGACCGGTGATCCTGTCCTTTATCACCTGGTACTGTGATTCCGACATGTTCATGAGGGTCTGGTTGACATAGGTGAGGAAGGGCTTGCGGTCGGAGGATGGGACATCGGAGTGTACCAGCTGAGAGAGGAGATCTACGCTGATTCTCATGGTGTCCCTGATCTCCAGTAGGACAGTGTGGCTCTGCCCCTCTGGTCTGCCTCTCTGCCTTTCTGTGGAGGTGAAGCTGGGGGTGGATGCGGGTTGGGCTGTGGTGGAAGTGCCCTCTCCTTGCTCCCACTGCATCAGGGAGTCCTCCGTATGCTCCGCCACGGGTAGTGCAGCTGTCGGGGGGGTCTCTGTCATGGCACGCTCCACAGACACCTGCCTGGACACAGGAGCTGACTCTTGGCCTGAAGAGGACTGGTTCTCTGCGGGCTGCCTGAGAGAGAGGGTTGTGAGAGGGGCTGCTCCTTGGTGGCAGATCTCACCCTCCAAGAAGCTTCACTTGGACATCACGTATGTCTCCCAGTCCGTCAGCTTGACCGTGGCCTGGCCAGATTTCTTGAGCGTGGCTTGGCCAGATTTCCTGTACCAGGTGTGCATGTGCTTCCACCTCCGAAGTGTAGCCCAGGCTCTTTGCCTTCTCTCTCCAAGCAGCCTGCTTCCTTTTGGTGTCTCGATAGAGTCTGTGTCCCTAACGCCAAAGATACTTGTTCTCCCTCAGCCATTCCAGCACCTCATCCTCATGTTCCTCTTTGATGGAGGATTGCCTCCTCTCCCATTCACATGTATGCCTCTTCCTCCCTCTGGCAGGGCCATCTGGGCCCTCATCAGAGGGGCTTCGAGGTTGGAGGGGCTACTCCTCCACACCACCACCACTAGCAGCAGCAACAACAACAGTAGCAGCAAAAGCAGCACCAGCAGCACCAGCAGCACCAGCAGCAGCACCAGCAGAGTAAGCACTAGCAGCGCCAGCAGGACCAGCAGGACCAGGAGCACCAGCAGGACCAGGAGCGCCAGCAGGACCATTAGGACCAGCAGGACCAGGAACAGTGCCAGCAGAGTAAGCACCAGCAGAAACACCAGCACCAGGAGCAGCGCCAGCAGAGTAAGCTCCAGCAGAAGCACCAGGACCAGGAGCAGCGCCAGCAGAGTAAGCACCAGTAGAAGCCCCAGCACCAGGAACAGCACCAGCAGAGTAAGCACCAGCAGAATCACCAGCACCAGGAGCAGTGCTAGCAGAAGCTCCAGCACCAGAAGAGTCACCCCCAGCAGCAGAAGCCCCAGCAGAAGCAGAGTCAGGGTCAGGGGGTGGGATGGTAGCCCTGTCCCTCTTGCCAGGGCTGGCAGCAGATGGCAGATGCTTTCTCTTCTTCCCCATGGTTGTTGGCTTTCTGGCTGGCTGCCTGGCTGGCTGGAGCTGTGTCTGGAAGCAGGTCTTTCCTCTAAATGGTGACCTGCTTGCGAGTTGCTTCCCTTTATATCCACGGGGCTGACGCAATGCATCCTCCCTGCATGCACAGTGAACGCTTTGCATCCGCTCAGCATCTGCTAGGCATCCACTAGGCTTCCGCTCTGCATCTGCTTCATCCGCTCGGCATCCACTCTGCATCCGTTCCTTCCGCTGCGCGTTCACTTCACTGTGTTCCCCCGGAAGCCCTGCGGATGTGCCATCCGCTCCTATCCGCTTCCATCCGCTAGGCTTCCATGGAGCATCCGCTTTCAATCCTGGCTACGTCCTCCCCCTGTCCATTCCTTTCCGTTGTTGTCCGCTCTGGTTATGCAAATTCGGGGCACTTTTGAGAGCAGATAACAATGGATAGGACATTTTCTTGTCTGCTGTGTCCTTTTTACATACGTTTTGCATCCGTCGGCCAATGTGACAGGCCCTTTATTATTTAAGTTAACTCCATCTTTTAACCATACTAAAGTGGCAGAAATATGATACAATTCCCAATTTGGAAGTGCCAACCCTGCCCTGCTCCTCATATCCTGCATTGTTTTTAAATTTATTCTATGTTTTTTCCCTTGCCAAATAAATTTAGCGATTATTCTGTTGAGTTCTTCAAAAAAAAATTTATGTAATTTGATTAGAATCATCTGAAATAAGTATAAAAATTTTGGGAGAATATTCATTTTGATGGTAGCAATCCTGCCCAATAGTGAGAGTTGCAGTCTGCCCCAGTATTCTAAATCCTTCTTGACCCGTAGCAACAATTTATCATACTTATTTTCTTTAAGTGCCTTACAGTGTGCTGTCAACCATATTCCTAAATATTTAACTTTCTTTGTCACTTGTATTCCCATAACTTCTAAAACTTTTTTCTGTTAAATTTTTAGTCATTAATTTTGTTTTCTTCCTATTCATTTTAAGTCCTGCTACTGCTCCAAATTGTTCTAATTCATTAATCAATTTTTGTCCTCTTTCTATTGGTTCCTCAATAAAGAAAACTATATCATCAGCGAACGCTTGCAACTTATATTCTTCTTTCTTAACCTTTAATCCTTTTATCTCTGAGTTCTGTCTAATGTGTATTAATAGCGTTTCTAATGAGAATATGAAGAGCAGGGGTGAGAGCTGGCAACCTTGTCTGACTCCTTTTTCTATTTTTATTGGTCGGGTATATTCCCCATTTACTATAATATTGGCCTGTTGTGTATCATAAATAGTTGTTATAATATTTTCAAATTTAGTGCCTAATTTCATATTATATATTTTTTGAATTAAAAATTGCCAATTTAAATTGTCAAAGGCCTTTTCAGCATCTAAGAACATAAGTGCAATTTGTTTCTCGGGGTGGGCTTCATAAAATTCTAAAACATCTAGTACTGTTCTTGAATTATTCCTAATCTGTCTGGTCTGCAGAAATCCATTTTGATCTTCATGTATATATAGATTTAAGATTCTTTTTAGTCTGTTAGCAATAATGGAGGTGAATATTTTGTAGTCAGTGTTTAATAGTGAAATTGGTCTATAGTTGTTGATATATCTGGATTCAGATTCCTCCTTCAGGATCAACGAAATCAATGCTCCCCTCCATGAGTCTGGCATCCTGGCTGCCAATAATACATCATTGAAAATTTGCATCATAAAAGGTCCAATTTGTTCTGCAATTACTTTGTATAGCTCTCCCGGAATCCCATCTGGCTTTATTATTTTTTTGGATCTCTTTTGCCGATTTCAGTTCAGACCAAGAAATATCTTTATTTAATAATTCTGTCATTCTTCCCCAATTTCTTTATCTTTAATTTCATCTAAGTAATTTCTTATTCTGTCCTCATTTATTTCTTCCTTTTTATATAACTCTTCAAAGTATTTATGTACAATTTCTTTTTTTTTCCTTCTATCTCTTGTTGTATGTCACCATTCCCATCTATTAATTGATATATCAGTCTCTTTTCTTTCATTCTTTTTAGTTTGCAAGATAACCATCTTCCTGGCTTATTAGCATTCTCGAAGTAGGTTTGTCTAGTCATATTCAAATTTATAATCATTTTCTCTTGTTCAATTAAATTCAATTTATGTTTAGCTATTATTATCTGATTTTGCAATGTTGAGTTCTTTGGGGTCTTCTGTAATTGCGTTTCTAATTCCTTAATTTGTTGTTGCAATTTGTTTTGCTTGGCATATTTTTCTTTATTCCTCCAGCATTGTAAGAAATTGTTACACCTCTTATTACTGCCTTCATTGTATACCAAATGTTTTGTTTCGTAGTTACACCATTGTCGTTTTCCTTTAAAAAATAATTTAATTCCTCCTTAAGTTTATCAATATATTCTTTTTCTCTTGTTAATTGGGTATTTAATGTCCATCTTTTCTTTGGTATCTTCCTGCCTTTCCATATTGTCTGAATTGGGTTATGATCTGCCCATTCATTCAGTAAAATATCAGTTCCTTTTATCTCATTTGCTATTTCCCCATTCATCCATGCCATATCAATTCGTGTCCATATTTGATGCGGATTAGAATAAAATGTAAATTGTTTTTTCTCGGAGTATAGTCTTCTCCATAAATCCACCAAATTTAATTCCTTCATCGTTTCCTTACATATTTTAGGGAGCTCTCTTTTCCTTTTTTTATTCTTCCCCCCATTACTATGGTCTTTCTGATAATCAGCAATAGAGTTAAAATCTCGTATAATACAGATATTCCTTTTTTCAAATCCTATTATTTTACGGTATAAGTGTTTAAAAAATTCTTTCTGATCTTCATTTGGGGCATAAATTACTATTAACAGAATTGAAATGGCATTAATCCAAATCTGCAAAACCATAGTTCTTCCCTCAGGGTCTGACCATACTAATTCTGATTTCAAATCCTCTTTGACATATATTGTGATCCCTTTCTTTTTTCCTGTGTCTGCTGGTGCTTCCCTAATTTTGGGCAATCTAAATATCTTTCATCTACTTTCCTTATGTGGGTTTCCTGTAGGCATATTATATCAGCATTTTGTTTTATTAATTTTGTTAATATCCTTTTCCTTTTTATCGTCAAATTTAGGCCATTTATGTTAATTGATAGAAGTTTCTTTTTTTTCTTCCATTTACTTAATTCTGTTTCGCTCTTTGTCTCGTGATAACTCTGGTCTCTCCTAGTGCTTGCTGGTAAAAATTCCTTCTTTTTTGTTTCTGTGGTAGCTTTGATCTTCTTGTAGATTTATTTCCAGTTCCTCCTTACTACTCTGGTCTTCCGAACTTACTAGTTGTTCATAAAATTCTTGGGCTCTTTCCATGATATCTATTTTAATTTTTCTTTCTTTCCACGAAACTAACATTCCCTCTGGGATTAACCATTTAAATACAATTCTTTTTTGATTTAAGTAAACAGCTAAAAATTTGTAATCACGTCTTGTTTCTCTTACTCTTCTTGGAATTTGCTTAAGAATCAGAATTTCTTTACCTTTATACACAATTGTTCCATCCCTGGGCATCCTAAATATAATATCATGAACACTCCTTCTCGCAAAACATATATGGACTTCTGTCAGGCATTTATGGCATCTCGCATGATTGGTACTGACCCTGTAAACTTTGTGGAACTCTCTTAAAATATCATCTTTGTCTTTATCCAATAATCCAACCAGTATTTCTGCCATCAGTTGTTCTCGGTCTTCTTCCTTGGATTCCTCTACATTTTGAAATCTCAGGTATGTAGCCAGCTTGTCCATCTCTAGGTAGACCAATGAGCCTTCCATTTCTTTGCTTACATTTTTTTAATTCTTCATCTGTCCTTTCTAGTTTCCTTTTGATTCATTCAGTCCTTTTCTCTACTTCTTTTATTGTTGCTTCATTTTTCTCCAAGGCCTGTTGTAGTATTCCAATTTTATCTTCTACTTTAGAGATGTCCGCTTTCATTTCTGATTTCAATTTCCCCATCTCCTCCTTTAATTCATTAATATCTGCTCTTGTCTCATGATGGTTTTTTATCATTGTTTCTTGTAGTTTCATCATCGATTCCTGTAGGGTTAGTAAAATTGATTGAATATTGGCATTCAAAATATTAGTTTGTTTTTCTACTGGTAATGTTTCTTCCATAGTTTTTTGAGCCATGGGCGAAGCTGTTGCCAGTGTAGTTATTAATGTTGGAGTAGCCTTCCTTCTGGTTTTCAGAGCTGTAGTAGTTGTAGAGGTCATTTCTTTTAATATTTGTTTCTGTTGTTGGATTATGTTAATTATGTTATCCCAGATTACCATTCAATATTATAACCTCTATATTAGAATTAACCAATGTCTAATTGATTAATCTACCTATCTATATTTTTTCAAATCTTAAATCTAAATCAAGTAAGTAATTTTATGGGTTCGATATTCAGCTTCTATGCAACACTAAACAGCGTTATACAACAATCTATATGATAAATGTATATAGTAATTATAGTAAATATATAATAAATGGTATATCTAATCCAACTAAATTCAAGTTTTAATTATAATCACACCATAAATTTTAGTATTAGAATATTAAATATGAAATATTAAGTCTTATACTTATTGATTAAACGATTCTTAATATTCTTAATGTTCTTACTATTTTTTTTATGTATCAAGTCAAAGTGTAGCTATCCCTATTATTAGTAGATTAATCAAATCAATTTTTTAACAATCTAATACAATAATCAATATTTTTTTCCTCAATGAATAAATTTATAATCATTATAGAAAGGAGAAAAGAGGGAAGAAATAACACCAAAATATGAGTAAGAAGAGGGGAGAAAAAAAAAAGAATTAAGCAAATTTATACAAAAAGGAAGAAAAGCAATAGAAAAAAGAAAAAGGAATTTCAGAGTCAGTCTTTGGTTCTTTATCTCTGAAGTGAGTTTTTTTTTCCTCTTCAAACATACCAAATGTGGGGAGGTAGAAAGTGCTGAAAATAGCTACAATCAGTCACTCTTCTGAATCTTCCAATCTACCTCTCTCTCTCTTTTTAAAATCGTTTCTATGTTCAATTCTTTGATTTCTTCCGCGTACAACCACTTCCTTGGTTAAAGTAAAATTCTCCCAAGAGTCTGTTGAAAAGTCTATTAAATAAATAGAGTTAAATATGTTGTTACAGTATCTTCGGGATTTCTAGGTATCTCGTTTGGCGCTGTGCTGTTTCTCTCAGTCAGCCTCGATCCTCTTCCTGTCATCATTTTGGTAAAGTTTATCCAAAAGAGTCTATCAAATTAACAGTCAAATAAAGGATTCCAAATTGTCCCCAACTTTAGATCTTTCTGAAACAATAATTTCCGAACCACATAGATTTCCCATTCACTCATCATAATCCACACTTTCACTTCAGTATGCCGGATCTTTTTGCCCACGCTTATCTCGCCTCCGCTTTTTATCCGCTTTCTTTTTGGGCTTCCAACTGTCACTTGTACAGGAGACTATAACTTGCTGATCTTCCTCTCCACAACTAAATTCTCCCTGCCACACTTTCTTCTGACAATCTCACAAGCTGTCACTTACTTGCTTTTTTTGCATCGGTGGCAGTCCAGACTTCAGAGCCGTCATTGACAGGAGGCTATCTCTTGCTTGTTGGGCTCTGGAGGGCTCTTCTTCACTTCAGGAGGATTGCTTTTCCCACACTGCAGCCGGAGTATCCCCCACAATGACACAAATCTCTCTGGGATTTGAGCACCCTCTAAGGATCGCACCAACTGCAAGGAGAGATTAACTGAAACCACGAACAGGCTTTTGCACCTCTGTTCATCCTTGCCTTGGCACCGGAAGTCCTAAAACTTGAAGTCCGTAAGTCTTAAAGTTGCCAAAGTTGGATACCACCACGTTAGTTGGAAAATAATGGTGCCCAAGTAATGGGAATCTGAACTTTCCAAACTTTCTATAATATTATACATTATTTTTCAACAATCTTAGGAAGAAATCTGATGGCATCCTACAAATATAAACTCTCAGGGGAGTTCAGAAATTTTCAAAATTTATTTAATTATCTGTTTAAAGAATACAGTATGGAACCTAACTCAAAACAATATGACTCTGGGAAACATACAGCAAAAAAAATATCAATAAACAAACATGAATGAGTGAATGATTGAATGACTACACAACATTTAAAAAACCCTACCCAATAAATAAAACATGGTATGGAAATAGAAATAGCAATAATACTTAGATTTATATACCACTTCACAGTGCTTTACAGCTCTGTCTAAGCACTTTATAAAGTCAGCATATTGCCCCCAACAATCTGTGTCCTCATTTTACCAACCTTGGAAGGATAGAAGGCTGAGTCAACTTTGACCTGCTCAGAATTGAACTCCTGGAGTTAGCAGTAAGTTATCCCTATAGTACTGCATTCTAACCACTGTGCCACCATGGCTCAGATGATACGGTCTTACACTATTCCAGTGAAGGAGAAAAATACATGCAGCTTAAGAAACTATTGTGGATGCACAGGGACTTTACTTTGAGCTAAGAATTAGAAGAGACATACGAAATGGGAGATGAGTATAATCATTAGAAGGTATACCAGCAAGAAGCCAATAACTTCAGGAAGAAAGTTAGAAAGCATAAACAAAAGAATGGGACAGATGCTTGCGAAGGAAAAGAAAATTATTGGTTATGTCAGTAGCAAATGAAAAGAAAGGGACAATTCCACTAATAGAATATTAAGAGATGATGGAAAGAAGGCAATGTTCCTGTCTTGAAAGTGTATAAAAAGGTAGAGCCAGGTAACTACAGACTTTCCATCGCTGGACAAAACCTGGGAGCAAAGTATTAAGTGCTCATTTTGTGAGCACTGAGAAAAGAATGAACTGTTTAATAGGAACAAGCATTGGGTTTAGGTAGAGTTTTGCTTTCTTCTGTTCAGTTGTTTCCAATTCTAGAGACTGCTGGACCAGCTCTTGCAGTTTCCTTGGCAAGAGCTTCAGAAGTGGTTTGCCACTGTCTTCTTTTTAGGGCTGAGAGAAAGTGACTGCCCTAAGGTCACCCAGATGGCTTCGTGCCTATATCAGGACTAGAATTCATGGTCTTCTGGTTTCTAGCCCTATGCCTTAACCACTGCACCAAACTGACTCTTTTATGAAGAATAAAACCACTTGATATCTTTTTCTGATAGAATGACTAGTTTAGTTGCCTATGGGAACTTGGGAGACACAGCATACCTTGACTTTAGTAAAGATTTGACAGAGTTTTCCATGAGGTTGTTTGTCATGCTCTGGCCACATCCCCACCCAATTTAAGCCCATGTCACACTGAACCAATGGATGCAAAGAGGATGTAAAACGGACAAAAAATCTTGCCATCCATTCGAAAACGCGATGTACTCACTGCCTCTGTTTTGCTTCCTCTCTATCCATCCAGCATCTGTTTATTGACGTTTCATCTGCTCCGAAAGTTTTGGGCTGCTCAAAACTTTAGCGCAGAAAATGTATCCAGTTCGTCGGTTCTGCATCTGCTACGCATCCGCTACGCATCCGCTACGCATCCGTTACACATCCGCTATATCCGCTTGGCGTCCACTGCACATCCATGCAACTCGCATCTGCCCGGACGCAGGGAGGAAGCGGAACGGACGCGGAACAGATGCAGAATGGATGCAGAACGGATGAAGCACGGAAACAAAGTGTTTAAAGTGGAAAAAACATTCGCAGAGGGGACCTATCTCGGATATTAAGGATGTCTACAGGATGCCTAGAGGATGCCTAGAGGATGCAAAGGGACACCTATACTGCCTATAAAAAGGGGGAGCAACTCGTCTGCATCTCACTTTCAGACCAGCAGCCCACCTGTGCAGACCTCTGCAGCCTTCATCTGACTCTTCCTCTTCCACAGCATCCAGTCATGTCCACCGTGGATCATACCACAGTCCTTTTGGCAGCCACCATCCTTCTGCAACAGTGTGAAGCCATCTACAGGCTCTGTGAACTCTACTACGGGAAGAAAAAGAGGCGACCAAGAAGCGTCTGGGTCCGAAAATGGATCGGGAGAAGAGCAGAGTACGGACTGTACAACAAGCTGATGGTGGAGTTCAGGAACGAAGATACTCGGGCGTTCCAGAACTTCATGAGGATGCCTCCAGCCATGTTTGATGAAGTTGTGCAGCGCCTGACACCCAGGTTGACCAAGGCAAACACCAACCTCCGGCCCAGCCTGGAACCTGGGCTCAAGGTGGCACTCACTGCACCACCTGGCCTCAAGGACCACCTACAGGAGCATGCAGTATGGCTGGAGGGTGCCACACAACACCATCAGCATTGTGGTCAGGGAAGTGGTGCAGGCCATTATTGAAGAATACAAGGAGGAGCTCCTCCAGTGCCCCTCCACTGAAGAAGGATGGAAGAAAGTTGCAGAAAAGTGGTATCAGAGGTGGACCTTCCCCCACACCGTTGGAGCCATCGATGGCAAGCACGTGGCCTGCAAAGCTCCAGCCAAGTCGGGGTCCACTTATTTCAACTATAAGGGCTTCTTCAGCATCGTCCTCTTCGCCATGGTCGATGCTGACTACAAGTTCATGTACATCGATGCTTCAGGCAACGGGTCATGTTCAGATGCCCAGGTATACAACGCCAGTCACCTCAAGGAGGAGCTGGAATGCAACCTCATGGTGGGCTTCCCAGATCCAGAACCCCTGCCCAACGACGCACAAGATGTGCCCTACTTCATCGTGGGGGATGACGACTTCTCCCTCAGAACCTACCTCATGAAGCCATACACTTCCAGACTCCTGACCCATGAAGAGAGGATCTTCAACTACAGGCTGTCCAGGGCAAGACGGGTGGTGGAGAACGCCTTTGGCATCCTGGCCAACAGGTTCCAGGTACTTCTCACCACCATGCAGCATCGCCCAGAGACCGTGAGGAAGATCATGGAAGCTTGCTGCATCCTGCACAATCTCATGCGCACCTGCTACCCAGTCTTGCAGAACAGGCTCGTGGACCGTCAACAAGGCAATGGGGACATGGAGCCTGGGGAATGGAGGCAAGGGCGAAACCTGATCGACACTCAGGATGTGCAAGGCCCCAACAGAGCCTCACGGGAAGGGAAGAAGCAGCGCAACCTCCTGAAACACTGGTGCAACTCCCCAGCTGGAGTGGTGGAGTGGCAAGACAGGATGGTAGATGCTTAATGGATGCTTCCTTCAGCCTGTCTCATCACACGGATGAGATTGGGCCATGTATGTTGGGTGGGCCTACAATGAACAGGGCGTTTAATAAAGAGTTGTGTTTGTGTTCAAATGTGTGGATCAATGCTTACATTGTTGTTGATAAAAAAGGGCCATAGATGTGGCACCTGGGAGGGTGGACCATACAGTCCCTCTATGCTTGCACTGGAGGTTTATCTATCCCACAGCTATTAGCCAACCCAAAGGTAACCCTGCTCATTCCACAGGTATCCCTGCCCACCCCACTTCTATCTTAACCCATCCCACATGCATGCAAAGGCTTAAGCCAATTCTAAAAGTTTCCACCAAGACTTTATTAAAAAAAAAGAAATGAAGCAAGTTTGTGAATCAAAGATAAACTTTATTGAACAACAAGCTGTAAAAAAAAAAAATGATCCAAGTCAAGTGTCCAAATAAAGTCCACAGGTAGCCAGCTACCCATTCTCTGGCACTCTTTTTGGTCACTCGGAGGTGTGCCCAGTCTCAGGGGTGAAGGGTCCAGGTGCTGTGGTGGTGGGTGGTGCTGGAGTGCCTGGCCCCGACAGGACAACAGGGGACGGTGTGTTGAGAAAGCTCTCGGAAAGCTGGCTCAGCCCTGTGATGCTGAGAGGTCCTTCCTCCATGCCATGGGGTGTCAGCCCCAGTACTGATGACAGATGTACTGAGGCCGGGCTTGGCTGTGGGAGTAGTGTAGTGGGGCTGTCTGCTCTGCAGCTGGGTGAGGACTGTTGTGGGTGGCATCATTGGCATGGGTGGCATTGCTGTCGTCGGTGGTATCATTGTCGTGGGTGGCATCGGTGGCATCAGTGGAACAGGTGGCAACGGTGTTGCCCGATGACTCTGTGCCTGGACTGGGAAGGACTGCTGCCTGTGCTGCTGAACCTCCTGGTAGCCGTAGCCCTGGTAGGTGAGGGCCTGTGGGAAGCCTTGGAATGGGAGGGACATCACCTGGGGTGGAGGAGCAGACCTGGACTGGGTGGGAGCAGGTTCCTCTGGGTCTGGAGGGTTGTGAAGCAGCTCGGTGATCTGGTCCTTCACCAGCTGTACTGTGGATCCGCCATTTCCTTGAGGGTCTGGTTGACATAGGTGAGGAAGGGTTTGCGGTTGGAGGATGAGGAGTTGGT
Source organism: Laticauda colubrina (assembly GCA_015471245.1). Taxonomy (NCBI): domain Eukaryota; kingdom Metazoa; phylum Chordata; class Lepidosauria; order Squamata; family Elapidae; genus Laticauda; species Laticauda colubrina. The sequence continues at coordinate 45,940,088 of BLBF01000004.1, read as the reverse complement.
GTGGACCAGCTGAGAGAGGAGATCTATGCTGGTGCGGATGGTGTCCCTGATCTCCAGCAGGACAGTGTGGCTCTGCCCCTCCTGCTGTCCGGCTCTCTGCCTTTCTGCGGAGGCGGAGCTGGGAGTGGTGGATGCGGCTAGGACTGTGGTAGACTCAATGTCTCCTTTCTCCCACCACACCAGGGAGTCCTCTACGCACTCCACCACGCTTACCACACCTGTCCGCGGGTTCTCTGCCGTGGCACGCTCCACAGAAACCTGCCTGGAGACAGGAGCTGACTCTTGGCCAGAAGAGGACTGGCTCTCAGCAGGCTGCCGGAGAGAGAGGGTGCTGGTGCTCCTCAGTGGCAGACCTCACCCTCCAGGAAGCTGAACCTGGCTATGACGTAGGTCTCTCTGTCTGTTAGCTTCACAGTGGCCTAGCCAGATTTCTTGAGGTGCAGCTTCCCGTACCAGGTGTGCATATGTTTCCACCAGCCGAGGAGCACCTCCGAAGTGTAACCCATACTCTCTGCCCTCTCTCTCCAAGCAGCCTGCTTCCTTTTGGTGTCCCTGTAACGCCAGTGTCCCTTCCGCCACAGATAGTCGTTCTCTCTCAGCCACTCCAGCACCTCATCCTCGTGCACCTCCTCAATATAGTATTGCCTCCTCTCCCGTTGTCGCATACACCTGTTCCTCCCTTTGGCTGGACCAGATGGGCCCTCATCAGAGGGGCTCCCAGGTAGTAGGGGCTGCTCCTCCACACCACCAGCAGCACCAGCAGCACCAGCAGAATCATCATCATCATCATCATCATCATCATCATCATCATCATCATCATCCTCACCAGCAGGATCATAATCATCATCATCATCATCAGCAGCAGCAGCAGCATCAGCAGCAGTGGCAGCAGGATCAGCAGCAGCAGGACCAGCAGGACCAGGATCAGCAGCAGTAGAGTAAGCACCAGCAGGGCCAGCAAGTCCAGGAGCACGAGCAGGACCAGGACCACGAGCAGGAAGAGTAGGACGAGCAAGACCAGGAGCACGAGCAGGACGAGCAAGTCCAGGAGCATGAGCAGGACAAGCAGGACCATCACGACCAGGAGCAGCTTCAACAGAGTAAGCACCAGCAGAAGCACCACCTCCAGGAGCAGCTTCAGCAGAAGCCCCAGCAGAAGCAGAGTCAGGGGCAGGGAGCTGGAGGTTGGCCCTGTCCCTCTTGCCAGGGATGGCGGCAGGCTGCTGAGGCTTTTGCTTCCTCCCCATGGTTGTGGGGTTGCTGGCTGGCAGGGAGGCTGACAGGCACAAAGGCTGTTAGGAAGGCTTGCAGGAAGGCTGGCAGGCAGGCACCACGGCTGGTAGGAAGCCTGGCAGGGAGGCTGACAGGGAGGCTGGCAGGAAGCCTGGCAGGTAGGCTGGCAGGAAGCCTGGCAGGAAGCCTTGCAGGCAAGCAGCAAGGCTGGCAGGCAGACTGGCTGGCAGGGAGGCTGGCCAGGAGGCTTAGAGGCAGGCTGGCAGCAAGGCAGGGCAGGCAAGGACTTGATGTATCCGGCAGCAGGTCTTTCCTCCGAATGCTGGCCACATGCGAGCTGCTTCCCTTTATATCCACATGGCTTATGCAATGCATCCCCCACGCATGCGCAATTAATGCCAGGTGTCAGTTAGGCTTCCGCTCTGCATCCGCTAGGCTTCTGCTGTGTATCCGCTTCATCCGCTGTGCATCCGCTGTGCATCCGCTGTGCATCCGCTCTTTCCGTTCCGCGTCCGCTTTGCTGAGGCCCCCTGGAAGCCCTGCGGTTGCGCCATCCGCTCCCATCTGCTTCCATCCGCTGGGCTTCCATTCCGCATCCGCTTTGCATCCGCCCTGCATCCTCCCCGCGTCCATGTTATCCGCTCCGGTTATGAAAATTTTTGTACCTTTTAAGAGTGGATAACAACGGATGGAACATATTGCTCGTCCGCTGTGTCCTTTTTGCATCCGTTGGCCAGTGTGACATGGGCTTTAGCAAAGAGGAAAAAAGTTCCGATATATCACGTGATGTATTGTGATGACGAGAATTTGACACTCTTGTTCTAGAAGAACTGTGTAAGTAGGAACTGGGAGCATGCTATCACTGGATTTTATAAAGCTCAGTGAAGAGTTGAATCCCACCAAAAACATTTCAATGGCTCTGGTTCAAAATGGACTATTGAATAGCATATTAGGATTCCATGCTAAGCATTTCACATATACTTGGATGATAGGTTAGGAAGTGTGATTATCAAATTTGTAGAGAATATAATACGGAACAACAAAAAACTTAGGATACAGTGTAAAAATTCAAGGAAATTCAGGCAAACTGGAACAGTGGGCCAAAAACAGCAGATAAATTTCAACTGAAAAATTGGCAAAGGCTCACACTGGTGCAAGAAAGAGGGCATGGATAAAGTGACAACACTGTGCAAAACAATCTGGTTTTTTTGGTACATCACAAACTATTAGCAAAAATGTGATGATGTTGATGCTACAGGAAAAAAAAAGAAGGAAACGTAGACTTTATTCATAAAAACTTATTAAGTTCAGTTCTGCCCACATTTTAAGAACAATATGGATAAACTGGAGCATGTCCAGGGAAGATAATTACTCAGTGTCCTGAAGGAAAAACCTATGGGAAATGCTTGGAGATGATAGGTTTGTTTAGCCTGGAGAAGACTGTGGAAAGACTGGATAACTTGACTTCAAGTATCTTAAAAGCTTTGTGGAGAAGACAAAGCAGAATTGTCTTCAGCCGTTTCACAGAAGACAGGACAAAGAACAGTGGGTAGAAATGACAGGAAAATTGATTTTGGTTGTTCAGCAAGAGGAATTCTCTAACAATATCAGCTGTTCAACAATGGAACAGATTACCTTGGGTGGGTTGAATTCTTTACTGGTAGTGCTTAAACAGTGCCTGGATGTCCAGGTATCAGAGAGATGAATAGTAATGGATCCCAACTTTGAGCCAGGGATTGACCTAGATCAGGGATCTTCCACCTTGGCAACTTTAAGCCTGGAGGACTTCAACTCCCAGAATTCCCCAGCAAGCTAGGAATTGAAGTCTTCCAGGCTTAAAGTTGACAAGGTGGGATACCCCTGACCTAGATTACATTCTCTTATTCCAATTATTATGTGTACTTGCTTTGATAACACTATGCAACCAATTAAATATATGTATAATTATAATCATGCATAAGCTTCATCATAAACTTGCTTTTATGAAACTTAATCAGCCAGAAGCTGCATGTTTATACATGAGCTATATATTATTCTTTATTAAATTTTTATGGATTTTTCTGACAAAACTAGTATGTAGGACAGCTAATAATAATAAAATACAGATAAAAATAATTCAAAAATAAAAATGTATAAACTAGAGACAAAGTTAAATCAGTTCAACAAAACTGATTAATGATAAAATATAAGAGTACAAACAAAAGGGACTCTTTATTCTATCCATATATCTTCCTCAATAGTTAATGGTAATAATTGCATTACCATTTGAGATGCAATCTCTAAATGACTTGTCCTTCGTTTTTTCTGGATTGAACAAAAAATGAATAAATGATTAAGTGAGGAGTACAGTAGAGGGTGGTGGTGGGTTTTTTGGTGGCACATGACCACATTTCATAATATCATAGCCATCATAAAATGGCTGTATAGTTTACAAGAATCAAGGAAGAAAAATGAGATCATAATAAATATATAGATGTGTAAACTTTAATGGCTGTGGTCAGTAGAGGTGTAAATAATATATTTTTATATATTTTAAAAATGTTTCAAAGAAACTCTACTTTCAAGAAAAAAGGAAGGGATATTTAAAGAGGTTTTTTTAATCTTGTTTATTTTTGATTATCAAGCTTTCCCTGGGGTATTCATCAGTTAGATGAGGCCTCTGACATTTAACAATCTGGAGTGGTTTGAGGGGAGGTAACAGAAAGGAAGAGAAGGAAAAAGGGAAGGAAGGAAGAAAATTGTCAGAAAGACAGTTAGGCAGACAAGCCAGTTATGGCAAGATTGGTAGATATATTTGAGAAGGATGAAAACTGCATGCATTTTACCCTTTTTATAGTATTGTTTTGTAACAGAACCTAGATAAAAGATGGATAATTTCCAGGGACATTGATTCACCACACACACACATGTAGCTGGCTATTTTCCAGTTCCATGTGCCATTTAGCCCCATTTCTAGCCATTCCAGGTTTCAATGGTTCCAAAACAGAGTAGCAGAAAGGGACTGTCTCTCTTTTAATTCCGACTCTTGCTCCTACATTCCCATCATATTGTCACTGGAGGGAGGTCTTCTGTGCTACCACATCAATCAGCATTGTGGAGCTTGCAAGTATGGATTTCCCCATATCACAATATTGTTTTCATGCTTTCCAAGGGCTTCTTCCCAGAGGCAAACAAGTTAACAAAGAATCTGAAAGCAATGCATAGGAGCTTAAAAGTGAACAGAAGGGACAGTCTGCTATAAAACCCTTCTGCATATCTATCACAATGAGAAAAAAGGGGCAATTGTTAAGAATGAAAGGAAACCAAAGGAGTCTGACAAAGGCAGTACAGTATATTCAGTCATGTTGTGGCATTGTGTTGCCAAAACTACAATTAAGTGGTACATTGTAGTGATAATTACATTTGATTCAGGAGGGAATTAATATTTGCAAATTTCTTTTTAAAAAGGGGTGGATGCTGTGGGAAAAAAGGAAATAGAAATATTGATCTACAATCGACTAAACAAAGATATGACTTAGACCAAGGGTGTCAAACTCAAGGCTCAGGGTCTGGAAACGACGCATAGGGTGCTTAGGTCTGGCCCGTGGGGCTGCCCTGAAAACAGTGAATGATCAGGAAGGCAACCCCCCCCCCCAAGCTCTGTTGGCCAGGTTGAATGTGGCCACCTCGACGTCACTCATGTTGGAGGCACCACCACAGGTGCCCCAACATGAGTGACATCAAGGTGGCCACACCCACCCTAGCCTAGCCCACTCTGGCCCACTGAGGTCAAACACGACCATGTTGCGGCCCTCAGTGAAATCAAGTTTGACACCCCTGACTTAAACTGATGCCCTTTAATCTAGAATTCTAAAAGGCCCGGTTCCACTGCACTTATGGATATAAAGAGGATGTAAAACATTAAAAAAAACTTGCCATCTGTTGGAAAATGCTATGCATCCGTTGTGTACTCATTGCATACGTGTTTCATATGCTCTATCTGTCAAGCATCCGTCCACTGCGATTTCATCCATGCAAAAACTTTTGAGCTGCACAAAACTTTGTGAACGGATGAACTTTCCACTGTGTATGATGTAAATCCGCAACATACGAGCAACAAACCTTCTATATCCATTATCATCCATTAAATGTCCACTGTATCCTCTCTGCATCCTCTGGGCATCCTTGCAACTCACATCTGCTGCAGCTGAAAACAGAAAGAGGGAGGAAAGAAAAGGTACATGGAACATCTATACATCGTTAGTAGCATGGAAATAGAAAGGATGCACAGTGAACGGTTTGCATCCGATATACATCTGCGCGGCATCCCCTTTCTTTCCTTTAGGTCTACATGATGCATCCGCTTCATCCACTTTGCGTCCGCTTCGCAATTATCCCCTGTAACCCCTTCGGAGGTGTCATCCCCTTCAATCCGCTTTCATCCACTAGGCTTCCGATGAACATCCATTTAACATCCCCGCTATATACTACCCATGTCCGTTCTTTTCTGTTCTTTTCCATTCTGTTCATGCAAATTTTTGCCACTTTTTGGAGTGGATGACAACGGATGGAGCCACCCCCAAAATTTTGCTCGTCCGCTGTGTCCTTTATGCATACATTTTGTGTCCGTCGGCCAGTGGGATCAGGCCTTTAGAAATTACTCTCTTCTGTTCAGAAAGAAAGAAACAGAGAAATCTTAAAACTAGATGCTTTTTCATACTCAAGCTAACAAAGGCAGAAGAAGTTCTACTTCCATAACATTTCAGATCCTTGTTTCTTAACTGTAAGGATAATTATCAATTTGAACCATCTAATACAGGATGTGGTTAAGTTTTCCATCACTGGAATTTTATGAGACTCACTGACATTTTGAAAGACATGCTGTGTTTTAACCACAAATTACTGGATTCAATGTTTGCATAAATGGCTGGCATTCTACACCCTGCTGTATTCCAAAGGACAGAATAAAATAATAACAATGGTCCTCACTGTTTTAATATACTCAACTTTTTGAGTATACACTAATGTTCCATTTGAAGCCGAAGCCACAGTTCATTGGCTTCTGTAGCATATGAAACCAGAAATTTATAAGTCTTGCTAGATTCACTGCACGTTGGCAAAAAAAACCATGAAAACGGTAACTTTTCCAGCTATTGCAATTGACTTATATTTTGTGGTGGTTTATCCCTGAATATGAGGGTTGCATTTCATCTGGTAGAACTGAGGCATGCAGTCCCAGGTTCAGTCCTTGCCATCTTCAAGAGAATAGAACAAGAGTATCACGATGAGAGCTGGGAAAAGCACTCAAAAATTTTGCTATGCAAATTGTTTTAGAGTGAATGAAGCAGTTTCCTTGAAATGTTAAATTAATGGCATCTTTTGCAAGGCATACATAGCTGTTTCAGAGCTCTCTCCTCTGGCATGCACATGAATAGACATTTCCCTTTTGTTGGTGCTTCCTGCAAAAATAAGAAACAGTTTCCAAGTAAACAAATGAACTTTGAAAAGGATGCAGTTGTTTTAATGCTCTGCATTAATACACTTTGCAAAAAGCATATATTTCAAATGCTTCACGCAGACTAATGTGAACTCTGTTTTTAAAGCCATTGATGATACTAAACATTGCCACATCCAGCTTCAGCTAATTAGGTATGAGCCTATTGTGCAATTAATTATTTTAATGAAGTTGACTTGATGTACTGTACAGTATGTGGACACTTCTATTTTCTGTTAGAGGAATTGTTCGGAAACTGTGCCAAGAATTATGTGCACATACGCAAAATATTTCTATTAATAGAACATTCATAATTCTCTTCATGCATGCCAATAGTATATGCAGCCTCTCATGACAAGGTTAAGAGACATTCTTTTTCCTTGAGAAAAATATATTGGGTGGAAACAAGAAAAGTTGCTCTTTCTAAACATAAGTTTCCATAATAAGTACCATTTTTTTGCCTACATGTCTTCAGACAGATCAAAATGCCTTATATGGCTCTTTCAATGGTCTTGTATCCCAAACTCCATCATGCAAACCCAAAGTTAGCTTCAAATTAACATTTTTACTAATTCCATAAATTTGAGCATTTGCAGTACAATGCTTGTTCCAAAAGAATATAGAATAGAGTTAGCAGAATAGAGTCTGTAATTAATTGGGATTTAAAATCAGGAGCAGGGTTTTTTGTAACACGGTTTATAGGACAGTGTTTTAGCACTTAAACATGACCTCATGCTTCAATACTGCTGAAACAAGATACAAATTTGAATTTGAAATGACAACTTAAATAATGCAAAATGAATATTGACAAACATACACATTCCAGGGTTCACATATTACAAGAATATTTGACCTCTGAAATAAAATGTCCTTTTAATAATCTCTGAGAAGATAATTGTTAAGATTTGGAGAAACTATGCTAATAAGATTTTTCTTTTGAATAACGTCACTGAGTTTTCTGTGTCTTTGTCCTGAGATTATTCTGTAAGAGTACCATCTCAATTCATAAAGTCTTTAGCTATTGTCCTAGATTTGATAGATCTTATGTTCAAATGTTAAACTAACATAGACTTTTCAGACAGAAATGAACATTGATAATTTAAAGTGTGCTGAGGATTCATATACCATCACACTTTTTGTAAAAAAAACATACTTTTTTAAATCAGGGAAACAACCAACTCTTTCAAACTGAAATCAGACAAAACACAAACACTAAACAAGTTTTTGAATTATCTGTAAATATTGATTTGGCTACATAAAAGCATAAGTTTGTTAATATTAGATAACATGCTCTGTTTAATACTCAATTCAGATATGTTAGAAAACTCACTGTTGTAAAATACTTAATATGTATTCCTGATTGTGGATTTGGGAATGATTTTCTCAGGTCTCCCTGGCAGAGATAAGAAAACTTGATAAATGAATACAAATATGAGCTGGCTCAATGCATGCATATAAGCGTGTGCCCAAAAAGCTCTTTTAAAAATCATTTTTCAGTAATAATCTCTTAGTTCAAGAGAAATGACTGGCTTTGTTTGTATTAGTAATTAATCTAGGACAGCCGACTGAAAATCCTTCTTTGATAAATCCTTGTAGGCTTGATGAACAAAAACAGATTTAAAAATAGTACAGATATTAATATGTGAAGATAGCATACAAAATCACCATTCATTTAGACAAAGATACAGCAGAGCAATCCTATTAAATTACTCTCTGAGCTTGCTTGATTTCTTTTTAGATGTTTCATTTCCCAACTAAGAAACTTCACCAGTGGTAGAAGGTTCTAGAAACATCTTCAAGAAAACAATCAAGCTCAGAGTGCACCAAGGACCCACGGTTTAACCTTGAGGTACAATACAGTGTTCTCTTCTACTGGCAAATTATCCCTACCTTATGTTCTGATTCTGAGAAATTGGTAAAAAGACTATGGACACCATAAGTTAATTGGACCATTGCTGACTCCTCAGCACCTTATGGCCTACTGATCAAGAGGGGCAATGTTGGGCTATTGGGCTGAGCTCCGAGCTTGGCAATTTGGTTGTAAACATTTCATCACCATTCAACTAGTCATCAGTGCACTTTGAATTGTGCTTGTTTGTCCAAACACTGGCCTTTTAAATACCTTTTTATGTGGTGCAAATTAGTGTGGGTATTGTTTGTTCAGCTACTTCTGAGTCAAGGTCTGGTTTCGGACTGTTTAATTGGAAGGTTGTTGTTACCGAGACATGATCTTTGGTTTAAAGTCCTGTCTGTGTGATGTAAATTAGGTGTTGTCTGTTCGCTTCTGAGTCATGGTCTGATTTCAGGCTGTTTTTGACTGGCTGGTTGTTGTTAATGAGATGTGGTTCGATTTCTTGTGAGCTGATGGGTTATGATTTTTGTTGTTGGGTAGTGGGGTTCCTGTTTGTTTTAAAATGCTATCTTTGGGGTCATGGTTGATGTAGTTGTTTCGTTCTCAGCGATTGGTAGACTGGATTGATGTCAATGTGCCTGTTTATTGACTTATTGGTGGAAAACCAGGCTTTGAGGAATTCTATTTCTCTCCTTGATTTTGCCTGAGTAACAACTGTGGTCCCGGTTAGGTCAAATGTGGCATTGATGGACAGTGAGGATTTACTTATTGCCCCTCTTTGTCACTCTGTCTGCTCTTTGTCTATCAGACTGCTAATCTGAAATCACTTTTTGTCTTTCTGCCCAGGCACGCAGGCACACACACTCACACACACACACACACACACACACACACACAGAGAGAGAGAAAGAGACAGAAAGAGAGAAAGAGGGGGGGGAGGGAGGTGCTAGGATTGCTTATCCCTCTAATGTATATTTTGTTTAGTTTCTGCTGTCATTATAGGTATAATACCTGCTTCTTTAATCCTTGCTCAGGGTGGATTGTAACTCTAAGGAAACTCACATCTCTGATGCTGAACACTTCAACACTTCAATCTTGCCAAGTTATCAGAGGTGTGTGTCCTTTACTCAGGGATGAGATACGACAGGGTTAACTACTGGTTCTGGATTTATGAGCTTCCCTGCCTGCTATGAGCTGTGCACCTGTTAATCCTCATTAGCATGCTGCATGCTGAGAAGCAGCCTTTGAAACAGCCCTCATTTCTTGTTTTTTTTAACTGCAGCTGTGCCTCGTTCAGCAGCTGAAGTTGAAAAATCAGGAAATTAAGATCAGGTAAGAGCCCAGGTAGGCGGGTGGGCAAAAACATCAGCAGACATAGAACCGGTTCTATGTCTGCTGCTCTTCAGAGCTACCAGTTATACAAAGGTGGACAGAACTGGTAGAAACCACCCCTGCTTTACTTGTGTGTGTTATAGCTGGCATGTGATGTATGCACTGCAAATAAATGACAGCTGGTTTCCTGAGTCTCTACCTCAGTGAGGAAGCTTGTCGTTTATGCAATAATACTGATTTGGAAAGCCTTGCTCTGATTTTTAGATGGAAGATTTGAAATGAGGGGCTTTGGTCCCTCTCCCAGATTTCTCCTTTTCTAGCATGCTGGATCAGTTTTGATCTGAGGCCTCCAAAGTTCGGCGTCCCCAGTAGGACTCCGCTTTCATGGGCTACAGATAAACGTAATGCAGGCATAATCTTATTAAAAACAAATCGAAAGGTTATTACGGCAAATGGCTGCTGCTGCTTTAAACTGCAGAAGTGTAGCAGAGTGAGGTCAAGATCAAGAGCGCTACTGCTGATGGATAATTTTCTCGTAATATGGAGTGGGGGGAACGTTCTCCGCCTAAGCGAGGGGAGTGAGAAAGCATCAGCAGAACTGCACACCAAACGAATCTGCAACAGAGGTGGATTTTGAATCCAAAATTCTGCATTAAGCAAATTCTTTCCAAGGCCCCATCTGGAAGAGGGGGATAATCATCTTTGCCTGCCTTGCAGATTCTGAAAAGGAGTATTGCTATGATGAATGGGAAATACCTGGCCCATTTTATTTAAACAGTCACGGCAGAAAGCAACATTTCCCAGATTCAGAGAATGCTTGCTTCTCTGTTCCCTCCATTTAGCCATGACAACTCTTGCCTTTTGTGAATCCTTCTGTGGTAACATCTTAGTCTGGGTCGGTGAAGCCTGTAATCTGCTGCACATTCATACAGCTCTGGGAATGATTGGCACCCCGCACGAGCACAGCATCTCTTTTGTTGTTGTGAAGCATCCCTCTGTTGCCATGAGGATACCAAGTGTTGAAACACTTCCGAATCATTTTTGAGTTATGTGTAGCCCTTAACATTTAGATGCTCCGTCTCCCATATATGATGGATATGGTGGGGATTTTTTTGTTTGTATGTGCCTTGGAGTTAGTGTTGAATCCTGACAACGGCCTGAACAAGTCCCTGCAAAACTTCCTTGGCAAAGTTTTTGGGAAGTGTTTTTCGTTGTCTCCTTCCTGGGGCTGAGAGAGTGACCCAAGGTCACCCAGATGGCTTTTTGTCTTTAAGACAGGGCTAGAACCCATGGCCTCCTAGTTTCTAGATTGATGCCTTAATCACGGATGGGCTTCAAAAATTTGAACAAGGAGTAGTTGCTGGGTGAGAGTGGCCATGGTGGGCATGGCCTAGTCAGCCTCCTGCACCAACGCAGGGGGGGAGGTTTGCCCTCCCCAGGCTCAGGAGGGTTCCTGTGAGCCTCCAGAAGGGCAAAAATGGCCTCTCCGGGCTCTGGAACTTCTCCCTTCTGAACTTCTGGGAGACCCATTTTTCACCCTCCCCAATCCTCCACATGCACTTACTCTGCACTTACCTGCATCCAAAACAAGCTGTGTGGGGACTCCTGGGAGGGGAAGGGGTGGGGTCAGCCAGGAGTGGGCATGGCAGTTCTCTGAACTTTGCAGAATCTTAGCTAGAGGCTTTCCTGAACCCCTGCAAACCCCCAGCAGCCCACCTCTGGCCTTGACCATTATACCAAATATCAACACAGTTTTTCCAAAAGAACAAATAGCATCAAAACTAAGGCTGAGTGTAATTTTTTGACCTTATTCTTGTTCTAAAAAATTTTTTTGGGAATAACGTTTTGAAAGTTCCTTCTCAAAGAGCTAGCTAGATACTGGGATTTTACAGAACTGAGGAAGGGATTGAGACTCGAAAGAAAACACTAGGCATATGAGTCCTCAACTCATAGCAGTTCATTTAATGAAGTTACAATGGCACTGAAAAAAGTGAATTATGACCATTTTTCACACTTATAACTGTTGCAGCATTCCCTTGGTCATGTGATCGAAATTCAGATGCTTGGCAAATGGTTCATATGTCAAGGGCCCAATGGTGGGATTCTAATTTTTTTACTACTGGTCCTGTGGGCCTGGCTTGGTGGGCGTGGTAGGGGAAGAATACTGTAAAATCTCCAGTCAGATGTGGCATTTGCAGGTTCTCTGAACTACTCGAAATTTCCACTACTGATTCCCCAGAACACCATCTCTGCAAAGTCTTGAAAATTCAGGAGATTCAGGCATAAAGATTAAGCTTAATCTTCAAGATTCAATTCTCTACAAGAATCTGGCCAACTGACCCTTGAGGGGGATGATAAGGATAAAGGTAAGAGAAGCATTCAAGGACTTTGTTCTCTTGTGGGTGTGAAGGGACTCATGACTTATGATGCATTTGACCCCTCCCTCAGACTCAGCTTGCTCATCTCCTACACACATTTAGGACAGTTCAGTGTCTCAGGGTCATGTGATCATCTTTTGTGACCTTCTGATAAAGTCAGTCTCTTAAGAACCACATTACTAACTGAACAACTGCAGTGATTCACTTAACAACTGTGGCAAGAAAGGTCATAAAATGGGGCATAATTACTTAACAAGTGTCTCACTTAGCAACATGCATTTTGGACTCAATTGTGGTCATAAGTAGAGGACTACCTGTATCTATCAAAAGTCCACTTTAAGTGAATGCAGGGACAATAAATCTGTTTGTCAGCGTTCCAGAAAACCTACACTCCAACAAATAACTCTGAGACAGTCATCCTCTCAAAAGTTCTGTTTTATTTGGATAGTAAACTGGCACATCTGGAAAATTCTGAATTGAAATTTCCGGGTTTCCTTGCAATAAGTAAAAACTACAAATCCATCCCCTGCACCCCTCATCGCATCACATGCCCCAATCACCATCCATCTCAACTTGAGACGTCCCCTCAACCAGATGCAGAATAACATGACCTTGACTTAGAAGAAGAATGCTACTATGTCTAACCACATACACTCCAAGAAATTCCCCCCTCCTATTTCCCCAGGCTCAAGAATGTGGCAGTGTGGAAGCGTCGGGTGTTAATATGTCTTCCAAAGCTAACACTGTACATTAAGCTCCTATCGTGTTCTTGATAAGGTAATTTGGAGGTGGTTTGCCAGTCCTCTTTCCTAGGGCTGAAAAAGTGTGACTAGCCCAAGATCATCCAGCTGGTGTCAGGGTTCCAAGTAATACATCCCTTTCAATAAGAACTCTGAGGTAGGCAAATTCCTCAAAGAACATTTATATTAAATATTAAATTGGCATATTCTGAGTGGAAAACTGGCTCTAAGTTACTGCTGGTTTTCCCCCCAGTTAAAAGTAAAGCTTTATCACTTTCCCCCAGAGTCTCAGTCACATGGTCTAATCAGCAGTTGGTCTAATCAGCCCAGTTGCTAGGTAACCTCAGTCCCCACCTTTTGGACACCTGCACCAACGTCCTTGATTCCCAGGGAAAAGAATTTTATTTAGGCTACAGCTATCTCTACACCCCCTCCCTGCCCCCTTCACTCCAGGCTGTCAGTTCTGAAGCAAGTGAGAAGAGAAACCTCCCTAGAAAACTACAAAAAGAAAATGGCCACCATTCAGCCAATTTCAATGTTGACAGCTGGTGTTGCACCTAAGGAGTGACTAGAACTCACACTCTCTCAGTTTCTAACCTGATGCCTTAACCATTATATCAGAATTACAGCAAGTGATACCAGTGGTCAAACTGTTTGTAAGATGTTTATAATTGATAAAAAGAAAAAAATACCTTGCATTTGTATCAGCCTGCTCAGTCGCTCAGAACAGGCTCCAGCTAAATGGAGATGTCAAAGAGCTGTCTTTGAAGTTATAAATTCTTATTTTAAGAAACTCAAAATAACCATGTTGAATACATGATACAAACTCTTCGGTATCATGGAGGCTTTATATGGATCTTGATATACAGTACAACACTGACCAGTATTTATTTTGTTTCATGCAGTTGTGTTTTTAATGCATTTGAGTATTGCATGGCTCAGGTGTTTAAATAATTTGATAAATAAATGTCAAAAAAACAATTTGGAGCTATAATGAGTGAGATGGCTTGAAGCAAAAGTTCAGAGTATTAATAGAGGATAAACATTAGGTACCTACTCATTTTCAAACTATAGCAAAAAATTATGAAATATAGGGTTAAATATCCTTACAGTTTCATAGGGATTAGGTTAGTGATTGTTTTAAATTGTTTGATAGTAACAGAGTAGTTTTAGAATAACATTTGCATTAGTGCTTAATAACTGATTATAGGAAAAACAAGAATAGCATAAATATTTTTGTTCAAATGTTCAGTCAGTTTAAATGAACTGATCTGTTGTTTGCGAGTAATTTTTCCCTAAACAAGATTTGTGCTGTGTATTGTTAAAAAGCTATAGACAGATATATGTTCTTTTCTTCATTATGTGGGAGCTAAATAGTGAATATTTTTGAAGGACAGTTCCAAAAAGAAAAATTCTAATTTGTTTTCACAGATGAATATCATACTTATCCAGTTATTTTTAGGAATTTCACAGACAACCTGCACAATACAAAAATGAACATTTAAAAGATACAATTCATTTTATTAAAAACTGCATCATAAATCAATATCATTCCACTTTTAATTTGGAATTTTTTTTTTTCATTTTTGAAAGAGATTGCCAGAGACATCATAATAATAAAGTTCAGATCTGCCATTTTTTTTGGTGTCCAAATCATGTGTGTATCCAAAGAACTACAGGCTAATGTCACAGCCTCAAATATTATGGATAAATGCCAAATGGTAGATTTGAGTTGGTATAATTGAATATGCAGCCTTTTGCAATCCAAAGCTATCCCATTTCAAGTTTTTATACACAGCCTGACATTTCCTATCTTCACTGGAGATGGAATACAAAACAGCAGAAAAAAACAGACAAATTCTAATTGCAAGAGCCCAAGAGATCATTCAGCTTTCTGAGCCATTTATAATTATTGATACACGTCTAAGATTTTTCTGTCTGTTTCACAAAATAAGTATCCAGTTTTTAATCTCATTATGGAACCCTCATACCCATTTTCCAGACCAAATAGGCCCCTGATTTCCAAGCAATTATTGCAAAAATAAAAACTCTCGAGTACAGTAAAGCTTCCAATCCAAGCATCACATTCATTTATTCAAAACCTACCATTTTCAGCACTGAGTAAGATTTGTTGGCAGTGTAGTAGATTTCATATAGTAGATTTCATATCTACTACACTGCCAACATATCAATAACATATCAGCCAAAGTAATTATTACTATAGGGAAAAGTGCTATTCCTGTTTTATATTTGAAGATCAGATTTGGTACAATTGCAACCATATTCCATCCAAACTGATAATTTACAAGTTAAAAGTTGCAGAAAGGAATTTCATAAAAGCAGGTAAAGAATAATCTGAGAAACAGAAAATAATTACGATATCCCAGAAGCTATCAAGTAAAGAATCTTGCTAAACTGCATAGAGGGAAAAATATGTTTCCATTAGGTTCAGTGGTGAGATTCAATTCTTTTTACTACTGGTTCTGTGGGCATGGCTTGGTGGGCATGGCAGGAGAAGGATACTGTAAAATCTCCAGTCAGAGGTAGTATTTGCTGGTTTTCCAAACTACTCAAAATTTCTGCTACCGGTTCTCCAGAACTGGTCAGAACCTGCTGAATACCACCTCTGATTAAGTTCCCTTTACCTCTAATTGATGAAACAGAATAAATTATCAGTGTTTCATTTCTGTGCTTGCTTAGCATGTTGGTAATACATACTTACTTTTCACTGTGTCATAAATAATGCCGTATGCACTTCCATCAGCTGTCCTGAATGGCAGAGGGGGTATTCAGCAGGTTCTGACCAGTTCTGGAGAACCAGTAGCGGAAATTTTGAGTAGTTTGGTAAACCATCAAATACCACCTCTGACTGGCCCCAACCCCATTTATTCTCTGCCTCCCGAGTCCCAGCTGATCAGCTGGGTCTTCTTTTGTTGCCCTGCACAGGAGAATGGAGCTGGAAAGCAGGTTAGTGGGGTGGGGAGGGAATGGGATTTTACAGTAACCTTTCCTCAGGAGTGGGGAGGGAATAGGGATTTTGTAGTATTCTTCCCCAACCACACTCACCAAGCCTGGCCCACCAAGCCACACCCACAGAACCAGTAGTAAATTTTTTTGAATCCTACCACTGCTGCATGGCAAATATAAAAAAAATACCATTGATTGAAACACACTGTCCCTATGGCTCAGGAGAGGTGAAGACCATTGGACAAATACTCCTTCAATGCTCTTTTTATAGGGATACCCCAAAAAACAAACCCTCCAAATAATCAATAGGCATCCTGGCCATTCCAGATATTGGAAGAAATATCCAGGTCCATTTCCAAGCTGGGACAAAGGTACTGGAGTCAAAATGGAGGTTGGAAAGAGGGTTGATTTATTGTTTGTGGTTCTAATGCAGCTGACCACATAACATTGAGAGTGAGGGCTATATATACCTTCTCTTGGGTTTTGAACTTGACCTTCCTGTTCCTGGGCAAAAACATGTATTTGATTGGCTGTTGTAGGGATCAAAGATGGCTTTGTAGGTTGCCCGAGATAAGTTTGAAGTTTGCTGGGTGGTGAAACTGAAATGATGCAATGAAGGAGCTTGTGTTCTGAAAAGATGTTGGGCAATTCCTATTATGGCTGAGGCCTAATCCTAACTTTGTCCAGACCTTGCTGCAGGGAATTTGTTTATGAATAGAACTAGCTATCTCTTAAGTGCTGACATCTGCTGAGGGCTATTAAGAAAGATGGGGGCTATTAAGAGTGAGTCTGCTTCCTGCCTCTAAAAAAAACATGTTTCCAATATTCTGCCTTTTTAATATTTCTCAAAATATTTCATTCTTCTAGGAGAGGGGTGGGTGCTAACTTTCTACACAGCACTACCTATTTCCAATGGCTGTTTAAGGATAAACACAGTTCAGGTGGCTAGATTCTGGGCAGCAGCAGTGGGGTTTCGTCAGAAACATATGATTAATCCATCATAGCTTTTTTACCCAATTAATTCAGCAAACCCTTTTGCATTATTACTCTTTTGCATTTTAGTATTTAATGACTACAGGCCTCACAGTTTAAAAATGGATATTATAGTACAATCAGGCTGTGCTGTGTTTGCTCATCTGTAACTGACAGATTGGATACCAAATTGTGATTTTAATATAGCTTTTATCTGTTTTATCTTCTTTTATTCTTGAATTTTTGACTGGATATTCTTTGGGTGTTTTTAACTTACTCTGCTCTCTGATCTTATGACTGTAATAAATCAGTGATGGTACTCTAAGTGTTCGGCCCGGTTTGGTGTACCGGTAGCGCCAAAGATCAGCTGGCAAAGAACCAGTTCACTCCAAGTCTCTCCAACACTCTGTAGTTGGGCCCATCTGCCCGCCCCTGCTCCTAGGTCCTTTTTAACTTCTCAGTTGTTTGGCGCAGCAGAACAGATTGCTGTGCTAAACAGCTGAGAGGGGCAGTAGCTTTGTTTTTACTGTTTTAACAAGTGTGCAAGATGCGCATTTGGTGCGCACATGTGCATAATCACACGAGTCACACAATCCCACCCCTGCAGCCATGCCCACCAAGCCACACCCACAGAACCGGTGGTGGGAACTTTTGAATCCCACCACTGTAATAAACATTGACTTGACTGAAATCATCAGTGCCTATGTGAGAAAGTTAGGTGTGAGAAAGTTGTGTATTCAAAATGGAACTGAAGCAGAGGGTGAATTCTTCTTTTAAAAAGAAAAGAGAAGAAAAAGAAGGTGTGAAGGTAGAGTAAGCAAGTTAACTGCTATAGGCTTGCAGCCCTTGATTTAAGGCTGGATCTGACTGAGATTAATCACTTGGAAGGATAATGTACTCTATACTTGATTAATGGAAAAACTGGAAATTTCCTTATAGCAATATTTCAGTTGTAAAGCACCAATGGTTATGGGTGATTTACACTGAACCATTTAAATACATTAAAACACAATAAATAGATTTTTTTAAAAAAACCTCACTTGAAACTTGTTTTCCCTCCAGCTGGCCAGTAGGAGGCCTTCAAAAATATATTCAGTCACTGCTCTATTTAGACTTCTGGTGATCCTAGCAGGACTATAACTTTGGGAAGATGACAAGAGATATATCTCCCAGGGTGGGCCAGAGGGGCATCCAGGTCTCAGCCCTATTCTTTGCCAGCCAAATGGTGTCATCAGATGTCTACAAAGATGAGTTAGAGAAAGAGAGAATGAAGGGAATAAATTAGTCAGGTTTGCAGTGACTGCTGTAGCCTGGAGATAGACATGACAGGATGACACATAATCCTTTAACATCAGAACTCATCCTTAATCACCAGAGCTGAGTAACAGATGCAACATTTTAAAGAGATTACCATTCCCTGCAATCATATTCTTATGGCAAGGTTGCAAAATTTTCTTCCATGATAGGAAAAGGTCCATTGGGAAACAACTGTCTTTCAGTCATAAAGAAAGGGTAGATTCTTTTCTGGATTTTCCTGGAGTTCATCCATTTGAGTCCTAACATATTGGTCTAATTGCTGCAATTTTACTTGATCCAAGAGATCTACTGCTTACCATCCATCCTCCAGCCTTTTAGGATTTTTTTTCCCCTAAGGAAAGAGTAAATTTATTTGGTTTCAAGATTGTGTATCACATATCATACTTGGGCTCACAAGAGAGTTTATCAGGCAATTTGTCCTGTGAGTTAGAAATATTAGTGACAAAGGATTTCAGAGGAAGCAGTGGAGGATGGAAGACTGATGACTGCAGCAATTAAGAGCAGACACCAAAGTCACTACACATATACTTTAACTCTGGTCAAACAAATTCACTTCATATTGGTTCCATTTGGAGTGGTGTAGGTGAAGCCTAGAGGTGGAGCTCTTGACTCACAATCAGAAGCTGTGAGTTCGATCCCAGGTAGAGGCAAATATTTATCTGTTTGGGCTACTAAGAATATATCTGCTAAACAGAACTCTGCATTAGTGACAGGAAGGGCATCCGGCTATTAAAACACTCTGCTGGCTCCCTTCAGTTATGGGGTCATTAAAAGACAATGATGACATTGGTTCCACTTACTTTTTAAAAGCTTGATCTTTAATCCCATCAAATAATGTCCCACAAATTGGTTTCTTATCATTTTCTCTGTATATTCTTTAGGAACAACTTCAGTAGTTTAACATATCTCTATAAATCCAAGATAAGAAGACTTTCGAGATCATTATTCTAATCTTTTTATTTGTATGTCCATTTTAGTTACTAAAACATCAGCCAGTTTCAAATGTCAAGTAATTGTGGCATCTTTTTCCATACCATTCTTGTAGTTCAGTGTTTTTAAATCCATTTTCAAATCCACAACTTTTCCCACATCACTCTTGTAAACTGGGATCATTAAAATATTTTCAAATCTACGTTCAAATCAGGTTCAGTGTTTGTTTATCCAGTAAAATCTATTCTTTTATTTCCTCTGTTAAGTTGATCTTTGTAGTCTCAGACAATCTTTCAAGTAATTTTTGAATACATTGTTTCCAAACAGCCTTAATTTCTTCTGTAGTCAAATAGTTTTCTTCCATGATATTAATGGGTCTCTTCCTTAACTGTAATTATTAGTTCTCTCTAGTTCCTTTTGGTCAATTTCCCCTCTTATCACACATTTATCTTCTAATCAACAAAATTTTCCCATGGGAGGATTTGGTTAATTTCAAATTCTTCATATATTTGGCAAATATTATTTCAAGCCCACCTAGACTGTTAAATTTCCAAAATCAATATTCTAGTCCACCTTTTTTATTTTCCAAAAATAAATGTTTTTCTTTTTAATCCTTAAACTTACGTAAACTTCTTTCATCCAGAGTAGAAGGAAATTCTCCTGGTATGAAGGAACTTGCATTTCAGGAGGTTTGTAAGATGCAGAAAATCAAGAAGAATCTACTTCCTAAAGTATTTAAGAGAGGAAGTAAATAAAACCAGTGTCTGTCTTGAAGGTGCCAAACCAGACTTAGGTAAAATGATTTTCCTCTGGCTCCATTGGATAAAAACAAACACTCAGAATCAGGTTCCAACATTTAAGCTGCATTACACTGGGAGGCATCATCTCTAAAGTTTCATTTCATTTCTAGCTAAATTGTTTTCCCACTTGCTTGAACATGTAGGTCTTTTCATGAAATGAAACACTTTCCCTCAGATTCTATATTTGTAATTTTAATATCGAACTTTGCAGCCCCAGTCGATGACATGTGCATTTTGTTTGTTTGTTTATTAAGAAAAAAATTATGTCCGCTCAGCTCACTCACAGTGACTCCATGCTTATAGAAGTAAAATCCCAAATACAAAACCCTCCAGCAACAACAATCAAACAATCCATGTGATAGGCTCTGTGTCACCTGGGGTCTGTGGGCAAAACCATATCTTCAAAAGAGCATCAAAGTGGGTCCAATCTTATTTATTTATTTATTTTATTTTATTTGTTTGCCAAACATGTACAAGATAACAAGCATAGGTATGATCATTAACATGAACAAAGGAAGCAAATACAGATAAATGGGGACAGTAAGACATGGACAGTAGGCACGCTGGTGTGCTAATGCACGTCCCCTTCTCTTAGGAATGGGTGAGGTCCATGGTAGACAGTTTGAGGCTGAAGCTCTGAGGATTTGGGGCTGTAATAACGGAGTCGGGTCGGGCATTCCAGGCGTTGACCACTCTGTTGTTGAAGTCGTATTTTCTGCAATCGAGTTTAAAGCGGTTTACCTTGAGTTTGTATCGATAGTTTGCCCGTGTATTATTGTGGTTGAAGCTGGAGAAGTTATCACTGTGGGGATGATGTTCTACAGGGAGGGAGTTACCACATAGGAGGCCTTCTTCTTGGTTCCACTTGATGGACCTTCTTAAGGGAGGGGACCTCCCTGCTCTGGTATGTTATGTCAACCAGGCCTCAGTGGCTGATAGGAATATGGCTCGTACTTCATTGTGTTTGATTTTTATTCAGTGATGCCCTTCTCAAAAAGGGATAATTTTCAAGGCAACTTTTAAGCCTCTTGTATAGCCGAAGATGCAATTAAGATATTGGAGGGGTATAAATAAAACACCCTTATGTAGTGTGAAAGCTATAGATAATGCAAAGAGGTAAAGCTCACTGAAGTTGAATGTGGATGTTCTTGTCCCTTGCTATGAATCTCTCAAAAACATCTAGATGAAGAAGACAAACTGAAAATTTTGCAAGCAAATGGCTGACCTTTCCATCACAGAAAAAAATACCATATTACTAAAATAAGGACACTTAGTAGGAAGAAATAACCACTAATCTATGCCTCCATTTGAAGCAGGAGCAGTATTTTTCACTTTCTAAAGCAACTGTTTGGACCCACTCCAAGGCTATAAAATAATACGTATAAGAACAAATACAGTAAATTGTCACTCTTCCCTCCCACTTATGTATAAATTTAAACCAAATAATAGCAATGAGAATGGGCAGCTGGCCTTTTAAGCTGCCAGCTCTGATAATGCCTCCACAAAACAAAACTTTACTCTCTTCTCTTCCTCCTCCTTACCCAGCTATTTCTCCTCTCCTCTTCCGCCCCCCCCCCAGCTTCATCCTAGTTTTGTTTTGTTTCTTCCAAGTTCCATTTTCAAGTAAGTGAACCATTTAAAAATGAAACACTGCAATGATGAACGGAGTTGAGCAGAACACAGCAACAAGCCTAGAGCAACACAGAGACTTTTAATTTTTTTCCCCCCTGGCTCCCATCTCTCTCATGTCTGTCGGTGATGGATGAGATGGCCAAAAAAACTGAAAGGACTGGGGAAGAGGAGGGGAGGGGAAACATTTCTGAATGCTTAAGGAGCTTGTTGTCAGTGTGACAAAAACAAAAGAAAAAGAAAAACACACAAAACAATCCATATGTATATTGGAGGACTGAAATGTCTAAAGAGGCTCTCTGACTTCCAGCCTTCCATTTTCTTTTTGCCATCATCATTTTGAAAAAGGAACAAATGGAAGCTGTTTAGTCTGAAATTTGAAAAAGATAGTTCCTCATTTTAAAGTCGACATGTGTACTCTGCTGTTCCAATTGTGTTCCATACTTAATGGGGTGTTTTCAGCCTTTTAATTTATTTATTTTTTTTACTTGCTGGAATACTGCAAAGAAAACAAATCAAATGCATACTTGGAGAAGGGGAAATTGGTGTACTTCTTGTATTAGAATAAGAATGGCAGGTTACATTAAAAGATGGTCCTTAACTTAAAACTATTCATTAAGTGATGGCTTGAAATTACAGCGGCACTGTAAAAAGTATTTTTAAACTGGTGCACACACTTATGACCATCACAGTATCTTCATGCTTATGTGATCAAAATTTAAGTGTTTTGGCAACCGGCATTTATTTACAACTATCTCGAGACCCGTACTTCACGACGAAACTATGTGGTCAGGCTTATTTTTGGGGAGGAAAATAAGGGGCGGGAGAACCTGCCTCTGCCGACCAGCATCCATTGGTATTCGTCTGGCTAGCATCTTGTCAGTGTGTGAGAGAGTTGAGGGCTTTTTGGAAACTGAAACAGTATTTGCTGTGTGAGCAAGAAGAAGGCAGCAAGGATCCTGGGCATGGCTTAGCTCAACTGTTCTGTACTAAAGCTGCTTGGTGCTGTGAAACTAAAACTGAAACTGAAAGCATTTGGAACAGATTTCTTTTCAGGTGGGAAGGGGGAGTAGAACTCCTTTGTATCAGAGCATGTTAATAATAATATACAAAATATTAATGCTCTGATTGTCATTTTGAAAAAAATCCTTTCTTAGTGAGCACCGAGAAGCCAAGAGTAACATACATGTCAAATTTCAAGTTTGTTGGCTTTATGGTTCTGGAGATTTTGTGTTGATGCGTGAGTGGTATTTCGTTTTTATATAGATAAATTATTGCAGGTTTCCAAGTAATGTGACTGCCATTTGTGACCTTGCCAGGCTGCTTCTCAGAAGCAAAGTCAATGAGGGAAGCTGGATTCACACAACAATATCGCGATTCACTTAAAAACTGCAGTTTAACAACTATAGCAAAAACATCATAAATTTGGGCATGATACCTTAACAGCCATCTTGCGCAAATCTGGTTCCTATTTCTGGTCATTAATTGAGAATTACCTGTATTGTAATTCACCTATCACCATGTGTGTTGTTTGCATACTTGGGGAACCATAGGTTATTACCCCAAATGCAAATTTAAGGAGTTAGCTTCTCCTTGAAGGGTACAGCAGCAACAGGTAGAAGAATTGATTAACCACTGCATATAAATGTTACTTAGAAAATAAAGGCAGCTAAGACCATTTGATGTGCACTTTTCTTTTGCAATAAAGATGATTAGGGGACTGGAGGCTAAAACATATGAAGAGTGGTTACAGATACTGGGCATGGTTAGTCTAATGAAGAGAAGCACTGTTGAATGTTGAGAAGAATATTGAGACTAAAAAAAAGTGCAGAGAAGAGCAATCAAGAGGATTAGGGGATTGGAGACTAAAACAAATGAAGAACAGTTGCAGGAACTGAGCATGGCTAGTCTAGCGAAGTGAAGTGTTGCAATATTTGAGGATCTGTCACAGAGAGGAGGGGTCCACCTATTTTCCAAAGGACCTGAAGGCCAGATGAGAAATAATGGATGGAAATTTTAGACAGTGAGAACAATCAACCGATCGAACAGCTTGCCTTCGGAAGTTGTGGGAGCTTCATCACTAGAGGCTTTCAGGAAGAGACTGGACTGCCATCTGTCAGAAATGGTGTAGGGTCTCCTGCTTGGGTGGGGGGTTGGACTAGATGACTTACAAGATAATGGAGATATCGCGACCTATTGTTTGCAATTCTGTCTTGGTCTGGTCTGTAATGTTATTCCTTTGGATGTGTTTTGAGCTTACTCTCTTTTGAACCACCTAAAAAACTCTACATTCCTTATTCATTACATATTCCATCTGTTTGTTTAGAGACTCTTTCGCACTATAATATAGGATCCTTGTGGTGGGTCATACATTTTTTGCAATTTTGTAGTGGATAGTGATGATGGATCATGTAGAAAACAAGCCATAAATTTAAGCTCCATTTACCTGTTATTTTTCAGTAGAATCTGCACTCATTATAATTCTCTCCAATACTCAAATTGCAACCAGGCCAAAATGATTGCTCCCTTATTAAAGAAGGCAATAGAGGAGCACTGATTTGGATAAACTTGGAAGAAGCCAATGGCAGGAGTTAAATTAAGTCCCTCTCATTATGCATCATTTGAAAATTGAGTCCACCCTGTCAGGAAACTACTGTGTACAAGAATCTTAACATCATTGTTAAACAGACTGTGTTCTGCCTTCTTTATTTTTTTCCTAACATTCTGGAAAGAGTTGGCAATCATGTCACCTATTTTTTGCTTCATTCTGCAGGATCTACATTGATTAGACAAACTAATCAATTTAGACAAATAAGAGAAGAAATAAAAATGCATATTTATGGGCTTATAGCCTTCTATACTCTCATTCATATTCTAAATCATGGAAATTTCAGCTGAACCTTTGATTCAGAGATCCAGAATATTCATATATCTTTTAAAAGTACTCAAATATCACAGCTTCAAGATAAACCAGGTTTTACCCTCACACTTCAG
Organism: Laticauda colubrina; assembly: GCA_015471245.1. NCBI lineage: Eukaryota > Metazoa > Chordata > Lepidosauria > Squamata > Elapidae > Laticauda > Laticauda colubrina. The sequence goes on along the minus strand of BLBF01000004.1, from coordinate 45,915,471 downwards.
TTACTTTTTTGATCCTCATGTCTTCCATAAAGGCAAGCAAAAGGGAAACACAACACCAGTTTTTTGGTTTTGATTCAAAAAGATGATATCTGGGAAAGAGAACATATGATAAATTTAAATCTTCTAGTTTATTCATATCTAGAACTACAGTTTATCATACAGATTAGAAATTGGGAGATTTGTTAGAATTCATGATTTTTTAAAATGTTAGAATAATATAGTTCTGGCAATTGTTTCCAGAGCTTTGTGTCACTGTTAATGCAAAATAGATTTCAGCTTAATTGTGCCAGTCTTGGAGATAATTAGTAGAATTTGAATATAATAATATATATTCCAAATTTTCCTAAAAAAAAACATATTGTGATAGATATTAATAGGACTTTGGGCATTTTTGTAGTAGGCTACTTCATAGCATAAGTGACTCCCTTCTACATCAGTGTTTTCAGGGGTGGATTTCTTCTGGTTCTGTCCACCTCTGTAGAACCGGTAGCTCTGAAGAGCAGAAGACATGCCTGCCGATGTTTTTGCCCACCTGCCCACCCAGGCTCTTACCTGACCTTTATTTCCTGATTTTTTCAACTTCAGCTGCCGTGGGAGGCACAGATGCAGTTAAAAAAGCAGAAAAAAAGGGCTTTTTGAAAGGCTGTTTCTCTGAGTGCAGCATGCTGATGACGATTTACAGGGGCATGCCAGCAGCGTGCAGGGAAGCATATCATAAATCACTGAACCTTGTAAATGACCGAACTGGTCATAAACCCTGTCAGATCCCACCCCTGGTACTTTCCTGTTTATATTATATGCTGAAATAATGAATTTAAATCATAATACATAGTGTATTTATGCAATGCAACTTTTTTATAAATAAATTTCAGATTGGAATATTTGAGAAGCTGGCCCCCCCCCCCCCCACTCTCTCTCTCTTTCTTTCTGACTCATGTCGGAAGCACAGTAGGGCTTCCTGGATGATAGGATTAACTAGTGATGTTACCATTGCCCTGGGGACACCTACTTGGGGGCTCCTTTCATGCTCCTTGGCAAGAGCTGGAGTGAAGAACAAGAGCTCAACCCCACAGCTCTCAGGTCTCAAACTTGGGCTTACTAATCTCCTGCTCAGCATCTCAATCACTCAAGCCACCATGTTCACCTCTTATACCTTGAATCAGACATTTAGAAAAATCACCATTAAAATATTAACATTGGTTTTGTGTTGGGAAGGGAGAGAATGAACAGTCAATTCTCACTGTTTGGCTGAAAGGTGAATAAGGTCATGCCATTTAAAAAGACTCCCCAAAGACAAAATGGTACAACCATAACTGGTGATATCTAGATTTATTGATTCTGTTTTAATAGTTGAAAGTCTTTTATCTTGCTTCCTTCTGATACAGGTAGTCCTTACATTATACCCATAATTGAGTCCCACAATTATAGTCATAAATCATGATCATCTTAAAGCAGGTCACCCTGTGACTCAATTTTATGACTTTTATTCATTAACATGAATAATAATAATTATTATCATTAACAATCATTAATCACCACTGTGGTCATTAAGTGAAGCCATTGTTTATTATGGGCCAGGTTTTGTAAAAAAAATCAGAAGTAAACACTGGTTTCTAACAAAACTGCCATACATCATGGATATAAATCATGGTTATGGTCACTGTGGTATTCAGCAGGTTCTGACCAGTTCTGGAGAACCGATAATCGGAGAACTGGCAAATACCACCTCTCACTGGCCACGCCTCCATCTCTTCTCTGCCTCCCAAGTCCCAGCTGGGAGTCTTTTGTTGCCCTGCACAGGAAAATTGAGCTAGAAAGCAGGTTAGTGGGATGTGGAGGGAATGGGGATTTTGCAGTATCCTTCGCCTGCCATGCCCACCAAGCCACACCGTGCACACCAAGTTACGCCCACAGAACTGGTAGTGAAAAATTTTGAATCCCACCACTGTTGCAGAGCACTGCAAAAACCATAAATTTGGGCAGAACACCCAAAATGCAGTCATAGGGGGAATGATGTTGGAACATCATAACTAGGTTGTAAATAGCTGCTAGTTGTAAATCAAGGATCACCTGTATGAGATGTGCTTACCTCTAATCACAAACACAACTTTATCCTATATTCTTTTCCTCATCCATGTTTGTTTATTCATAGAGAAAATGTATGTGTTCCCTTGGAGTATACAATGACTTGATGGTGCATAATCAGTCCGTGATGGTTTGTGCTATCCTTTTAAGTATAAGCAAATTCCAAACAGACGCCAAAGCTGGTTTCCCAAACAGTGGAATAATATGATGCAGTTGTATCAGTGGTGGGATTCAAATTGTTTTTACTATCAGTTCTGTGCGCATGGCTTGGTGGGCGTGACAGGGGAAGGATACTGTAAAATCTCCAGTCAGAGGTGGGATTTGCTAGTTCTCCGAATGACTCAAATTTTTTGCTACCGGTTCTCCAGAACTGGTCAGAACCTGTTGAATATCACCTCTGAGTTGTATGAACTGTACATACAAATTGCAAGCGTATCCAATAAAATAGTTTTGCCCCAACACCAGGGAAAATTCCAAAGGCCTCTGCTATGGCCTTATTGCAATCTTTTCCACTCCACTCTAGCAATCATTAGAAAATGATCTACACTAATCACAAGTGAAAATACTGTCAGCAGTTTGGCCCTAAGTATCTCTTAAGAGAAGCAGACTGAAATAGTTATCCCTCTCGAAATTCTCATGCATTTGAGCTTTGTTGAAAATAGTTGATTTGAATGACTGCTATTCCTAATCATCTTGCCTCATTTTATTATATATTTTTATTTATTTATTTGTCAAGCAATTATAAGATAACAGGTATAATTATAAACATAATTATGAATACATGAATTGGATACATATAAGAAAAATAAAAGAAACAATAGGACGGGGACAATAGGCATATTGGTGCGCTTATGCACGCCCCCTACAGACCTCTTAGGAAAGGGGTGAGGTCAATAGTAGACAGTCTAAGGTTAAAGTTTTTGAGGTTTAGGGAAGAAACCACAGAGTCAGGTAGAGTATTCCAGACATTGACCACTCTGTTGCTGAAGTTGTATTTCCTGCAATCAAGTTTGGTGCGGTTAATCTGAAGATTGGTTCTATTGTGTGCTCTTGTATTGTTATGATTGAAGCTGAAGTATTCATTGACAGGTAGGACATTGCAATGTATGATTTTATATACTATACTTAGATCAGACCGAAGGCGGAGTAATTCTAGGTTGTCTAGGTCTAAAATTTCAAGTCTGGTGGCATAAGGTATTCTGCAACAAATAGAGGAGTGACTATTCAGTTTGTATTTTATTTTCTGATTTTTTTTTTGCCAATATGTAAGACAGAGCATTTATTTGTTGAGATTTGAAGTTGCCATTTGTTTGACCATTCTGATACATCGTTGAGGTCTTTTTGAAGGGTAGCAGTATTGTCGGTGGTATTGAATAGCTTAACATCATCAGCGAAAAGAATGCAGTTGCTCTTAATATGATCACAAAGGTCATTAATATAGGTTATGAAGAGAGTTGGTCCTAGAACACTGCCTTGGGAGACACCACTATTGACAGGTACAGAATTTGATAGGACGCTCCCAATTTTGACCATTTGTTGTCTGTTTGACAGAAATGCTTCTGTCAAGTTATGCAGGTGTCTAACGATACCATAAAATTTTAGTTTTAGGAGTAGTTTGTCATGTACCACTGAATCAAAGGCTTTTCAGAGGTCTATGTAAATTGTGTCTATTGCTTTGCCCTAGTCGAGTTGTGTAGTCCATATGTTTTTGCAGTGTAAGAGTTGCAGATTTCAGAATAATTTTTTTCTGAAACCAAATTGTTTATTAGAGAGTAGGTTGTTTGTCTCTAAGTGGAGGATGATGGATTGGTTAATAATTGATTCCATGACTTGATTCAGGTAGCCTGCCATCCTTCACCGGGTGGCGGGTGTTACAGCCCGCTGGCAACAGCTCTTGCTGCATCCTGGGGCTGAGGGAGAAGACTGCTGCTGTGCCCACCTCCTCTGCTGGTTCCCCACCTCTGCTACTGCTGTCAGCAGTTTGACCCTAAGTATCTTAGGAGAAGCAGACTGAAATAGTTATCGCTCAGAAATTCTCAGCGTATTTGAGCTTTGTTGAAAACAGTTGACTTGAATGACTGTTATGCCTAATCATCTTGCCTCATTTTATTATATGGTAGCGAAAGAGCTGTCATTTGTGACCTGGATGCAGAGAGCAATTTTGCTAGGGAGCATTTGAGTGCACAACATGATCTACATAAACATATGTAACTGTTAAAAAAAATGCTCATAGATGAAGGCTGGAGGATATATTTTGTCCTCAGTGCAAGCAATGAAAGCAGGTTGAGCACTTTATTTCTTTCTCACGCTGCAGGAGTGAATGACAACCATTAGTGGAGATGGATGAAATAAATGGATGCACACAAGGCTACCATTGGGATGCTAATGAAAGCAGTTCCTTGCCCCTAGGAATTCCAGCCATTGGTAATCAAGCCTGATTCTACTTGTATAGCCATTGTTTTTTTATTTTCATCATACCATTCCATTATTTATTTATTAGTTTGTGCTTACAATGCTCATTCACCAAAAGATCACGACACAGAAGAAGAAACAAAATATGAACATAAACAGGATATATATCCTCTTTATGTTCATATTTTGATAAATATAAAATATATATATATAAAACTATATATATATATATATATATATATATATAT
>BLBF01000004.1:45894926-45910326 GCA_015471245.1 Laticauda colubrina | reverse complement strand
GCCTAGCGGATGCAGAACGGATGCATTGGATACATTTTCCGCTCAAAAGTTTTGAGCAGCTCAAAAGCCTCTGAGCGGATGAAACGTCAATAGATGGGTGCTGGACGGATAGAGAGGAAGCAAAACGGAGGCAGTGAGTACAGAACGGAAGCATCGCGTTAACCAACGGATGGCAAGTGTTTTTCTCCGTTTTACATCCTCTTTCCATCCGTTGGTGCAGTGTGACAGGGGCTTAAACACTGTTAAACTATTGGAGTTTGTTATTTAATATTATAGTTACTCTGTGGCTGTCTTAATTGGGGGCATTTTTGAGTTATGCTTATATCCATTGTTTTATTTCTCTGAATTTACATTGTTTTAATTATCTGCAGTCTTTTATGGTAAATGAAGAATAACCTCAAAAGCCTAAATCACATTCAATGAAATATCTGCTCTCCAAACAGATCCTATCACTTTAGTAAATAAGTAACTGTCTTATTAATTAACTGACTGACCATATCAGAATACATCACAGTATTAACTACCAAAATAATATCACTATGGGAAAGACTGAAGAACCTTTAGCAGAATTCTTGATGTTTTTGAGGTTATAGCCCCTTCAAAATGCTATCTTGCAGTCAGTAGAAAAGAAGATCAGCATAATATGTAGCCATCCTAGGTCATTTGCCATCAATGCCTGATGCCATACTGTAGAAAAAACTTATTTTCTTTTTTTCTTGGCTGCCCTTCCACCACAGAATAATATATATTTCTTTTTTATTAGTGTTTGCAAAATAAATTCTCTGAATAAGAAACAATATTGGACAACAATCCATAAAGTCATAGCCCAGCCATATTTACATTCAGCTGGCATTCTCCATTATAAAATGATATTTCCAGTTTTATAGATACCTGGAAGTATGTTCTGCCTAAAAATATCCGATCCCTGAAATCTGCCTCAAGCTGAATTATTTGTGAAATGTTTTCACAAAAATATTCCCGTTGTTTTTTAAAAAAAATAACATTAAAGACAAAATAAGTAGTTTTGCTTCTGTTTATAAATTATTAACAACTGTTTGTCACGAATGCAAAAAACATTGCACTTTGAAGAGAAGGCTTCTTAAAAAAAGCTCTATTTGGTGTCCAGAGGTTAGTCACTTAATGTTCTAAATTATATTTGCATGAGATGTTTTGATCATCAAGTGATGGTCATACTCAACACAAAACTGTCTAAATTGGTGTCAGCGGTGCAATGCTAATTACTCAAAATTGCCTGATTTAAACGCTTGATTTTATACCCTTAGTACATTAACCTTGGCTTATGGATTATAAATATTTCTTTCTTGGTTATAACATTTCTGCAGAGTAGAAGGATAATAATGTCTATATTATTACTAATGGAAACATTAGGTGCAATAGCTCACTTCCAGTATCTGTGAAATTATAAACTAAACATTAGCTTATTTTTTAATCAACAAATAAATCTAAGAACACATTATAGTTTTTCAGATAAATTCATCTGTTTTGAGGCATGCTAAAAAGCAGTTCATTGATGCCAGCTACTGGAGAGAAAGCAGACAGGTTTTGCTATTTTCATTTTTCTCTCTCCTTCTTTTAGACTTTTCCTTTGAGTTTCTCAAAGTGAGGCTACAGTGATGGTTACCACTGAGATTGATTCTAAATAAACAATTCCAAATTTATCAGAATGCCACTGTTGCTCCTTACCTCAGTGTAACTAAATGTCTATATATTTCCATCTTCTATGCTATTATAAATAAAAATTAAAATAACATTCACCCTTCATGTTTACACTATTTCATTTATCACATCAACAGTGAAATTCAGTGTCATGAGCAGGAAAAAAAAAACACAACCAACCAGCCCTCATTCTTCTGGTCTATTTTTAATCAGGGCACACTTCGCTAAATGAAAGCATTACAAATCTTTTCTGAAGATGGCTTTCACACAATAATCATTCGATTGCACAATTATTTAGCTATTTCCCAGTAAGACTATCTCCTCTGCTGGCAATTGTGACCTGCTATTTAGCTGTTTTTTTGTTTTTGTTTTTTGCATTTTTAAAATGCTCTCCTCATTTCCATGGTAGCAGATGCTTCAATACTTCTCCATTTCTCAATCAAAATACTATTTCTCAACAAGGATCTGTATGAACAAGAACTTATTAGGTCACAAGAGGCTGATGAACAGTGATTAACATCATGAATTCATGCTGTAGGTAAATCCAAAATGCAGAAACAGGTGGTGTTGGATACCATTTGCTGAAATCTAACATTCCAATCTATACCTATTTAGGTATATGCAACCTATTTAGGGGTCTAATGGACTTGAATAATTATCTATTTTAGGTTGAACTGTTTTCTGGTCCAACGTACCAAGCCAGACATGTATTGGCATAATTAAAGTCCATGTCACACTGAATCAACGGATGCAAAGAGGATGTAAAATGGACAAAAAAGCTTGCCATCCATTGGAAAACGAGATGTACTCACTGCCTCCGTTTTGCTTCCTCTCTATCCATCCAGCATCCATTTATAGACGTTTCATCCGCTCCGAAAGTTTTGCATCCGCTAGGCATCCGCTAGGCATCCGCTAGGCATCCGTGCAACTCCATCCGCCCGGACGTAGGGAGGAAGCGGAACGGACGCAGAACGGATGCAGAACGGATGCCTAGCGCATGCAGCACGGAAACAAAGCATTTAAAACGGAAAAAACGTTCGCAGAGGGGACCTATCTCTGATATTAAGGATGTCTAGAGGATGCCTAGAGGATGCCTAGCAGAAAACCTATATTTCCTATAAAAAGGGGGAGCAACTCATCTGCATCTCACTTTCAGAACAGCAGCCCAGCAGTGCAGACCTCTGCAGCCTTCATCTGGCTCTTCCACTTCCACAGCATCCAGTCATGTCCACCGTGGATTGTAACAAAGTCCTTTCAGCAGCCATCTGCAGGCTCTGTGAACTCTACTGCGAGAAGAAAAAGAGGCAGCCAAAAAGAGTCTGGGTCCAAAGATGGTTCGCCAGAAGAACAGAGGATGGACTGTACAACAAGCTGATGGTGTAGCTCAGGAACGAAGACACTTGGGCGTTCCAGAACTTCATGAGGATGCCTCCAGCCATGTTTGATGAAGTTGTGCAGCAGCTGACACCCAGGTTGACCAAGGTAAACACCAGCTTCCAGCTCAGCCTGGAACCTGGGCTCAAGGTGGCACTGACTCTGCGCCACCTGGCCTAAGGGACCACCTACAAGAGCATGCAGTACAGCTGGAGGGTTACATCCAACACCATCATCATTGTGGTCAGAGAAGTGGTGCAGGCCATCATCAAAGAATACAAGGAGGAGCTCCTCCAGTACCCCTCCACTGAAGAAGGATGGAAGAAAGTTGCAGAGCAGTGGTATCAGAAGTGGAACTTCCCACACACCGTTGGAGCCATCGATGGCAAGCACGTGGCCTGCAAAGCGCCAGCCAAGTCAGGGTCCACTTATTTCAACTCCAAGGGCTTCTTCAGCATCATCCTCTTCGCCATGGTCGATGCTGACTACAAGTTCATGTACATCGATGCTTCAGGCAACGGCTCATCTTCAGATGCCCAGGTATACAACGCCAGTCACCTCAAGGAGAACCTGGAACGCAACCTCATTGTGGGCTTCCCAGATCCAGAACCCCTGCCCAACAACACACAAGATGTGCCCTACTTCATCGTGGGGGATGATGCCTTCTCCCTCACAACCTACCTCATGAAGCCCTATACTTCCAGACTCCTCACCCGTGAAGAGAGGATCTTCAACTACAGGCTGTCCAGGGCAAGGCGGGTGGTGGAGAACGCCTTTGGCATCCTGGCCAACAGGTTCCAGGTACTTCTCACCACCATGCAGCATTGCCCACAGACCGTGAGGTGGATCATGGAAGCTTGCTGCATCCTCACAATCTCATGCACACCTGCTACCCAGTGTTGCAGAACAGGCTTGTGTATCTCCAACAAGGCAATGGGGACATGGAGCCTGGAGAATGGAGGCAAGGGCAAAACCTGATCGACACTAAGGAGGTGCAAGGGCCCAACAGAGCCTCACATGAAGTGAAGAAGCAGTGCAACCTCCTGAGACACTGGTGCAACTCCCCAGCTGGAGCAGTGGAGTGGCAAGACAGGATGGTAGATGCTTAATGGATGCTTCCTTCAGCCTGTCTCATCACACGGATGAGATTGGGCCATGTATGTTTGGTTGGCCTACAATGAAGAGGGCATTTAATAAAGAGTTGTGTTTATGTTGACATGTGTGGATAATTATTACATTATTATTGATAATAAAGGGGCATAGGTGTGGCACCTGTGAGGGTGGACCATACAGTACCACTATGCTTGCACTGGAGGTTTATCTCTCCCACTGCTATCCTAACCCATCCCAAAGCTATCTTAACCCATCCCACAAGCATGCAAAGGCTTAAACCATTTCTAAAAGTTTCCAGCAAGACTTTATTAAAAAAAAGAAATGAATCAAGTGTGTGAATCAAAAACAGACTTTATTAACAACAAGCTATAAAACAAAAATGAGTCTCTGGCACTCCTCTTGGTCGCTCAGTCTCAGGGGTGAAGGGTCCAGGTGCTGTGGAGGTAGCTGGTGCTGGAGTGCTTTTCATCAGCTCCTCCAGAAGCAGAAGCAGCAAAAGCCCCAGCCCCAGAAGAATGAGCCCGTGCTGCAGAAGCCCCAGCAGAACCAGAGTGAGGGCCAGGGGGCGGCATGGTAGCCCTGTCCCTCTTGCAAGGGCTGGCAGCAGATGGCTGAGGCTTGCTGTGCTTCCGCATGGTTGTTGGGTTGCTGGCTGGGAGGGAGGCTGGCAGGAACCAAGGCTGGCAGCAAGGCTGGCAGGGAGGCTGGCACCAAGGCTGGCAGGAAGGCTGGCAGGCATGCAGGCAGGCAGGCACCCAGGCTGGCAGGCAGGCAGAAAGCAAGGCTGGCAGGAAGGCTGGCAGGAAGGCAGACATCAAGGCTGGCAGGAAGGCTGGCACCAGGGCAGGCACCAAGGCTGGCAGGAAGGCTGGCAGGCAGGCAGGCACCAAGGCTGGCAGGCAGACATGAACCAAGGTTGGCAGGAAGGCAGGCAGCAAGGCTGGCAGGCAGACCGGCTGGCAGCAAGGCTTGCAGGCAGACATGCAGGCAGGGCAGGCAAGGCAGCCAATCCATCCGGCAGCAGGTCTTTCCTCTGAATGGCGACCTGCTTCCAAGCTGCTTCCATTATATCTGTGGGGCTGATGCAATAAATCCCCCCCGCATGCGCAGTTAATGGCAGGCATCCGTTCGGCTTCCGCTGTGCATCCGCTAGGCTTCCGCTGTGCATCCGCTTCATCCATTTGGCATCCGCTCTGCATCCGCTGTATCCGTTCCGCGTCCGCTTTGCTGAGGTCCCCCGGAAGCCTAGCGGATGCGCCATCCGCTCTCATCCGCTTCCATCCGCTGGGCTTCCGTTCTGCATCCGCTTTGCATCCGCCCTGCGTCCTCCCCGCGTCCATGTTATCCGCTCCGGTTATGCAAATTTTTGCCCCTTTTAAGAGTGGATAACAACGGATGGAACATTTTGCTCATCCGTTGTGTCCTTTTTGCATCCGTTGGGCAGTGTGACATGGGCTTAAAGTTATGCCACAATTTGGCTAACTAATATATTACAATGCATCTTAAAGCAAACATGTTGAGATATGCACACAGAAATGTGCAAATAAATAAATGTAGAGATAAAATATAGTTCCCATCAATATGCAAACTGTCATGCAGACTATTTAAAAAATACAGATTACCACATTGGAATGGACTGGGTAAGGGGATTTGAGCTTCAGAGGTCAAAGCCCAATAAACACATTAACACTGAAAAGATTCTTTTTTCTGGTCTGTGACCGTAATAAAGATTGACTGATTGGTTGATTGAGTGATTGACAAGATTCTAAAAGGGGAAACCTCCACAAAACATACTGAATACCGTCTCCACTGGCATTTTTGGAAAGATGGCGCATATACAAGTGGTAAGATTCAAGTGTAGTAGAGCAATCCAAACTCTGCCCATTATGTTTAGGGGTTGATCTTGCATCAATCGATTGATCTTGCATCAATATTTAAAGGGGTAGTGATTTGATCAAACTTCTTCAGCCTACCACTTTCCTTGTTTTGACTCTGTCTTGTAACAACACTGATGACATCCTAAAATGGATGTAAGCTATGCATATTTGGTCCCGAGTATGCTCGAGATTTGTGGCTATCACATTTATTGCTAATTTCAGACATCAATTTAATATTTCCATCATATGGTCTAAGTTCTCTTTCAGGGAGATAAATGGTTCAATAAATAAAAATAAAGTAAAGAAGTAAATAAATAAATTTAAGAACATCAGATTTTAAAAAGAGGTTTGGTTTACAACTGACTCTAGATAACTTTATCTAATGTCTTTATGAAGATAAGAGAAAAATGCCAAACAAGTTGCAAGACAGATGATTTTCAGGCCATTAAGCGGTGATATCCTAGTTCTACTCTTTTTTAATGTCTTGTAGGAAGAAATGAAGCCACTGAAACATTGTTCCCATGTCCAGAAAAGAAATCCTTTATTGATGGTATTGAAGTATCCTAAGAAATTGAAGGCAGTGAACAATGCTACATTTTCCTTGTCTATTTCTACTCACAAAGAAATTATCCACAAGACTAATGCTTGCTGGTACCAAGGATACAGATCTAGGGAATCCAAGTGCGTTATTAACATTCATTAACTCAAGCATCTCAAGAAAAGAAATATTAGCTGACAGTTAATGAAGTATATAAATCCAGGACAAATTATTCAGTTGTGCCAATATGGTTTTGCTGCTTCTTTTGCCCTTAAAACTACAACCAAGATGTCTGCATGATTAAGCTACGGCTATCATGGGATTGCCTGCATGGGAAGTCATTGCCAAGTGTCAGTATCATGTTTTTTTTAATGTGCTCCAGGTCGGCCATCTTTTATCAGGTGATGAGTTGACACAATAAGAAAATGCTAGCTATGGTAGTGAACACATGCTCCCATTGGGTTGCTACAATTCTGTCACGAAGGAATGCCAAACCTAATCTCTTGATTGATTATGTGAATTGATGCTGTGTCTAAATGGGAAAAGGAGCACTAAATTGCACTAATTGAAGCTAAAGTCAGGTGCAGTTGGAAAGCCTGATTCCCTTCTGTTGCCTGTTGATTCATTGACTTACCTGTGTTAACTTGCTGTTGCCAAGTTGACTCGCAGAATGCTAATGTTTCCTCTCCTGCTGCTCTCTCCATCTGTTGTCTGGCCAGCTCTTTCCTCCAATTTCCCAGTTTTTTTCTTAGAAAGTATCACCACCTCTGATCTCATCTTTGATAAGATCATAGCATGCTTCTTCCCATTGCAGCGTTTAATAATGCAGTAATTCTTACAATATAGGAAATATGTAGAAAAAGATATATCTTTCATACTGACACTTCGAGGTAGAAAAACAGCCTTCCACATATGTATTGACTGTGAACACCTGTGCTGTGAATCTTGAGAAAAAAGGTCTCATTCTTATTTATTCGACATTCATACTTAAAAGGAAAATTATTATTTCTTTATCAAATTTTAGAATTGCCCATCTCCCTCACAGAGGAACTCTGGGCAGTGTACATGTAAAATATACATGTACATTTTATACATGTATTAAAACATGAAAAACATAAAAACAGTGTATCGCCTTTAAAAAGAGGCAAGCAATGTCAAAAATTAATTTCAAGGCAGAGAGAATGATTTCAAGATGCCAACTAGCCAGTGGTAGGATTCAAACTTTTTTACTACTGGTTCTGTGGGAGTGGCTTGGTGGGCATGGCAGGGGAAGGAAACTGTAAAATCTCCAGTCAGAGGTAGGATTTGCCGGTTCTCTGAACTACTCAAAATTTCCGCTACCAGTTCTCCCGAACTGATCAGAACCTGCTGAATACCACCTCTTCAACCAGCCTCTTGAATGCATGTTCCTCCATATACCCCAGCAAGGCCGCAGAGCCATATTTCACAAAATGTAGATTGGCCTTCTATTGCCAACTCAAGGATCAGCAAGGGAGGGCAGATTTTTATTACTCAGGTAATTCACAACTACTACATAAATTTCTACCTGTACACACAAAAATCTGAGCCTCAGGACTGCACATCTAAAGAAGGACTGATCCTTTTGCATACTGTACCATTTACTCTGCACATTTTTGCAGTAAAACCAGGGGTGGGCTGCTTGGGGTTTGGGAGAGCCCCTAGCTAAGATTCTTTGCAATTTGGAGAACCCTCAAATCCCACTCCTGGCTGGCCCTGCCCACCCTGCCCCTCCCCTCCCAGGGATCCCCATGTAGCCAGTTTTGAATGCAGATAAGTACAGAGCACACGTGGAGGCTCGGGGAGGGTGAAAAATATGCCTCCCAGAAGTTTGGGCAGATTGGAAATGGTCCCGTTTCTGGATTTCAGAGAGCCTCCAGAGCCCGGGGAGGTCATTTTCACCTTCCCGGAGGCTCGAGGAAAGCATCCAGAGCCCAGGGAAGGCAAAAATGCACCCCCACACCATGGTGTAAGAGGGTAATTAGGCCACGCCCATGATGGTCACGCCCACAATGGTCATGCCCACCCAGCAACCAGGTAGAGAAGCCTTTGCTAACATTTTTGAAGCCCATCCCTGAGTAAACCCTTTATTTATTGGGAATGGAGAGAGGAAATGGAGAGGAATGGGACAGTTAGATTCGCTGTTGTGTTTCTTTATGGGTGGGTGGGTGGGGAAATAAAAACCTGGGTTTGAAACTACATAGAAATTGACTATCAGGTTTTCTGATTAAAGTTGTCCATTTGGAAGAGAGCATCCTTCAAGCAGGAGAGGCAGGATGAGACAATAGTTCTTTCAAGGAGTAAAATAGCCTGGCCCCCAACCTCTATGTAGTATCAGCTATTGATAAAGTTTGCTACTGCTGCTTGATGAGCTAGAAAAAGATTATCTTGACTGTCTGAGAAAAATTGCATCCTGGGAATGTAGTGTGGAAGAGCTAATCAGTAGAAATGTTGCATGGGAAGAAAGAGCAGGGAGTTTTGACTCCTATTTATGCCTCGTCTATTTATTGTAATGCATTACAATGTGATGATCAAGTGGTGACAACATAAAAGATTAGCCAAGTGAAAATCCATCAAGCATGTAAGTTTGTTCTGATTGAAATCATATGTAGATTGATCAGACAGTCTCTCTGGATTTTCTCAGTGCACCAGAGTGTTCGCAATTCACCAACTGAACTACAAAACAAGATTCTGACTGAAACCAATGGAGAAATGCTTGAGAAAAATAACAGTTGCTTCAGTGTAGGTTTTCATGAAATTCCTCTCTCTTTGATAGAGTGCTACATGAATAAAGTATGAAGTCATATCTTATTCTTGAATGACCCATGCAGATATTTGCAACAATCTAGCTGAAAAACAATGTCAGAGACATGAGATATATCTAGATTTTTTTTTTCCTTTGCTAAACAACATGAAAAAGTATGAGGGGAAATAGTTTGTAGCAATTTGCACTCCCATCTGTTTGAGTAAGCCAGGTAGCATTCCTATAAACAAAGAAGGCATTATATACAGAGTCTTTTTTACAAAAATATAATTTTATTGAATACATTTTAGTAAAATTAAAATAGTACAAATATTAAAAAGAAACAAAGAAAATAACAAAGAATAAAAATAAGTGAATAAATAAGAAAGAAAATAGAACAAGAAAAAAAAAACAGAACAGAAAGAATATAAAGAGGTGACGCCTGATCTTTTTGATAGTTATATTTTACTCTCCAAGTTTATATCAATATTTCCTTCTTTCTGGAAGCTACTTTTCTGATTTTCAAAAACATAAAGTTCATGTGTTTCTCTTTTTTTCAGTAAAAAGCCCAAAAGGGATTTCCAGTCAGTGATAAACATAATTGTTGATCTTTCTCAAATCGAACTAGTTATTTTTGCTATCTATGCTAATTCTGTCATCCATTCCTCTGTTCTAGGTATTTCAGGGTCTTTCCGTTTTTGTGCATAAATAACCTCACAGTAGTAATCATATATAAGAATAATCTCCCATAGCTCTCTTCTAATTGACTGTCAATTAATTCCAGCAAGAATAAGTTTTAGTTTTACAGTAAAATAACTGTTCTGATACATATTAGTCATAGATATCCAAGTATTTCATTTTTCTTTCAATTGTAAAACTATTTTTATCAGTTCCATTTGCTTTCCATTTTTTAATTCCTTCTTAATATTTTTGTCTTTTATTTATTATTTTCAAAACAAGCCAACTCTCCAGAATCCTCAAGTTTTTCATTAATATTTTTATTCCTTTCAGAGAGTCATCCAAAATTATCATGAGATCATTAACAAACACCCTGGTCACACAGTGATTAAAATGCAGTATTGAAGGTAAACTCTACCCATAGTCTGGAATTCAATCCTAACAGGGCTCAAAGTTGACTCAGCCTTCCATCCATCTGAAGTTGGTAAAATGAGGACCCAAATGGTTGGAAACAATATACAAATAATGCTTCTACATTGTAAACTGCCCGGGGATTGCTGTAGAGTGCTATGAGGTGATATATAAGTCTAAATGCTACTGCTATATGTTTGTCTTGAAATCTTCACTTTAGTAATTCTCTCATCTTATTATGGTGGAATGTAGTATGGATTTGTAGGAGGGAAGGGTGGTTTTTCAGAGGGCAAAGAGATTGCAGAGCTTGGAAGGTTTGGTGGCAGAAAGAGGATTAAAATGGCATCTACTTAACTTTTCTCAAACTATATCTGTAATTATGCAAATATTGCTTTAGTCTGGCAAGATTCTGTCTATAGATACACAAATATAAAGGAAAGTAGTCTAAAGTTAAATCCTAACAGGACTCAAAATTGACTCAACCTTCCATCCTCTGAGCGTGGTAAATGAAGAACAAAAAAAGAAATTATTCTAAAGTAATTTTATATGCTGTTTCTTGGTTTTTAGGGCATGACATGTCTTATATTTCTGTTCAATGCTTCCACAGCTAAAATAAATAGCAATAGTGACAAGGGACATCCTTGGCTATTCTTAGAGTCTTCTTAAAAGAAAACTTGTTGGTGAAGTCAGGTGAATCTCAAAATCTCAGGGAAATGGGCCATTTTGTCTCAGTATCTAACTCCAAGATGTTTTAAATTTTGCAGAGACAATCTAATCCAGGGTTGTGAAACTCCCGGCCTGCAGGCTGGATGCGTCACGTACTGGCCGCCATGTTTAGCGAAGGGAGAAAAAGTCCCAATATGTCATGTGATGCTGTCATGATGGTGTGAGTTTGACACCACTGATCTAATCCAATTCATTTCAATCTGATTTCCATCAGATGCAATGGAATTCCCATTAAACACAATGGACACAAAACTTGGGAATTCTTGTAAATTTAAAGCCAGCACATGTGAAGATGGGGGAAGGTTGTGTTAATCCTTCAGGTACTTTCTCTTTTCCAATGGCCAATCAAATGTAGCGGCAAACTGCTGAGCTAAGGTAGGCCAAAAATCCATAACAAGGTAGGCTAAAGAAATGTGAGCTCATTCTGATTCAGCTAGCTAACCCTTTATGCTCTAATTAAATCAGGTACATCAGGGGAGTCTGGAAAAGAAAGAGATTATTTAGTCCTTTTATAATCTTCATTTGTAGCAAAGCAAAACTCAGGAAAGATAAATAGCAGAAAGAAGTTTGGCTGCTCTCTACTAGTCCAATAGGTATATGAGAATGCAGATGCCCCAGTCCCGGGACACAGAGAATTAAGAAGCTACACTGCTCAAAAAAATAAAGGGAACACAAAAATAAGACATCCTAGATCTGAATGAATGAAATATTCTTATTAAATACTTTGTTCATTACATAGTAGAATGTGCTAACAACAAAATCACACAAAAATTACAAGTGGAAATTAAATTTAGGAACCCATGGAGGTCTGGGTTTGGAGTTACACTCAAAATTAAAGTGGAAAAAAACACTATAGGCTGATCCAACTTTGATGTAATGTGCATAAAACAAGTCAGAATGAGGCTCAGTAGTGTGTGTGGCCTCCTCGTGCCTGTATGGCCTTCCTACAATGCCTGGACATGCTCCTGATGAGGTGACGGGTGGTCTCCTGAAGGATCTCCTCCCACACCTGGAGTAAAGCATCCCCCAACTCCTGGACAGTCTGTGGTGCAACATGGCATTGGTGGATAGAGCAAGACATGATGTCCCAGATGTGCTCAATTGGATTCAGGTCTGGGGAATGGGTGGGCCAATCCAGAGCATCAATACCTTCGTCTTGCAGGAACTGCTGACACACACCAGCCACATGAGGTTTAGTATTGTCTTGCGTTAGGAGGAACCCAGGGCCAACCACACCAGCATATGGTCTCACAAGAGGTCTGAGGATCTCATCTCGGTACCTGATGGCAGTCAGGCTACCTCTGGTGAGCACATGGAGGGCTGTGCGGCCCCCTAAAGAAATGCCATCCCACACCATGCCACCATCCCATACCATGCCACTGACCCACTGCTAAACTGGTCATGCTGGAGGATGTTGCAGGCAGCAGTACATCTCCACGGCGTCTCCAGGCCCTGTCACATCTGTCACATGTGCTCAGTGTGAACCTGCTTTCATCTGTGAAGAGCACAGGGTGGTAGTGGCAAATTTGCCAATCTTGGTGTTCTCTGGCAAATGCCAAACGTCCTGCAGGGTGTTGGGCTGTAAACACAACCCCCATCTGTGGATGTCAGGCCCTCATATCACCCTTATGGAGTCTGTTTCCAACTGTTTGAGCAGCCACATGCACATTTGTGGCCTGCTGGAGGTCATTTTGCAGGGCTCTGGCAGTGCTCCTCCTGTCCCTCCTTGCACAAAGGCAGAAGTAGCGGTCCTGATGCTGGGTTGTTGCCCTCCTATGGCCTCCTCCATGTCTCCTGATGTACTGGCCTGTCTCCTGGTAGAGCCTCCATGCTCTGGACACTATGCTGACAGACACAGCAAACCTTCTTGCCACAGCTCACATTGATGTGCCATCCTGGATGAACTGCACTACCTGAGCCACTTCCTGTGTGGGTTGTAGACCCCGTCTCATGCTGCCACGAGAGTGAAAGCATGGTCAGCATTCAAAAGTGACCAAACCATCAGCCAGAAAGCATAGGAACTGAGAAGTGGTCTGTGGTCACCATCTGCAAAACCACTCCTTTATTGGGGATGTCTTGCTAACTGCCTCTGCTTTCCACCTGTTGTCCATTCCATTTGCACAACATCATGTGAAATTAATTGTCAATCAGTGTTGCTACCTAAGTGGACAGTTTGATTTCACAGAAGTGTGACTGACTTGGAGTTACATTGTGTTGTTTTTGTGTTCCCTTTATTTTTTTGAGCAGTGTATTTTATGAGAAGTCAAGTCATTTATCAATCTAGCATTATTTTGTATAGCCTGTTTTTTTTAAATCAGTTCTTCTGGTCTTCAAATGGTTTCACTATATCTGGAAATGCCAGCATGGGTAAATCTTGGAATTTCTGTTATTGAGCCATAATTCTTTTTTTCTTCTTTCTATTAGATAGTCTCCATGAAGGAAAATATCCTGCCCTGACTAAATGCTAGGCTCATCTCTTCCTATGCATTTCATCCCCTTTATGTGAGAAACAAAAGCTATTTAATCATCTGGAATCTCAAAGAGATCCAAGCTCACAGAATAACATTGAATCCAGACTCCTGCAATCAAAAGTTAAACATGGTCTTCTAGCCTCTGCAGTGAACAGGGATGAAGTCAATTGTAATCTAAAGAAGTGGGAGCATTTCAGCTTGGAGGTGGCTGTTCTTGAATATCAACACATGAATATTTTATTTTGCATCAATTGCTCACTTAGTCTAATTTTACCCTATAACTTCTATTGCACCTAGTCTATGGGATATAAGGGCGCACAGTTGCTCCCAGTGGGAAAATTCAGACAGATTGGCTTTTGGTATACCTTTGCTAATGTTGCTTTTTCATTGGAATATTAGATATCAATCGAATATCAATCATAGAGTATGTGTGATTCATCTAAGCAACTGTTTAATTGATGAATCATTTGCCATAATACAACACTAGTTCAAATACACAGAAAAAATGTAGGTCTGACAGTCTCACAGAAATTCATGAGTAGGAGTGGGATAGGACAGGGTTAGCTACCGGTTTGGTGATTTACGAGGTTCGGTGATTTATAATGTGTTTTCCTGCACGCTGTGCGCATGCCTGTAAATCGTTATCAGCATGCTGCATGCAAAGAAGCAGCCTTTGAAACAGCACTTTTTTCCTGCTTTTTTAACTGCAGCTGTGCCTTGCACGGCAGCTGAAGTTGAAAAATCAGGAAATAAAGGTCAGCTAAGAGCCCGGGTGGACGGGTGGGCAAAAACATCAGCAGACATAGAACCGGTTCTATGTCTGCAGCTCTTCAGAGCTACTGGTTTTACAGAGGTAGACAGAACCAGTAAAATCCCACCCCTGCTCATGAGTACATTCTGATAATCACTTTAGAAAATATGGAGCTATCCTGATTATGCTCTACTAAAACTATGTAAAAATACTCATCAGACTCATTTTCTAGATTTAAATATTGTGAAACTTAATGTTAATTATTTAAAAAAAATTGGCTGCCCATCTCAAAGAATGGACAAAATTAAAGGAACAACATACCCACAGTCTACAATGTCCAACTTTCAAACAATAATTTCAATTTATCAAAACCAATTTTGTTCAATATAAAACATCTGAGATTCTATCCAGGTATGCAGTGTCTTGTGAAAGGCTATCAGAATTTTGGATGTTCAGTGGGAAGTTCTTACATAGGGCAGGTGTTTCCCCCAGAGAAGGTACAACTGTTGGGTGGAACAGGGTGGCATTGTTTAACAGAAGGGACCCAGAGCATGTCTCTCTGCAGATTCTGATGGGACATAATGAAACAAGCAGAATCAGATGGACCTGGAAATTATATTATGAGTGAAATCCTTTATAATATGTGTCATAAAATATTTCTATGGTCTTTTTAGAGTTGCCAACAGAAAAGGAGGGGGAAAAGGGGTTTGAAAGAGCAGTGTGGCAGTTTGGAAATCAAAAGTGACCATAAATAGTTTTTCAAAGATAGTAACGAGGTGACTGTAGTTTCTGCCATGCAAATATCTAACTGGAGAACGTGATTGATGATTCTTGGCTATGGATGTGTCTCATTGGAGAATATGAATTATGATACACTCAGGGTGAGGGAAAACCAGGATCAAGGGTGACAATGAATTATGTGTCTCAGAGTTGGCTACACCCAGGCAGAGCCAGGCATGTTAACTCCCAATAAATCTGTTAGGGATAACATTGTTCACCCTAACTGTTTTAGGTGAAATACTA
>BLBF01000004.1:45849943-45874926 GCA_015471245.1 Laticauda colubrina | reverse complement strand
ATATATATATATATATATATATATATATATATATATATATATACACACACACACACACACACACACACACACACACACACATATATAAACTATAACTCTCCCAAAGTTTATATTACTACAAACTTTTAGTAAGTTCAATCAGTCCTTGCTGATCAAAGTTCCCTTCCAGCTGTCAGACATGATGGAAATGCACATTCTGGAAATCAATAGGCCTTCGTTCAAAGAAACCTAGAGGCATCCAGTCCTTTAAGAAGTTATAATACTATTGCTGCTGCTTGTTGTGGGCACATTCATTTCCCCCTCCCCTATACTATATCTATCTGGTCAAATGGCTTTTTCCCCCATGAAGAATAATTTTTGGAGCAAGTCTTGAGAAATAAGAATGCAGTTTTTTTGATAGGGCAGAGGGGATGGGGTGTTAATGTGGAGTCAGTGAAACAAGCAGAGATTAGTAGAGATTACATTCCCTGAGATCTCATTCTGACAAAAGGGATTTCTCATATGAGGCATGGGTTGATCATTTATTACACGTCCTATTAATGATTCTGAATGATCTAGAAATGAAATGATAGTTTGGAAAATTTTGAGGAGGAATTCAGTCATTCATCCAATGAGAAGCAAAAAAACACTTTGCAGGGAATAATTTGAGACAATCTAAAAGTCAGATAATCAATGCTGGAAGGAAAATCCATCTGATTCAGTTCAAAGTTGGGAGAAAGACACTGGAAATAACATGGAGGCAGAACCAACCAACACACACACACACACAGAGAGAGAGAGAGAGAGAGAGAGAAAGAGAGAGAGAGAGAGAGAGAGAGAGAGAAAGAGAGAGAGCGCATGTGGTTCTGGGACAGCTATCAAAATGACAAAAAGGGTGGATTTTTATACCTTTTTTATTTCTATGGGGTCATGTAGGGATCATGGCTGGCTCTCTCGGTAAAAGGGGAAATGTAAATCCTAGGTGTTTATCTGAGCTAATCTTGCCTAATTGCGTTGCTTGTCTGGAGTTTCTGTCTGACATAGTCTTTCTGAATGGATTACCAAATCTGCATTTCTATAATCTGGCCTCCTCAGTTTCTGCTTAGAGCAGGGAGACTAAACTGGTTTCTGCCACTCTTAGGTTTTTTCCCCATTTCTCTTTTAGGTGAAATATTCTATCCTGCCTTTTAAATATTCCTCAAAATATTTCATTCTCTAGGATGGTGGGTGGGTGCTTACTTTCTACACCAACATGAGTGTGCAAATAATAAATATGAATGAAAAAATAAAGAATGTCAGCAGGTGATTTTTAGTCACACCAATATGAACAAGCAAAAATGAAAACTCTAGGCCAGGTCTCCTATAAGTATAGCATAGCTTTCTGGAAATGAACAAGAGGAAAGAAATTTGTTTTCAGTTTATATCTGTGTATATGAAAATAAGAAGTTGGGGCTTACTCAGTGCAAATCAGACAACAAATCTATCAAAGGATTTGAAAATGTGGTTTGAGGTAGTTCAGATTTAATCCTGGGTTTAAATCTAAGCAAGATTCATTGTCTTATAGCAATTGTAATGAAACAGAGTAACCAATAGGACAAACCTGTTATGGAACAGCCATTAGTATTTCTCACGATGGGTGATAGTGAACATGTGAATTGTTGTAATAGGTAGTAAATCTGTGCTTTTATTTTAATCACGATGAGCCACTTATTGCAGCATGGCAGAAAGACATTTCTCAAATGTCACAGAAGTTGGAGTGAGTTTTAAAACGTTTCATAATTTAGAAATCATAATTCCAGAAGATTGCATCTGAACAGGTTTAACCCATTACAAAGAATTATAACAAAACCAGAAAAGAAATGAGCGCAGGGAGAGCATTTTATCGATTTCATATACTCTAGTCTGGGCCTTAATTTTTTGGGCAGTAAAAGCAAAGATTGAAGAACATGATACCGATATACACAAGATCCAAGCAATAGCAATGTTCATACAGGGAAAATGTTACGAATTTGTTTTCAGAGAGGCTTGGCTTGAGTGATCTCTGGGAATAAGTACCCAAAGAAAGATTTCTTGTGTTTGGACAATTTAGGTACAATATCCTTAGCCCTGGAGAACTGGATTCATCAAAGTAAAGTTTTGGGAGAAGAAAACTTAGTTGCATTAGGAACACTTATTTTCAATTGACTGTTTTTCATTCAGTAGCAGGCAATTTTATCTTTGCTGCAATCCTCCACCTATATATCTATTAGATTGGTCAGACAGCTTAGAGTTGGAGAGATTTAAAAAGATTACCTTGAAGGAGGTATGCAAGCTCCATTATCAAAGGCAACAAGGGATAAAACATTTGTTAAAATCTAAAATATCAAGATTATGTTTGAAAGAGGCACTCAGTCAGACATTAAATGAACTATAAGAAGGAGGACAAAGTACAGTACAATAAGGTTGGAAAATTTGGTTATTATTGGCCCTATCAATAAAAATAGTTTTAGACTTTCTATGGAGTTTGTTTGTTTCTTTCTTCGTTCAGTTTCTATAGCTCCTCCCCACCATCTCAATCAATATCTTTGGGTGGTTTATAATTCAAAAAAATACATTGCAATGAAAACTCTAAAAACATTTTAAAACACCAGAAATGAATAAAAACCATAAAAACATCTGAAACGAATATGATTGAAATCAACCGAGGTGATTGCTTAATGTGATCCAGCTAGTATAGTGATGGCAAACCTTTTGAGCTTGGTGTGTCAAATATTTGGAAATGCCTAACTTCTCTGCTCTCTCTCTCTCCCTTTTTCTCCCTCTCTCCCTCTCTCTCTCTTTCTCTCTCCCCCTCCCTTTCTCTCTGAAGTAGCTTCAGAGATTGTTGTCCTGTGCCCTCTGCAGCCTCTGAAACCTGCATATGAGCACAAAATCATCCTTATGCAACTTCTTGAGAGTCTGGTGGCTAGGTGAAAGCATATCCCAATCTCAGGTGGCATACAAAAATTGTGCAAGAGCTTTTGAAAACAGTTTTTGTTAAGAATTGGTGAATGTTTGTGTGTCATTCAAGATATCATGGTGTGTCAGCTTTGACACCGATGTCCTAGATTCACCATAACTTTCTTAGCAGTTGTGATGAGTTTAGTGAGTGTTAGCTTTGGTCATAAAGCTGATTACATTTTATTTTGTTTTTTGGGTTTTGGTCTATTTCTTGTTTAAAATGACTTTTGCATATCGTATGGTATACAAAAGATAATCAGCATACAGAATAGCCCTTTCCAACTAGTACAATGTTGAATTCCCAGATAACAAAATGATGGATTGGAGATTGTAGGGGATGTATGTCTAGAATATTTGGTCTGTAATGCTAAAAGAAGGTTGATACAGGATTTCACAGGAAGTATTAGCTAATTGGTATTTCTGATCTTCACATGAAATTGAAATTAAATAGTTTAGTATTGCTTTAATTTCTTTTGCCTTTTTACTGTTGTTAGCTGTATTCATTAAAATATTAAAATTAATCAGTTGTTAGCAACAGCCTCAGGAAAAATCCAATTAATTTCACAAACAAACATTCATGTTTTCAGTAACAAAGCAGCAATAGAAGCAGAACCCCGAGAAATTTAAAATGCCCATACCAGATGCTGAACCCCTCCAATATTGACAGAATTGGTATCCTTGGCAGCTAGGCATTACTGGAGACACCTGACTGATTTTCTCAATAAATTATTAACTGAAAGGAGTTGGAAGAATTTGCTGTGTTTTCCCAGCATGCATCTTTTTAAATATAATGAAGTAGCTAGGAAAAGTCCTTTAAGACCTGTGAACTTCAATTCAAATAGAATTCTGGGACTTGAAATCCACACAAGTTGCCAAGATTAAGAAATATTGATTTAGAGAATTCTTGTAGAAAAAGCATAGGTGTTTTCAGGGAATTTATGTCATTTTAAGAAATAAAGCCTTAAGTTTTCATGATGAGAGCCCAAATGCCTTCACCTCTGCCTCATGTGTGCCTAAATTTTACAGCAAAAATGCAATTGATACAAAGAATTATGAAAGCACTAGCATTTGAAAATGCATGCTTTTAAATGGATGATGAGATAGGAGAAATTTGAAAAAAATATATATGCATGCTATGTGAATATGTCCCAAGTAATGAGAACTGAAGAAGCTTCTTGGATGAGAAACTAAATGTCTTAAAGGAAAGAACAAAGGCCAGTTATCTTTTGAAAAGCACCTTTGGGACAACTATGACCTGGATGACTGAAAATCTCCATAGACATACATCCAAAGTAATATTTTCTTTTAACTAAGAAGATAAACTGGAATGTCCCCTTGAATTAGTGGATGTTTTGATAACATTTTTCAATGGCAATAAAACCAGCATGAAATGCCCAAGTAGGTGGGGGGGAGTCTTTGGTGTGTGTGTGTGTGTTTTTTGCAAGCTTGGCCTTTTTACAAGGCAAAGTCAAATCCATTTATTTTTTGGTAAACTTCTTCATGTGTTGGAAATTTTGAAATATATGATGAACCCCAAAGTAACTTGCTGAGAAATAGTGATGATAGGAAAAGTAACTGTGATCAAAAAAGTAATAGAAATAGTGCCTATTTCAGCTTCATTAACTGCAAGCATATAATATGTAGCATATATAGGATGAAACCTTGTTGACTTCAGAAACTGAGCCAACATTTGGAATTCCTTCTAGAATCCTGATGAATTTGTATGCACAACAGGATTATGCAGAATTCATAAACTTCACCATTTGTTGCTACTTTAGCAGAGATATGCATGGCAGTCTGCTTTCTCTCACATAGTCAGGTTTACTGACACCTAGCTCCAGGCAGCATTAAAATGTCTAATTATCTCCCAAGTCAATGGTAGCAATTTTCTGTTTTACAATCTTCCTAAATTTCCCCTTTCAATTTTGACGAGTGCTGAATACTGCCTTAACTCAGCTAGAAAAGTGGCGATGTCTGTTTACTTAATTGACTTGCTTACCCAATCCTCAATCTGCATAGCTAGGCTGTTGTCCTAAGGATAGGACAAATTGGGCTTGCGTAGTTTTACTGATTGTATTGAGGATGGAACATATTATGAAATATCCCATGGCTCCTACCATATCATATTTCCAAGATTCTTGGGGTTTTTTTTGTTTATGTGTTTTTGACAAAAATTCTCATTTCATATATCTATAAATTGTCATTAATGAATATGTTTTAAAAAAGTTGATCTGAGGAAAGATGGGGTTTTATTTCTTCTAAGCCAATAATGAGGTTGGCAATGGATCTGTTTTCTTTCTTCTAAGATTCACATTTAGTACAAATGTCTTCTACACCCAGATGCCATGTTGTGGGACTTTAGTGAAGTCGAGCTGATTAATGAATGGCTTCAGTTGAGTTTTGCAGAACATAGTTTACATTCCCATGGATATCTGCAGCCTTCAGTTTATCCCCTAAGCCCTTTGCCAACCACTGATTCATTTGCTTGCGAAAGCAATTTGATTCTACCTTATGAGGAAAGGGGAGAGAAAGACGACAGCATTCAAAAATTGGATGGGGAAAAAAATTAGATGGAAAAAATGTTTTTTTAAAGACAGTTCACAAAAAAAAAACTTAAACCATATTTATCTGATCTTGTAGTCCATTAAAATATGTGTCAGAAACTCTACCAATTGGTCTAAGCCCACTATTTTAAAAAAATACGAGAGAAGAATCACAAAGACATGATGCAGCTCAAAGGTCTAGAAGAATGAGATGGTTCTAATACATATATACACGTTGGACTTTAATTTTGTCACAAATAATTGATTGCACTGCTACAAACACTGTCTGGAATTCAAAAGAAAAAAGACAGGATCCTGCTAACTTTGATTTCTTGATGTAATTTTCAGATGCAAACTAATACCAAATTGAACTATTTTGGACAGTTCAGATATTCAGAGAACTCTGGAGTCAAAATCATCCAGATGCAAATTATAAGCAATGAATTATTTAGAATTCAGTGGTATTTACTTTTGAGTAACCATGCTCTACTGAATGTAACCATATAAAATTGGATGCATCAGCTCCATCATTTGCTCTCAAATTGCACCTAAAATCATACAAATAGCACAGCCTGAAGCTAGTGAATTATTTGAAAAAATAGGCATGATATTTGATCCATTTATATCATGTTTTATCAAACAACCATCTATTAAGAATAAAAACACCTTATTTTTACCAGTAGGAAACATTCTCAATTGTAAACACTGGCAAAATGACCTATGAGGACAAAGGAATTAACATTTAAAACATTTCAAAGAACCATTTAATTTGCATTTAAAAGACAGTTATTGTGAGTAATTATAAACTAATTAAATATTGATAATTGCAAGAGCCCCATTGTGATTTAGGCTGTATGAGCTATAGGAATAAATCCTATTATAACCTAATTCAAATTACGCCAGTAATAAATATGCAATTATATATTATTATTAAAATTTGTTTTTTTTTTTATTTATTTCCAAGGAACATTAAATAAATTAGAGATAATATATAGTAAATATATAAAACACAAAAATTATCAGTTATCTCACTTAGCGGCTACAGCAAATGAGATAGCAACTCTTTACTTTTTTGTATGACATTTATTTTCAGCTGGTTTAATCCTACATAAAATGACTTCTTTACTGGATAAATCTTTTTTAAAAATGAAAAAAATAACATTCTTAAGGCATGACATACAATCTTGAGACACACCAGCAATTGGCTCTTATTATTTAGAAGTGCCAGCTTCCTGATCACAGGCCAAATATTGCCAATCAGTGTCTCCTAATCAGTTCACAAGATTCTATCTCACTCCTGCCCTCCTCCTTCCAGTTTGAGAAGAGAAAGTTAATTTTAATCATCAGAGTTTTGCCTCAGTTTATAAGGCCTTAAATAATATCCACTGATTTCCATGAAAACTATTTTAAATCTTAATTGTAGGGAGATTAAAAAAAAAAAAAAGGAACAAGGAAAGGAAGGGCTATCTCACTCTAATGCTGTCATATCCCCTTTCCTTTAAAAATATCATCCATTTTCCTGCAAAGAAACCTTGAAATAGCTTTATTAGTGTCAATCAACTGACTTTTTTTAAAGCTTAATTCACTACACTGGAGGGGAACACCATCTCCCCAATTCTGTGATCCTTTTCTTGAAAAATAGTCCTTGTGATGTAGACTCCATGTAAATAGAGGCCTAATTTTCACATATGAGAGTTGAGGCAGGTTTTGGAGAGTACATGCATGTATGTGTAGGAATCAAATCTATAGATGTGTGTATGTGGGGTTGGGATTGTGTGCATGCACAGTCATTTGGCTACATCAGGGGTGTCAAACTCACATCATAATGGCGGCTTCATGTGATGTATCAAGGCTTTTTTCCCCTTCACTAAACCGGGCATGGGTGTGGCCAGCATGTGCCTGTGGGCCACATTTGACAGCCCTCAGCGACATGGTCAAATTCTAATGGTTCCATTTTGGCTTCTGCCTATTTCACTCTTAGTTGTGAGTTCCCAGTTCAGCAGAAAAAAAAAAGCATAGGAAAAAATATTTTTCCTTTTACACATATCATACTCCTGAACCACTCCTATCCCAGCGAGATGAAACCACAGGAAAGGAGAACCACCTCTGTATGGTGCCCATAATCCATGCAGCTGACACAAAAGGTATTGAAACCTACTGAAAGATAATGAAGCACATTAGATGATCGCACTGATCCCAACCCACCCTTTGCAACAAGGTCATCTAGAAATACAACCAATGCTGTCACTAAATCATATCAGGTGATATCACATTCACAAAAACTGAACTCTTCAAGCCTTTTAAGAATAAACTCATAATTTACTTGGGCTTTTTTATCAAATAGATTTTCTTTGTGGTGTATTCAGATTATATCTTGGTTGCAAGCAGCAACCAGCATTAGCTATTTCATTCTGATACTTATTTTTATTCAGGGTCAGCAAGACACATCTACTACAACTAGTCCCCTGTTCACTAAAGGCACTGGGAATGGAGGATGCTGACTCATCATTTGTTTGATCTCTAGGACTGATGGACTCACAGCAACACAATCTATTTGTATGTTGTAGCCAGCTGAGTGCTTTTCACATGTTCACAAAGCTGGATGCCAGTCTTTCAAATCCTTTATGTCCCCTGGGGAATATAGAGTTAGGAGAAAGAGGGATGACACAGCATAATTAGAAATTAATTTTGCTTGGATATGTCTGCAAGTACAAATATAAGGAAGCACACACACACACACAGGGGTGGGATTCTACAGGTTCGCACCTATTTGCTAGAACCAATTGTTGATATTCTAAGCAGTTTGGAGAACCCATTGTTAGAAGAAATTACTGGCCTAATCCTGTAAGGAAGGCAGGAAGGAAACATTCTGGTATTGCTTACAGAAACTGCCTCTCCATTAACCCTTATTACATTCTTGGCAGGACTAGACTTCCTGTCTCAAAAAGTTCTCTGGAATTTTTTCCCCTCCTTTGCTGGTACTTTGCTTGTGTGGAATGACCATTCAAAGTTACAATGGCACTGAAAAAAGTGACTTATGACCATTTTTCACACTTACGACTGTTGCAGCATCCCCACAATCATGAGAGGCCAGTCTCGATGTGAGTGCTATTGAATTGGCCACACCCAGCCAATAACATGACCACCAAGCCATGTCCACCCAGTCACCTGCCCACCAAGCCATGCCCACCACCAAAGCCACACCCACAGAACCGGCTGTTAAAAAAATTTGAATCCATCCCTGCACACACACATACACACACACAAGCTCAGTACATATTTTATTTAATATACTAGGTTCTAATAGAGCAAGGGAGTACACACTTGTTGCAATGTGTATTATACATACAAACGAGGGGAGACTAAAGTCATGATAAAAGACAGGACAGAAAAATATCCAAGTACAGTAGGATTGCTCTTGGGTCATCTTGGGTACATTTCTCAATGTAAAGATTCAGATAAAAATATAACAGTTATTATTCTACTGTAGAAGAATTTAAGAGTCAATAATAATTAAACATATGCATGAATACTGTGTGTGTGTTCTACAAAGCACATTTCAAGTACAGACTTTTCAACTTGGCATGTTAAATACTTTTTTTTTCAAAGTATATTAATCTCTGTAAGCTTCTTCCTTATTAATATGCAGGAAGCTCCAAAGTATTGTTTTCTCTTCACAGTGCTCAGCACTAGGAAGGCACTTGCCCTTGTCTAATCACATCTGTAAATAAGCAAATATTGGCGAGAACTCATAAAACCTTATTATCCCTTCAGACAAATTATGTCCAATTCAGTGGCCACTGTTCCCATTTATAAATATGAATCTCAAATCACACATACACATTGCTTTGGGGTATACCGAACAGACTTTCTCCTAAAATGTAAGTCAACTACTTAGCCTGCATAGAGAACTAGCATAATGTAAGGATTATGCTTACAGGAAGGAACTGTTTTAAAGAGTTTTCCAGAAAAAGCTTAATGTGTCTACAAAGATGTATTCACAATGCTTTGATATTGCAGGACAAGAAATATCATTATAAATCTGGGGTTGAGGTATTTGGGTGCTATCTTGCAAAAAAAAAAAAAGACAATTATGGGGCAACAGTGATTGAAATGGAAGGGTGTGACAGACTTTCTATCCAAACAGCACAAATAAATGCATATCTACAAGAAAGAGAATATCTAAAGGTGTTTTAAAACAGCCTTCAATCAATCAATTCCAACTTTTCAGGAAAAAAAAAATCTTGTGAAGTTGGAAATGATTGATTGAACCTTTTTTTCTTTAGTTCCACAAACTTTTGTTTCCCTGCACATGATGGTGAGAAACATGACAGAGAAATGCGATGGAGATGGAAATCAGGTAGACAAAGAAATGCTTGGAGGAAGTGAGGGCATTTGGAGCTCCAGGCACTGAAACTCTTCTCTCTCTCCAACAGTTGCACAAGCGGAGGGAAGGCTGACACCTACTGGCACTTAAACATGGCAGAATTCCAGCTCTGGAATGTCTGCTTGGTTCAGCACCCTTCCTGACCCTCTGGTGTTCCTCTGGCGCTTTAACTCTGGGTAGCCACTTATGCACAGGGCCCACTCCTGCCACCTGAGACAGTTTTTGCCTGATTTCTGAATTTTGGGTAAGAAAAGTGGAGGGGGGACATGTCCTATACATGGGTGCATCTTATAGATGGAAAAATATGGTAGGTAAGAGCAGGGATCTCTCACATGCCCTACAGACACAATGGAATGTAACTTGTACTAACATTACCAGCACTCTGGCAAAACTCACAGATCAGATGAAAGCTTTATATTTTGTCGGCCAATAGAGTCCCAACCAATTCAGTTAAAATAGATGTAAAGCCTATTCATGTATTTTAATGTTTTTAATAATTATCAATTATTTTAGAATGTATTATTTGTTGTATGAGGCCCAAAGTCACTTCTTTGTAAGATCGGAGGCTATGTAAATTAGATAAATGAAATGAAACTATTCTGATTGTTTTAGATAAAATTATTCAAGGAATAGAGAAAAAGATGATATCCAAATTGTACAATTTTCTTTTGAACTTTAAGATGGAAGAAGAAGTAGACAAAGAAATGATGATATATTATGTAGGACATAAATAGAATTGGAATATTGGGAAAGAATGTGGGGAGGAAATTATAGATTAATGCTAGCTACAGCATATAAAGAAAATACATGCAAAATGTTTTATAGGTGACACTTAACCCCCACCAGATTGGCAAAGATGTTTGTAAACCAAAACCCAGAATGCTGGAAATGTAAGAACAAACAGGGTACATACTGTGATGAACTTGCTTGGAAGCAAAAAAATATTTGAGCAAGAACTGAAAGTGGTTAGAAGAAATAGTGAGACAAAAATTTGAATTTCAACCAGAACTGTTCATGCTAGGCATAATTCAGGAACAATGTAGTAAAACAGACAGATATATTATTTTACATATAACAACTGCTGCTAGGATTACATACGCACAGCACTGGAAACAGGGAGATATATCACAAGAGGGAGCAGTGATAAGAAAAATTCTAGACTAAGAAGAAATGGACAGTCTGACTCTAGAATTAAAAGATAGAGAGGAATCGATACATTATTCAATCTAGGATGCTTGGTATATATGGTTTGAAAATAGAAAAAAATGAATAATGTAATTAATGAAAGAATATGAAGCTTTATGTACTGAATATAAAATTAGCAGAAAATGTACTGTGTATATGGGTATAAGCAAGGAGTAAGGAATAGAGAATTAATAGAAAAAGTAATATGTAATAATTGCAATGTAATAGAAAATACTACATGTGTTCAAATGTATAAACATTGGAACATCAAATTTCTTTCATTTGATATCCATTTTCCCTGATTGGTATCACTGAATTTAGTTATTAAAATCAGGCTCTGCTCTGAATTTTGCTTCTAAAGAGATTACATGTTTTTCTGTCCCTAAAATTTTGCCTGTTATAATGATTGAGTTGACTCCCAAGGTAACTAGAAAACTTTCTATGAACTTGAGGTTTATACAGTATGGTTTGCCATTATGGATACAGGGAAGAATAGAGTCCCTAGATGATTTCTTGTTTTATGCTCTATTTATTAATTTTTGTCAGATCAAATCACAAAGGCATTAGATGGTAAGGAAAGTACATGAAAATGCAAGTCTAATATAACCAAATGTTTCCAATGGGAATTTGATCCATATCTGTCCCTATTAAAACCGTGCTTAGGAAAGTATGAAAGGATATACATACAAGAATGATCTGGAAACTTTCATTTTGTTTTTACTGAATCAAAGGGTCTGTAAGAAAAAGAAAAGTTATATCTATAAATTTATTTAAAACTAACATTTATATATAAAAGGGAAATGAAAACAATGAGCTAAATTAAAGCAAAAATAATAATAATCCCTTATTTATTTTTGAAGTTGAATGGCTAACACTAAAAGAAGGCCTTTTAAAGGCCCGGTCCCACTGGCCGATGGACGCAAAATGTATGCATAAAGGATACAGCGGACGAGCAAAATTTCGGGGGTGGCTCCATCCGTTGTCATCCCCTCCAAAAATTGGTGAAAATTTGCATAAACAGAATGGAAAAGAACAGAGAAGAACGGACGTGGGTAGTATGTAGCGGGGATGTTAAACGGATGTTCATAGGAAGATTAGTGGATGACAGCAGATGGAAGCGGATGACACATCTGAAGGGGTTCCGGGGGATAATTGCAAAGCGGACGCATAGCGGAAGGGGCGGATGCATAGCGGATGAAGCAGATGCATCATGGATGCCGCACGGATGTATATCAGATGCAAAGCATTCACTGTGCATGTGGGGAGTATGAATTGTGTCAGCTCCATGGATATAAAAGGATGCACCACGCATGCAGTCAGAATACAGGGGAAAAACGTGCTGCCACATACATCTAGCAGGAACATCATGGTTCGTCAGTCAGGCAAGAAGAGGAAGCCCATGCCTACTTGTTCCAGCCCTGGCAAGAATGCCAGAACCAGCATCCCACCCCCTGGCACTGACTCTGAAGCTGCTGCTTCTGCTTCTGTTGCTGTGGTGGACCAGCCCCAAGGCCCTCAAAGCCCTGCTGCTGAAGGCCCTGCTGCTCAAGCCCCTGAAGGCCCTGCTGCTCAAGCCCCTGAAGGCCCTGCTGCTCAAGCCCCTGAAGGCCCTACTGCTCAAGCCCCTGAAGGCCCTGCTGAAGCCCCTGCCAGAGGGAGGAAGAGGCAAGGGAAGCAGAAGGGAGAGAGGAAACAGTACACTGTTTCCGAGGAGCATGAGGATGAGGTGCTGGAATGGCTGAGGGAGAACGAGTACCTCTGGAGAAAGGGCCACAGACTGTATCAGGACACCAAGAAGAAGCAGGCAGCTTGGAGAGACAAGGCAGAGAGCTTGGGGTACACTGCAGAAGTACTCCTTGGATGGTGGAAGCACATGCACACCTGGTATGGCAAGCTACACCTCAAGAAATCCGGGCAGGCTGCTGTCAAGCTCACTGACCGGGAGATGTACGTCATGGCCAAGTGCAGTTTCCTGGAGGGTGAGATCCGCCACTGAGGAGCAGCCCCTCTGAGACCCCTCTCCCTCAGACAGCCCACAGACAGCCAGTCCTCTTCCAGCCAGGAGCCAGCTACCCTGTCCAGGCAGGTGTCTTCAGAGGGCCCCACGGCAGAGACCCCCCCGACAGTTGCACTCCCCATGCTGGCAGACTTGGAGGATCCCGTGGGGGATGACGCCCTGCTATTACAAATGGAGGAAGAAGCAGCAGCCACCAGAGTTCAACCCACCCCCACCCTCACACCTAGCTCCACAGGACGCAGGCAGAGAGGCAGACTAGAGGGCCAGGACCACAGTGTGCTGTTGGAGATCAGGGACACAGTGAAGACCAGCATAGAACTTCTCTCTCAGCTGGTCCAAAGCGACATACCATCCTCGGGCGGGAAGCCCTTCATCACCTAAGTGAGCCAGACCCTGAGGGACCTGCCCAAGGCCCAGTATCAGGTGATGAAGCAGAAGATCACAGCACTTCTGCACAATCCTCCAGGCCCAGCTGAACCTGCTGCGACCCAGTCCAGGTCTGCTCCTCCACCCCAGGCAATGTCACAGCCCTTCCACGGCTTTCAACAGCCCCTCACCTACTAAGGCTACGACTACCAGGATTTCCCACAGCAGAAGCATAACTTCCCAGTCCAGGCCCAGGTTCATCACACACCACAGATGCCAGTCCTCACCCAGCTGCAGACCAGACAGCCCCACTACACTCATCCTTCCTCCACCCCACAGCCAAGCCCATCAACTGTCATCAGTATTGGGCCTGACATCTCAAGTCCTTGATGAGGGGCCTCTCAACCTCACGGGACTGAGTCAGCTCTCGGACAGCTTCCTGAACACACCATCCCCTGTTGTACCCTCGGGGCTAAGCACCCCAATGGTGCCTCAGACCAGCACTCAAGCCACAGCCACCTCCACAGTCCCTGCCCGCTAAATAGCTGAGACCATGGAGATGACTCAGAGTGACTGAGAATAGTGTCAGAGACTGAGTTGTGCTTGTTAAGTTTATCTTTGCTTAAGACACTTTACTTGGTTCATTTTGCTTATTTAATAAAGTCATAAAGTTAAGAAAGTTAATAAAGGTTATCTTTGCTTAAGACACTTGGTTCATTTTTTTTTTTACTTAATAAAGTGTTGGTGAAAACTTTGAAAAAATGATTAAGCCTTTGCATGCTTATGGGATAGATAAGGATAGTTGTGGGATAGATAAACCTCCAGTGCAAGCCTAGTAGGACTGTATGGTCCACTATCCCAACTGCTACACATGTGGACCTTTATTATCAATAATAATTTATTCATTGATCAACACATTTTAAAATAAACAAAGCTATTTATTAATGCCCTATTCATTGTAGGACCACTCAACATACATGCATAATCTCATCAGTGTTATGTGACAGGCTCAAGGAAGCATCCATGAAGCATCTACCATCCTGTCTTGCCACTCCACTGCTCCAGCTGGGGAGTTTCACCAGTGTCTCAGTAGGTTGCGCTGCTTCTTCACTTCACATGAAGCTCTGTTGGGGCCTTGTTCATCCACAGTGTCTATCAGGTTACGTCCTTGCCTCCATTCACCAGGCTCCATGTTCCCATTCCCTTGTTGACAGTCAACAAGTCTGTTCTGCAACACTGGGTAGCGGGTGTGCATGAGATTGTGCAGGATGCAGCAATGGTCCTTCCACGATGCTCCTCACAGTCTCTGCATGGTGGTGAGAAGTATCTGGTACTTGTTGGCCAGGATGCCAAAGGCGTTCTCCACTACCCGTCTTGCCCTGGACAGCCTGTAGTTGAAGATCCTCTCTTCATGGGTGAGTTATCTTGAAATGTATGGCTTTATGAGGTAGGTTCTGAGGGAGAATGCGTCATCATCCACAATGAAGTAGGGCACATCTTGTGTGTCATTGGGTAGGGGGTCTGGATCTGGAAAACCCATGATGAGGTTGCATTCCAGCCCATCCTTGAGGATACCTGGCCATCTGAAGCTGACCCGTTGCCTGAAGCATCGATGTAGATGAACTTGTAGTTAGCATCGACCATGGCAAAGAGGATGATACTGAAGAAGCCCTTTTAGTTGTGATAAGAGGACCCTGAGTTGGCTGGAGCTTTTCAGGCCACGTGCTTCCCATCTATAGCTCCAACGGTGTGGGGAAAGTTCCACCTCTGATACCACTCTTCTGCATATTTTCTCCAGCCTTCTTCAGTGGTGGGGCACTTGAGGAGCTCCTCCAGGTATTCTTCAATGATGGCCTGCACCATTTCTCTGACCACTTTGCTGATGCTGTTGTGTGGCACCCTCCACTCATACTGCATGTTTCTGTATGTGGTTCCAGAGGTCAGGTGCCACAGAGTCAGTGCCACCTTCAGTCCAGGGTCCAGGTTGGGACGGAAGTTGGTGCTACGCTTGGTCAATCTGGGACTGAGACACTCTACAAGTTCATCAAACATGGCTGGTGGCATCCTCATGAAGTGATGGAATGCACGAGGGTCTTCATTCCTCAGCTCCACCATCAACTGGTCATACAGTCCAAACTCCATTCTTCTCACGATCCATCCTCAGACCCATATAGCTCTTGGACTTCTCCTTCTGTATAAAAGTTGAAACAGTCTGAACAGGTTTTGGTTCTGGTGATGAATGAGCGCAGCTATCATATGGACTGTGTCATCATCCATGGTGGAGAACAATTGATGATGTTGAAGACCAAGACCAAGGGTGAAGAGGTCCACAGCTGCTGGACTCATACTGAGATCCAGATGATTTTCTCCCCCTTTTTATAGGAAATATTGGTTGTCTGCTAGGTGTCCTTCTACATACTCTAGACATACCCCAGACATCCTAAATATATGAGATACATCCCAGATACAAACGTTTTGTCCATTTTTAATCCTTTATATATGAGATACATACACTTACATCCTTTCTATTTCCACGCTACTAATGCTGTGTAGACGTTCCGTGCACCTTTTGTTTCCTCCCTCTTTCCATTTTCAGCTGCAGCGGATGTGAGTTGAGGGGTTGGCCAGAGGATGCAGAGAGGATACAGCGGATGTTTAACGGATGAAAATGGACATAGAACGTTTGTTGCCTGTATATGTTGCGGATGTACATCGTACGTGGTGGAAAGTTCATCCGTTCACAAAGTTTTGTGCAGCTCAAAATTTCTTGCACGGATGAAATCGCAGTGGACGGATGCTCGAGGGATAGAGCGTATGAAATACATATGCAATGAGTACACAATGGATGTATAGCGTTTTCCAACGGATGGCAAGCTTTTTAAAACATTTTACATCCTCTTTCCATCCATAAGTGCAGTGGGACCAGGCCTTAACATCCAAGATTTTGCATTTAGATAAAAATGTGTATTTGAGAAAGAGAGTACACGGCATAATATCTGTAAAGATATACTAAGGTGAATGACACACAGCATTCAGTTATTTTCCTTGCAAAATTTAGAAAATAGATGTGCGTAATTTTCATTTGGTGATATCAGAGTGATTTCAAAAGACTAACCTGAGGCAGTTTATAACTGCTTTCACATCAAAACAGAATGAAAGGATGCAGTCATATTTCAAGTATGCCAAATAGATTCATGCAATAGAGAATCAAAATAATAGCAACTTGAAGCTGCATCTTCAAGGATCATTTCCTTCTTGCTCTCTGTTCAAATGATGGCTTTCTTATTCTCTTTCAGTTCTGTGAGAGGGAGATAGGCAGGCAGGCTGGCAGGCAGGCAGGCATAAAGTAATGGTAGAAATAATATGCCAGCAGCAATGCAAGCAACAAAATAAAGCAGAGTATCAAAAAGCTTGTGCATATTGCAGATTATTTTTCAAAACAATTTCCATCTATGTTTGACAATGTACCTTTTTAATAGAATGCATCATGTCCCATAATGTTCTAGTGCCTTTTCAGGAATCGCTAGCAGTAAGGATGAGCCCTGCACTTGTACAGTATAGTGCACACCAAAATGCATATAACAGATTTTTTTTAAAGAAATCCAAACAGAAAGTTAAAAAATAACAGAAATTTTCCTAAATTGAGACATATTCTTGCAATCTCTAATCTTTCCAGAGTAAGGAAGGTGTAAAATCAAGAGATTTATGCAGGCTTTGTCCACGGTCTGGTTTGCAGTGGTCTGTCTTTCTGCAGCTAGTTTGCTGGTCTTTGAAAAAGCCCTGTTTTTATAAGTGCTGGGCAGAAGCTACAGTATCTAACACTTTTCCTTCTAGACTGGGCACATTTTCCTTCAAGTCCTAGTACTCGTAGAGTGTACAAGGTGGACAAAGCATTTGATACTTTGATATGAGCTTTCTTGCAAGCTATAGCCACCATGCAGGAAATGCTAAAAAAAAAATCTAATGTGTAGATTCTGTTTCAAGAGGATTGGTTCAGGTTGCACTTATGGAACCTTCCAATTAAAAAAAAAAAACCATCAACAGCTTCAGGACATTTTCCATCCCTAGCTTCCAAGTTCATAGAATTTTCTGGCATGCCAAGACTTCCAGGGAAGAAATGACAAACTGAAAAGAAGGGTTCATAAAAAGCAGAACACAACTGTGGCAGAATGAAGACCCTGCAAGTGGACTGGCTGTTCGTAATTCATCTCTGGACAAGGCAAGGCCTTGAGACTGCCAAGAAGTGCTTCAGACGGTTGCTCCTCATGAGAAGGCCACAATACAGTGTTTTTTTTGTTGGATTCAGAGCTCTGGATGAGGAAGAAAGAGCAGTCTTGCTGAAACCGTAGTTGGTGCCTTTAAAGGGGTGTTGGATTCAAATACCATCTTTTTTAATTATTTTCAGATATTGCTTGTTAAATGCTTTTCAGCTATTAGGAACTTTTGAATAAACCTGATTTGCAGCAATGATTGAGTTTCCTTAGTTTTTAGCAATAACATTTTTAAATACCAGTTTAAGAACTAAAAATCTGGAATAAGTAAGTATAATATGTAAATCTGCATGAGTAAAACTCTGACTTTAGAAAGTTATTAATGGACTAAGGGTCTAGACAAATTTAAAATAAGATTCTGGAATTAATTATAAAAAAAGAATCCTTACCATGAAAAAATGCTTTTGTTTCAAATTCTTAATAAAAACAATAATAAGATAAAGAGTTTAAAAATAGACACTAGAGAAAACTAGAAAGAACTAAAGGCTGTGATTAAGGGAGAAAAATACTCAAACTCAACTTACAAATACAAAATGAAGGAAAATATTTTGGACATATTGAAGGACATTTTTGAACAACAGACCCAGAGATTAATTTTAAAAGTGTCTGCCACTATGTTTACAATAAGCTATGGAAAAAGAACAAGTATTACCTGACCTGACTGAGACAGATTTGGAATTAGATTAAAAAGCTATAAGAATGACATGGAAAAATATGTTGCAGTGGACATACAAAAGAAACCAGATAATAATGTCTTAATAATTAAAAAGGATATACAAATAACAACCAAGAGAGTGACCTGAATAGTTTTCCTATATAGGATTGGAAGAGACATATTAAAGCTTTGAATAATTTTGTGAGAAAGGACAGAGAAAAATAAAAACAAATCAAATTCTAGGATGTTACTTGAAGATACTAAAGATCAACACTGTTAAAAGTAAAAGGAAGGAGTGTAAAGATGGCTTATTTGATCAAGCTTTTGTTATCTTTTGTAACAAGGCACTTTCGCTGGCATTAGGACTGATGATGAGGTTTATGGATTTATTTATATATGAGCTATGACAAGAAGTGCTCATTTGTTATATTTAAAGAGAAAGTGGTAAGTTATTAAACTTTATAGTTATGATGAAGGGAGAAATCAATTCTTCATATATTTCCTATTTATTGTATCTTGGTTTCTCTTTCTTTTCTAGTTTTCTCTTTCTTTCTAGTTTTTTCTTTTTTGAACTGTCCTTTTTTCCTTTTTTCTTTTCTTTTTTAAATTTTTATTAGTTTTTCTTGTAAATTTTAATTTTTAGTAAAATAACTGATCAAGAACTTTCTTGGATGAGAGAAGGGAAAATGTAAGGGCATATATGAGTTTGTGTGAACCCAAATCCCCATTCATCATTATATATTTAGTCACTTTTGCTGCAAGGAACCACTGAACGGAACTGGGTTTATTTCATTTTCCTCAGTATGCCTGTTTTTATTCTGATTTTTTTCCTATTTAAAACTGTTTTGTACATTCAATTGTTAAACTGAATATTTATTTCAACCAATTAATTGCATTTTTAAAGAACCATGATTAGGTTTGTAATTGTTTAGCAGAATAAGGTTGAAACTTTCCATTTCCCTGACATTTCCCATTTGATGATCAAGTCTGTCAGCACATTTAGTTTGATTCCAATTTCCAAACTGCCAAGATGTACCTTAAAGTTATAAATAATAAAATATTTAGTTTTGAGGGCAATGTTAAATTTATTCTGGTAACATTATACACAAATCGTGTGGAATACCGCATAATCTTTCTCCTGTCTTCTGAATGAACTAAATTCTTCCAAGAAAATCAACCAAAATATAATTCATTTACAGTATCAAAAAAGTACATCAATTTTAATGGTTCTATGAACTGGGTTGAAGTCATGAGGATTTATTCCGCTTTTTAAATTGTCAAGCTGTAATTTCTATGATCACAAAACTATTAACTGGGCCTCTGAAGAAATATGTGTTGCCATTCTTTTTTTTTTTTTTAGTTCAAGGCTAATTCTTTTTTGTTTTTTCATTTATATAAAATAAATATAAATATATAGTTGTTATTTTAAAATGTTTCCCATTGGTCTTAAACAATGCATTGAAATGACTTTTGTAAGACCAGTTGAAATCAATGAAAAAAATCTGTTCTAATCCTGCTAACATTTTTTGAGATGGAGAGACGAAAGAGCAATAAGACCTTGGAATAGCAAGTTTGTAGCATATTTATTTATGGTAACTCCTTGTGCTGTTTGGCAGAAAAACAAGCTCTTTCATTATGAGTAAATAAATAAAAAATGAGGAAAAAAAATCTCAGTCCTAATGAGAAGAATGTTTGCAAGGTTAGTGACCCCAATTCCAAACAAAACATAATGAGGGAAAAAGCTCAAAATCTTTATTCATTCTATGAGATCAATTCAAATCAGGCCCAGGTTTCCACATAACATTATAGGAAAACTGTACTGATACTGTGATGACCCATAGTCTCTCAAAATAACCCAAAACCTAAAACATATATTAAAGTCTGGTAAAGCCTTCAACCTAACTTCACTCTTTTATTAGGCACATTAAAGTCACAAAAGTAAATAAGGAGGCAAACAGAAAACCAAAACAAACCGCATTGATGAAAGCTCTGAAGCAAGCTGAGATAACTAATTATAAACTCCAGGAAAATAGCCAAGAAAAGTCCATGGGAAGAATGCCAGCAAAGATAAACCTCCTTCAAGATGAACACTAATTGACTTCAGTGATTCTAACTGCGTAGTTGCAAACTTATATACATAGCTCCCACCTGCAAGCCAGGAGGAGCATCATGGTAATTTCCTCTTGAGACCTCACTTTTCCCTGATCCTCTCCTCCCTGCATGACCTAGGATGGATAGGGGATGGGTCAGGATCCTCCTCTGACTGCTCAGCCAGCCTCTGCCCTTCCCCAGCCTCCTCCACCACCTCTGGAGCCACACTCCCACTCCCTGTTGGCTGTTCCTCCATTTATTTATTTATTTATTTGATTTGTCAATTGCTTACAGGATAATAGGTATAAGTATATACATAGTTATGAATACATGAAATGGTACATATAAGAAAAAATAAAAGAAACAATAGGACAGGGACGGTAGGCATGTTGGTACGCTTATGCACACTCCATACAGACCTCTTAAGAAAGGGGTGAGGTCAATAGTAGACAGTCTAAGGTTAAAGTTTTTGAGGTTTGGGGAAGAAACTATAGAGTCAGGTAGAGTATTTCAGACATTGACCACTTTGTTGCTAAAGTCGTATTTCCTGAAATCAAGTTTCGTGTGGTTAACCTTGAGTGTGTATCTATTGTTTGCTCTTGTATTGTTATGGTTGAAGCTGAAGTATTCATTGACAGGTGGGACATTGCAATGTATGATTTTATATATTATACTTAGATCAGACTGAAGACGGCATAATTCAAGGTTTTCTAGGTCTAGAATTTCAAGTCTGGTGGCATAAGGTATTCTACAATGAGTAGAAGAGTGGGAACTCTTCTTGTGAAATATTTCTGGACTTTCTCAACTGTGCTAAAATCAGATACATAATGTGGGTTCCAGACTGATGAGCTGGATTTGAGGATTGATCTAGCAAATGTTTTGGATGCTCTAGTTAGTAGGGTGATATTACTGATCAGAGTAATCAGAGAAATCAGAGAAAAAGCTACATAGGATTAGTTAACAACTCTTCATGCCTTTTTGGCTATGTACTTATAGTGGGCTCTAGCACTTAGATCATTAGAGATGAGTATTCCAAGGTTCTTTACAGCAGGAGTCCCCAACCACCAGGCCCTGGACTGGTACCGGTCCATAGATCATTTTGTACCGGGCTGCAAAGAATGAATAATTGTGATTAAAATATATATAAAAATATGTTTTTTAGTAAAGAAATAGTAAAGAAGCCCTTTACTATTGGGAAAGAATTGATTTTGCCGGTCTTTGAAAAAGTGTTTCTGCGTGAAACTGGTCCCTGGTACAAAAAAGGTTGGGGACCACTGCTTTACAGAGCTTGGATCATCAACAAGATCTTGACTGTTCAGCTTGTATTTTATTTTCTGTTTTTTTTTTCCAATATGGAAGACAAAAACATTTATTTGTTGAGATTTGAAGTTGCTATTTGTTTGACCATTCTGATACATAGTCAAGATCTTTTTGAAGGGTAACAGTATTGTCTGTGGTATTGAACAGCTTTACATCTTCAGCGAAAAGAATGCAGTTGCTCTTGATATGATCACAGAGGTCATTTATATAGAGTATGAAGAGAGTTGGTCCTAGAACACTGCCTTGGGGGACACCACTATTGACAGGTACAGAATTTGATAGGACACTCCCAATTTTGACCATTTGTTGTCTGTTTAACAGGAATGCTCCTATCCAGTTATGCAGGTGTCTAAAGATATCATAAAAATTTAGTTTTAGGAGTAGTTTGTCATGTACCACTGAATCAAAGGCTTTACAGACGTCTATGGAGATTGCGTCTATTGCTTTGCCCTGATCGAGTTGTGTAGTCCAAATGTTTTTGCAGTGTAAGAGTTGCAGATTACAGGATAGTTTTTTCCTGAAACCAAATTGTTTATTGGAGAGTAGGTTGTTTGTTTCTAAGTGGAGGATGATGGATTCGTTAATAATTGATTTCATGACTCTATAGTTGATGCAGTATAAAGAGATTGGTCTGAAATTTTCAACTAGGCTGGAGTCTCCCTTTCTGAAAATGGGGATGACCATGGCTTGTGACCATAGTTTTGGCAAGGAGCTGGTCCTGAAAGATTTTTCAAAGATTATGCTTAGAGGTTCGGCTATGGCAGTGGATAGCTTTTTAAAGAAGTAGGCACATATTCCGTCCGGTCCAATAGATAGAGATGGTTTTAGATTGCATAGTGCTTTTTCACCATTGTCTTCTGTAAAATCAATATGTATTATATTATTATAGTTATCTGTGGTTTGATGAGGAAATACTGGACATGATCCATTGCTATTTACAAATACTGTGCCAAAGAATGTGTTAAAGAGGTTGGCTTTAATAATGTCATCATTGCAGTCTTTACCATTAGGTCCTTTCAGGGATGGGATGGACCTTGAGTCTTTTAGTTTGTTGTTTACAAAATTGTAGAAAGCGCGAGTGGAATTAGTCCATTGAAGACTTTTCTCTTGTTTAATGTGTTAATTGCTGCATTCAGTCTTTATCTGGTGGCATAAATTTTTGTACCGGCTTTTGAAATTGGCAATGTGATCAGATTTATTTTTCCGCCAGAGTGATCTCTTTTTGGATTGAAGTTTCCTTATTGTTATGGGTAATCTGTTTTTGTTGTTGTTTTTTGGGGAGTTGTTGTTGGTACATATAGTTTGTTGACTCTTTTGACTTCAAGTAAAAATATGTTGTAATGGTCTTCAACAGTATTGCATCCAGTGAATAGAGATTGCCAATCAAGGGATGAGAGATCATTGTCTATAAGATCATAGTTGCCTTTTTTGAAGTTATAATTGGGGATCTTCTTCAGAGTCAGTCTCC
The DNA here is from genome assembly GCA_015471245.1 of Laticauda colubrina. Classification (NCBI taxonomy): domain Eukaryota; kingdom Metazoa; phylum Chordata; class Lepidosauria; order Squamata; family Elapidae; genus Laticauda; species Laticauda colubrina. Next base: position 45,851,665 of record BLBF01000004.1, on the reverse strand, counting down.
ACCAGGGGCATGACAGATACAGTCACATGCTATCTATAAAAAGTATCAAATAGTTTACATTTAAGTTTAAATATCCTGAATACTGTGCTGGTTCTCACTGAAAAGACACTTAGAACAGACAGTATTTGTGTTTGTGTAAAGTGCAAGGCTATTATTGGTACAATGTCTGATTTTATTTCAGACAAGGGCATAAACTTCCTTGAATAAGATGAGACTTGAATTACCTTGAGCTAATATTTAAATCAGCGTGAACCAATTTATTACTTGTAAGTAGAAAGAATTTCTCCAACTTTCTAGCTTATTATTTGAATCCTTCCTTCCTTCTTTCCTTTCTTTCTTCCTTCCTTCCTTCCTTTCTTCCTTCCCTCCCTCCCTCTGTCCTTCCCTTACTTAGCTTAAATCTGTAGAAGAATCTTACAAGCAACTTTATTACTCTTAATTAGAGCAAAAAGAAAAACTCAGAGTCTTAGAGTCGAGTCAAGCAGTCAAAAGAGTTTAATTTGAGAGCCCCACATATTCCTTGTCCAGCACAACAAATGGAAGCATTGATCCTTGAGATTAGTTTCCCCCCAATTTAAATCAGTTAAATGCATGCCAAGTAGGGTGTTTTATAGTACAAGTGCTAATAAACTTAACAAACAAAAACTGTCTAGAAGAGGAAAATATCATTTAGGTAATATCTGAAGTCAGGTAGATAACATACTTGCTAAAACCAAGGAAAAAATGAGTTTTTGATTAAGAGATTGGACAACCATTTGTCTGAAATGATATAAAATTTCCTGCCAAAGCAGGGGTTTGACTAGAAGACCTCCAAGATCCCTTCCAGGTCTATTCACTTCTGTTCTGTTCTATCCTGTCCTATCCTATCCTATCCTAAAATCTGCTTTTGTGCTTTCTTGTTTCTGAGGTGCTTTGAGTATAATCCATGCATAGGCCACTGCCTAGGCACAAGCATGATTTGTTGCTAACTCATCCTTCTTCAGTTAATAAAATCATGCCGTTATTAAGCCAAGATAAATGTGTATGTTTACTTGAGAGCAGGATTTGGCCTTTTTAGTCTGGGAAATTAACCAGCTTTACCAAAGAATGCTTTTTCTATAATACATGTTGACTGACAGAGCTTCTCTTTGCTAGTGTGGATTTATTTTTGAGCCCGAATGTTATTTGAATGCATTTAATTAGCTAGACTAGCTGCATGGGATCTTTGCCATTATCATTTTTTATAGCACCACACTCTAACAAACCTGATGGTCATTATAGCTACTTCCTGAGATCACTGCAATTTATTTCTGGGCTCCAAGTTAATCACATGGAAAATCCAATCAGTAAATTGATTAGGTATTAAATTATGTTCTTTGTTAATATTCTATATTCCTTCCCTTACAGTTCAAAGATGCTATTAACTTTCTCCTTTCCCCTTTTAACCCTGCTTGATTTTTTTTTGTTATTGCAGCAGTTTTTCAATTCAAAGATTTGGCTGAGGCACTTCTAAACAGGAGGATTAGTGTCCTGACACAGTTTAGTCACTAGGTGGCAATGGACTTAATTGTATCTACAAAAGAACAATCTCAAGCTATTGTAGTAGAAGAGGAAGGAGAAAGAGGAGATTTCCATTCTGCTTTGCTTTTGAGCTATGTATTGTGTGTATGTGCATGGAGATATGATAGATAGACAAATAGATAGATAGATAGATAGATAGATAGATAGATAGATAGATAGATA
>BLBF01000004.1:45782797-45849933 GCA_015471245.1 Laticauda colubrina | reverse complement strand
ATAGATAGATAGATAGATAGATAGATAGATAGATAGATAGATAGATAGATAGATAGATAGATAGATAGATAGATAGATAGATAGATAGGTAAGTAGTCAGGCAGGCAGACAGGCAGGCAAAGGAATGGAGAGATGAAGAGATAGATGGATGGAGAGTTAGATATTGTGATGACCCAGGGCAGAGGCATTACAGTCAGCTGCTAGTTTCCTTATTGCTCCAACTTTCCCCCAAAAGCTACCACATTTCTGCCAAGTCCCAGAGCAAAATGATCATACACGCCTCTGACTGCAAGTAGTCCAGCACAATGCTGTGAGCACAATGGCTGCAAAGCAAGTAATCCAGCAGGGCAAGGGAATACGTCCAGGAAGCAAAGGAACATGGTAATCCAGGAAGCAAGAAAGCAAGGAGTTCAGGAAACTTCAAATATTGGCAATGGCATACAACACTCCATGAATTCAGTGTTTGTTCTTGACAAATACCACACCCACAGCATTCTCCTTAAATCTCAGTCCCCAGGTGTGCCTTGTGAAGAGGAGCGGGGTGCTCTCCTCCCGAGTTGTCAGGTCAGCCTGTACTGTTCCCGCCTTCTCTCCACTCTCCATTCTCGAGGATCAGGAGAGGGTAGTCCTTGATTAATCGCCTGAGCTATGTCTCTCATTTTCATTGCTTAGCCTCTCTTGGTCATCCTGTCTCCCCTTCCTCCCTGCATACAAGCTGTTGCAATCCTGAAGGGCCCTGGCCTGACTTGGCCTGCTCACCCCCACATTCCTGCCAAGCCAACAAAGCTGCCCCCTTCATCTCCATCAGTTCCAGTTCTGGCTGGTCTTCCTCCACAGATTCAGGCTGCAATAGAGGCATAACAGATATGCATTTTTTTTTGAGGAACATGTCCTACTTTTCTGCTAATAGAGCTTGACTATATATATTTCTAAGTATGAATTTGCTTTATCCAGGACCAGAGGCCTTCTAAAGATAACCTCTGTGCCAGAAGCTGAACTTTCTGGTGTGGTTCCTATGCTATGGAAAGCAGTCCCAATGTGGCTTCAGTCCAGGGGTGGAATTCTACAGGTTCGCACCTATTTTCCAGAACCGGTTGTTAATTCTAAGCAGTTCGGAGAACTGGTTGTTAGATGAAATTACTGGCTAATCATGTAAGGAAGGCAGGAAGGAAACATTCTGGTGTTGCTTAAGCCCCTGTCACACAGCACCAATGGATGGAAAGAGGATGTAAAATGGAGAGAAACACTTGCCATCTGTTGGTTAACGCGATGCATCCGTTCTGTACTCACTGCGTCCGTTTTTCATACTCTCTATCCGTCCAGCATCCATCTACTGACATTTTATCCGCTCAAAAAGTTTTGAGCTGCACAAAACTTTTTGAGCGGAAAATGTATCCAACGTGTCCGTTCTACATTGCTACGCATACGGGGAACATCTGTTATACGTCCATAGTCATCCGTGACGTGTCCGCTATATCCGCTAGGCATCTGCTGCACATCCGCGCAACTCGCATCCGCTCCAGCGGAAAACAGACACAGGGAGGAAGCGAAACGGACATGGAATGGACACGCAGCGTCAGTAGCATGGACATAGAAAGGATGAAAGCAGATGTAGCTCGCATATAAAGCATTAAAATGGAAAAAACGTTCATATAGGGGACGTATCTCGGATATTTAGGATGTCTGCAGGATGCCTAGAGGATGAAAAAGGACACCTAGTGGAAAACCTATATTTCCTATAAAAAGGGGAAGAGATCACCTGGATCTCACTTTCAGTCCAGCAGCCCTGCGGTGTAGACCTCTTCAGCCTTCATCTGGCTCTTGCTCTTCCACAGCATCCAGTCATCTCCATGATGGATCGTCGCATATTCCTTTTGGTAGCCGCCATCGTTCTACAACAGTGTGAAGCCCTCTACAGGATCTTTCACCTGTTCTACGCGAAGAAAAGGAGGCATCCAAGAAGAGTCTGGGTCCGAAGATGGATCGGGAGAAGAGCAGAGTATGGACTGTATAACAAGCTGAGGGTGGAGCTGAGGAACGAAGACCCTCGTGCATTCCAGAACTTCATGAGTATGCCACCAGCCATGTTTGACGAAGTTGTGGAGTGGCTGAGACCCAGGTTGACCAAGCAGAGCACCAACTTCCGGCCCAGCCTGGACCCTGGGCTCAAGGTGGCACAGACTCTGCGCCACCAGGCCTCAGGGACCACGTACAGGAGCATGCAGTACGGCTGGAGGGTGCCACACAACACCACCAGCATTGTGGTCAGAGAAGTGTGCAGGCCATCATTGAAGAATACCTGGAGGAGCTCCTCCAGTGCCCCTCCACTGAAGAAGGCTGGAAGAAAGTTGCAGAGCAGTGGTATCAGAAGTGGAACTTCCCCCACACTGTTGGAGCCATAGATGGCAAGCACGTGGCCTTCAAAGCTCCAGCCAATTCAGGGTCCACTTATCACAACTACAAGGGCTTCTTCCACATCATCCTCTTTGCCATGGTCGATGCTGACTACAAGTTCATCTATATCGATGCTTCAGGCAACGGGTCATCTTCAGATGCCCAGGTATACAACGCCAGTGACCTCAAGGAGGGGCTGGAACGCAAACTCATCATGGGCTTTCCAGATCCAGACCCCCTGCCCAACGACACACAAGATGTGCCCTACTTCATCATGGGGGATGACGCCTTCTCCCTCAGAACCTACCTCATGAAGCCCTACACTTCCAGATGCCTCACCCGTGAAGAGTGGATCTTCAACTACAGGCTGTCCAGGGCAAGGCGGGTGGTGGAGAATGCTTTTGGCATCCTGGCCAACAGGTTCCAGGTACTTCTCACCCCCATGCAGCATCGCCCAGAGACCATGAGGAACATCGTGGAAGCTTGCTGCATCCTGCACAATCTCATGCGCACCCACTACCCAGTGTTGCAGAACAGGCTTGTGGACCACCAACAAGGGAATGGGGACATGGAGCCTGATGAATGGAGGCAAGGGTGAAACCTGATAGATACTGTGGATGTGCAAGGCCCCAACAGAGCTTCACGTGAAGGGAAGAAGCAGCGCAACCTCCTGAAACACTGGTGCAACTCCCCAGCTGGAGCAGTGGAGTGGCAAGACAGGATGGTAGATGCTTAATGGATGCTTCCTTCCTCCTGTCTCATCACACTGATGAGATTATGCCATGTATGTTGAGTGGCCCGACAATAAACAGGACATTTAATAAAGAGTTGTGTTTATGTTGAAATGTGTTGATGAATGAATAAATTGTTCTTGATAATAAAGGTCCACATGTGTGGCAGTTGGGATGGTGGGCCATACAGTCCCACTATCCTTGCACTGGAGGTTTATCTATCCCACAACTATCCTTATCTATCCCATAAGCATGCAAAGGCTTAAACCATTTCTAAAAGTTTCCACCATGACTTTATTTACTAAAATAAATGAACCAGGTGTGTGAAGCAAAGATAAACATTATTAATAACAAACTGTAAAAGCAAAATGACCCAAGAAAAGTGTCCCAAGCAAAGATAAAGTCAACAGGTAGCAACCCAGTCTCTGGCACTCTTCTCAGTCACTCTGAGTCGTGCCCATAGTTTCAGGGGTGAAGTGTCCAGGTGCTGTGGATGTGGCTGCTGCTAGAGTGCTGGTCTGAGGCGCCATTGGGGTGCCTAGCCCCAAGAGGACAACAGGGGATGGTGTGTGGAGGAAGCTCTCAGAGAGCTGGCTCAGTCCCGTGATGTTGAGAGCCCCTTCTTCCATGACATGGGGTGTCAGTCCCAAGACAGATGACAGATGTTCTGAGGCCGGGCTTGGCTGTGGGGTGGAGGAAGGAGGAGTGTAGTGGGGCCATCTGGTCTGCAGGTGAGTCAGGTGAGGCATCTTTGGCATCTGTGGCATGGGTGGCATGGGTGGCATCGGTGGCATTCAATGAACCTGTGGCTGGACTGGGAAGGGCTGCCTGTGCTGCTGGAACTGCTGGTAGCCGTAGCCTTGGTAAGTGAGGGCCTGTGGAAAGCCTTGGAAGGGCAGTGACATCACCTGGGGTGGAGGAGCAGACCTGGACTGGGTCGGAGCAGGTTCAGCTGGGCCTGGAGGGTTGTGCAGAAGACCTGTGATCCTCTCCTTTATCACCTGGTACTGTGATTCGGAGATGTCCGTGAGGGTCTGGTTGACGTAGGTGAGGAAGGGCTTGCGGTTTGAGGATGGTATGTCGGTGTGTACCAGCTGAGAGAGGAGATTTACGCTGCTTTTGATGGTGTTCCTGATCTCCAGCAGGACAGTGTGGCTCTGTCCCTCCGGTCTGGCTCTCTGCCTGTTTTCTGTGGAGGTGGAGCTGTGGATGGGTGTGGGTTGGTCTCTGGTGGAAGTGTCCTCTCCTTGCTCCCACTGCATCAGGGGGTCCTCCATGCGCTCCGCCATGGGGAGTGCAGCTGTTGGGGAGGTCTCCATCGTGGGGTGCTCCACACATACCTGCCTGGACACAGGAGCTGACTCTTGGCCAGAAGAGGACTGGCTGTCTGTGGGCTGCCTGAGAGAGAGGGTAGACAGAGGGGCTGCTCCACGGTGGTGGATCTCAACCTCCAAGAAGCTGCACTTGGCCATCACGTAGGTCTCCCGGTCGATGAGCTTGACCGCGGCCTGGCCAGACTTCTTGAGGTGCAGCTTCCCGTACCAGGTGTGCATGTGCTTCCACTACCCGAGGAGGACCTCCGAAATGTAGCCCAGGCTCTCTGCCTTCTCTCTCCCAGCAGCCTGCTTCCTCTTGGTGTCTCGATAGAGCCTGTGTCCCTTCCGCCATAGGTACTCGTTCTCCCTAAGCCATTCGAGCACCTCATCTTCATGTTCCTCTTCGATGGAGTATTGCCTCCTCTCCCGTTCTTGTGTATGCCTCTTCCTCCCTCTGGCAGGGCCTTCTGGGTTCTCATCAGAGGGGCTTCAAGGTTCTAGGGGCTGCTCCACCACACCACCACCAGCAGCAGCAGCAACAACAACAGTAGCAGCAAAAGCAGGACCAGCAGCACCAGCAGCACCAGTAGCACTAGGATCAGCACCAGCAGAGTAAGCACCAGCAGGACCAGCAGGACCAGGATCAGCAGCAGCAGAGTAAGCACCAGTAGCACCAGCAGGACCAGCAGGACCAGGAGCACCAGCAGGACCAGCAGAACTAGCAGGACCAGGAGCAGCACCAGCAGAGTAAGCACCAGCAGAAGCCCAGCACCAGGAGTAGCACCAGCAGAAGCCCCAGCACCAGCAGATTCAGCCCAAGCAGCAGAACCCCCAGCAGAAGCAGAGTCAGGGCCAGGGTGTGGGATGGTGGCCCTGTCCTTCTTGCCAGGGCTGGCAGAAGATGTTACAGGCTTCCTCTTCTTCCCCATGGTTGTTGGCTGGAGATGTGTCTGGCAGCAGGTCTTTCCTCTGAATGGTGACCTACTTGCGAGCTGCTTCCCTTTATATCCACGGGGCTGACGCAATGCATCCTCCCCGCATGTGCAGTGAACACTTTGCATCCACTAGGCATCTGCTAGGCTTCCGTGATGCATCCGCGCCATCCGCTAGGCATCCTCTCTGCATCCTTTCCTTCCGCTGCATGTCCGCTTCGTTGTGCTCCCCCAGAAGCCCTGCGGATTTGCCATCCACTTCCATCCACTTCCATCTGCTAGGCTTCTGTGGAGCATCCGCTTAACATCCTGGCTACATCCTCCCCCGTCCGTTCCTTTCTGTTGTTGTCCGCTCTGTTTATGCAAATTTGGGGCACTTTTGAGAGCGGATAACAATGGATGGAAAATTTTCTCGTCCGCTGTGTCCTTTTTACATACTTTTTGCATCCGTCGGCCTATGTGACAGGCCCTTTACAGAAACTGCCTCTCTGTTAACCCTTATTACATTCTTGGCAGGACTAGACTTCCTGTCTCAGGAACTTCTCTGGAGTTTTTTTTTTTTCTCCTTTGCTGGTACTTTGCTTGTTTGGAATGACCATTCCTAGTTACAATGGCACTGAAAAAAATGACTTATGACCATTTTTCACATGACTGTTGCAGCATCCCCACAGTCATGAGAGGCCATGCGAGGAGATGCGTGCCTCGATGTGAGTGATATTGAATTGGCCATGCCCATCCAGTCACATAACCACCAAGCCATGCCCAACCAACTAAGCCACGCCCACAGAACTGGTTGTTAAAAAATTTGAATCCCACCCCTGCTTCAATCTCACTTTCCCAGTGTTAGAGTTCAGGTTGGGACAGTGGCAGAAGCTTCTCTCTTTTGCTAAAGTTATCAATTGTTCTAATTTGGATATTGTATATTTTAATGAAGAATATTATGAAATTTTAGTCTGGTATGTCTTTACTGTTATGTCCTTAAAATTTGTTTGTGATATAACATTTGAATCTCTATGTATTTTCTTCTTTCTTTTAGAATATGCTGCTATGGAGTGATAATATGTTTACTTGTTAACACAATTTGCTAAGGCAATTATACAAACTTTCGTTCTCTCCATGAAGAGGAAGGTAAATTATGTGTATCTTTGTATGATTCTAAATCCTGTAAAATCAGGTTTAAATTCTATGAGAAGCTGCCAGAATCAGACAAAAGGTTTTTACAGACAACTTCTGGCTTGTGAAAGGCAATAGAAATTGGGTCAGAAATGGACGAAATGAAGAATCATTATAGCTATTGTGGCAAGAAACCCAGGGCCATATAATGTGAATATAATATAATCCTCATAATATCATATCCATATAATATGAGTGTACATGATTTAAAATTCACTCAAAAAATAAAGGGGTGGATTATCGTTATAGGTAGGCTTTAATTTCCTCTTGCAAAGGTAGCAGCTACAACATATTTCTTAATTATTTCACTCACTTGAGCATGTCACTCAGCCCTAATACTAATCATTGTCAATGTTAGCTTACAACACATCAAGGGGACAGGAAAAGGCGAAAGTTAGCAGCATATTGATTGGCTTCAACCTGGATGCCACTGATAACACCAGGCAGTAGCTCAGTTGTTTCGGCTTGTTTTATCTAGAATGCTGAATTTGAATTTGAAAGAATTGATGTTTAGCGTTGTAATGCAACAAAACAAAACAATAACTTTCTCCATTTTTTTGTCGCTGAGAAGATTTTACTACCATGTATCAGATTTCTACACATTTCATTCTAATGTTGGGATTAATGTTAAGAGTGGACAAAATGAATAATTCAAAATTAGCAGCTACTAATTTACCGGCCAACTTTTAATTTGGATGCTGCGAATTGTATTATTCCACAAATCAATTTTTGCCTGGATTTACATGCTTGAAAAGAAGTTTGGTTTTCATTGTTTCTCTTCTGACTGTCTCTATCACATTATTTACAGATCCTGAGTGAAGGATATTATTTTCATTTTACTTTTAAACAGCACCCTACATCATTATAATGTTTTATCGCTTACTTTCACTTCAATATCACATAGGTTTCATAAATAATAGGATGTTACGAATACTGTAGTATTGGGCCTGGGTTATTCTCAACTGATTTTTGTAAGTAGAAATTTGAAGTGGTCTGTTTGCCTATTGTGCATGATATTTCTTTTCAGTACAATCTAACATGTTTTTCAAAAACCACACACACATGCACACACATACACAAACACATTGTGGATATAGATTGAAACCTTCCCTTTCTGTAATATTTGAGGATGCCTTTCGGTTAGAAGGGCCAAACTATTTTTATATTGTTATGTATAACAATATATTATATAACAATATATTATATCACAATTATATTCCCTTCCTATGTCTAACCTGTTTGCAAAGATATTTGAATTCTACAGAACAGTCCTTTTCTCTTCATTGACATACTGTCATAACTGAATGTGTGCACCAAATGGATTATTACATCCATCAGGCACAGGAAGAAAAAAAAGTTAAATTAAGTCAGTGTAAGATCTTTCGCTCACAGAATTCCTTGCTAAACAGGACACTGGAGATAAATTCTGCATCCATTTATCTTTCCAGCTGAACATTACATTTGCCTTTATTTCGCGTCAGCACAGTGAGCTCTTATCTGTGGGTTTGCTACAGCTAGCACATTTCCACTAAGTTGGTGTCAAAATGCAAAATTAGCAATTAATATAACAAAGCCAGCAAAAAAGCGAGAGAACTGTAAGTGAGTGAAAGTGATGGGCATGATATATGAATATCATTAGTGCTTTCTCAAAGAATGTGGATGTGGTTCTATACATGCCACAAGGCTATGTAGTATTTCAGTATTTCACTCATCACTGGAATGCTCTGAAGCAGATGGACTGTGTGACTGATGATTCAATAATTGCTCTCATTAAAAATGTTCACGCTTTTAATTTTTCCCCCCTTCACATTCTGTGATGAGCCAGGGAATGAAATGGTTCTGTCATTGTCAGCAGATAGATAATTGAGTTTGCTTTGATTTCCTGGGGTGCCCAATCCCTACCTTGCATTGACGGTTGACAACTATTGACATGAAGTGCAACATTTAAATAGTTTCTGCCTATCTGAAAGAAGAGAAATATCACTGAAAAATATCCTCACACTTCAGCCTTCCTTGCTTCAGTGTGCGTAGCCAGTAATCCACCTGGCCCAGGAGACAGAAATAAATTGGCTTTTTTTTCTGCAAAATTCAAGAAGGGAAAAATGGACAGAGATTTGAATGTAGGCTGAATACTGATTATTGCTACATGTATCTCATTTGAAAGGCAGAAGTTTTTGATTTTGGGAACTATTATACGGTTCTGCAAAAGAATGGATTCATCTTATTCTTTTTAAAAATGAATATTAATTATAATTGATTGATTAGTGTCAACTTTTAGGAGCTGCGTAGATAGGTTTTATGCATGATGATCTATCCATAACCAGCTTTTTTAGTTTTTCTGAGGGTGAATTTATTGTTAGTATGATCAAGTCCCTCTACTTTTCTGCTGATCATCCTTTCCTTCCATCTTTCTCAGCATGATAGCCTTCTCCAGAAAGCTAGGTCTTTGCATATTTCTCCAAATCAAGATAATTCGAGCCTGGTGCCTCGATAATATTTTCAGGAGTTTTTCTTCAACACCACAGTTCAGTCAAGTCAATACTCTTTCAATCCTGTATCTTTAAAGTCCATGTGGATAGGACATATAAAATGGTTGACAGATATGAGATCATTAAACTTCCTGTAGCATACATTCCTTGGGTCCTTAATTCTATCTGGATTTTTTTTTTTGTCCCTTTGGGACATGATTTAAATCCTTAGGTTCTAAGATTGGATTCTTTAGTTTTGTCATAGAAAATATGAGTTAAATGTATGTGGAATTTCTGCAAATGTGGCTTAAAAAATACACAAATATAAATGACCTAGCCCTTCCATTTTGTATTTGATAGACTAGGGTTAAAATAAATAATGGTAATGGTTATAATACATGCTGATAAAATGATGGCAACTGTTAGCTATTAGGTCTTTAGTTCAGGGTACTTGTAAATAAGATATAACTGCATTTAGAATTCAGATCTAAAAAGAAAATATTTCTATCTGGTTCAGCATTGTTTCACAGAAGGAAATCATTGCAACTTCCATCCTGGATTATAATGAGTAGTGATTATTGAGAACCATGGGCAAATGATGTAACCAACACTATGCTGATTATGGGACCTGGTGATCTTTGCTTTTTATTCACATTAAAGTATAAATTAATGCCCTTACAGAGAAAAAGTCATGAGATATAAATTCCCTAGACAGCAAGAAATAAATATTTACTTCTTTTTAGCAAGAGATTGACAAAAGGGACCATAAATATGCCAACAAAGTAATGAAATCATATACAATATAGTAACTAGTGGGCCTACCATTTTATAAATTCTAAGTCTGAAATTTCAGTATAATCCTACCATCACAATATGCATAACCCAGTTAAGAGCATGGAGAGATTGAGAAAGACGTTACATTCTGTCTGGGGCCGGTTTTCCTACTTTGGGCTTGCTGTACTTCACATGTGAACACATGGCATGTATGAGTCTACAGTAGCACTTTGGTCACAAACGCTTCCATTCACAACCAAATTGGGTGACCATCAAACTTTCTTTCCTCTGGTTGTGAACAAATACTCGGGTGTGACTAAACACAACTGCACCGATTTGCCCTTCTGTGCTGATTTGTCCTTTCACATCGCGCCGTATTTTTTTTTTTACACATGTACTTCCGCCATGACCGAATTGGGTGACAACTGAATTCATAGAATGGATTACGGTCATCACCTGTGATACTGTAATACTTCTACTTTCAGAAATACTTCCTTACAGACATAATAGTGAAAACAAATTTCAAGCACTACAATAGAGGGTCTGCCCAAAGTGTTCTTGAATTGAGCCAGATTATCACCCAATATGTTTGTTTTAATGTAGTTTAATTTCTGGGTGCATCTAGCATGTAAATTGTAGGTGTTATTATCAGTGATACATGAAAGGATGTCAAAACTCTGATAATATTAGATTACTAGTAGACATTTTAGCAATGCAGTCAGAATCTTGAAACACTTGTAGAGGGTTAAGTGGATTTGGAGAAAGCTTTTGATATGATACAGATTAAGGTTTTGGAACATGTTATGAAAAAAAAAAAGATTTCTTTAACTTTTATCTCCCAGATCAAAATTTAAGTCCTTTTGCTTAAGTTATTACAAATCACCTTATTTTTCCACCAATTATGATCAAGGATGTCTTTGGATTATTCTTCTAAAATAATTCAGCATTGGAATATCTTTCTTATTCCACACATTAGAGACATTCAAAGTATATCTATGTCTGAAATAGAACAGAGATTATAACTGTATGCAGATTGAATTTTTACACATTAAAAATGGTCAAAGCTCTTTACTTTTTAAAGCTATTTTTACCCCACCTTCATTATTTTTATAAATAATCCAAGGCAATGATCATACCTCATATTTGCTTACATTTGTGAATGTTTTGCAATAATATAGCAATTTTTCTGGATAACAATCCAGAAATAAAAACAAACTGAATACATTTCACAGCCTAAGATAGGCAGATGTTGTTGTTTCGTGGTATTAAAGATATTGTCATGGGATGTAAGCTTTCCAAGTAAACTTGCCTTTTGTAATTGACAGATAATGTTGTCAATGACAGTGATGTTCCAGTGGTGCTTCAGATATTTTGGAATTGCACCCAAGTACATCTTTGCTTTCTTTTGCCACAGTTGTTCGACTTCTATTTATTGGCTTTTATATTTTCTGATTTTCTCCAGTTCTTTCTCTTCTATTTTGCTGTCTCTGGGTACTGCAACATCCACTATCTAGGCTTTTTTTGTCTCTCTACCAACAATTGTTTGATCTAGAATGTTTATGGCAGATGCTTGTTTGTTTGAATTCTAAAGTCCATGAACAAATTGATTTCATTTTCAAGTACTTTCTCTAAGTCCCACCAGTTCTTGCTTGCAGGAAGGTGTTATTTTTTGTAGATATCCCAATGCAGCATTGCTGCTACTTTGTCATACTATTGTTTGCAATCAGTATTTGTGATCCTGCAGCAGCTAACTAGGTGGTCCACTTTTTCTTCATCTTCTTTGCAGAAATGCCATTTGCTGCTTGTTGCTGGTTTTATTTGCATTTGTTTTTAAGGCTTAATCTTGTGCAGACAGAATTTGACCCTCTGTCTTTTTCTTCAACTTTCTTGGTCTAATCATTTTAGGTCTTGATGTTACCTGCTTTGCCTGCTATTTTTTATGTACTGGCCATATAATACTGTGCCTTTTCTGTTCTTTATTTGGTATTTCTTAAAAGCAAGTTTGATCTCTCTGGCATTCAGTAAACCTTCATGGTGTTCTAGCTTCTGTGAATTTTCTTCACTTTACTTCAGATATTTCCTCAATGGCCTTTTCTTCTTGTTCAACTGTTTGGTGTATTCACAACATTTCAAACACACCTATTTTCATTACTAAGGAGTCAACATTGCTGCATGGATGACTCCAAACTCCACTGCAACACATTCACTGTATATTCAAACTTTTTCAGTCCACTATCCCCTTGGTGCTACAAACTCATCCTCGGTGCCCCCCACCCAGGGGTGGGATTCAAATTTATGTGGGCATGGCCTAATTTGAGGGTGTGGCTTGCTACTCGCGTGATTGGGTGGTGTGGCTTGCTAGTCACATGACTGAGTGGGCGTGGCTTGCTGGCTGGCCATGACTTGCTGGTCACATGACTGGGTAGGTGTGGTTTGGTGGTCATGTGACTGGATGGGTGTGGCCAGGTAACTGGCAAACCAAATACAAGTGGTCCTCACTTAATGGCCAGTTGTTTAGCAAGTGTTCTAATTTATGACTGGCCTCTCCAGAGCTACTTGACCTGTTTTTGGAGTTTTGACAACCATGCACGCACATATACACACACTCCCTTCTAATCCTGCTGGAGCAGGTCATTGAGCTAGAATCGGCAAAGCATCTCTGATTAGATTCCAGTAGTGAATAAAATCTAATCAGAGATGCTTTGCTGATTCTTGTTGATTTGTTTTATTTGTATCTCTTTATTTTATGTTGCTGAATTGCATTGACATGTGTGTCCCTTCTTGTGCACAACCAAGAAGCTTTTGTGATTCTTTCCAGAAAAAATTACTGACCTCTGGCTTTGCTCTATTTTCAAACATGCTGCCATTGCCACGTTCTAGGTGGCGGCCCCACAGGTCTACCCCATTGAGCCCACTGCACTGGAGGGACCTGCCCAAGCAAGTCAAGTCAATGGGGTAAACCTGAGAAAGGGAAAGAGAGAGAAAGAAAAGAGAGAGAAAGAAAGAGAGAAGGAAGAAAAGAAAGAGAAAAGGGAAATAAAAAAGGGACAAAGGAAGAGTGGGGGATGGAAGGAAGGGACAGAAGGAAAAAGAAATAAAGAAGGAGGGAGGGAGGAGAAAGATAATGAGATATCTATTCTAGTCCAATCACCTGCTCCAAGGGTTAGAAGGAAGTGTGTGTGTGTGTGTGTGTGTGTGTGTGTGTTCTCCTTGTAATTTACCAGTACATTTTGGTTTTGCCTTCTTCAGAATTGTCACTGTAATACATTGGGGAAAAGTAATTTTTTAGGGAGGAGATCTGATCCAATGGATCTTGTTTAAAGCCTCAACAAAATATGAGAGTTTCCTGATAGTTTTGACCATGTTTGGTCCACAAACCTTTAATAGAAGCTGAAGATTTTTCAATGTGCTGGCAAAGATGTTTCAGTGTGGAAAAGGGCCTCAGTCTAAACTAGGCCTCATTTCAATCTGATGCATCAGGCCTCTCTCTCTCCCCCCCCCTCCCTCCCTCCCAGACTGGCTTTGCTCTACTTTCCTGATGTGCCTGTGGCACCAGCGCTTCGAACATGGATGGATGGAGAGAGGGGGGGGGTAGGTAGGTAGGTAGGTAGATATATTGGTAGATAGATAGATAGGTAGATAGGCAGGCAGGCAGACCTTTTGGATGCATGTATGGATAGATAGGTAGGCAAGCAAGCAAGCACGCAGGAAGTCAGACAGACAGACCTTTTGGATGGATGGATGGATAGATAAGTAGGTAGGTGGATAGATCTATATTGATAGGTAGATAGGTAGGTAGGTAGACAAAAAGACAGGCAGGCAGTCGGTAGGCAGGCAGGAGACCTTTTGGATGGATAGGTAGGTAGGTAGGTAGATAGATAGATCTATATTGGTAGGTAGGTAGGCAGGCAGGGAGGCAGGTAGGAAGGCAGGCAGGCAGTCCAGACTAGATGTACAGACAGACAGACAGACAGAATGCGACAGTAGCGGCACTTTGGGAAAGTAGAGCAAAGCTAGAGTGACTTTCCCAATGTGCTGCCGCTGCTGCATTCGATGCTCCGGCTCCAGTGCAACAGTCAATGGGATGAGCCTGCAGAGCTGGCTCCTCGAACACACCCCTGCTGCTTCTTAGCACCCCTCCTTCAGCAGCCGCTTCCGAGAAGAGCCCATTCCACCTTCCAGAATCCCCAACATCGCTTCGCACCAACTTCTAGGCCTTGGCCCACCAAGCAAGACCTCCCGACACTTGCCTCGACCAGGAATGCTCAGCATGCCAAAAGGCCTGCCCTATGTAATTCCGGTGACACAACTATGAGGCAGCACATGCGCTTTTACCTCATTTCCTTGGGGGCGATAAGAGGCAGCAGGGGGATGTTCGAGGAACCAGCTCCGCAGGCTCTGGTGCAACAGTCAATGGTCACTCCATTGACCGGAGTCACTCCGGTCAATTGACCGGAGTAAATGGTCACTCTGGTGCATTGTTGCTGCAACAATAGTGATGGCAACAATCATGTTGCTGCAACAATAGTGATGGCAGTGAAGCTTCTTGATAGATTCCTCTCTTGATGTTAATCTCTCCTATTCTATTCCCATCGACTATCACCCATTCCTTCCATTGTGCCATTGATCTCTGCACAAAACTTCTGATGTTTCTACTGACTCCTGTTATTTCTAGGCACTTGATTATCCATTATATGGCAAGGGTTTGGATTCCTGTTTGTAACCCATCCAAGCCACATTCAAGTTGGTCTTTCTTCTCTTACAGTTTCCCGAAATCTTTTTGTCAATTAGGAGTTGATCTTTTGTCTCTCCTCTGTTCAGCTATCACGCCAGTTAGCAATTTGAAAGTTGTTGGTAAGCAGGTAATTGGGCTATAGTTGCCTAGTGTTACCCCTTTTGCTGGATCTTTCATTATTAGGTAGTTTGCCAGATATTAAACAATTTTCAATTTTACTTCCTTGTAGTACAGCTTGGCAATGAATGTATGTAAATAATCCAGATATTACAACCAAAACAAAAGCAATTCAATTTTATATGATGTTGACAAATATTTGATCTTCCTTCCCCTTTTCTCTGCCATTTCTGCTTTTACTGATTTTTTTTTTCATTTCAGCTTTCTTTCTTTCTTTCTTTCTTTATACTTATCCAAGTTGCATTCCTGCATTATTTTGGATTGTCCCAGACCTATACCCAATACTTCACTGTGTCTTCTTTGTTGGATGAGGAATGGTTCATTGAAGTCTCTTTGATGCTGGATTGGTAAAATATTTTTTTTTTGATCCTATGTCATTCCATTCAATTGTATATGATTTAAGAGCTGCAGTGGCACAGTGATTAGAATGTACTACTGTAGGCTACTATTGCTGATCTCTGGCTGTCAGCAGTTTGGCAGTTTGGGTCTCACCAGCTGAAGGTTGACTTAGCCTTCCATCCTTCCAAGGTCAGTAAAATGAGGGCCTAGATTGTTGAGGGCAATATGCTGACTCTGTAAACTGCTTAGAGAGGGCTGTAAAGCACTGTGAAGTGATATGTCAGTCTAAATGCTATTGCTATTGCTAAACATTATTGGAGGAGGGAGAGCATAATATAGCCATTTTCAGCCAGGCATTTTACAGACTTTCATAGTGTGGAGACAATAACTTGGTCCTCAACACCAATAAGACCAAGGAGCTTATAGTGGATTATAGAAGGAACAGATCAGACATCCAGCCCTTGCTTATCAATGGAGACTGAGTGGAGCAAGTGGCCAGTTTTAAGTTTCTGGGTGTTACCCTAAAAGAGGATATGACCTGGGGTGCCCACATTGCAGCCCTGATCAAAAAGGCCCAGCAGAGATTATACTACCTGAGACTTCTCAGAAAACAACAACTGAATGAAAAACTGCTGGTGACCTTCTACCGCTGCACGGAAAGAGAGCATTTTAACATACTGCACCTCTGTATGGTTTGCCAGTTGCACAGTAGCAGATAAGAAAGCACTCCAGAGGGTTAATGTCATTGTCCAGAATATCATTGGTTGCCCTCTCCCCTCTTTGGAAGAGTTTTATAGCTGCTGCTGCCTTAAGAAAGTTCAAAACATCCTCAAAGATCCATCTCATCCTGGGAACCCTTTCTTTGAACTATTACCATCTGGCAGACGATACAGAATAATAAAAAGGACAAATAGGCTGAAAAACAGCTTCTATCCTGGAGCAGTAGCTCTTTTGAATTCTGCTGTATAGTGCACTGTTGGTGTGGTGTCGGGGGTTTCCAGTTCAATGTGTGAAGGGTGAAGGATGTGTGTTTGTGTTTATTTTCATGTTCATGGTCATGATATGCACTGAAGATGGTGTTTGATTTCATTGTACGAGGTGCAATGACAATAAAGTAAACTAAATTAAACTAAACAAGAAACTGTTTACAGCTTTGGCATTTATAATGCATCTTTGGAATCTGGTATTTAATGCCATCTCCTAGATAAACAATACTTTGACCCTTTCATCCATCAAGGAAATTTTTTTGGGCTAGTTGTGTAGCTCGTGGCCCATTTGATCATACACCATTTTGAAACAGCGCCACCTGTGGTTGCCTTGATGCATTCACTTGATGACCTTCTGTATGTTTCACTAGTTATAATTTTTTTCTGCCTTCCAGACTGAGCGGTCTTTCCTTAAGGCCCTGTCACACTGCCCAACGGATGCAAAATGTTTGTAAAAAGGACACAGCGGATGAGCAAAATGTTACCATTCGGTGTTATCCGCTCTCAAAAGGGGCGAAAATTTGCATAACCAGAGCGGATAACACGGAAAGGAACGGAAGGGGGGAGGACGCAGAGCGGATGGAAAACGGATGCAGAGCGGAAGCCTAGTGGATGGGAGCGGATGGGAGCAGATGGCACATCTGCTAGGCTTCCGGGGGACCTCAGCAAAGTGGACGCAGAATGGAAAGAGCGGATGCAGAGCAGACGCTGAGCGGATGAAGCGGATACACAGCGGATGCACAGTGGATGAAGCGGATGCAGAGTGGAAGCCTAGCGGATGCATAGTGGAAGCCTAGGGGATGCCTTGCGTTCAATGCGCATGCGGGGAGGATGTATTGCGTCAGCCCCGCGGATATAAAGGGAAGCAGCTTGGAAGCAGGTCACCATTCAGAGGAAAGACCTGCATCCAGACACATAGAGTGCCTTGCCAGCCTGCCCTGCCTGCATGCCTTGCTGCCAGCCTTGCTCCCTGCCTTCTTGCCTGCCATCCTGCCAGCCTCCCTGCCAGCCTTGCTGTCTGCCTGCCTGCCAGCCTTGCTGTCTGCCAGCCTTGGTGCCTGCCTGCCAGCCTTCCTGCCAGCCTGCCTGCCAGCCTGCCTGCAAGCCTTGGTGCCTGCCTGCATGCCAGACTCCCTGCCAGCCAGCAACCCCACAACCATGGAGAAGAAGAGGAGGCCTCAGCCATCTGCTTCCAGCCCTGGCAAGAGGGACAGGGCCACCCTCCCGCCCCCTGGCCCTCACTCTGCTTCTGCTGGGACTTCTGTAGCATGGGCTCGCTCTTCTGTGGCTGGGGCTTCTGCTGCTTCTGCTTCTGGAGGAGCTGATGATGCTGCTTCTGGTGGTGGTGCTTCTGCTCGTGCTTACTCTGCTGATGCTGCTTCTGGTGGTGGTGCTTCTGCTGGTGCTTACTCTGCTGAAGCTGCTCCTCATCCTGCTGGTCCCGCTCGTCCTGCTCGTGCTCCTGGTCCTGCTGGTGCTCCTGATGCTTACTCTGCTGCTGATGATCCTGGTCCTGCTGGTGCTGCTGCTGCTGCTGATGATGATAATGATGATGATCCTGCTGGTGCTGCTGCTGCTGGTGCTAATGATGATTATGATTATGATCCTGCTGGTGATGCTGCTGCTGCTGTTGATGATGATGATGATGATCCTGCTGTTGCTGCTGCTGCTGGTGGTGTGGAGGAGCAGCCCCTACAACCTCGACATCCCTCTGATGAGGGCCCATATGGCCCTGCCAGAGGGAGGAAGAGGCAGACGCGTGATAGGGAGAGGAGGCAATACTCCATTGAGGAGGAACACGAGGATGAGGTGCTGGAGTGGCTGAGAGAAAATGACTATCTGTGGCGGAAGGGACACCGGCTGTACAGGGACACCAAAAGGAAGCAGGCTGCTTGGAGAGAGAAGGTAGAGAGCCTGGGCCACACATCAGATGTGCTCTTCGGCTGGTGGAAGCACATGCACACCTGGTACGGGAAGCTGCACCTCAAGAAATCTGGCCAGGCCGTGGTCAAGCTGATGGACAGAGAGACCTATGTCATGGCCAGGTGCAGCTTCCTGGAGGGTGAGATCCACCACTGAGGAGCAGCCCCTCTCACAACCCTCTCTTTCTGGCAGCCTGCTGAGAGACAGTCCTCTTCCGGCCGAGAGTCAGCTACTGTCTCCAGGCAGGTTTCTGTGGAGCGTCCCATGGCGGAGAACCCGTGGACAGTTGTTTTAACCATGGCAGAGCACGTGGAGAACTCCCTGGTGCAGTGGGAGAAAGGAGACAGCATGTCCACCACAGCCCTACCTGCATCCACCCCCAGCTCCACCTCCACAGAAAGGCAGAGAGCCAGACAGGAGGGGCAGAGCCACACTGTCCTGCTGGAGATCAGGGACACCATCCGGAGCAGCATAGATCTCCTCTCTCAGCTGGTCCACACCGACTCCTCATCCTCCAACTGCAAGCCCTTCCTCACCTATGTGAACCAGACCCTCACGGACATGGCGGAACCCCAGTACCAGGTGGTGAAGGACCAGATCACCGAGCTGCTTCACAACCCTCCAGACCCAGAGGAACCTGCTTCCACCCAGTCCAGGTCTGCTCCTCCACCCCATGAGATGTCCCTCCCATTCCAAGGCTTTCCACAGGCCCTCACCGACCAGGGCTACGGCTACCAGGAGGTCCAGCAGCACAGGCAGCAGCCCTTCCCAGTCTAGGCACAGAGTCATCGGACGACACCATTGCCACCAGTTCCACTGATGCCACTGATGCCACCCACAACACTGATGCCACCGATGCCAGTCCTCACCCAGCTGCAGACCAGACAGCCCCACTACACTGCTCCTTCCTCCACCCCACAGGCAAGCCCGGCCTCAGTACATCTGTCCTCGGTACTGGGGCTGACACCCCATGGCATGGAGGAAGGAGCTCTCAACATCACGGGGCTGAGCCAGCTGTCTGAGAGCTTCCTCAACACACCGTCACCTGTTGTCCTCTCGGGGCCAGGCACCCCAGTGGGGCTTCAGACCAGCACTCCAGCACCAGCCACCTCCACAGCACCTGGACCCTTCACCCCTGAGACTGGGCACACCTCCGAGTGACCAAGAAGAGTGCCAGAGACTGGGTGGCTACCTGTAGACTTTATTTGGACACTTGACTTGGGTCATTTTTCTTTTACAGCTTGTTATTAATAAAGTTTATCTTTGCTTCACACACTTGCTTCATTTATTTTTGTAAATAAAGTCTTGGTGGAAACTTTTAGAAATGGTTTAAGCCTTTGCATGCTTGTGGGATGGGTAAGGATAGCAGTGGGGTGGGCAGGGATACCTTTGGAATGGGTAATAGCTGTGGGATGGGCAGGGATACCTTTGGGATGGGTAATAGCTGTGGGATGGGCAGGGATACCTTTGGGATGGGTTAAGATAGCTGTGGGATGGGTTGAGATAGCTGTGGGGAGAGATAAACCTCCAGTGCAAGCATAGTGGGACTGTATGGTCCACCCTCCCAGGTGCCACACCTATGGCCCTTCATTATCAATACTAATGTTAGCATTGATCCACACATTTGAAGATAAACACAACTCTTTATTAAATGCCCTGTTCATTGTAGGCCCATCCAACATATATGGGCCAATTTCATCAGTGTGATTAGACAGGCTGAAGGAAGCATTCATTAAGCATCTACCATCCTGTCTTGCCACTCCTCTGCTCCAGCTGGGGAGTTGCACCAGTGTTTCAGGAGGTTGCGCTGCTTCTTCTCTTCACGTGAGGCTCTGTTGGGGCCTTGCACATCCTCAGTGTCAATCAGGTTTCGCCCTTGCCTCCATTCCCCAGGCTCCATGTCCCCATTGCCTTGTTGACGGTCCACAAGCCTGTTCTGCAAGACTGGGTAGTGGGTGCGCATGAGATTGTGCAGGATGCAGCAAGATTCCACGATCCTCCTCACGGTCTCTGGGTGATGCTGCATGGTGGTGAGAAGTACCTGGAACCTGTTGGCCAGGATGCCAAAGGCGTTCTCCACCACCCGTCTTGCTCTGGACAGCCTGTAGTTGAAGATCCTCTCTTCACGGGTGAGGAGTCTGGAAGTGTAGGGCTTCATGAGGTAGGTTCTGAGGGAGAAGGCGTCATCCCCCACGATGAAGTAGGGCACATCTTGCGTGTCGTTTGGCAGGGGGTCTGGATCTGGGAAGCCCATGATGTGGTTGCATTCTAGCCCCTCCTTGAGGTCACTGGCATTGTATACTTGGGCATCTGAACATGACCCGTTGCCTGAAGCATCGATGTACATGAACTTGTAGTCAGCATCGACCATGGCAAAGAGGACGATGCTGAAGAAGCCCTTGTAGTTGAAATAAGTGGACCCCAACTTGGCTGAAGCTTTGCAGGCCACGTGCTTCCCATCTATGGCTCCAACGGTGTGTGGGAAGTTCCACCTCTGATACCGCTGCTCTGCAACTTTCTTCCAGCCTTGTTCAGTGGTGGGGCACTGGAGGAGCTCCTCCATGTATTCTTCGATGATGGCCTGCACCACTTCTCTGACCACAATGCTGATGGTGTTGTGTGGCACCCTCCAGCCATACTGCATGCTCCTGTAGGTGGTCCCTGAGGCCAGGTGGTGCAGAGTCAGTGCCACCTTGAGGCCAGGGTCCAGGCTGGGCCAGATGTTGGTGTTTGCCTTGGTCAACCTGGGTGTCAGCCGCTGCACAACTTCGTCAAACATGGCTGGAGGCATCCTCATGAAGTTCTGGAATGCATGAGGGTCTTCGTTCCTGAGCTCCACCATCAGCTTGTTGTACAGTCCATACTCTGCTCTTCTCCTGATCCATCTTCGGACCCAGA
The DNA here is from genome assembly GCA_015471245.1 of Laticauda colubrina. Taxonomy (NCBI): domain Eukaryota; kingdom Metazoa; phylum Chordata; class Lepidosauria; order Squamata; family Elapidae; genus Laticauda; species Laticauda colubrina. The sequence continues at coordinate 45,829,087 of BLBF01000004.1, read as the reverse complement.
TGCTTCTTGGCCGCCTCCTTTTCTTCCCGTAATAGAGTTCACAGAGCCTGTAGATGGCTTCACACTGTTGCAGAACGATGGTGGCGACCAAAAGGAGTTTGTTACGATCCATGGTGGACATGACTGGATGCTGTGGAAGAGGAAGAGGCAGATGAAGGCTGCAGAAGTCTGCACAGCTGGTCTGCTGGTCTGAAAGTGAGATCCAGGTGAGTTGCTCCCCCTTTTTATAGGCAATATAGGTTTTCCACTATGTGTCCCTTTGCATCCTCTAGGCATCCTCTAGACATCCTTAATATCCGAGATAGGTCCCCTCTGCGAACGTTTTTTCCGTTTTAAATGCTTTCTTTACGAGCTGCATCCGCTTTCATCCTTTCTACATCCATGCTACTAACGCTGCGCATCTGTTCTGCGTCCGTTCCGCTTCCTCCCTGCGTCCGAGCGGATTTGAATTGCGCGGATGCAGAACGGATGCCTAGCGGATATAGCCGATGCATAACAGATGCATAACGGATGTCCCCTGTATGCCTAGCGGATGCAGAACGAACGCATTGGATACATTTTCCGCTCAAAATTTTGAGCAGCTCAAAACCCTCTGAGTGGATGAAATTTCAATAGACGGATGCTGGACGGATAGAGAGGAAGCAAAACGGAGGCAGTGAGTACAGAACAGAAGCATCGCGTTAACCAACGGATGGCAAGTGTTTTTCTCTGTTTTACATCCTCTTTCCATCCGTTGGTGCAGTGTGACAGGGGCTTTAGGTAATTAGTTTTCTTGCAATGAAAAATAGCAGGATTTTATCTTTTTCATTCTCTCTTCTTCAGTCAGGAAACTTCCTTGTCTTTGTTTTCTTGTCTTTTCCATCCTTTGCTCAAAGTTATCAATCAGTTGGCTTCTCACAAAATTTTGCAAGAGTCCAGGTTTAGTCTTTATTCTAGGGTATTTAATAGAGAGCTATACATTTTCAGCAAGGAATGCAGCAAGAAAGCAGTGCTACACTTTTTGTTCCTTTTCCTATGCTTCCAAGTTCTTCTGGAGTCTATATATGATCAAATTCAAATGATTTTGCATTTCTTGGGATTCTTGCAACCTCATACTATAAAGCTTTCATATAAGATGCAATTTATTGCTTATATTAGCCCACTCATACAGCTTCTGCATACATTTCCATATTCCCCCAACTGTATTTTCTCTTATGTTAATCTGCTGATTACCCTCTACAGAAAAGCTAACTGCAGGTCTTACTCATTTTTCTTGTCCCAAAATTCAGGATTTTCTCTATCCAGGATAATGAGGCTCACAAATCAACCTTTGAAAAAAATATTCCATTTTAAACTTCTGAAACTGTTAAATTTTTGCTGTTTAGCTTTGCTACTTCTGGATTGCAACTACCATTGTGTCTCTCAGTCACTTACTTTTAAGCTCCACCCTCTGTATTTAGAGAGTCTCTCAGGTCAGTTCTTCAGAAGCTTCCTTTCCATCTGCAGTCTGAATAATAAATCTACAGTTTCCAGGGATGTAGTGGTTTTGTGCTGTACTGCTAGGGGAAGCTGGGAGCTGCTGAGATTTCCAAGCAGAGGATGGTCTTCTGGAGAACCGGTAGCAGAAATGTTGAGTAATTCAGAGAACTGGCAAATACCACCTCTGACTGGAGATTTTACAGTATCCTTCCCCGCCACACCCACCAAGCCACACCCACAGAACCGGTATGTTCCATCCGGAAAAGACGTGCGGTAGACCGGGTTCCAACAAATAACTCTTTATTAGTTAACAGCAAACAGTAACGGAACATTGGCTCAAGCCACGGCAGCCCTTTTATAGAGGCTTGCCTGCCGGCTTGTAGCCAATGACAGTCTTTTAACTTTGCCACCTTTGAGTGGCTCCTAGGATTCATTCCTAATGAACTAATCCTTTACTGGCCTTCCTGGCCAATCAGAAGAGACTACTTGGAACCTTCCAAGTTAAACAGAACACCCCTCCACCTTTAGTTCAGTCCTACGTAAGTGACGTAATCGCACAGGTAGGTGGGGCTTCTTCTGGTCCTAGTTGACCTGCACAGCTCATTCTCGCCTAGGACTTCAGGTGGTTCAGTCGGGATTGCTGTCTCTCCGGCTCATCTCCATGGAACCACCTGGAAGGGTGAGTCAGCATTGCTGCTACCGCTTGAGTTGCTCAGGCCAGTGGTTTTGCCGCTCCCTCCTGGTTCAACCGGGCTGGTTGAGCTGGCCTGCCTGGCCCCTTCCAGGATGGCTTTCCTTTTGCTTGGACTACCTCCGATGGTTTCATCTAACCGTAAGTGCTCTTTTTGGTTGGTTAGATGTTCTAGATTTAATTTCAATTGTTCATTTTCACACCCTTTTGTATTTCTTTGTGTCCCCCCCCCCTTGGTTTTGTTTTCGTCGAATGTTATTATTTGAGGTTGCACAGTTGTTTTATGCTCGATGTTTCGGGAATGAAGATGGTCTATGTGCCACTTCCATTCTCTTCCATCGTACACGGTGAGTCGGTAGGACCAGGGGCCTGTTATTTGTGTGATAGTGGCTGGAAGCCAGAGAGGGTCCCTGGTAAAATTCTTTGCATAGACTAGGTCGCCGATTTCAAAAGTGCGGTATCGGCTGGATGAGTCGGGGGGTTTCTCACAAGTGTAATTTGGATGCAGTCTATCTAAATGGGATCTGAGTTTTCTCCCCATTAACAATTCTGCCGGGCTCTTGTTTGTTGTACTACTGGGAGTGATGTGTTGTAGTATAAGTAAGTGGTTCAGCTTGTCTTGGACATCCCCATGGTCCATTTTTTCTAGGCCTTCTTTGGTAAACCTGACCATTCGCTCAGCCCTACTATTCACCGCCGGGTGGGCCAGCATGGATAATGCATGGAGTATACCTAGGGATGCTAAATACTGTTCGAATTGTATAGCCATTAGTTGTGGCCCATTGTCAGATACCAATACATCAGGTAAACCATGAGTTACAAACAATTTGTTTAGCTGTTTTATAACAGCGTCGGTTGTTGTAGATGATACAACTATAACCTCCAACCAATTTGAATATGCATCTACTACTATTAAGAACATGTTGCCCCTGGTTGGTTCTGCAAAATCAATATGGATTCGAGACCAAGGGCCTCGTGGGGTCTCCCAGTCCCATATGGGCACTTGTGGTGGTGTGGGTCTAGCTCTCTGATACTTATGACATGTTGCAACCCAGCGTTCAATATCCTTGTCTATACCAGGCCACCAGACATAGCTTCTAGCCAGGCTTTTCATTTTTAATATGCCTGGGTGGCCCTCATGTAGCATACCCAACACTTCTTCTTGCAGTCTGGATGGAATTACCACCCGATCTCCCCACAAGAAACACCCCTTTTGTAAAGACAGTTCAGTTTGTCTAGTCCGAAAAGGTTTAAAACCTTCAGTCTTTTGGCTTTCCGGCCAACCTTTACCTACCCAAGTCAAAACACGGGTAGTCATTGGGTCTTTTGCCATGGCTCTGGCAGACAATTTGGCTCATTTGCAGACAATGGAAGTTCGGGGCAGGTCTCTACTTGTAGGGCGGCAGTGGTTGGAGCCGGGTCGTCCTCTATGGTTGGTAATGGTGCTTGGCTTAAAGTGTCTGCATGGGTGATTTGTTTCCCGGGTCAATGCAGCAAGGTATATGAATAGGCGGCCAGGAATTCTGACCACCTAGTCATCCATGGGGATAGAATGTTTGGTGTGGGATTGTTCCCCGCCAAAATCCCCAGTAACGGTTTATGGTCAGTCACAATGGAAAATGTCCTCCCATAGAGGTATTTGTGAAAACGTTTAACTCCAGCGACAATTGCCAGGGCCTCCCTGTCTAGCTGGCTATAGTTGTGTTCCACTTTGGAAAGCGTTTTCTAGTAAAAGGTGACGGGTGCCTCTCTCCCATCAGGTAATTGGTGGCTCAGGATGGCACCGACTCCGAAAGGTAAGGCGTCACAGGTGACCGTCAATGGAAGTGTGTTACTAAACTGAATAAGAACGGTGTCTGAGGTTAATAAGTCTTTTATGCTTTGGAATGCTTTTTGTTCTTTATGACTCTAAGTCCAGACAGTTTTTTTATCCAGTAAATGGTGTAATGTTCTGCTATCGTTGTTTTGTGGGGGAGGAATACATTATAAAAGTTGATCAGATCCAAGAATGCCTGTAAGTCCATTTATTTTTTGGCCTGGGTGCATCTTTAATTGCTTTGACTTTTTTGTCTGTTGGGTGAATACCCTGTTCGTCAATTAAATACCCTAAAAATTCGACGCGGTCGGTAGCCAGGCAGCATTTTTCCTTTTTTACTTTTAGGCTGGATTCTCTAAATTTGGTTAGCACTTCTCTTAGTCTTGCCTCTAATTGGGTGGTGTTTTTTGCTGAAATTAGGAAGTCATCAAAGTATGGAACAACCCCTTTTATCCCATTTAATAGGCGTTCCATGAAGCTTTGGAAGACGCCTGGGGCAACGCTTACTCCGAATTGAAGCCTGTTGCATTTGAATGCCCCTCTATGTGTTGCTATTGTTTGTGCTTCTGCCGTTATTGGATCTACTGGAAGCTGCTGATATGCCTGAGCCAAATCGAGTTTCGCAAAAAATTTTCCTCCCCCAAGTGAATGCAGTAAGTGCTGTATGACTGTTACCGGGTATGCGCTTTGCTGTAGTGTATGGTTCAGGGTAGCCTTGTAGTCTCCGCAGATGTGCACAGACCCGTCAGGTTTTACAGGTGTTACTATTGGAGTCTCCCACCTAGCATGGTCAATTGTGCAATCAGTTTGTTTAATTGCTCATCTATTTTGGTTTTTAATGCGAAAGGGACTCATCTGGCTTTTAACCTTCTTGGTGCTATCTGGGGATCTAAACTAAAGGAAATTGGGGTCCCCCGGTACCTGCCTAGAGTGCCGTCGAAGACATCCTGGAATTTGTGTAGCAGGTTCTCTTCCCAATCGCTTGCAGCTATTCGGCTTACTCCGGTCATCCAGATGCCCAATGGTGTGAACCATTCGATGCCCAGGAGGCTGGGATGGTCTCGGTCAACTATGGTCAGCGGCAGGACTTCGGCGTGTTGTTTGTAAGTGACTTTGAAGTGTCCTAGACCTACCACAGGAATTCTATTTCCTTGGTAGTCTTTGAGAATTAATTTTTGTTTCTCAAGTTCTTTTTGTTTTATGTTTGGAACCAACCGTCTGATTGTGTTCCAAGACACCATTGATAGGAAAGATTCTGAATCGACCTCCATTTCACAAGGGCTTCCTTCAATGGTCACTACAATTTTGACTTTTCTCCCGCTTTCCATCTGTGTACTTCTGATAGTGACAGTCTGGTGAGTTTTTCCTCAGTTGCTGGTTCCCTTGCTGCACTCCTATTTTCTGTCGGCTTGCCTCGGGTCAGTTGTTTGTGGGGAATTACCGTGTCTGCTAGGACTGCTGTTCTTACAATTGCGGCAGACTCTTTCGATGTGTCCCCTCTTTTTGCAAGCCTGACAGATGGCATCAAGAAGCCTGCACTCGGCTCGAGGGTGGTTTCCTCCACAGCCAGAGCATTCCCGGCAATTTCTTTTTCTTTCGCGCCTTTTTGGGTTTGCGTACAGGCGACCTCATCGTCATCTTCTTCTGTTTCTGATGACTTGTCTAGGTCTTCGTGGTGTGTGGTTGTGGAAGCTTGCTTCTTCCCTCTGGTAGGGTCATCGTGTCAGTATTGGTATTCATCAGTTTCATTGTGGCTTCTGATTTCTTTGTGGCTTCTGCAGCGGTGGCTTCCGCGATTGCTTCTGCCACAGTTATGTTAGGTCTATTTAATAGTTTGCTTTGTAAAGTAGAGTCCTTTAGACGTTACACAACACGATCTCACATAGCCTCATCAATACTCTGGAACTCGCAGGCTCCTCCCAGATGGCAGAGAGCTGCCACAAATTCTGTGATGGTCTTGTCTTCCCTCCAGTCTCTTTTTTAAAATTAGTGTCTCTTAATAAGATTTGAGACAACCGGCGCGTAGTGAGCCTTTAGCATTCGGTTAAGCTCAGACCAAGTCATCTCTGGGCTTTGCCAATGCCTTTGCCATTTTGAACGTGGCTGGCCCACAATGTGTCAGGAAGACAGCCCTCTTTCGCTGATCCGAAATTTCCTCCATTTTGTTGCTCTCCAGAAACATCAGGAAGCGATCGATATAAGACTCCCAGTCTTCTTCATTGGGGTTAAAAGTTGCGGGCGGCGCGTTGCTACCAGCCATTTCACCTAGCGTGGTTGTGTTCTCGCCGCGTGCTCGGTCTCCGCTTTAGGACGATTCCATCCTCATCGCCAGTGTTCTGTCTGGAAAAGACGTGCGGTAGACCAGATTCCCAAAAAATTACTCTTTATTAGTTAACAGCAAACAGTAATGGAACATTGGCTCAAGCCGCGGCAGCCCTTTTAGAGGCTTGCCTGCCGGCTTGTAGCCAATGACAGTCTTTTAACTTTGCTGCCTTTGATCGGCTCCTAGGATTGGTTCTTAATGAACCAATCCTTTACTGGTCTTCCTGGCCAATCAGAAGAGACTACTTGGAACCTTCCAAGTTATACAGAACATGGTAGTAAAAAAATTTGAATACTACCACTGCTTCCAAGGGTGGCCGCAGCTTCATGCTGCACTACGACTTAGGAGCTTCTTGCAATTCCAAAATAGTAGCATGCAAAGAAGATCCCCTGCTATAGACTTGAAATTCTAGACCTAGGAAACCTAGAACTATGCTGCCTTCTGTCCGATCTTAGTATAGTATATAAAATCATACATTGCAATGTCCTATCTGTCAATGAATACTTCAGCTTCAACCATAACAACACAAGTGCACACAATAGATACAAACTCAAGGTTAACCGCACCAAACTTGATTGCAGGAAATATGACTTCAGCAACAGAGTGGTCAATGTCCTGAATACTCTACCCGACTCTGAATACTCTACCTGACTCTGTGGTTTCTTCCCCAAACCCCAAAAACTTTAACCTTAGACTATTTACCATTGACCTCGCCCCTTTCCAAAGAGGTCTGTAGGGGGCATGCATAAGTGCACCAGTGTGCCTATTGTCCCTGTCCTATTCTTTCTTTCTTTTTTCTTATTCATATCCATTTCATGTATTCATAATCATGTTCATTCTTATACCTGTTATCTAATAACTGCTTGATAAATCAAATAAATAAATAATAATTTCATATGGCAAGTACTCCAGAGCCATGTTTACCCACAAAACAGAGAGCAGGACAGCCAAAAGGGCAGAGATTGAGCAAGATAGGTAGATGGGGGGAGTTGGAGGCACTCCCTTACTTACCTGAGGCTTAGAGGTGGGAGGGACCAATCCCAGAATGACTTCTGTTGGAATAGATCCATGTCTAGTGAACATTTGCTTATTGACAGTAACAAGGAATGACAGTAACAAAGGAGCAATTAAATGAACGCATTGATCTAGATCATGGGCAATGGTGGGATTTAGCTGGTTCTCACCGGTTTGGGAGAACCGGTTATTAACTTTCTGAGAAGTTTGGTGAACTGTTTGTTAAGGAAGAGAACTAGTTGTTAAATTATTTGAATCCCACCACTGATCAAGGCAGGGATGGGATCCGACCAGTATATCTACTGATTCTGTTGCTCTGTGTTGTGCACACCTGCGCAGGTTGTGCGAGTCACGCGAGTGCAATTTACAACCTGCTGAGCTGCCCAGACAGCTGAGCAGTGCTGCGTGTGGGTGCGCAGTGGTTGGAAATGTCCCTTTTTCCTGCTTTTTCAACTGCAGCTGTGCTGCACAAAGCAGCTGAGGTTGAAAAAGCAGGAAATAAAGGACAGGTAAGAGCCCGGGCAGGCGGGCGGGCCAAAACAGCAGCAGACATAGAACCGGGTCTATGTCTGCTGCTCTTCAGAACAACAGGTTCTACAGAGGTGGACAGAACCAGTAGAATCCCACCCCTGGATCTAGGGTGTCAAACTTACATCGTCACAGTGTTGTGACGTGATGTATCGCAATTTTTTTCCCCTTCACTAAGATGGGGGTGGGGGTGGCTGGTGCGTGATACATCCAGCCCACAGGCCAAAAGTTTGACACCCCTTATCTAGATCCAGCATAGGATTATGTAAGAAACTAGACCATTCAAATAACCAATCAATAAGAGAATCAATCAGCTGATCAGAATTTAAAATATAACTCCAAACAAACGAATCACATGACCAACTGACCACACTGGCACACAAGACATTTTATAAGCTAAGGAGAATAGGACAAGAACATCTTGCTGATGTTTTTACCTACTCTGGTAACAAAACGTTCAGAAACTAAATTGAAACAACCTTGGAGAGCAAACTACAGCCAAAAAGGAACAAGGAGTGTTGGGATTGCTATTGCTAAAGGCCCTGTCCCACTGTACTTACAGATGCAAAGAGGATGTAAAACGTTAAAAAAAGCTTGCCATCCATTGGAAAATGCTGTGCATCCATTGTGTACTCATTGCATATGTGTTTCATATGCTCTATCTGTCGAACATCTGTCCACTGCTATTTCATCCACGCAAGAAGTTTTGAGCTGCACAAAACTTTGTGAATGGATGAACTTTCCGCTGTGTATGATGTAAATCCATGACATACGAGCAACAAACACTTTATGTCCGTTTATCATCCATTAAACGTCCACTGTATCCTTTCTGCATCCTCTGGGCATCCTTGCAACTCAAATCCGCTGCATCTAAAAATGGAAAGAGGGAGGAAAGAAAGGGTACATGGAACATCTATGCATCGTTAGTAGCATGGAAATAGAAAGGATCCATTTGCATCCGATATACATCCACACGACATCCCCTTTCTTTCCTTTAGGTGTATGTGATGCATCCGCTTCATCCACTATGCGTCCGCTTTGAAATTTTCCCCTGGAACCCCTTCGGAGGTGTCATCCGCTTCCATCCGCTTTCATCCACTAGGCTTCCTATGAACATCCCTTTAACATCCCCGCTACATACTACCCATGTCTGTTCTTTTCTGTTCTGTTTATGCAAATTTTCACCACTTTTTGGAGTGGATGACAACAGATAGAGCCACTCTGAAATTTTGCTCGTCCGCTGTGTCCTTTATGCATACGTTTTGCATCCGTCGGCCAGTGGGACCTAGCCTTAAGTGATACAATCTCATGTCATCATGCCCAATCACTAGTGGAGGAAATTCCAGTCTCAACTGCGGTCATAAGTTAAGAACTAGCTATACCACTATATGCTAATATTGTTTATGAATGGCTCAATATAGGCACTTTGTATTTGATCAGATTGGCGAGGTCAGCTTCCTCGAGATAGGGACTGAAAGATCATATTGTGTTTAGCTTGTCAGTCAAGCACTATGAAGATTCAGCAAATTATTGCTTTTATTCTGACAGATTCTCCATTTAATCTTTGCAAGTTTTGTTCAGCGGTTATTCCACATTGAAGTACACGATAACAAAAAACTCTGAAATAAATGCTTTTATACATTTTTTTTGCAATTCTTCCAGTACATATTTTTTCTAAGTTCTTTTAATAGGAAGTTTGATAAGTAGTTAACATTTATAAAAAGGATCAAGCTTTGAATCTTGGCTCGATCACCTGACACTTCACCTTTATGCTCAACTTCTCAGCTTTATGTGACCAGAGCCTCACTTTTAGAATACAGCAACAATAATTCATTAAATGTGTGTGCCACCAGAATCCCAGAGACTCTGGATGGCTGACACCAATTGAGGAGATTGGGGGGGGGGGGGGGGGGGCAACTGTAGATATCCATGAAGTCGTTCACACACAAAATTGATTGTTTACTGCAGTGCAAAGTTGTCAGAGGTTTTATGTAATCTCAAGAGTTACATTCTTTTAACTTTTTTTCTTCCTGCCCTTCCAAATAAATGGATTCTTGGTATTGTGTTTAGAAGCTTTCAAGTTGGGTATTTATTTAAAGTTTATAGAAATGCCATTTCCAACCGAGTAAATGCTGGTTCCTGCCTCATTAGTCTCAAGTCTGTCATTTCTCTATTTTCCATTTCCATTTTCTCTGAGCCTGGAAGTGTCTTCTGCCTGTAGTCAGCTGGAGGATATTTCCCTTCCTTTTCTCACTGGAGCAATAAAAATATGAGGCATTCCCAGAATGGGCTGCTGGGGGTTCGCAGGGGTTCGGGAGAGCCCCTAGCTAAGATTCTGTGCAGTTTGTGAGAACCCCCAAATCCCATTTCTGGCTGGCCCATCCTCTCTTCCCTGGAGTCCCCACATGGCCAGTTTTGGATGCCGGTAAGTGCAGGGCATGCACGAGGCTCAGGGAAGACAAAAATGGGCCTCTTGAAAGTTCAGGAAGGCCAGAAATGTTTCCCATTTCCAGAGAGCCTCCAGAGCCCAGGGAGGCCCTCCTGGAGGCTCAAGAAAACCCTCTGGAGTCTGGGAAGGGCAACCCCCCCTGCCGTGGTGCAAGAGGCTGACTCGGCCCACCATGGCCACACCCACTCAGCAACTGGGCAGAGAACCCTTTGCTTAAATTCTTGAAGCTCACCTCTGGCCATTCCCCTTTCTACTAAATCCTCAGGAAAATGCACCTCCTTCTAATTTTCAGTGGAGTAAAGGAAGAATTTAACACAGAGCATATGTTTGGAATTTCAGTACATGAGGGGCAGTGGATACATCAGGAAAGTCACAATCTATCTATTGTGTAACTGTTTCTCTGTCTCTCTTCCAAACCAAGCCTCTCTTTCCAATACCTTTCCTTATTCCTTAGAGTCAGAACAAATGAAGTATTTTTTTAAAATAAACTTTATTGAACTTTATTACATTAAAAACATAAAAAATATAATTCAACAACAACTGTTTGTGGTGCTTATTGTATAACAGTCATTTGTGCAATATTTACAAATATTAATTTGTGCATAATAATATCCTTATTCTATCTATATTCTATATTTAATAATTACTTATCCTTAATCTGTCTCCGATCTATCCAGCTATACCATTGTTCCCATACCTTATAAAATATTGAAGATTTGTTATCTTTTAAACTCAGCGTTAATTTATCCATTTCAGCACAATTCATAACTTTTTGTATAACAGTTCCTCTACACGTGTATATGTCTGTTTCCAACATTGAGCAAAGGCAATCCTGGAAGCAGTCAGTATGTGTAATAATAAGTATTTTGTACTCTTTACGTATTTTGTTTGAAGATCCCCAATAGGAAGAGTTCTGGATCTAGGTCTAATTGTTCATTGGTGATCCTGTAGCCAATTTTGGATTTTGAGCCAGTACTTTCAAGCCTCTGGGCAAGACCACCACATATGATAATATGTTCCCTCTTTTTTTTACATTTCCAACATATGGAACTCATTTTAGGGTACATTTTCGCTAATCTAGAAGGGGGTAAGTGCCACCTATAGAACATTTTATATGCATTTGCTTTGTATGTTGCTGATTTTTTTAATTTCTATTCCATACAGTCTCCCAATCTGATAACTTTATGTTATGACCAATATTTTGACCCCATGTGGTCATGCATCCTTTCACTATTTCTTCTAATTCTACTTCTAGGAGATATTTGTAAATTTTGGTAATTTTTTTTTATCTGGGCCTAATAAAATTTTGTCTGATTATTGAGGTTTCAAGTATATTTCATACTCCTTTACATCCTTTTTATAACAACTTTATATATGGAGATAAGCCCACCAGTCTCTTTGTAGCCCTTGTTCTTAGAGCTCCTGTATTGTTTTTAAATTTCCATTTGTATCCAATAAGTCTTTATATTTTAACATTTTGTTCAGGTCTACATTATTTGGATGGATCATCGCTTCCATTGTAGATAGCCAAATTGGGACTTTTATATTGTGTTTCTTTTTAACCTTGATCCAATTGTATATCAACAAATCTCTAATCAGATGTCTGTGGAAATATTTTTGTTTAGTGGGTCCTATGTCCCAAAGAAAGGCATGCCACCCCCTCTGAAGATCATGACCTTCTATAGCTAATATTTTTTTATTTTTTTAAATTAATCCAATCTTTTAGCCAAACTAATGCTGCTGCACTATAATATAATTCCCAATTTGGCAATCCAAAGCCTCCTCTGCTCTTCATATCTTGTAGCAATTTCATTTTTTTTCTGGGTTTTTTAACCTGCCAGATAAATTTTGCTGTCATTCTATTAAGATTATCGAAAAAGATCTTTTCGAATTTAACTGTAATAGGTCCAAATAGATAAAGAAATTTTGGTAATATAGACATTTTTATGGCTGCTATTCTTCCCAGTAATGACAGTTGCATTTTCGTCCATAATTCCAAATCTTTTTTGTTTGTTGTAATAGCTTATTATAATTATTCTCCTTTATCTCCTTACAATGTGCTGTCAGCCATATTCCCAAATATTTAATTTTTCTTGTTATTTGGAGTCCGAGCACCCTTTCTAATTTTGTTATTTGTAGATCTGTTAAGTTTTTTACTAAAGGTTTTGTTTTCTGTCTATTAATTTTCAATCTTGCCACCGCTCCATATCTTTCTAGCTCCTTAATTAATATTTGTCCTTTTTCTATTGGATCTTCCATAATAAAAGCCATATCGTCTGCAAAAGCTTGCAGTTTATATTCTTCAATTTTAGTTTTCAATCCTTTTATTTCAGGATTTTGCCTCACTCTTTCTAATAGTATTTCTAATGATAGTATGAAGAACAGAGGGGACAATGGACAGCCTTGTTGGACTCCTTTTTCTATATTTATAGTTTGGGTATTATCTCCATTTATTATTACATTTGCTTTTTGTACTGAATAAATTGCTGTTACAATATTCTCAAATTTGGTGCCAAAATTCATATTGTAAATTTGCTGAATTATGATTTGGTTGTTGAATTAAGCCAATTAAAAGGTTGTCGAAAGCCTTTTGAGCATCCAAAAAAACAAGAGCTACCTGTTTCCCTGGATGGGCTTCATAATATTCCAAACTATCCATTATTATTCTTAAATTTTTCCTAATTTGCCTATTTGGGAGAAATCCATTTTGGTCTGGATTTATATAATCGTTCAGAATTTTCTTTAATCTAGTAGCAATAATAATAGTAAATATTTTATAATCTACACTCAGCAAAGAAATTGGTCTATAGTTTTGTATCATTCTGGTATCTGAATCCCCCTTCAGGATTAGCTAAATTAATGATTCTCTCCACGTATCTGGCATTTTAGCAGATAATAATATCTCATTATATAAATCCATCATTATGGGTCTCACTTGTTCTTCTATTGCTCTATAAAATTCTGCTGGAAAGCTGTCAGGACCTGGGGTTTTATTATTTTTCTGGGTTCTAATTGCTTGTTTTAATTCTGTCATAGATATGTCCTTCATCAAAAATTGTTTTATCTCATCGTTAATTTCTCAAGTTCTTTTTTCTCTTAGATATTCCCTTATCTGATCTTCATCTACTCTCTCTTTCTTACACAGATTCTCAAAATATTTATGTGCAATCTTTTTTTCCCTTCTCTGTTGTATGTTGATAATTTCCACTTTCATCTTGTAGTTGGTAGATGGTTCTTTTCTCTTTTTCTTTTTTGAGCATATAAGAGAGCTAGCTGCCAGGCTTATTTGCTTGTTCAAAATATATTTGCTTGGTTGCTTTCAAGTTTCTAATCAATTCTTTCTGTTCCATTAAATTGAGTTTATATTTATAGAGAATCAATTGTTCTTGTATTGTAACATTTTGTGGGGCATCCTGTAATTTGAATTCTAGTTTCTTAATTGTTTGGTATAAATTGTTATGTTGAGCATCTTTTTCTTTATTTTTTTTGTGCAGTGTAAGGTATTATAATTCCCTGTATAATGGTTTTCATAGCATCCCATAAATTTTGGATAGTTGTGTCTAGGTTATTATTTTCTTTAAAATAAAAAGTTAATTCTTCCTTACATTTCTTTATAAATTCCTCATCCTTTAATAGTTTAGAATCTAAAGTCCACCTTCTCCTTGATTTTTTCTTACCTTTCCAATTGATTCTAAGAGGGTTGGGGTCTGCCCAAGAGTTTGCTATAATTTCTACTTCTGTCACCTCTTCTACTAGATCTCCACTCATCCATGCCATATCAATGCATGACCATGACTTGTGGGGATTTGAGTAGAAAGTGAATTGTCTCTTATCGGGATTTAATTTTCTTTAATTCTTTCTACACAAATTTTAGATAATTCTCTCTTCTTTTTTCCCTTTCCCTTCTTATTCCCCCCATTATAATCTTTTTGATAATCTGCTACAGTATTAAAATCTCCTATAATACAAATATTTTTCCTTTCCAGCTCAATGATTTTGGCATATAAAGCTTTATAGAATTCTTTTTGATTGGCATTAGGGGCATAAATTACCACCAACAGGATTTTTTTTTTAATTTATCTGTATTTTTATTGCCAGAACTACTCCTTTGGGGTCTGCAAATATTAATGTTTCTTTTATCTCTTCTTTAATGTAAACCGCTATTCCATTCTTTTTTTTTATCTGCAGAAGCTTTTATAAACACTGTCCCTAATTTGGGGCAGACTAAATATTTTTCCTGGTTTTTTCAAATGTGTGTTTCCTGTAAACAAGCAATATCTGTGTTATGGTTTATCAACTTTGCCAGAATTCTTTGTCTTTTTATTTTTGAGTTTAAGCCATCTGTATTAATGGATAAGAGTTTCCCCTCTTTTTCCAAAAAAAAAAAAAAAAAGAATTGCTGAGTAATGTTTATGGCTTCCTAATATTTCAACACACTTAGCAGTACACACTCTTCCTTCTGTCTTGGGTTTCAAGCAAATAGTTTTTCCAAAATTCTCCACTAAAGTACTCCCCCAGCCAGCAACCCCCATTCCACATCCAGAGAGATCAGTTATTAAATCAGTTATTAATATTGTCTATAACCACAAGTCTTTAATCTACTTCAAAGGTTCAAGTCTTCTCCCGGTCTCTAAAGTAGCCAGCCCAATCCTTACAAGCAAAAAATAATCCAAAAGCACCCTAAACCTCCATGTGACAAACTTTTTTCTCCAACTGGCAACAATATAGCAAACCTCTCCAATCTGAGCCTCCTTCTCCTCTAAATTGCTACTGTTAATCTTCACTTCTTCCTCTCAAGCCCTTTCACTTTCAAACACTTTTGCATTCTCTATTCTTTGCTGCTTCTTTCCAGGCTCCGATCAGTTTGTTGCTTCTCAACAAATCTTTTCACCATTCAACAATTCAACACTCTCACAAAATCTCCACACAAACCTCTTTGTTAGCTGCCACAGGCTGTCACTCACTCTCTTCCCTTTGCAGGTATGGGATCGCCATTGCAAGCCAGTGATCTTTTGCTGGTTAAGGCCCTGTCACACTGGCCGACGGATGCAAAATATTTGTAAAAAGGACACAGCAGATGAGAAAAATGTTCCATCCGTTGTTATCCGCTTTCAAAAGGGGGAAAAATTTATATAACCAGAGTGGACAACACGGAAAGGGGGGAGAACGTAGGGGGAAGGAAAGCGGATGGGAGCGGATGGCACATCTGCAAGGCTTCTGGGGGAGTGCAGCAAAGCGGATGCGGAACGGAAAGAGCGGATGCAGAGCGGACGCCGAGTGGATGAAGCAGATGCACAGCGGATGCTGAGCGGATGAAGCGGATGCAGAGCGGAAGCCTAGCGGATGCCTAGTGGAAGCCTAGCTGATGCCTAGCGTTCACTGTGCAAGCGGGAAGGATGCATTGCGTCAGCCACGTGGATATAAAGGGAAGCAGCTCCCAAGCAGGCCACCATTCTGAGGAAAGACCTGCTTCCAGACATAGCTCTCCAGCCAGCCAGCCAGCCAGCCAGCCAGCCAGCCATCAACCCAACAACCATGGGGAAGAAACAGAAGCCTCTGCCATCTGCTGCCAGCCCTGGCAAGAGGGACAGGGCCACCCTCCCATCCCCTGGCCCTGACTCTGCTTCTGCTGGGGCTTCTGCTGCCCGGGCTCAATCTTCTGGTGCTGGGGCTTCTGCTGATGCTGCTTCTGGAGGTGGTGCTTCTGCTGATGCTGCTCCTGGTGCTGGTGCTTCTGCTGGTGCTTACTCTGCTGGCGCTGCTACTGGTGCTGGTGCTTCTGCTGGTGCTTACTCTGCTGGCACTGCTCCTGGTGCTGGTGCTTCTGCTGGTGCTTACTCTGCTGGCGCTGCTCCTGGTCCTGCTGGTGCTCCTGCTCCTGCTCCTGGTCCTTCTGGTCCTGCTGGTGCTGCTGGTCCTCCTGGTTCTCCTGGTCCTGCTTTTGCTGCTACTGTTGTTGTTGCTTCTGCTGCTGCTGGTGGTGGTGTGGAGGAGCAGCCCCTACAACCTCGAAGCCCCTCTAATGAGGGCCCATATGGCCCTGCCAAAGGGAGGAAGAGGCAGATGAATGAATGGGAGAGGAGGCAATACAACATAGAAGAGGAACATGAGGAGGAGGTGCTGGAGTGGCTGAGGGAGAATTAATATCTTTGGCGGAAGGGACACAGGCTCTATCGAGACACCAAGAGGAAGCAGGCTGCTTGGAGAGAGAAGGCGGAGAGCCTGGGCTACACTTCGGAGGTGCTCCTCGGCTGGTGGAAGCACCTGGTACGGGAAGCTGTACCTCAAGAAATCTGGCCAGGCCGCGGTCAAGCTGATGGACAGAGAGACCTATGTGATGGCCAAGTGCAGCTTCTTGGAGGGTGAGATCCGCCACCGAGGAGCAGCCCCTCTCACAACCCTCTCTCTCAGGAAACCTGCTGAGAGCCAGTCCTCTTCTGGCAAAGAGTCAGCTCCTGTGTCCAGGCAGGTATCTGTGGAACATGCCACGATGGAGACCCCCCTGACAGCTGCACTACCCGTGGCGGAGCGTGTGGAGGACCCCCTGACGCAGTGGGAGAAAGGAGACGGCACTTCCACCACAGCCCAACCCGCATCCACCCCCAGCTCCAACTCCACAGAAAGGCAGAGAGGCAGACCGGAGGGGCAGAGCCACACTGTCCTGCTGGAGATAAGAGACACCATCAGGAGCAGCGTAGATCTCTTCTCTCAGCTGGTACACACCAACGCCCCATCCTCCAACCGCAAGCCCTTCCTCACCTATGTCAACCAGACCCTCATGAACATGGCAGAACCCCAGTACCAGGTGGTGAAGGACAGGATCACCAATCTTCTTCACAACCCTCCAGACCAAGATGAACCTGCTCCCACCCAGTCCAGGTCTGCAACTCCACCCCAGGTGATGTCACTGCACTTCCAAGGCTTTCCACAAGCCCTACCCTACCAAGGCTACGGCTACCAGGAGGTCCAGCAGCACAGGCAGCCCTTCCCAGTCCAGGCACAGGTACATCGGACGCCACCAGTGCCACTGATGCCACCGATGCCACCCATGCCACCGATGCCTCCGACGCCACTGATGCCACCGACGCCAGTCCTCACCCAGCTGCAGACCAGACAGCCACACTACACTGGTCCTTCCTCCACCCCACAGCCAAGCCCGGCCACAATACATCTGTCATTGGTATTGGGGCTGACACCCCATGTCATGGAGGAAGGGGCTCTCAACATCACGGGGCTGAGCCAGCTCTCTCAGAGCTTCCTCAACACACTGTCCCCTGTTGTCCTCTCGGAGCCAGGCATCCCAGTGGCGCTTCAGACCAGCACTCCAGCAGCAGCCATCTCCACAGCACCTGGACCCTTCACCCCTGAGACTGGGCATGCCTCCGAGTGACCAAGAAGAGTGCCAGAGACTGGGTGGCTACCTGTTGACTTTATTTTTGCTTTGGACACTTGACTTGGGTCATTTTTCTTTTACAGCTTGTCATTAATAAAGATTATCTTTGCTTCACACACTTGCTTCATTTATTTTTATTAAATAAAGTCTTGGTGAAAACTTTTAGAAATAGTTTAAGCCTTTGCATGCTTGTGGGATGGCTAAGGATAGCTGTGGGATGGGTAATAGCTGTGGGATGGGTAATAGCTGTGGGATGGGCAGGGATACCTGTGGGATGGGTAATAGCTGTGGAATAGATAAACCTCCAGTGCAAGGATAGTGGGACTGTATGGTCCACCCCCCCAGGTGCCACACCTATGTTCCTTTATTATCAACAATAATGTAATCATTCATCCACACATGTCAACATAAAAACAACTCTTTTTTAAATGCCCTGTTCATTGTAGGCCCACCCAACATACATGGCCCAATCTCATCAGTGTGATGAGACAGGCTGAAGGAAGCATCCATTAAGCATCTATCATCCTGTCTTGCCACTCCACTGCTCCAGCTGGGGAGTTGCACCAGTATCTCAGGATGTTACGCTGCTTCTTCCCTTCACGTGAGGCTCTGTTGGGGCCTTGCACATCCTCAGTGTCTATCAGGTTTCGCCCTTGCCTCCATTCCCCAGGCTCCATGTCTCCATTGCCTTGTTGGAGGTCCATGAGCAAGACTGGGTGCGGGTGCGCATGAGATTGTGCAGGATGCAGCAAGCTTCCACGATTTTCCTCACAGTCTCTGGATGCTGCTGCATGGTGGTGAGAAGTACCTGGAACCTGTTGGCCAGGATGCCAAAGGCATTCTCCACCACCCACCTTGCCCTGGACAGCCTGTAGTTGAAGATCCTCTCTTCACGGGTGAGGCATCTGGAGGTGTAGGGCTTCATGAGATAGGTTCTGAGGGAGAAGGCGTCATTCCCCACGATGAAGTAGGGCACATCTTGCATGTCATTGGGTAGGGGGTCTGGATCTGGGAAGCCCATGATGAGGTTGCGTTCCAGCCCCTCCTTGAGGTCACTGGCATTGTATACCTGGGCATCTGAAGCTGACCCGTTGCCTGAAGCATCGGTGTACTTGAACTTGTAGTCAGCATCGACCATGGCGAAGAGCATGATGCTGAAGAAGCCCTTGTAGTTGTGATAAGTGGACCCCGACTTGGCTAGCGCTTTGCAGGCCACGTGCTTCCCATCGATGGCTCCAATGGTGTGTGGGAAGTTCCACCTCTGATACCACTGCTCTGCAACTTTCTTCCATCCTTCTTCAGTGGAGGGGAACTGGAGGAGCTCCTCCTTGTATTCTTCGATGATGGTCTGCACCACTTCTCTGACCACAATGCTGATGGTGTTGTGTGGCACCCTCCAGCCATACTGCATGCTCCTGTACGTGGTCCCTGAGGCCAGGTGGTGCAGAGTCAGTGCCACCTTCAGCCCAGGGTCCAGGCTGGGCCAGAAGTTGGTGTTTGCCTTTGTCAACCTGGGTCTCAGCTGCTCCACAACTTCGTCAAACATGGCTGGAGGCATCCTCATGAAGTTCTGGAATGCATGAGGGTCTTCGTTCCTCAGCTCCACCATCAGCTTGTTGTACAGTCCGTAGTCTGCTCTTCTCCTGATCCATCTTCGGACCCAGACACTTCTTGGCTGCCTCCTTTTCTTCCCATAGAACAGGTGAAAGAGCCTGTAGATGGCTTCGCACTGTTGTAGAACGATGGTGGCGACCAAAAGGAGTTTGTTACGAGATGACTGGATGCTGTGGAAGAGCAAGAGCAAGATGAAGGCTGAAGAGGTCTGCACAGCAGGGCTACTGGACTGAAAGTGAGATCCAGGTGAGCTGCTCCCCCTTTTTATAGGCAATATAGGTTTTCCACTATGTGTCCTTTTGCATTCTCTAGGCATCCTCTAGACATCCTAAATATCCGAGATAGGTCCCCTCTGCGAACGTTTTTTCCATTTTAAATGCTTTCTTTGCGAGCTGCATCCGCTTTCATCCTTTCTACATCCGTGCTACTAATGCTGCACGTCCGTTCCATGTCCGTTTTGCTTCCTCCCTGTGTCCGCTTTCTGCTGGAGCGGATTTGAGTTGCGCGGATGCACAGCAGATGCCTAGCGGATATAGCGGACGCGTAACAGATGACAACAGATGTAGAATGGATGTTCCCCGTATGCATTGTGGATGCAGAACAGACGTATTGGATACATTTTCCGCTCAAAAAGTTTTGAGCAGCTCAAAACTTTTTGAGTGGATGGAACCTCAGTCGATGGATGCTGGACGGATAGAGAGGATGAAAAACGTATGCAGTGAATATAGAACGGATGCATCGCGTTAACCAATGGATGGCAAGTGTTTCTCTCCATTTTACATCCTCTTTCCATCCGTTGGTGCAGTGTGACATGGGCTTTAGCCTCTGTAGGGTTTCTCTTCATTGCAATGAGGGGATGCCCCCGCCACCACAGCCTGAGTCTCCCAACACTGGCACAGTTCTCTACGGGAGCCGTGCACCCCGAGGGAATGCGCCAAACAGCAAAAAGGATTTAGAAGGACCCGAGACAGTCTTCTACACCTCTGTTCGTCCTCACATCATCACCAGAAGTCCACCCAAATGAACTATTCTTATTGGGGGGGGGGGGGTCACTCACAATAGTTTTGCAATTATTCAAAATTACAATTGTGCTGAAAAAAATATTTTTTTCTGGTTCTTGCACTTATGACCAAGAAAAACATCCCTGCATTCACATGAAGAAAATTCACGTGCTTCAGAGCCAGTGGGCATTTCTGACTGCCTCATTGTCCTTCAGTCATGTGATCACCTTTTGTGAGTTTCACAGCCAGTTTCTGACCAGCAAAGTTAATGGACAAGCCAACAGTAAAATTTCAAGTCATTGTCATGTGATGTCTTGTTTAACAACTGGTCCCAGTCTTGATCATTAACCTGTGTTGCTATGAAACACTGTGCTGTTTTGTCCATTTGCCATTTACCTTTGGATAATAGTCAATTATCCAAACAAATGGAGCTTTATATTCAATAACTGAAATAGAGTTTTCTAAACTCTAACTGCTTTGAATTATCGGGCTTCCTTTTCCCAAGAGAAGGTGAAAGGACAAGACATTGTAGATCCCACAAAGTAAGCTCCCCAAGTTCACACTGATGGTTTGTGCTGTTGCACAGAGTATCAACTTTATCATTTAGGAAAAGATCCTCACAGAGTCTCATACAGCAGACAAACTATAGGAGGAAAGCTAAATTTTCTGAGTGCACAGTGGTGGGTAGACAAGAATAATAAAATGTGTCTTTTATGCTTTCTGGCTGCTGCCTTGGCTGGATTACTCTGAATAACTTTTCTTCAGGAAACAGAACATCTCAAATACTCCAATTCTGGAAATCAAAAGGACATTTCATGTACAAATTGCAGTCATGAATGCATCAAAGAACTACTTGAACAGCATGGCACACAGGATGCTTCAGAATAAGTCAGCAAATGGCCTAAATAAACAATCAAAAACTTGTTCAGAAAAACAAGGAAAATATGATTCATAATGAAAGACCAGTGGGCTACTTGCTAATCTTTAGGGTACTACTTTGTATTCAAACTTCCCATAGTGAGAATCAAAGCCAGACAAATTTTCATGACCCTCTCTTGGCAATCAAACTGTATGAGCTTTTGAGGTCCAATTTGTAGTTTTTGTAATTTTTGTATTTGTAACCCTGTAGTTAGGACAGTTCTTAGAAGTGCATCTCTAAATTGTTCTCAATTTCCGGGTGCTAAGCTCCTGAATCCTTGTTGGCAGCTGGGACAGCCTTATTTATAACAAAAAAAAAAAAAGCCAAATATTTATGCAACTGCTTGTAAAAGATCCCTCTTTCTTACATTCATGGCAGCATATACTGTATTTGTCAGGCAATGAAGGAGATCTGATGTCAGAAAGCTTTAGCCTTAAAAAGCTAGGATTTATTCCCAGGACTGGGGATGGGTTGTTAGATAATCTAGATCTATGTAGTTGAATGGGATATGTTCAGGGGTGAGATTCAAATTTCTTAACAATCGGTTCTTATGGGCATAGACTAATTTGTGGGTGTGGCTTGATGGCCATGTGACTGGGTGGGTGTGGCTTCCTGCGGTGGGCGTAGCTAGGTGATCATGTGACTGGCAAACCAAATATAAGTGGTCCTCACTTAATGGCCAGTTGCTTAGCAAGTATTCTAATTTATGACTGACCTCCCCAGAGCTACTTGACCTGTTTTTGGTGTTTTGACAGCCATACATACACACACACACTTATGACCAGTTACAACATCCCACACAGGCTTGTGACCGAGATTTTCTATGCTTGTTGCCAGTTTCCAACAATTCCTTCTGGTTTCCAGTTAAAAATGCCCATTGGGGAAAATGGACTTGTTTAACAACCAGTGTTTGCTTAATGACCACAAGGTTCACTTAACAACCATGGTGTTTGCCTAACCCAGGGGTCTGCAACCTTAAACACTCAAAGAGCCATTTTTACTATTTTCTTTTAAGCAGGTATCTCTGTCTCTGTCTTTCTTTCTCCCTCTCTCTTTCATCTCTTCCTCTTTCTCCCTCTCTCTGCTTCTCATTTGTCTTTCTCTCTCTCATCTATAACTACTAAGGTTGGAAGCTGTTTCTTTTTCTATTTCTTTGCAGTTTTTTTCACACATATTTGTGTATATGTATCCAATACTCTTTCTTCCTTTCCACTATGTATTCAAAATGGGCAATGATTTTGTGTGTGTGTGTGTGTGTGTGTGTGTGTAGCATGTGCATATGTGTGTTAGGTATGTGTATGGATATGTATATATATTTCACTTTTAATGTACTTACAGTAAAAAAAATGACAATAAAAGTTATTTTATCCTATCTTCCTTCTTTCCTCCCCAACCCAATTCCTTCCCACACCCTATTTTGTGTTGGCTTCCCAGCCAAGTACTTACCAGGTCAGATCCTGTTTAGCTTTCTAAACTCAGTCTACTGGAATAAATACCAAACTAAACTGTCCAATTATTTACCTACCATTTTTTACCTACCTACTATCTTGCACCTGATTTCAATGTAACCAGCCAATCTGCAGTATTATTAAATTTTTATAGGCGTCTGCTGCATGTATATTCTCTTCCTTGATAATCTAGTGCAGAGGTCCCTAAATTTGGCAACTTTAAGACTTGTGGACTTCAACTCCCAGAATTCTCCAGCCAGCAAAGCTGATCTAGTCTTAATTGGGTAAAACAGTCTGGAGTCACGGGCAAGAGCAGCTCAGTGCAGAGGAAAGTTGTGCATCTCCCCATATTCCTTGTCCCCTCCTCCTCATTTGTGAAGCATGCTATGTTAAAGGTGCTTCTTGCAAAGAGAGGAATATAGGGAGACTCACAACTTTTCTCTGTACCAAGAGGGCTGCTCTTTCTCTCTCGCCTCTGCTCTTGGCATGGAAAACAGTCAGTGGGAGCAGCAGTTGAGGCGGTTGGTTACACATCCTGGCCTGGAGCTCATGGTCATCATACCTGCAGGGGATGGGGGATGCAGCATGATTCCAGTACCTATTGGGACTTCTGGGACCAGTTCCCCCCCCACCCACCATCCATACAGCCACATGTAGTGCATCAGGGCTTCCAGGCTCTGCTCCCCACAGCCTCCGTCAGTTATCCTGGACTCAATCAAGGGTGCCTTGCTGAGATGAGTCTCTCCATGTGTTCTTTCTGTTGCTGTTTTTGGGAGAGCAAGAGTTTCCCAGCACAGCAGAAAGCTTCTGAATCCCCCCCCCCCCATTGGAAATGGCTCCTGGGCAAGCAGAGAGAAGCAGGCCAGAACCTATATGAGCCTCTCCATGTGTTCCCTGGCAGAAGGCAAGTGGTGGGGGAAAGGCAGTGATGGCAAAAGGCAAGTGGAGGAGAAGGCAACCGGTGTCAACAGCAGCAAAAGGCAAGTGGGGGGGGAAGGCCACCAGGGCTTGCAGAGCATCACTCACCCAGGAAGTCCAGTAAAGGCAGGGCTGCAGTAGAAGGCAGGCAGCAATAGCTGGCCTGGTGGGTGTGCAAGAGCAGGCAGCAGTATTGCGCATGCATGCAATGTCATGTATGCATGATAAAGACTGGCAGGCAGGCAGCGGAGAAGGGGTGGAGAGGGGCAGGGCCAACCAGAGGCCCGATTTACTGGTTCTCTGAACTACAGAGAATCATAACAACTGGTTTGATTGACCCAATCATAACTGGAAGAATCCCATCCCTGGATATGTTGTTTATGTGAACTTCAACTGTGTATAACAATGCTATAACAGTGTCTAGAGTGCTTTGCTGTCATTGGGGATGGGTGGGTGGGTTATATTTTCATTGTATTATCTGTTCAATTGTGTTATTTGGGCAGTTGTATAAAGAAAAAAAATGTGCCACTTGAACTTATGGAGTAGAAAGTCCTATAATAAATTTAACACTCATAAACTTTCAGGTTTAAATCTGATATCATAGAGAAAGCTACCTCATACTCTAGATTATTTTAGAAAATGGTCTCCCAATAAGTAGTTTTGCCTTCACAGTCTAATTCTGCAGCAAAGGGTGTCAGGACAAAGGAGCATTTATTCCATGGGTTATGGTAAAATATCAGTTAGTTTTGACTCCTTTTCTAATTATCTAACCTTTGTAATTAATTTTTTATCAGGCTACTGAAATGTCCTGCTGGTTCACAGCTTTAATATGCTTTCTTGCTTCTCATTTTTTTCCCCAATGGAATCATGTATTTAAAATTAAAAACTGAGGATAAAGTGAAATTTTTAAAAATTGATTCATAATCTGAAGCAAAGGTAAAAGTTGTTTAAATAAAATTTATTTATTTTACCAATCTTGCTACTCTTTTAACAAGATAAGCTTATGTATTTCACTTCCACTGCCATTTTAAGCCCATGTCACACTGCACCAACGGATGCAGAGAGGATGTAAAATGGACAAAAAAGCTTGCCATCCATTGGAAAACGCGATGCATCCATTGTGTACTCACTGCGTCCGTGATTCATATTCTCTATCCGTCCAGCATCGGTCTACTGTGATTTCATCCGCTCAAAAAGTTTTGAGCTGCACAAAACTTTTTGAGTGGATGAAGTATCCAACGTGTCCGTTCTACATCCGCTATGCATACGGGGAACATCCGTTATATATCCGTTGTCACCCGTTACGCATCCGCTATATCCGCTAGGCATCTGCTACGCATCCGCGCAACTCAAATCCACTCCAGCGGAAAACGTACACAGGGAGGAAGCGAAACGGATGCGGAACGGACAAACAGCATCAGTAGTACGGACGTAGAAAGGATGAAAGTGGATGCAGCTCAGATATAAAGCATTAAAATGGAAAAAATGTTCATATATGGGATGTATCTCGGATATTTTGGATGTCTGGAGGATGTCTGGAGGATGCAGAAGGACACCTAGCAGAAAACCAATATTTCCTATAAAAAGGGGGAGGAAATCACCTGGATCTCACTTTCAGTCCAGCAGACATGGGGTGCACACCTCTTCAGCCTTGCTCTTGCTCTTCCACAGCATCCATTCTTCTCACCATGGATCATCGCATGCTCCTTTTGGTAGCCGCCATCATTCAACACCAGAATCACGCCCTCTTCAGGCTCTTTCACCTTTTCTATGGGAAGAAAAGGAGGTGGCCAAGAAATGTCTGGGTCCGACGATGGATCAGGAGAAGAGCGGAGTTTGAACTGTATGACAAGCTGATGGTGGAGCTGAGGAACGAAGATATTCGTGCATTCCAGAACTTCATGAGGATGCCGCCAGCCATGTTTGAAGAAGTTGTGGAGCGTCTGAGACCAAGGCTGACCAAGGCGAACACCAACTTCCATCCCAGCCTGGACCCTGGGCTGAAGGTGGCACTGACTCTGCGCCACCTGGCCTCCATAACCACATACAGAAACATGCAGTACTTCTGGAGTGTGCCACACAACACCATCAGCATTGTGGTCAGAGAAGTGGTGCAGGCCATCATTGAAGAATATGTGAAGGAGTTCCTCCAGTGTCCCACCCCTGAAGAAGGCTGGAGGAAAGTTGCAGAACAGTGGTATCAGAGGTGGAACTTCCCCCACACCGTTGGAACCATAGATGGGAAGCATGTGGCTTGCAAAGCGCCACCCAACTCAGGGTCCAATTATTTCAACTACAAGGGCTTCTTTAGCATCATCCTCTTTGCCATGGTCAGTGTTGACTACAAGTTCATGTACATCGATGCTTCAGGCAACGGGTCAGCTTCAGATGCCCAGGTATACAATGCCAGTGACTTCAAGGAGGGGCTGGAACACAACCTCATCATGGGCTTCCCAGATCCAGACCCCCTACCCAATGACACACAAGATGTGCCCTACTTCATCGTGGGGGATGATGCCTTCTCCCTCAGAACCTACCTCATGAAGTCCTACACTTCCAGATGCCTCACCCATGAAGAGAGGATCTTCAACTACAGGCTGTCCAGGGCAAGGCGGGTGGTGGAGAATGCCTTTGGCATCCTGGCCAACAGGTTCCAGGTACTTCTCACCATCATGCAGCATTGCCCAGAGACTGTGAGGAACATCGTGGAAGCTTGCTGCATCCTGCACAATCTCATGTGCACCCGCTACTCAGTGTTACAGAACAGGCTTGTGGACCGTCAACAAGGGAATGGGGACATGGAGCCTGGTGAATGGAGGCAAGGCATCGGTGGTATTGGTGGTATTGGTGGCATCAGTGGCACCTGTGGCGTGCGAGTAACCTGTGCCTGGACTGGGAAGGGCTGCCTATGCTGCTGGAAGTCCTGGTATCTGTAGCCTTGGTAGGTGAGGGGCTGTTGGAAGCCTTGGAATGGCTGTGACATCGCCTGGGGTGGAGGAGCAGATCTGGAGTGGGTGGGAGCAGGTTCAGCTGGGCCTGGAGAGTGGTGCAGCAGTGCCATGATCCTCTCCTTCATCACCTGGTACTGGGGCTCAGGCCTGTCCATAAGGGTCTGGGTCACGTAGGTGAGAAAGGGCTTGCGGTTTGAGGATTGGAATCTCGAAGTGTACCAGCTGAGAGAGGAGATCTGCACTGGTCTTGATCATGTCCCTGAACTCCAGCAGGACAGTGTGGCTCTGTCCCTCCAGTCTGCCTCTCTGCCTGCTTTCTGTGGAGGTGGAGCTGGGGGTGGTTGTGGGTTGGTCCCTGATGGTCGCTGCTTCTTCTTGCTCCATGTGTGTGAGAGAATCTTCCACGTCCTCCAGTATAGGGTGTGCAGCTGTCGGGGGGGTCTCTGTCATGGGGCGCTCTGTGGACACCTGTCCAGACACGGTCGCTGTCTCCTGGCCAGAAGAGGACTGGCTTTCTGTGGGCTGCCTGAGAGTGAGGGTAGACAGAGGTGCTGCTCCTCGGTGGCGGACCTCACCCTCCAGGAAGGTGCACTTTGCCATGACGTAGCTCTCCCGGTCGGTGAGCTTGACCGCGGCCTGGCCAGACTTCTTCAGGTGCAGCTTCCCGTACCAGGTGTGCATATGCTTCCACCACCTGAGGAGGACATCAGCAGTGTTGCCCAGGCTCTGTGCCTTCTGTCTCCAAGCCGCCTGCTTCCGCTTGGTGTCTCGATAGAGCCTGTGGCCCTTCCTCCAAATGTACTCGTTCTCCCTCAGCCACTCTAGCACCTCCTCCTCATGCTCCTCTGCGATGGAGTATTGCTTCCTCTCTCCCTTCTCCTTGCCTTGCCTCTTCCTCCCTCTGACAGGGCCTTCAACAGCAGGGCCTTCATCATCAGGGCTTTCAGGGCTTTGGGGCTGGTCCACTACAGCAGCAGCAGGAGAAGCAGCAGGAGAAGCAGCACCAGCACCAGCAGCAGGAGAAGGACCAGCAGCACCAGCAGCAGGAGAAGCACCAGCAGCAGCATCAGAAGAAGAAGCAGCAGCAGCAGAGTCAGTGCCAGGGGGTGGGATGGTGGATCTGTCCCTCTTGCCAGGGCTGGCAGAAGATGGCACAGGCTTCCTCTTCTTCCCCATGGTGTTCTCTCAAAGATGTATCTGGCAGCAGGTCTTTCCTCTGAGTGCTGGCCTCGTGCGAGCTGCCTCGTTTTATATCCATGGGGCTGACACAATGCATCCTCCCCACATGCACAGTGAACGCTACGCATCCACTCTGCATCCGTTACGCATCCGCATCATCTGCTACACATCCGCTCTGCATCCGCTACGCATCCGCTTCATCCGCTATGCATCCGCTCTTCGCTACGCGTCCGCTTTGCTATGCTCCCCTGGAAGCCCTGTGGACGTGCCATCCACTTCCATCTGCTTTCATCCGCTAGGCTTCCGTTTTACATCTGCGCTACATCCTCTCCCCGTCCGTTCTTTTCCGTTCTGTTTATGTAAATTTTTGCTCCTTTTGAGAGTGGATAAGAATGGATGGAGCCACCCCCGGATTTTTGGCCGTCCGCTGTGTCCTTTTATATACGTTTTGCATCTGTTGGGCAATGTAACCTAGCCTTTATCTATAAATCAATTTAGGCTGAGAAATGCAGTTTAGTCCAAAATCAGCCAAAGCTTTAACTTCAGATTTCCCTGATGTAAGTCCAGCACTGGATGCCTAAGCAGGTGTAATGTCTAACACACAGAAAATATTACTGTACAGAGATGTGCCACTCCAGCCTAAAGGGGCCAATAGGCACCATGCTGTTCCTATCTACTCTGAATCACTTGATTGTTTCACTTCCAAATAAATGATGAAACGCATCAGATTTTGCTCGCACTAGAAACTGCCCTAAAGTGCTGTACGCCTAAGGGGAAAAATTTCAATTTTAAAATTGAAACAGCTAAAAGTAAATTAAATTTCTCTCATATATGGTTTGGAGATATGGCAAAATGAAGAGTTGACACAACTCTTGTGAGAAGTTCTAAGTGAAAGATAGATTCTTCGACACTACAAATTTCTGCTTATGTGGCAGCAACAATTTTCACAGAATCAACCTGTAAGATTATTTTGGGAAAGAAATGCATTCAAGTTGCTCTTTGATGCCCGTTTGTGTGTGTGTCTGTCTTTCAGGACATTTTCTCCTTTTGTGATGCAGGAACTGCATCTTCCTCTCTCTTTCTGCAGTGCTGTTTAGTAGATTTTTCAGTTACCTATTTCTTTAGGATGATAATATACTTGCAAAATAACCTTGCCTCAGGATACTACAGTAGTTTAAAAAGGAAAGACAGGAAGAAAAATATATTTGTTGCCAATTTTGAGAAGACAACAATTTCTTTATGGATGGTGTACGATGTAGATAGCTGGTTCTTTTTTAATCACTTCGACTGAAACAATTTTTTGTTGCTGTAACAGCCAGCAAATAGGAAAGTCTAATTTGTATATAGATGTTGAAATGGGCAACTCTGTGCTTCTCTGAGGAAATTTGTGTTGTTTATACTGTATGTGTATAGAATCTGGCACTGTATTGCCATCTTGTAATAAAACCGAAATTGAAACTTTGGGAAAACTCTGCTTCAAAGGTAACAATGCCTTCTTAAAATATTAATTTAAAAATGAAAATAAATAAAAGGCCAGAAGCAAAGTAGATTGAACTCATTTCCAAAGGGTGAAGGACAGCAACAGGAGAGCAGTATAAAACAGCCTTGGGCAAATGCAAATATACCCACCTTGGCATTTATTATTTAAGTTAACCTAAGTGGAAATGTTGGGATAGGTCCATTACAGAATAAATGATTAGATATTGATGTAAAGATGTGGATCAGAAGTTGTTAGGAAGAGTATTTGAAATGAAAAGGTCATTTCAAATCAATGTCAACTCTTAGAAGCACATTGAGAAACTCCTCCAGGATTATCTATCTCCAATCTAGCACTTTAGATTTTCCAATAGGACATCCATAACCACTTAAGTCAAACCCATCTATCTTGTTGTTGATCATGTTCTTCCTCTTTTACCTATTTTGGGCTTCTCAAGAGAGCCAGGCATTTGCATAACTTGACCTAAATATGATAACTTTATCCTGGTCATTTATATATCAAGTTAGAACTTTGGAGTGTTCTCCAAAGAACACATACCAAATGACACATATCAAATGACACATACCAAATTTATTAAGAAATCAAGGCTGCATTGAACAGAGAGAAAAGAAATTGAACTGGCATAAGGAGGAGAAAATGAGAAAATATTCAGAAAATGAAAACTGTATTCTCACAGTAATTTTGCTCACTTATTCAGATCTTTTAAATGAGAAATTATTAAAAATTTATTGGCGCCTATAAATTTGGATTTAACAAATAATATTAGTTGTTCCTAACCTGACATCCTCTATATAAAGTATATTTGGATTTTTATTTCTAGAATTCTAAGTGGAAATTCTAAGTGGAAATTCTAGAAATTGAAATCCATCTAACTCAGAGAGTTCTACTTGAGAAAAGTCAGATATGATTACTCATATTATTGGTTAATTTTATTCCTAGCCCTTCGCACCAGGAACTTTAAATTACCTCAATAGTTAGCATCCATAATGGAACTGGATGCAAGATATTGGGATAACTTAGCATTCCTAATATGAATTCAAAAAAATTGAAACTATAAATGTTCCAAAGTATAATGGGAGAGGGGAGGATTTACAATTTCAGATACATACATTGTACCAAAAATAAAGATGGAAGGGTGAATATTACAATGAAATTCCTTCAAGAAACTCACATGTTCAACACAGTTAAAAGCTTATGGCTTTTTGTTAATAATACACATTTAGATGTTTTGGACTCTACAAAGAAACAAATAATTGCTGAGAAATTATGTATACACAAATATATGTAGGGTATTCAGCTTTGTTCAGGTTTTTCCCATGTCATTATAGTTGTGCTTTTAAAGCTGTAGCAATGTTTCAGCAGAATCTCATCTGCCATCATCAGGCTTGTGCATTGTGTTCATCTGTGAGTCGTTCCCTGCAGCCGTTTCTGTTTTAAATTTGGTGCTAGCCTACTGCTGTGCCAGAATGGTTTTTTCTTCATCCTGATTGGTTGGGAGTCTTGGTCTGTGTTTATTGGTCTTGGAGTTTGCTGTGTTCTACTTGATTGGTGTTTCTAATATCTTCTGTCTGTTTTGTGGTGTTTTTTTGTCTTGATTGGCTGGCAACATTGTGTTTCCTATATTGGAGGCTTTTAGTGCAGCTTGGCTTTGGGTAAATGGATGGCTACCATTTATTAGGAAGTTAGGTTTCATCTGGGTGCCTGGTTGTGGTGTGTTTGAGCTGGAGGTATCGGGATGTGTGTGTCTGTTTTGTGCCCAGGTGTTTGTTTGGCTTGTAGTGTGGAGATTTTTCTGTTTGTGAGTCCAGGATTCCAGATAATTGACAGTCTGTTGGAATCATCTCTTCTGTTCATGCTTTCAGGTCTTTTTTCAATCTCTATGGCTTCTCTGATAATTCTGTAGCTGGGGTTTTCTATAGTGGCTAGGGTTTTGGTGCCATTGAAGTCGATGCTATGACCTGTGGCTTTCATGTGTTGGACTAGTGAGGAAGTGTGTTCCAGCTTCTTTATTGCATTTTTGTGCTTATCCAGGCAGTTACTTATTCTTCTATTGGTCTGTCCAATGTATGTGGCAAGGCATGATGTGCAGGGGTCTTCATATATGCCTTGGTTTTCCAGGTCACTTTTATCTTTGGGGCTTCTTAGGATGGCTGCTATTTTTCTGTCTGTTTTGAAGGCAATCTTGGTATGATGCCTGTGTAATATATTCCTGATTTTGTCTGTTGTACCTCTTATGTAGGGCAGGACAGCTTTTCCATAGGTCTGTTCATCTTCTAGGTTTCCATTATGTCTTTTCCATTATGTCAATTATGTTTTTGTAGATCAGACCTGTGATAATAATAAAAAGGTTGCTAATGTCTCTCCTTGCTTTTAATAGTCTATATTAACTTATTCATTTAGTTGGTTCTTTAGTCTGTCATATTCCCTTTCCATGACACATTCTTTTTATAAATTCTAGATGAATACAAATTTTAACACGAAAGAAAAAAAAAGCAAGTATAGGTTTCCCCCCTTTTATTGCTTTGAGTGCGACACTTCAATGATTAAAATATATCTTTATTCCCTCATCTTGATTCCTAATAAAAATTTATTTTTAAGAAGTTACAATAATAATCATTCCATCTTTTCATTTGGATTCCACAGCATATTTCCCCCTTTTAATTTTTAATAAGAGTTATCAGTATCTATATTACCCTATTGCCTACATATTTTTAATTGCAGAAATATTCTTATTACCCCTTGTCACCCTACAGTATCCCCTTTTTAATTCATCAACCATTATCTCTGAAAAGCCAATTTCTTTCCAATATTTTACTGTTTCCGTATTTCTTTATTTCATGCACCTGTTTCTTACTGCTTCTCCTCTCCCTCTTTTCCCCATATCTTTTCTCATTCCAGTTTATATCCCTCTCTTTCTTAATATCTTCCTTTCCCCTTTTCTGCTGGGTCTTTCTGCCTTTCCTGACTTCACAGATATTCCCTTTGATTGCCTTCTTAAATCTCAACTTTTTAACCTTCCTTCTTTCACCACTTCTTTGTAGTATTCTTTGTGTTAATTGTCTATTTAAAATGTCTTCTCCTTGAGTTGACTCCTCCTCCTCTGAAGCTCTTTCTTCTTGTTCTTCAAACACCATTTCCATTTTTTCTAACACAGAGCAAAGTGATTCACCTCTTTCCTGTAGTAATTCTCTCATATTTTTAAGTTCCACTTTTAATTCCTGAAGAGATATCATCATTACATACTTTTATATTTTATGATTGTTAAAGTCCACATAAAAAAAAAACAATTTTACTTTCCTTCTTTCTTCTTCTTCTTTCAATTTTCTAAAGTTCTCAATTATTCCAGCCCAGGGTCTATACCAAAAACATCAATCAATCCCACAGTCAATCTTTCCTTGCTTTTTTCTATATTCTGATTCTGCTTTCACTTTCTAAGATTCTTACTTTGTTTCAATATTTCTTTAATGTTTTTGTTTGAGCTCAAGTTTTTGTCAAAAGGTGACATTCTCCATTATATAAAGTCTTCAACTTTTTCCCCTATTTTTTTATTTAGGGTTTTTTGAATCTCAATATTCCAGCACAGTCCAGTTTCCAATTGGTAAACTTTATTATTATTATTTTTTGACAATCTTAAGTCCAGCTTTATTTTATGCCTGTTTATTGCCAAAATATTTTAGTCCAATTTAGTTAAATCTTTAGTTCCGGCTTCTTCCTTGCCTGGTTTGAAACACCACTTAACATCACACTGCCCAACAGATGCAAAACATTAGTAAAAAGGACACAACGGACGAGAAAAATGTTCCATCCGTTGTTATCTGCTCTCAGAAGGGGCGAATATTTGCATAACCAGAGCGGATAACACGGAAAGGAACGGACGCGGGGAGGACGAAGGGCGGATGGAAAGCAGATGCGGAACGGAAGCCCAGTGGATGGAAGTGGATGGGAGCGGATGGCACATCCGCTAGTCTTCCAGGGGACCTCAGCAAAGCGGACGCGGAACGGATACAGCGGATGCAGAGCGGACGCCGAGCGGATGAAGCGGATGCACAGCAGATGCACAGCGGATGCACAGCGGATGCACAGCAGAAGCCTAACGGATGCCTAGCGTTAATTGCGCATGCGGGGAGGATGCATTGCGTAAGCCCCACGGATATAAGGGAAGCAGCTCGGAAGCAGGTCACCATTCAGAGGAAAGACCTGCTGCTGGACGGATTGACAGCCTTGCCTGCCCTGCCTGCATGCCTGCCTGCAAGCCTTGCTGCCAGCCTTGCTGCCAGCCTCCGTGCCAGCCTTGCTGTCTGCCTGCCTGCCAGCCTTGCTGCCAGCCAGTCTGCCTGCCAGCCTTGCTGCCTGCCTTCCTGCCAGCCTTGGTTCATGTCTGCCTGCCAGTCTTGGTGCCTGCCTCCCTGCCAGTCTTGGTGCCTGCCTCCCTGCCAGCCTTGGTGCCTGCCTGCCTGCAAGCCTTCCTGCCAGCCTCCGTGCCTGCCTCCCTGCCAGCCTTCCTGCCAGCCTTGGTGCCTGCCTCCCTGCCAGCCTTCCTGCCAGCCTTGGTTCCTGCCAGCCTCCCTGCCAGCCAGCAACCCCACAACCATGCGGAAGCACAGCAAGCCTCAGCCATCTGCTGCCAGCCCTGGCAAGAGGGACAGGGCTACCATCCCACCCCCTGGCCCTCACTCTGGTTCTGCTGGGGCTTCTGCAGCACGGGCTCGCTCTTCTGGGGCTGGGGCTTCTGCTGCTTCTGCTTCTGGAGGAGCTGATGACAAGCACTCCAGCACCAGCCACCTCCACAGCACCTGGACCCTTCACCCCTGAGACTGAGCGACCAAGAGGAGTGCCAGAGACTCATTTTTGTCTTATAGCTTGTTGTTAATAAAGTCTATTTTTGATTCACACACTTGCTTCATTTCTTTTTTTTAATAAAGTCTTGCTGGAAACTTTTACAAATGGTTTAAGCCTTTGCATGCTTTTGGGATGGGTTAAGATAGCAGTGGGATGGGTTAAGATAGCAGTGGGATGGGTTGAGATAGCAGTGGGATGGGTTGAGATAGCAGTGGGATGGGCAGGGATACCTTTGGGATGGATAATAGCTGTGGGATAGATAAACCTCCAGTGCAAGCATAGTGGGACTGGATGGTCCACCCTCCCAGGTGCCACACCTATGGCCCTTTATTATCAATAACAATGTAATCAATCATCCACACATGTCAACATAAACACAACTCTTTATTAAATACCCTGTTCATTGTAGGCCCACCCAACATACATGGACCAATCTCTTCCGTGTGATGAGACAGCCTCAAGGAAGCATCCATTAATCATCTATCATCCTGTCTTGCCACTCCACTGCTCCAGCTGGGGAGTTGCACCAGTGTCTCAGGAGGTTGCGCTACTTCTTCCCTTCACGTGAGGCTCTGTTGGGGCCTTGCACATCCTCAGTGTCTATCAGGTTTCGCCCTTGCCTCCATTCCCCTGGCTCCATGTCCCCATTGCCTTGCTGGAGGTCCATGAGCCTGTTCTGCAAGACTGGGTAGCGGGTGCGCATGAGATTGTGCAGGATGCAGCAAGCTTCCACGATCCTCCTCACGGTCTCTGGGTGATGCTGCATGGTGGTGAGAAGTACCTGGAACCTGTTGGCCTGGATGCCAAAGGCATTCTCCACCACCCGCCTTGCCCTGGACAGCCTGTAGTTGAAGATCCTCTCTTCACAGGTGAGGCATCTGGAGGTGTAGGGCTTCATGAGGTAGGTTGTGAGGGAGAAGGTGTCATCCCCCATGATGAAGTAGGGCACATCTTGCGTGTCGTTGGGCAGGGGGTCTGGATCTGGGAAGCCCACAATGAGGTTGCGTTCCAGCCCACCCTTGAGGTCACTTGCATTGTATACCTAGGCATCTGAAGATGAGCCGTTGCCTGGAGCATCGATGTACATGAACTTGTAGTCAGCATCGACCATGGCGAAGAGGATGATGCTGAAGAAGCCCTTGTAGTTGTGATAAGAGGACTCTGAGTTGGCTGGCGCTTTGCAGGCCACGTGCTTGCCATCGATGGGTCCAACGGTGTGGGGGAAGTTCCACCTCTGATACCACTGCTCTGCAACTTTCTTCCACCCTTCTTCAGTGGAGGGGCACTGGAGGAGCTCCTCCTTGTATTCTTCGATAATGGCCTGCACCACTTCTCTGACCACAATGCTGATGGTGTTGTGTGGCACCCTCCAGCTGTACTGCATGCTCCTGTAGGTGGTCCCTGAGGCCAGGTGGTGCAGAGTGAGTGCCACCTTGTGCCCAGGTTCCAGGCTGGGCCAGAAGTTGGTGTTTGCCTTGGTCAACCTGGATGTCAGCCGCTGCACAACTTCGTCAAACATGGCTGGAGGCATCCTCATCAAGTTCTGGAATGCACGAGTGTCTTTGTTCCTGAGCTCCACCATAAGCTTGTTGTACTGTCCATCCTCTGCTCTTCTGGTGAACCATCTTCATACCCAGACGCTTCTTGGCCGCCTCTTTTTCTTCCCGTAGTAGAGTTCACAGAGCCTGTAGATGGCTTCGCACTGTTGCAAAAGGATGGTGGCTGCCAAAAGGACTTTGTTAAAATCCACGGTGGACATGACTGGATGCTGTAAAAGAGGAAGAGGCAGATGAAGGCTGCAGAGGTCTGCACCGCAGGGCTACTGGTCTGAACGTGAGATCCAGGTGAGTTGCTCCCCCTTTTTATAGGCAATATAGGTTTTCCACTATGTGTCCTTTTGCATCCTCCAGGCATCCTCTAGACATCCTTAATATCCGAGATAGGTCCCCTCTGCAAACGTTTTTTTCCGTTTTACATGCTTTGTTTCCATTCTGCATCTGCTAGGCATCCATTCTGCATCCGTTCCGTCTCCGTTCCACTTCCTCCCTGCGTCCGTTTACCGCTGGAGTGGATGGAGTTGTGCGGATGCGCAGCGGATGTCTAGCGGATATAGCGGATGCATAACAGATGCATAATGGATGCCTAGCAGATGCAGAATGGACAAATTGGATACATTTTCCACTCAAAAGTTTTGAGCAGCTCAAAACTTTCTGAGCGGATGAAACGTCAATAAACGGATGCTGGACGGATAGAGAGGAAGCAAAACGTATGCAGTAAGTACAGAACGGATGCATCGCGTTAATCAATGGATGGCAAGTGTTTCTCTCCATTTTACATCCTCTTTGCATCCGTTGGTGCGGTGTGACAGGGGCTTCAGCTGTCAAAAATGTTTTCTTATTTTTTTTTCCTGTCCCTTTGTAATTTCACCGCTCACTTTTCTTTTCTTGAAAATTCCATGTTACCTTAAGCCTGGGGTACTTTTGTTTAGTTGTATTGCCCAGTTGTCCCAGTTCAGATGTTATCCACCTCTTTCTTCTCTCCTGCACAAATATTAATCCAGCTGAGTCCTTCTCTTCGGGGTGGCCATTTTAAACCACCGCTGCAGTCATCTTCAGGGGGAAAAGACCAAGACCGGGGGGGGGGGGGAAATGCAACTCCCCTCAACCTAGCTTGCAGCTTCCCCTTACTCCGCCACCCCTCCAAGGCAGCTTCAACCTCTAATCATAATGATCTTGGCTCTCCAATGAAAGAGTACAGACCATAGCCGCAGAGAGTCGTGATCTACAGTCTGTCAGTGAGGAGGCTCCATCTTCCAGAGTCTGTGATTTTGCTTTTGTGGAAGCTGTTGGCTGTCAGTACTTTAGTCAGGGTGCATAGTTCAGTCTTTATGTGTTTCTTGTCTGCCAGGCGTTTGGTTCTGGCAATTCGTGTTTTGGCCATGGAGTTTATCTGTGCTGAGTGGTGGGATTGGCATTGAGGTAGTGATTGGTGCGTGTCTTCTTCTGGTATATTCTTCTTAAAATAGAACTATTTAGCACATATACTGCTATTATATAATGAAAGGCCATTGTACATGCTAGGTAAAGATACTAGAAACATTAGACTCAGATATTACAAACTGTAATTGCATCTTGCATGGGAGTAGCAATGACTAATATATCAGTGGTTACTCCTTGATAATACATCTAGACTTTTTAAAGTAAATTAACATAACTCAATGAAATACTGAGCACAAATAGTAGTAGAAATTTCTGCTAAAACAATCAATCATTGTCTTCAAATGAACTGCTTGAAGAATTTTAATACTAAACCAATTTAGAGAGAAAAAGCAATCATTTCAATAAGTACTAAACACTTGAAATGTATACTTCTGAGTAGTTTGCAGAAGATAACATGATACAAATTATTTAAGTAACATTGGTACCATTGTTCAGTACCATTTTGTATTCTCATATTTCTGATGTTATTGTACAGCTTATTGAACTAGATGATCTTTCAAATGCAACCCTTCCATTCTGCGATTCTGTAAATACAGCTAAAGCCCATGTCACACTGCACCAACGGATGCAAAGAGGATGTAAAATGGACAAAAAAGCTTGCCATCCGTTGGTTAACGCAATGTACTCACTGCCTCCGTTTTGCTTCCCCTATATCCGTCCAGCATCCGTTTATTGACGTTTCATCCGCTCAGAAAGTTTTGAGCTCCCCCAAACTTTTGAGCGGAAAATGTATCCAATGCATCCTTTCTGCATCCTCTAGGCATACGGGGGACATCCGTTTTGCATCCATTACGCATCTGCTATATCCGCTAGGCATCCGCTGTGCATCCGCACAACTCAAATCCATTCCAGTGGTAAACGGACGCAGGGAAGAAGCAGAACGGACGCACAGTGTTAGTAGCACGGATGGAGAAAGGATGTAGCTCATCCGCTCTGAATCCTCTACGCATCCGCTCTGCATCCTCTACGCATCCTCTACGCATCCGCTCTGCATCCGCTCTGCATCCTCTACACATCCGCTCTGCATCCTCTACGCATCCTCTACGCATCCTCTATACATCCGCTCTGCATCCTCTATACATCCGCTCTGCGTCCTCCCCACGTCCGTTCCTTTCCGTGTTATCCGCTCTGCTTATGCAAATTTTTGCCCCTTTTGAGAGCGGATAACAACGGATGGAACATTTTGCTCATCCGTTGTGTCCTTTTTGCATCCGTTGGGCAGTGTGACATGGCCTTAAGCAAAAGCTACCTTCCACAATCACAATTAATGATGCATGATTATATCTATATAATCACTGGGACAAAGTTTTCCTTTAATTGCCCAACGATTATAGAGATGGAACAAGAGGATTATCCCAAAGACTATTGCTGCCCTTGTGGACTACATATATGTGTATGTATATATGTATATGTTTATACATACATATATGGCAATAGGTTAAAATATTTTTTTGCTAGGATTCACTGTCTAAATAACAAGTTGCTAAATATGCGTAGCACAAAATCTCTTTCTCTCAGAGACAAGAAGGTATATATTGTCTTAACTTGAATATCTTGCATTGACAAATTTATCATTAGCTTTGTGATTAGCACAACAGCTTTCAATTATCGGGCATCGGGCATATTTTAAAAGGGATGTTTGTCTCATCTCATTCACAAGAAATTCAGTTACCATGTTCTGTCTGCTCTAGAATACTGTAAGTTAGTAAAAGGTTTGTAAAAGTTTACCTGGAGGAGGTGCTTCTATTTTTAAAACAGATGATGAAATGAAATAGCTGACCAACTGCTGGAAAGCTGTAAACCAAGATGATGAACTGAGGATAAGTCAACAGAGTACTGCCGCTTTATGTAAGGGAGGCCATGTGAGGGCATCTTTCTCCTTGTGTTCTATCTGCATTGTAGTTCTCTGTATAGAGTCGAAGATTGTTTGCTTGCCTGGTATTTGCCTAACACGTGTATGTAAATATATAGTAGGCTTGTATTCTAACCACTGTTGAACGACAAAGCCTCTGTGTCCTGTGTTTTGCTTCTGGGTTATCTCATGCTAGTAGTCCTGTTGTAAACATTCTGACAGACTGCATACATAAATTAAGAATCATCACCAAATATCAAATGTTCTATTTCAATATATTTCTCACTGGTTCCTTGTTGTCCAGTCTCAATACCAATTTAGCGCTTAACTTCAATGTATTCCCCAAATTTTAATATCCCCAGGCTTGTGTATCAATCTGGGGGAGGGGGAAATCCCTTTTCTCTACACAGACTGTTTAATTTATAGAGATTAAGCTGATGAAAACTCAGTGGTTCTTTTCTTCTGAAGGACTCCCAGAATTCCTGAGCTAACATGACTGGAGGAGGAATTCTGGGAGTTGAAGTCCACAACCTCGATATAGATAAACCTCCAAATCAGTGGTGTGATTCAAATTGTTTTATCACCGGTTCAGTGGGTGTGGCTTGGTGGGTGAGGCTTGGTGGGGGGCTTTACCTAACGCCAGCGTGCAGATTTCCTCACACCAGCTGAGACCTGCAGTGCCAATCAGCTGAGAGAATAAAGAAAAGAAAAGCACAAAGGTGGGTGGGCCAATCCTGCACTTTTCTCCTCTTTTTCTCCTCTTTTTCTTCTAAGCTGGATTGTCAGAGGATTTTTTTCCTCCACTCAGTTGATTGTCAGCTTTTTTTTACTACTGGTTCGGCTGAACCAGTCCAAACCAGTAGCATACCACCACTGCTCCAAATGGCCTTAATGACACTCAGTGCAAATAACCTGCTGACTGCAAAGAATATAAATCCTTCCGTTCCTCATAAATCAGTTACGACCAAAATGATTATTGGATGAGAAGTGAAAAATGTTCAAAGGGAAAAAGAAATCAAGAAAGTTCACATGCCTTTTGAAAAAGCATCTTTGGGACACAAAATGAGAAAGTTCTTTCCACTTAAAAGTGGACAAATCAGCAAGATGTTGGGAATATTCCACTGATCACTTTTGCTATTACGTCAAAGTAAATGCAATCCACAAATAACTAACATTGTATCTGAGATAGTATATTGACATGTCTAAAATCTGACATGTTTCCCACACACATGAGCATAAAGCCCATGTCACACTGCACCAATGGATGCAAAGAGGATGTAAAACGTTAAAAAAAGCTTGCCATCTGTTGGAAAACGCTATGCATCCATTGTGTACTCACTGCATACGTGTTTCATACGCTCTATCCTTTGAGCATCCGTCCACTGAGATTTCATCCACTCAAGAAGTTTTGAGCTGCACAAAACTTTTTGAGCGGATCAACTTTCCGCTGTGTACAATGTAAATCCATGACATACGAGCAACAAAAGTTCTATGTCCGTTTATCATCCGTTAAACGTCCACTGTATCCTCTCTGCATCCTCTGGGCATCCTCACAACTCACATCCGCTGCAGCTGAAAATGGAAAGAGGGAGGAAAGAAAAGGTACACGGAATGTCTACACAGTGTTAGTAGCACGGAAATAGAAAGGATGCACAGTGAACGGTTTGCATCCTATATACATCCTCTAGGCTTCCTATGAACATCCCTTTAACATCCCTGCTACATACTACCCACGTCCATTCTTTTCCTTTCTTTTCTGTTCTGTTTATGTAAATTTTTGCCACTTTTTGGAGCGGATGACAACAGATGAAGCCACCCCTGAAAATTTTGCTCGTCCGCTGTGTCCTTTTTGCATACATTTTGCATCCGTTGGCCAATGTGACCTAGCCTCAGCTGAAGTGGGGTGGGTGGGTGGGAAACAATACTTACTGCTGTTTACAAAAAGACAAGTACTGTGAATTTTGCCACTTTTAGTCACATTATGAGAGGCAAAAACAATCAAATTCTCATTCTCTCCCTCTATTGTAAGATTATGACTACTTTTTTTAAAAAAAAGCAGAGCTGGAACAAACATCAGGCTTGTGTTTCAAGCCTGAAATTTGGCACAGATATACATAGCCTTGATGAAAAGGCTTTGTTAAATTTGGAAGGGAAGTTATAAGCAATACATTGTAATCTATTGAGAAAACCCACTTTGAGGATTCATTTAGATTCCATGCCAAAAAAATAAAATACAATCCAAAAATGCAGATAGCTTGGGTATCTGCTTAGAATTAAAAGGGCTTAATGATACCCAGTCTCATTTCTCCCACTCTGCCCAACCTCGTGTGGGTTGCTTCTTCTCTTCTTAAGAGATGCCTTCCCTTTCTCTTTGTGTGGTGGATGAGGTAAAGGCTATGTAAAGCTAGGTAAAGCAGACTATGTTATAAATGAATATGTCATTTGAATGATCATCATTGCCACAAAACAAAATAAACCTAGGAGGAGGAGGGAGAGGAGGAAGAGGAGGAGGAGGAATTGAAATAAAAATTGGCAGAAATGCTAGCTTATAAAATATGTAGGATAGCAATTGTAATGTTGCAAAGTGGCTTTTTTGTTGTTTCTTTCTCCAGATTTTAATGTTTTTAATTTCCTGTAGGCCACTGAGACAGTCTGAAATGATGCAGCAAAGAAATCTTTAATACATGTAAATAAATAAATATATTGTGTGTTTGTTTGTTTATTTATGCTATCATACTCATCTATTTATGGCCAAATTAAAGCCTAAAAATCTTCCTTTGGTGCATTTCCTACAGACAATTGCTTTCTCTAAAGGGGGAAATCAGCCTTTGCTGCATTTACCTTAATGAAGTGTGAACTTCCAAGTTGAACTGAGACTATTTAAATACCATCAGCACAAAAGTTCAGTTCCCTGCAGCAACATTAACTTGACCAATTTGCATTGAACAGCTCCTTTCATTTTCTGGTTAAATGGTATGATTCCAAAGTGTGAGCACCTAGCTTTTGTTTTCTAGCCACAAAAGTGAATTGTCCATGGAAATTGGAATCTTTCCATGTTAATGCATAGCAAAGTCAATGTAACCTCATACTGTGTCTCCCAATTTCTCGAGCTTGAGCCTTAGCAATAGACAGACATCCATGTAAAGGTTGTATGCACAGTATTTAGAAATATACCTGAGTGATGTTCAATACATCTGTTATCAGTTGTCTGAATCAAAGAGGTGTCATCAGCATACCAACTCCATCTGAAGCAATTTTGTCAATGCTCTGAATAACCTTTTCAGCCTCAGATCATCAGTACTGCACACCTCCAGCAATGCCTAGTTTATGACTTGGCCTATCTCAGTTGCTGACAACAGCATAATTTGCTGCAGAACAGGTATTCCTTGAGTTATGAAGTTCACTTAGTGACAATTCAAAATTATGACTTCCCCCCAAAAAAATTATTTACGACCCGGTCCCAAAGTTACATACGTTATAGCACCACAGCGATTGTTCGTCCTTGCAACCCCAAAGATGCTGCAACATCCCCCTGCCAATTTCCTCTTCCTATCCTGCCCTGCCGTGTCTCCACAGGCCCTGGGCCTGCTTTGCTAGCCCCCTGGATTTCACTTGCTCCTCCACCCCATTCCCGATTGTTCACTTATCTTTTGAAGATCTCCAGAGTTCCAGAACAGGCTGAAGCACGTGGCAGGAAAAGTGGCCATTTTTTAATTTACTGTTTCTCTTAGATCCCACATCCTTACCACTTCACCAGCATCTAAGTAAAAGACTGCTGCTTTTCTGCCACAAGGTCAGAATCCCTGCATGCCTCATTTGGTCCTGGCCTGGGCAGCACTGCAGCAACCTGCTGCTTACTACTGAGTGGCTGGTTTGAATGAACAGCTTCGGGAACAGAAAAAGCAGCCAATCAATGTGGGACTTTCAATTCAGCCCAATGAGACAAAGGAAACAAACTCCATGATGATTGGCTGCTACCATATGAGATATCTCAGAGGGAGGCCTTAGATGATCGGAAGCAGATGGCCTGTTTCAGCATTAGGTCTCCCATGGTCTTCCCCACTTCAAGATACCTCATATGCACTCAACAACCTGTGCATTCAATTAACGAGTGCATTGGGAAAAGCAGGGAGGGATCATGTTCATTTAACACAATCCAATTAATGAATCCTTGGGTTACAAATGTAATTGGCAGGCTCTATTACATTCATAACTCAAGGATTACCTGTATAGAGATGTAAAATACATGATGTACTAGTATATATAAACTGTAATTAAGAATCAAGGATAACTGTACATTCTCTCTCAAACCCAACTCTACC
Organism: Laticauda colubrina; assembly: GCA_015471245.1. Lineage (NCBI taxonomy): Eukaryota > Metazoa > Chordata > Lepidosauria > Squamata > Elapidae > Laticauda > Laticauda colubrina. The sequence goes on along the minus strand of BLBF01000004.1, from coordinate 45,785,875 downwards.
AATGTATCTGAAGCCGCCTCTCCTACATAGGGATCCTTGGTTCCCCCAAAATTAAATTATCATCCCATATTATTGGGATTTTTCTTGTTTATTTTGGTGAAAATTTACTAATTTGCGATTGAGGCAACTTTAGTATTTGATATTTCCTTAATCATAGTTACAACTCTGGATGGGTGTAAAATATAACAGTTAAAGCTAAAGCAGCCATTAAAAATGAGGAAAAGCTAGCTGGCAAGTGACAATAAAATCCCTAAGCGTTTGTATTAGGAAGATCAACACAACCACTTAGAAAAAAGTGTGTGCAACATATATCAAGAAGCTGGATCACAAACCACCCTTAACAATAAAAAGGAAAGGTCTTCAAGCTAAAGAGAAAAAACACTACAGGGGCAGAGCCATACAGATTTCAAAGGGTTTCTTTCAAAAGGCAGCTACAGAAAAGACCTGTCCCCAAAGTACAGCAAGTTGCCACTGTTTTACCACTGAGACCTGAACTGAGCCAACTGTGCCCAATTTTATTTTTATAGGCAGAACCAATCAGAGAGAGGCAGTCCTCGAGATGTCTAGCCCATAACCACAAAGAGGTTTTTTTTTTACTGTATATGTAACAAGCAGTACCTTGAATTGTATCCAGAAAACAGTTGGTAACTAGTACAGCTTGTGAAGTGGTGATACTGTGCATGGATGAAACAAAATGAAGACAACTTTTTGTGCTTCTGCATTATCAAATAGCTACAGCTTAAGGCTAGGTCACACTGGCCGACGGATGCAAAACTTATGTAAAAAGGACACAGCGGATGAGCAAATTTTCCATCCGTTGTTATCCGCTCTCAAAAGTGCCACAAATTTGCATAAACAGAGCAGACAACAACGGAAAGGAACGGATGGGGGGAGGATGTAGCGGGGATATAAAGCAGATGTTCGTAGGAAGCCTAGCGGATGGAAGCAGATGACACATCTGCAGGGCTTCCGGGGGAGAACAGCGAAGCGGACGCGTAGCGGAAGTAGCGGATGCGTAGCGGATGACGCGGATGCATCATGGACACCTATAGGATGCATAGCGGATGCGTAGCGGATGCAAAGCGTTCATTGCGCATGTGGGGAGGATGAATTGCGTAAGCTCCACGGATATAAAAGGAGGCAGCTCGCAAGCAGTTCACCATTCTGAGGAAAGACTTGCGGCCAGAGACATCTTGAGAGAACACCATGGGGAAAAAGAGGAAGCCTGTGCCTACTCCTGCCAGCCCTGGCAAGAAGGACAAAACCACCATCCCACTCCCTGGTGCTGACTCTGAAGCTGCTGGTGCTGCTGCTGGTGGTGGTGGTGCTCCTGGTGCTCCTGGTGTTGCTGGTGCTTCTCCTGCTGCTGCTGCTGCTGGTGCTTCTCCTGCTGCTGCTGCTGCTGGTGCTGCTGGTGCTTCTCCTGCTGCTGCTGCTGCTTCTCCTGCTGCTGCTGCTGTGGTGGACTAGCCCCAAGGCCCTCAAAGCCCTGCTGCTAAACGCCCTGAAGCCCCTGCCAGAGGGAAGAAGAGGCAAGTCAAGGAGAAGGGGGAGAGGAAACAGTACTCCATTTCTGAGGACCATGAGGAGGAGGTGCTGGAATGGCTGAGGGAGAACGAGTACCTGTGGAGGAAGGGCCACAGGCTCTATTGCGACACCAAGCAGAAGCAGGCAGCATGGAGAGAGAAGGCGGACAGCCTGGGCTACACTTCAGATGTCCTCCTGGGGTGGTGGAAGCATATGCACACCTGGTAGGGCAAGCTGCACCTGGAGAAATCCGGGCAGGCTGTTGTCAAGCTAACTGACCAGGAGACCTATGTCATGGCCAGGTGCAGCTTCCTAGAGGGTGAGATCTGCTACCGAGGAGCAGCCCCTCTGTCAACCCTCTCCCTCAGACAACCCACAGAGAGCCACTCCTCTTCCAGCCAGGAGACAGCTACAGTGTCCAGGCAGGTGTCTTCGGAGGGCCCCACGACAGAGACCCCCCCGACAGTTGCACTCCCCGTGCCAGAGGACATGGAGGATCTCCTGTCTCAGATGAAGAAAGAAGAAGCAGCCACCAGAGACCAACCCACCCCCACCCCCAGCTCCACCTCCACAGAAAGCAGACAGAGAGGCAGACCAGAGGGACAGAGCCACACTGTCCTCTTGGAGATCAGGGACACAATCAAAGCCAGCACAGATCTCCTCTCCCAGCTGGTCCACTTCGATATACCATCCTCCAACTGCAAGCCCTTCATCACGTACGTGAGCCAGACCCTCATGGACATGCCCGAGGCCCAGTACCAGGCGATGAAGGAGAGGATCACAGCTCTTCTGCACCACCCTCCAGGCCCAGCTGAACCTGCTGCTACCCACTCCAGGTCTCCTCCTCCACCCCAGCCGATGTCACAGCCCTTCCACGGATTTCAGCAGCCCCTCACCTACCAAGCCTACCACTACCAGGACTTCCCACAGCAGAGGCTTCCCAGTCCACACCCAGGTTCCTCGGACGCCACAGATGCCACAGATGCCTCAGCTGACCCAGCTGCAGACCAGACAGCCCCACTACACTCCTCCTTCTTCCACCCCACAGCCAAGCCCTTCCTCAGAACTTCTGTCATCAGTCTTGGGCCTCACATCCCAGGTCCTTGAGGAAGTGCCTCTCAACCTCACGGGACTGAGTCAGCTCTCTGAGAGCTTCCTGCACACACCATCTCCTGTTGTACTCTTGGGGCCAGGCACCCCAATGGAGCCTCAGACCAGCACTCCAGCAACAGCCACCTCCACAGTCCCTGGCCCCTTTACATCTGAGACCATGGTAATGCCTCAGAGTGATTGAGAAGAGTGCCAGAGACTGAGTTGTTACCTGCTCACTTTATCTTTGTTTAAGACACTTTACTTGGGTCATTTTGCTTTTTAATAAAGTCATACAGTTTGTTGTTAATAAAGGTTATTCTTGCTTCACACAATTGGTTCATTTTATTTACTTAATAAAATGTTGGGGAAAACTTTGAAAAAAGGGTTAAGCCTTTGCATGCTTGTGGAATGAGTAAGGATAGCTGTGGGATGGATAGCTGTGGGATGGGTAAGGATAGC
>BLBF01000004.1:45708688-45782787 GCA_015471245.1 Laticauda colubrina | reverse complement strand
GTAAGGATAGCTGTGGGATGGATAGCTGTGGGATGGGTAAGGATAGCTGTGGGATGGGTAAGGATAGCTGTGGGATGGATAGCTGTGGGATGGGTAAGGATAGCTGTGGGATGGATAACTGTGGGATGGGTAAGGATAGCTGTGGGATGGGTAATGATAGCTGTGGGATGGGTAATGATAGCTGTGGGATGGGTAAGGATAGCTGTGGGATAAGGATAGTTGTGGGATAGATAAACCTCAAGTGCAAGCATAGTGGGACTGTGTGGTCCACCCTCCCAGCTCCACACATATGGCCCTTTATTATCAATAACAATTTAATCATTGATCAAAACATTTCAACATAAACAAAACTCTTTATTAACGCCCTATTCATTGTAGGGCGACTCAACATACATGGCACAATCTCATCAGTGTTATGAGACAGGCTCAAAGAAGCATCCATTAATCATTTATCATCCTGTCTTGCCACTCCACTGGTCCAGCTGGGGAGTTGCACCAGTGTCTTAGTAGGTTGCGCTGCTTCTTCCCTTCATGTGAAGCTCTGTTGGGGCCTTGTACATCCACAGTGTCTATCAGGTTACGTCCTTGCCTCCATTCACTAGGCTCCATGTCCCCATTCCCTTGTTGACGGTCCACAAGTCTGTTCTGCAACACTGGGTAGTGGGTGCACATGAGATTGTGTAGGATGCAGCAAGCTTCCACAATGCTCCTCACGGTCTGTGGGCGATGCTGCATGGTGGTGAGAAGTACCTGGAACCTGTTGGCGAGGATGCCAAAGGCGTTCTCCACCACCCATCTTGCCCTGGACAGCCTGTAGTTGAAGATCCTCTCTTCATGGGTGAGGTATCTGGAAGTGTAGGGCTTCAAGAGGTAGGTTCTGAGGGAGAAGGCGTCATCACCCATGATGAAGTAGGGCTCATCTTGTGTGTAATTGGGTAGGGGGTCTGGATCTGGGAAACCCATGATGAGGTTGCATTCCAGCCCACCCTTGAGGTCACTGGCGTTGTATATCTGGGCATCTGAAGCTGACCCATTGCCTGAAGCATCGATGTACATGAACTTGTAGTCAGCATCGACCATGGAAAAAAGGATGATGCTGAAGAAGCCCTTGTAGTTGAAATAATTGGACCCTGAGTTGGGTGGAGCTTTGCAGGCCACGTGCTTCCCATCTATGGCTCCAATGGTATGGGGAAAGATCCACCTCTGATACCACTGCTCTGCAACTTTCCTCCAGCCTTCTTCAGTGGTGGGACACTGGAGGAGCTCCTCCATGTATTCTTCGATGATGGCCTGGACCACTTCTCTGATCACAATGCTGATGGTGTTGTGTGGCACCCTCCAGGCATACTGCATGTTTCTGTATGTGGTCCCAGAGGCCAGGTGGTGCAGTGTCAGTGCCACCTTTAGTTCAGGATCCAGGCTGGGATGGAAGTTGGTGCTTGGCTTGGTCAACCTGGGTCTCAGATGCTCCACAACTTCATCAAACATGGCTGGTGGCATCCTCATGAAGTGCTGGAATGCACGAGGGTCATCATTCCTCAGCTCCACCATTAGCTTGTCATAGAGTCCAAACTCCACTCTTCTCCCAATCCATCTTTGGACCCAGACAGCTCTTTGACGTCTCCTTCTTCCCCTTGCGAAGAAAAGGTGAAACAGTCTGAAGAGGGCTTGGTTCTGGTGTTGAATGATGGTAGCTACCAAAAGGAGTGTGCGATGATCCATGGTGGAGATCAATGGATGATGTGGAAGACCAAGAGCAAGGCTGAAGAGATCTGCACACCAGGGCTGCTGGGCTGATAGTGAGATCCAGATGATTTTCTCCCCCTTTTTATAGGAAATGTCGGTTTTCCGTTAGGTGTCCTTCCACATACTCTAGACATCCTCCAGACATCCTAAATATCCGAGATACGTCCCATATACGAACGTTTTGTCCGTTTTAATGCTTTATATAAGAGATGCATCCGCTTACATCCTTTCTATGTCCGTGCTACTAACACTGTGTGGACGTTCCATGTACCTTTCGCTTCCTCCCTCTTTCCACTTTCCGCTGGAGTGGATATGAGTTGCGCGGATGGCCAGAGGATGCCGAGAGGATACATCAGATGTGTAACAGATGACAACGGACTTGGAACGTTTGTTGCCCATATGTGTTGTGGATGTAGATCGTATGCGGCAGAAGGTTCATCTGCTCAAAAAGTTTTGTGCAGCTCAAAACTTTTTGAGCGGATTAAATAGCAGTTGACGGATGTTTTACGGATAGAGCGTATGAAAGACGTACGCAGTGAGTACACAACGGATGCATCGCGTTTTCCAACGGATGGCTAGCTTTTTTGTCCGTTTTACATCCTCTTTGCATCCGTTGGTGCAGTGTGACATGGGCTTTATGTCTTCTTCTTCCTCCTCCTCCTCCTCCTCCTTCCTCTTCTTCTCCCTCTTCCTCTTCCTGCTCCTCTTCTTCTCCCTTCCTCTGTCTTCCTTGTCCTCCTCTTCCTCCTCTTTGGGTGTCCAGTGAGATACAAATTTCTGGTTCTTCCTCTTCTGGTGGCTTCAACCACTGTTATTTGATACTTATAATGTGTCTTTTAGGTTGTCTCTCCATCTCTCCTGGGTTTGCCTCATGTTCTTTGACTTCCTCTTTATGTATCTACCATGCATAGTATGAAATCTCAAGACATTCCATATAATAGATATCAATGTGGTCTAAGTGAAAGATTACTACTGCATGAGTAAAAATGAGATGAACCTTCTGTTCTTGGAAAGGTTATAACTATTATACCAGATCTCAGTCTGGTTCCTAGACCTGAGTGTACAAACGGAAGTACAAGCAATTACAGTAGAATTCTGTCACATGATCCATCGTTATTTTCCTTTCCACCATCTCCATCATCAACTTAGCTATTTTATTTTCCAATAATAGAACACACATACAAGTCAAGCTATTCATAAAGATACAGATGGTTGGAAGTCTGTAAAAGAAGCATTCATTTGACACTGGCCTTCTACTAGAAGCAATGTGCTGGAATGACTAGCTGAGTTACATTCATATATATATAGTTTAGGAAGAGTTGGAAAGAGAAGGGTAAGCAATACAAACCTCTACTGAAATTATGTTATCATTTGAAAACAACTTAACAAAAGGCAGGGAGAACTTGGGATCTTCTCCCAAGTTTCTGTTTTGTATGAAGAGGAAGAAAGAAGAGATGGAGATGTTTGAGAAGTTAAGAATGCCTATTTATGATTATTCTTTCATAATGATTTACTAAAGGTAAAAGTAGAAATCTTATTATTTTCATGAAATGTCTGCCCTTGCTGGATTGCTCAGGTAGTAAACCATGGAATACTAGGTTCTCAATCACAGGAGGAGACACTATGCACCTTCTCAGTTATTCCAGTGCAAAGATGCTGAGATGCTGGATCACATAAGGACATACCAGTTGGGTGGGCCATGTTCATATCTTTTTATTTATTACATTTATACACCCACCATCGATAAGGTGACTCTGGGAGGCTTAAGATCATTAAAGATAAATTTAAAAAATTTAAGACGATGTGAATTAAAAATTTATAACTATGCAAAAAACCCCAAAAAACAGAAACCAAGAGACAGACAATACTTTTTGCTTCTATAGAGTTCAGTTATTGCTTATGTGGGGTAGAAAAGCACTAAGAAATAAGACCAACCTTATTAATTATGTAATAGAGTTTTTAATGCATTTTATGTTTTATGGCAGTTCACATTTTTATATTTGACAATCCTTCATGTATATAAGAATATATATAACATATTCTGTTACACACAATAAACTTTAAGAAGATGGAATTCTTGATATTTCTCTTTTATATACCTATTGTTTTTAGATATACGTTTTAAGCAAATTGCTATGAAAGTGCATTTCGCAAGTTTCGTGGTTACGTCACCTTTTATTTTACTAATGCTGCACATCAAAAAGTGTGTGGCCTAGAAATATCAAGTCTGTTTTATCTAATTGGCTTCAATGTGGATTCTTTTTTTTTAAGGTAATCTACAGTGCAATCCTATGCTGTACACATAACTTCCAACAAGCTGAGTGGAATGTATTCCTGGATTAGTATATATGGGACCTGAAACCTTAATATTTTTACGTAAAAAATTAATCTTGATTGTGAAACTAACTTCATACCATCTGTTGTCGTTCAGCCTGTCTATGCACAGAAAAGCCTGATATAGTATTTCTCACATGAAGTATAATAGCAATCCTTATAAATAGCCATATTTGTTTCTTCAACAAGAATATGAATTAGCAGGCCAAACAATACTTTAATGTGCTATAATGTGATTTGAAATGTTAGCATCTTGAATATTTAATGCCTGAATTGTTTCCTGCACTGTGTGATTAGTAATAATTGCAGTCAGAGTTTCCCCATGATGAGTGAACTTTGACAGCATCAGGTACAGGTTACAATAGTTGTGACTCCACACTCCTGCAACAGAGTGCAGGGAGCTATTTCCAATGTCTTCTAATTCCTCCAGGTTACTTATCCCTTTCCTTCCCTGTTTCAAGTCTGTCTTTCTTTCCCAATCACTTGAGACTGGATTTTATCAAGAAAATTCATGGCAGGTGTGCCTAACACACAAATGAACGAATGACTTATTTATTACCATACGGCTAAAGGCTAGCTGCATAAAATAACCTATAAACACTAAAATGTCCAGACAGTAATAAAATACTTAAGTCAAACAAACAGTAACCGAAATGCAATGAGAAATTATATGCTACAGCTGCTGGAAAAGAATTACCAGTTTTACTGGTGATGCCAGGTTATCTGTTGTTGCATTCTATATGATACTGCACAAAATTAATATTGCCTGACAAATGAGGAGCTAAATGTTACCAAAATGTTATGCCTTACAGGAAAATCCAGCTTGGTAAAATGCTGTCTTCATTTACTCTGTTCCTAAAATATCTTATGTATATTCTTTTTAAAACTGTCTAACTGCCTATATATATCAACTTAAGGCAACTGCTATTTTTTAAAACCATGTTCATGATCCCCAAGAACTTGAATGGAATCCCTGTAGTCCTTCCAATTTAGAGAAAGAATATTAACATCTCCTTTGACCCAAAGCAGGCAGTAAAATAGTATTCCTGCTTAATATTAAATCTCCAAATGCTTACAAATGTCCCAGAAAGCATGATTTGGCATTATATTACATGGATGAGTCAAAGAAAAAGACTTTGATGGCTGGATGCTAAAACTGAACCATATTTTTTTTACCTAAGACTTCTAGTTTCCTCCTCCTCCTCCTCCTCCTCCTCCTCCTCCTCCTCCTCCTCCTCCCCCTCCTCCTCCTGCTGCTGCTAAGGGATTTCTTTCTAGTATAGTATAGAATAACAGAGTTGGAAGGGACCTTGGATGTCTTCTAGTCCAACCTCTTGCTTAGGCAGGAAACCCTATACCATTTCAGACAGATGGTTGTCCAATCTCTTCTTAAAAACTTCCAATGATGGAGCATTTACAACTTCTGGAGGCATATGTTATTTCTTGATTTCTGAAACTGATCTCAGACACTCCTAAAACAGACTATATAATAAAAACAATAGTTCCTAGCTAGGACATTACACAAAATATTTCTTTTTTTCCCCCTGTCTGGAAGTTCACTTCCAGATTATATAAAGTATATATTTTGAGACTCTGAGAAAAACCATATATACATAAAAATGTATGTTGATTACAGACCAGCCTACCTATTTGTTACTCTCCAGATATACTGGGATTATAAAGCTCAGAATTGCAGCTAGCAATTTGATCCTTACATAAGGGACTTAAAGGCAAGGAAGTAGAAAGAAGATCAGGCTAACAATTGTTTTGACAAGTGTTGGGGAAATGATCAGGTGCCCAGGAAATTGGTTCTTTTGGATTCAGTGACAATAACACATCAGTGTTTAAGATTTAACAAAATCTTAAGTTTTGTTATTAATTCAAGCAAACAGATTTAAAAACACAACATAAAAACATACATAACAGGCAAGATGTTATCCTAATCTCATAGAAGCTGTCAGGAGCTCCTTAATATCAACAGCAAAGATATCCCAATGGCAGTCAATTTTTAGAGTACCTAAAAGTAGTTTCTGTGAAGAAGCTCCCAGCTTAATAAACAACACAGCAACAGAAAGCAAGATGCATGGTCTATGAAAGATACATCTACGGCTCCCTGTTTTTTAGGCCAGGGATGAATCTCTCCCAACTAAACCATGCACTCCTGACAAAATATTACAGGTGCAGTAAATGAATGCATTAAAAAACAGAACACAGTTATTGGCATTCCCTTGCTGAGCCAGACACAATTTATTTACTCAATTCAATATTTTTATTTATTTATTTATTTATTTTTCTCAATTGCTAACAAGATAATAGGTATAAGTAAAAACATAATTATGAATACATGGATACATATAAAAAAAATAAAAATATATATAAAAGAAACAATAGGACAGGGACGGTAGGCACTTTGATGTGCTTATGCACGCCCCCTACAGATCTCTTAGGAAAGGGGTGATGTCAATAGGAGACAGTCTAAGGTTAGGGTTAGGTTTAAAGTTTTTGGGGTTTGGGGAAAAAAACCACAGAGTCAGGTAGAGTATTCCAGACATTGACTACTCTCTTGCTGAAGTCATATTTCCTGCAATCAAGTTTGGTGCGATTAACCTTGAGTTTGTATCTATTGTTTGCTCTTGTATTGTTATGGTTGAAGCTGAAGTATTCATTGACTAGTAGGACATTGCAATGTATGATTTTATATACTATACTTTGATTGGACTGAAGGCGGCGTAGCTCTAGGTTGTCTAGGTCTAGAATTTCAAGTCTGGTGGTATAAGGTATTCTGCAATGAGTAGAGGAGTGTAGAACTCTTCTTGTGAAATATTTCTGGACTTTCCCCAACTGTGTTAATATCAGATACATAATGTGGGTTCCAAACTGATGAGCTGTATTTGAGTATTGGTCTAGGAAATGTTTTGTATGCTCTAGTTAGTAGTGTAATATTATCAGAGAAAAAGCTACGTAAGAATAGGTAAACAACTCTGAATGCCTTTTTGGCTATGTAGTTACAGTGGGCTCTAGCACTTAGGTCATTTGAGATGAGTACTCCAAGATCTTTGACAGAGTTTGGATCATCAACAAGGTCTTGACTATTCAGTCTGTATTTTAGTTTCTGATTATTATTATTTTTTGCCAATATGTAGGACAGAGCATTTATTTGTTGAGATTTGAAGTTGCCATTTATTTGACCATTCTGATACATAGTCAAGGTCTTTTTGAAGGGTAGCAGTATTATATGTGGTATTGAATAGCTTTACATCATCAGCGAATGCAGTTGCTCTTGATATGATCACAGAGGTCATTTATGTAGAGTATGAAAAGAGTTGGTCCTAGAACACTGCCTTGGGGGACACCACTGTTGACAGGTAGAGAATTTGATAGGATACTCCCAATTTTGACCATTTGTTGTCTGTTTGACAGGAATGCTTCTATCCAGTTATGCAGTTGTTCAGAGATACCGTAAGATTTTAGTTTTAGGAGTAGTTTGTTGTGTACCACTGAATCAAAGGCTTTACAGAAGTCTATGTAGATTGCATCTATTGCTTTGCCCTGATCGAGTTGTGTAGTCCATATGTTTTTGCAGTGTAAGAGTTGCAGATTACATGATAATTTTTTCCTAAAACTAAATTGTTTATCAGAGAGTAGGTTGGTTGTTTCTAAAGGCCCTGTCACACTGCCCAACGGATGCAAAGAGGACACAACAGAAGAGAAAAATGTTCCTTCCATTGTATCCGCGCTCAAAAGGGGTGAAAATTTGCATAATTGGAGCGGATGAAATGGATGCGGGGCGGACGCAGGGTGGATGCAAAGTGGATGCAGAACGGAAGCCCAGCGGATGCAGAACGGATGGCGCGTTTGCAGGGCTTCGGGGGGTGTCTCAGGAGAGCGGACGCACAACGGAAAAAACAGATACAGAACAGATACACAGCGGATGAAGCAGATGCACAGCGGAAGCCTAGCGGATGCACAGCGGAAGCGGAACAGATGTCGTGCGTTAATTGCGCATGCGGGGGGGGGATGCATTGCACAAGTCCCCCGGATATAAAGGGAAGCAGCTCGCACGTGGCCAGCATTCCGAGGGAAGACCTGCTGCTGGACACTTTGAGTTCCTTGCCTGCCCTGCCTGCATGCCTGCCTCCAAGCCTGCCTCCCAGCCTGCCTCCCAGCCTCCTGGGCAGCCTCCTTGCCAGCCTGCCTTCCAGCCTCCATTCCAGCCTTGCTGGCAGCCTGCATTCCAGCTTCCCTGCCAGCCTTGCTGCCAGCCTGCCTTCCAGCCTCCTGGGCAGCCTCCTTGCCAGCCTGCCTTCCAGCGTCCCTGCCAGCCTCCCTGCCAGCCTCCCTGCCAGCATTGCTGCCAGCCTGCCTTCCAGCCTCCCTGCCAGCCAGTCTGCCTGCCAGCCTTGGTGCCTGCTTTCCTGCCAGCCTTCCTGCCAGGCTTCCTGCCAGCCTTGGTGCCAGCCTTCCTGCCAGCCTTCCTGCCAGCCTTCCTGCCAGCCTTGGTGCCTGCCAGCCTTCCTGCCAGCCTCCCTGCCAGCCAGCCACCCCACAACCATGGGGAAGAAGCGAAAGGCTCAGCAACCTGCCGCCATCCCTGGCAAGAGGGACAGGGGCACCCTCCCGCCCCATGTCCGTGACTCTGCTTCTGCTGGGGCTTCTGCTGCTTGGGCTCACTCTTCTCTTGCTGGAGCTTCTGCTGTGGCTGCTCCTTTCAGTGGTGCTTCTGCTGCGCACTCTGCTGAAGCTGCTTCTGGTCCTGCTGGTCCTGCTGGTCCTGCTCGTGCTCCTGGTCTTGCTGGTCCTGCTGCTGGTGCTTACTCTGCTGCTGCTGATCCTGGTCTTGCTGCTGCTGCTGCTGCTGCTGCTGCTGATTCTGATTCTGATCCTGCTGGTGATTCTGCTGCTGCTGCTGGTGCTGCTGATTATGATCCTGCTGGTGATGTTTCTGCTGCTGCTGGTGCTGCTGGTGCTGTTGGTGTGGAGGAGCAGCCCCTACAACCTCGAAGTCCCTCTGATGAGGGCCCATATGGCCCTGCCAGAGGGAGGAAGAGGCAGACGCGTCAACGGGAGAGGAGGCAGTACTTTATTGAGGAGGAACACGAGGATGAGGTGCTGGAGTGGCTGAGAGAGAAGGACTATCTGTGGCGGAAGGGACACCGGCTGTACAGGGACACCAAGCGGAAGCAGGCTGCTTGGAGAGAGAGGGTGGAGAGTCTGGGCTACACTTCGGAGGTGCTACTCGGCTGGTGGAAACATATGCACACCTGGTACAGGAAGCTGCACCGGAAGAAATCTGGCCAGGCCGCGGTCAAGCTGACGGACAGAGAGAACTACGTCATGGCCAGGTGCAGCTTCCTGGAGGCTGAGATCCGCCACCGAGCAGCACCAGGAGCCCATCTGTCTACCCTCACTCTCAGGCAGCCTGCTGCGACCCAGTCCTCTTCCGAGAGTCAGTCCCTGTCTCCAGGCAGGTTTCGGTGGAGCATGCCACGGCGGAGAACCCCCAGGCAGGTGTTGAAAGCTTGGTGGAGAGCGATGAGGACTCCCTGGTGCGGTGGGAGAAAGGAAACATCGAGTCCACCGCTGCCGAAGTCCCATCCACCCACACCGCCACCTCCACAGGAAGGCAGAGAGCCAGACCGCAGGAGGGGGAGAGCCACAAGGTCCTGGTGGAGATCAGGAACACCATCCGCACCAGCATAGGTCTCCTCTCTCAGCTGGTCCCCATCGACTCCTCCTGCTCCAACCGCAAGCCCTTCCTCAATTATTTGAACCAGACCCTGAAGGAGATGCCAGATCCCCAGTACCAGCTGGTGAAGGAGAGGATGTGCACGCTGATTAACAACCCTCCAGATCCAGAGGCACCTGCTACCATCCAGTCCAGGTCTGCTCCTCCACCCCAGGTGATGTCCCTCCCATACCAAGGCTTCCAACAGCCCCTCACCTACCAGGGCTACAGCTACCCGGAGGTCCAGCAGCACAGGCAGCAGCCCTTCCCAGGCCAGGCACAGAGTCATCGGGTGACACCGTTGCCACCGGTTCCACTGATGCCACCGATGCCACCCACGCCAATGATGCCACCGACGACATCGATGCCAGCCACGCCACTCCTCAGCTCACTGCACAGCAGGCAGTCCCACTACACTACTCCTTCCTCCATCCCACAGCCAAGCCCGGCCTCAGTACATCTGTCCTCAGTACTGGGGCTGACACCCCATGGCATGGAGGAAGGACCTCTCAGCATCGCGGGGATGAGCCAGCTGTCCGACACCTTTCTGAACACACCGTCCCCTGTTGTCCTCTCGGGGCCAGGCACGCCATCAGAACCTCAGACAAGCACTGCAGCAGCACCCACCTCCAGAGCACCTGCACCCTAAAAATTAGACTGGGCACACACCTCCGAGTGACCAAGCGGAGTACCAGAGACTGGCTGCCTGGATATTTTTGGACTTTATTTGGACACTTGACTTGGTTCATGTTTACTTTTCAGGTTGTTATTAATAAAGTTTATCTTTGTTTCACACACTTGCTTCATTATTTTTTTTCTATAAAGTCTGGGTGGAAACTTTTAGAAATGGTTTAGCCTTTGCATGCTTGTGGGATGGGTAAGGATAGCTGTGGGATGGGCAGGGATACCTTTGAGATGGGTTAAGATAGCTGTGGGATGGGCAGGGATACCTTTGGGTTAAGATAGCTGTGGGATGGGCAGGGATACCTTTGGAATGGGTTAAGATAGCTATGGGATGGGAAGGGATATCTTTGGGTTAAGATAGCTGTGGGATGGGCAGGGATACCTGTGGGATGGATTAAGATAGCTGTGGGATGGGAAGGGATACCTGTGGGATGGGTTAAGATAGCTGTGGGATGGGAAGGGATACCTGTGGGATGGGTTAAGATAGCTGTGGGATGGGCAGGGATACCTTTGGGATGGGTTAAGATAGCTGTGGGATAGATAAATCTCCAGTGCAAGCATAGTGGGACTGTATGGTCCACCCTCCCAGGTGCCACACCTATGGCCCTTATTAATTGCAATGTAAGCATTGATCCACACATGTCAACATAAACACAACTCTTTATTAAACGCCCTTTTCATTGTAGGCCAACCAAACATACATGGCCCAATCTCATCCGTGTGATGAGACAGGCTGAAGGAAGCATCCATTAAGCATCTACCATCCTGTCTTGCCACTCCACCGCTCCAGCTGGGGAGTTGCACCAGTCTTTCAGAAGATTGAGCTGCTTCTTCGCCTCACGTGAGGCTCTGTTGGGCTCTTGCACATCCTCAGTGTCGATCAGGTTTCGCCCTTGCCTCCATTCCCCAGGCTCCATGTCCCAATTGACTTGCTGGAGGTCCACGAGCCTGTTCTGCAAGACTGGGTAGCGGGTGCGCATGAGATTGTGCAGAATGCAGCAAACTTCCACGATCCTCCTCATGCTCTGTGGGCGATGCTACATGGTGTTGAGAAGTACCTGGAACCTGTCGGCCAGGTGCCAAAGGCGTTCTCAACCACCCGCCTTGCCCTGGACAGCCTGTAGTTGAAGATCCTTTCTTCACGGGTGAGGTATTTGGAGGTGTAGGGCTTCATGAGGTAGGTTGAGAGGGAGAAGGCGTCATCCCCCACGATGAAGTAGGGCACATCTTGCGTGTCGTTGGGCAGGGGTTCTGGATCTGGGAAGCCCACCATGAGGTTACTTTCCAGCCCCTCCTTGAGGTGACTTTCGTTGTGTACCTGGGCATCGGAAGATGAGCCGTTGCCTGAAACATCGATGTACATGAACTTGTAGTCAGCATCGACCATGGCGAAGAGGATGATGCTGAAGAAGCCCTTGTAGTTGAAATAAGTGGACCCCGAGTTGGCTGGAACCTTGCAGGGCACGTGCTTGCCATCGATGGCTCCAACAGTGTGGGGTAAGTTCCACTTCTGATACCACTGCTCTGCAACTTTCTTCGATCCCTCTTCAGTGGTGGGGCACTGGAGGAGCTCCTCCTTGTATTCTTTGAGGATGGCCCACACCACTTCTCTGACCACAAAGCTGATGGTGCTGGGTGGCACCCTCCAGCCATACTGCATGCTCCTGTAGGGGATCCCTGAGGCCAGGTGGCACAGAGTCAGTGCCACCCTGCGCCCAGGTTCCAGGCTGGGCGGGAAGTTGGCTTTTGTCTTGCTCAACCTGGGTGTCAGGCGCTGCAGAAGTTCGTCAAACATGGCTGGAGGCATATTCATGAAGTTCTGGAACGCACGAGCTCCACCATCAGCTTGTCATGAAGTTGGTACTGTGCTCTTCTGGCTAACCATCTTTGGACCCAGACTTTTTTTGGGTGCCTCCTTTTCTTGCCGTAGTAGAGTTCACAGAGACTGTTGATTGTTTCGCAATGATGCAGAAGGATGTTGGCTGCCAAAAGGATTTTGCCGCAATCCATGGTGGAGATGACTGGATGCTGTGGAAGAGGAAGAGGCAGATGAAGGCTGCAGAGGTCTGCACCGCTGGTCTGCTGGTCTGAAAGTGCGATGCAGACGAGTTGCTCCGCCCTTTTATAGGCAGTATAGGTGTCCCTTTGCATTCTCTAGGCATCCTCTAGGCATCCTCTTGGCATCCTTAATATCCGAGATAGGTCCCCTCTACGAACGTTTTTTCCATTTTAAATGCTTTGTTTCCGTTCTGCATCCGTTCTGCATCCTTTCTGCGTCTGTTCCACTTCCTCCCTGCGTCCGTTTACCGCTGGAGTGGATGGAGTTGCGCAGATGCGGAACGGATGCCTAGAGGATATAGCGGATGCATAACGGATGCAGAACGGATGTGTAGCGGATGCGTAGCGGATGCAGAACGGACAAACTGGATACATTTTCCGCGCAAAAGTTTTAGGTAGCCTAAAACTTTTGGAGCGGATGAAACGTCCATAAATGGATGCTGGACGGATTGAGAGGAAGCCAAATGGAGGCAGTGAGTACATCGCGTTTTAGAATGGATGGCAAGATTTTTTTTCCGTTTTGCTTCCTGTTTGCATCCGTTTTTGCAGTGTGACAGGGCCTTAAGTGGAGGATGATGGATTGGTTAATAATTGATTCCATGACTTTACAGATGATGTCGCAAAAGTTTGGTCTGTAATTTTCAACTAGGCTGGGGTCTCCCTTTTTGAAGATGGTGATGACCGTGGCTTATGACCATAGTTTTGGCAAGGAGCTGGTCCTGAAAGATTTTTCAAAGATTATGCTTAGAGTTTTGGTTATGACAGTGGGTAGCTTTTATAAGAAGTAGGCACATATTCCATTCGGGTCCAATAGATAGAGATGGTTTTAGATTGTGTAGTGGTTTTTCAACAATTTCTTCTGTAAAATTGAATATGTATTCGATCATTTGGTTCAACTAGGAAATAATGTGCATGATCCATTGTTGTTTACAAATACTGAGCCAAAGAATGTGTTAAAGAGGTTGGCTTTCATAATGTCGTCATTGCAGTCTTTACCATTAGGTTCTTTCAGGAGTGGGATAGACCTTGAGTCTTTTAGTTTCTTGTAGAAAGCGTGGGTGGAATTGGTGTGTAGAAGATTTTCTTCTTGTTTAATGTTATAATTGGTGTATTCAGTTTTTATCTGGTGGCATAAATTTTTGTATCAGCTTTTGAAGTTGGCAACGTGACCAGATTTGTTTTTCCGCCAAAGTGATTTCTTTTTTGGTTGAAACTTCCTTATTGTTTTGGGTAATTTGTTTTTTCTGATTTTGGGAGTTGTTAATGGTACATATAGTTTGATGACTCTTTTGACTTCAAGTAAAAATATGTTGTAATGGTCTTCTACAGTATTGCATTCAGAGAATAGAAATTGCCAGGGATGAGAGATTGTTGAGAGAGTTGTTTATAAGATCATAATTGCCTTTTTTGAAGTTATAATTGGGGATTCCATCATTGTGATGATTTTTCTGTGGACGTATGTTGAGACAAAAGTCAATTATGTTGGAAAATATGTGATCACTGTTGGAAAAGGGTTCTTTAATTTGTATTCTGCAAATTGAATTCAAACTATTGCAGAATATGAGATCGAGGCAGTTGTTAAGTCTAGTGTTGTTGGTTACTAGTTGTTCTAGTGCCAGATTTGTTACTGCATTGGAGAAGGTTGCATGTGTGGGTTCAGTTGTACATTCGTTTAGGGTCCAGTTAATATGAGGTAGATTGAAATCATCAACAAAGATAAAAACGTGTGGGCAGGATGTTGCCCATGTTAGTAGTGAATTTAGTTTGTTTGTAAGTTCGATATCATAACCAGGGGCTCTGTAACATAGTAAGAACCGAAATGTAATATTTCAGGACAGTTCACAGATGATGGTCTCAGGAATAGCAAACTCCTGGGTTACTTGGATGTTTTTTAGATGTAGGGACTTTTTATAGAAGACAGCAATGCCAACTCCTCTACAGATTTCACGATCTGATTGGTAAACATGATAGTTTCTTACTGTGATAATGGAGTCAGGGAGAGATGTGCTGAACCATGTTTCACAGACAAATATAATAAATATAGTGAATTTAGCTGTATTTAATAAGAGGAGAAATTCAGATATTTTATTTACAAGGCTTCTTGCATTGGGTAGCTTGCATTTAAGGCCAGTTGTGGTTGGAATAGAGGTAGAGGGAGTGTGCATGCCTAGTTTTGAGTGATGTTGATGATGATGATTAGTTCCTATTTCTTGTATTTAAACTTATGTTTATTCTTGTTTCTGTTGTATTGTAAGCTTCTGACAACTAAATAAATAAAATAAACTGATGGGAAGGAAGGGTGGAGTGGAATGCTGAGAAGTTTTGCACAGATCGTGAAAGCCTAGAAACCATCAAGTTCCCACTGCAGGTGCTTCTGAAGGAGAAGGACTGTTCCCATAAAAAAAGGATGTTTCATAATTAGACAATATGATCCCCCAGGAACAGGGAGAAAGGAAAGCTACAGTATTAAGCAAGCATTTTCATGTGAAAAGTTTTACTTTGGGAATTCAAAGCTCCTGAGAATGTTTCCTTATTTTGTGTTTATTAGTCAGACAGTTGACGGACATCATGACTGCTTCTAAGGTCATGAGACTGCAAGACCTGAGTTTCACCAGGTAATCCATCACTCTGGAATGGGAACTAATATTCTAGGGCTTTCACAGATAAGAAAATCATAGTAGATATGTGAAGATTTCCCCCTCCTCTCTTTTATTCAATAATCGAGGGTAAAAATCCGATTAGCTCAAAATATGCTCTAAATTTTTGGACTTTTTTAATATGAAGAAATCAAAACATGCCATTAAATTCCTTGGAATAAAAACGGTCTTCCCTATTGTCTCTACAACAATTAACTGTTGTTTAATATCTCTTGAATTAAAGGTAGAATGCCGTAAATATTCAATCAGAATCAATCAGAATCAAGCTGGAAGGGACTTTGGAGGTCTTCTAGTCCAACCCCCTGTTCAAGATGGCTGTCCAGTCTTTTCTTAAAAACCTTCAGTGATGGAGCATCTACAACTTCTGAAGGCAAGCTATTCCACAGGTTAATTGTTCTCACTATTAGGAAGTTTCTCCTTAATTCCGGTTGCTTCTCTCCTTTTGCTTGCATCCATTGTTTCTTTTCCTGTCTTCTGGTGCTTTGGAAAATAAATTGACCCCGTCTTCTTTGTGGCAGCCCCTCAAATAATGGAATACTAGTATCATGTTGCCCTAATCCCTCTTTTCTCTAAACTGGCCATAGCCAAATCCTGCAACTGTTCTTCATATATTTTAATTTCCAGGCCCTTAATCATCTTAGTTGTTCTTCTCTGCATTTTTTCCAAAGTCACAATTACTTCTTTTTTGTAATGTGGTGACCAAAACTGGATGCAGTATTCCAGGTGTGGTCTTACCAATAAAGCAATACTAATACTTCACATGATTTTGATTCTATGCCTCTGTACAACCAAGGATTGTATTAGCTTTTTGGGTTGCTCTTGCACATTGCTGGTTCATGCTTAAGTGATTGTCCACTAGGGCTCCAATGTCCCTTTCACAGTTACTGTTTTTGAGCCAGGTTTTGCATAATCAGTGCTTGCTCCTTTGTTTTTGCCTGCCTTGGTATGAAAGCTTACTTTTCTCCACATTAAATTTCTCCACATTAAAGTTGTTGAATAGAGCCCATTATTCAAGTCTGACAAGATCTTTTTGGATCTTGAGCTTGTCTTCTAAGTTGTTGGCTATTTCTATCAGCTTAGTGTCATCTAAAAATTTGATGAGTTCCCTTTCTATTCCATCATCTAAGTCATTTATGAAGATATTGAAGAGTACTGGGCTAAAGACGGAAACTTGTGGTACATCACTACTTACTTCCGCTATGTAGATGTACTGTAGTATCATTAAGGACTATTCATTCAGTACAATTTATCAGCCAGTTACAAATCCATCTGCTTGTGATAGCAATCTATCCCACATTTTTCAAGTTTACCAAGAAGTAGGTTGTGGTTTGCTTTGTCAAATGCCTTGCTGAAGTCTAAGTATACTGTGACTACAGCATTTTGCTGGTTTACTAACTTAATCACTTTGCCAAAGAATGAAATAAGATTGGCCTGGCATGATTTGTTTTACCCATGTTATCACTACTAGTTATCACCAACCAAGGCTCCTGAGTTTCCCAAGTCATCTCATTGGTTACAGAGGATGGACTAGAAGGACTTATGATCTGGCTCCAATAGACTCCAACATTTTAAGGGTAATGTATTGACACTTGAATAATACAGAATGGGATGGCCATGGGAATTCTTATATACCATAGTTATGTGCAGATAAATTAATATAAAGTTGATTATACGTAGGGACTGTCCCAGTTGCAGTCATAGAAGGCTCTTGAATTTGATTACTATTTTTACTCAAAATGCCTAGTTTTGGATTCTCTTTTTCTTCCATATATCCCAAGGAGTTTACAGTTAGAAAGAATAATATAGCAAACTAAAGAGGAAAGTGGAAACAGGAGGAAATACAATGAATATGTTATTTTAGTTACATAAATATAGGAGTTGGTGCATCACAACATAGGAGATCAGGGACTGAGCTCAAGGATTTGTGGGAAATGAGGATTAAAGTCTTTGCATGCAAAATCCCCTACTAACTTCCAAAGCAAGCAGGTGGATGGTACTTTTGTAAATTGACTCTAGCCTACATTTTTATCAACAACACTCCATTAATGATACTTGAGATATTATAAATTGATGTTACACAGTATACACGTCATTGGATAATTAGAAGAACATTTTGAAAAATGCAGTCTGAATAACAGCAAGGGATTATGTAAGGATTTATTTTAATCTTCAAAGGATCAAATAAAAAAATAATAATCTATGGACTGCCTGCAGTTAACCTTACATAAAATATGAAAGTAGGTTCTACTCTTGCTTTTGCTAAAAATAGAGAGGATCCAAGTAAAGTGAATGTTACCAAATACATTGTGACCCACATTTTCACAACAATTAAAAAAAAAAAAAGCTTGGGCATGAAAATGTTGTATCTGACTAGCTAAGTCTGCAGTTTTCTACTAGCATAGTTAGATCCCTCCCTGCAGGAACACTATCTAATACAGATTAAAATGTCATTGGTTTCCCCACAGGATCTCATGAAATCTGCAAAGATTCTTCCTGCAGGGAATTTTACTCATCACTGGTCACCATGGTACATCAAACTGAAGCTTTCCTTCTGTGCTCTTTAATTAAACCTAATTTCACAAGTTAAGAAACAAATGGTTCTTCCCCTCCCCCAATCAACCCTTTTTAACCCTTATTAAACTCAGTGCCCTACTACTGAAAATAACCAGAGGTAGCACTGAAGTCTCTTGAAAAGGAGAGTTTGAAGCAAAGCTGGAAGGAAAATTCCCAGGCCAGGCTTAAAATGGCACAAGATAGGGTCACATCTCTTAACAGACAAATAATCACAATGTTAATTATGAATATATAAATAAATGGCTGTTTTCAATTGCTGCTCCTTTTGATGTTCTTGCTTTTCCTAGAGATTCCTGAAAATAAATTATTTTGGGAATTCCCACGCACATTGTCTTAAATCATTCTGACAACCAGGTCAAACTAGAGTAGTGGTGGCTAACCTTTTTGGGCTCCCATGCCAATAATTGCACACATGCTTGCCTCTTCATGCTCATGTGCCATCACCCAGAAGGCAATGCGTGTGGGTCCCCTCATTACTCAAGCACATGTTCGCGACCCCCGTGCATGCTACACACTTCTGTGCATGCACGAGTGTCTCCTGCACTCCACTGCACCCCTGTGCATGTGTGCCAGATACCCGACAATCAGCTGTTGGGCAGGAAGCATGTGTGCATGTGCAGTAGACCTTTTCTGGGCAAGTGCTCGCATGCGGGCAGTAATGGGTCTACATGCCACTTCTGGCATGTGTGCCATAGGTTCGCCACCAAGGAACTAGAATATCTCAATATTTCTGCCAAATAGGAATAATCTGATGATATTGTAACTATCTAGAATAGGGCATCACACCTTCTTCTACATTTAAATTTCTCTGCTTCTCATGTTGTTTCATTCTCAGTATATTTTTCAGGCTGAATTATAAATGATATCATTTAAATTTTAGTTAATTCTAAATATAATTGACATAATGTGTTCTTCCAAGTGTTTCATTGTTTAAATGATTTTAACTGAAGAGGGAGGGATTCTTGGGCTAATGCATCTGCTGCTCCCAGGAATCAGGGATATAACTGCAGCCCCAAATTAGATAAATTCCTTTCCATTTTAGTGTCTACATTAAGTAAACTAGCATTTTAATATTTCAAGAATTTTTGTTTTGTTTCCAGATTTTCTTCTTAAAGATCTGTAAATTAAAAAATTTTATCTGTCATAATTTCAGTTTTCTCTGTTGTATTGTATATAATACACGTTTAACACAAATCTCTGACATATTTTTAACATAAAACATTTATAAAGTTTCAATATAAACATAAACCCAATGTAGGGTTTAATGTAAATTGAAATGTGTCTGAATATTAATAGCTCAGGTTGGTAGGCTGTTGGTTTGAGCTCCGAGCTTGGCAATTTGGTTGCAAACGTTTCATCACCATTCAAGGTAATTCAGTTCAATTCAATTCCAAATGCACTGGCAATGTCTCCTCAAATGTCCCAAATGTTAGCTCTTTTTTCACACGCAATTATTCTATTTCTTATGAGAGGTTCAGAAATCTCTTGTTCTTTCCAAACACATATTCTATAAATGAATATTTGTATAATATAAAAATACATTCATTTTTGGGGGGAGACAGGAAAGTATTGTGCTGAATTTTGACTGGACAAAGATTCTAGCAGAGTTCATTTTAAGCATCATTAAAACATGGAGACAAATTGTTAGTATTTTGAAATGCTACATTTTCCCCCTTTGCACTTGGTTACCCTACATTTCTTATAATCTGGCATTTGTTCCTTTAAAATCTTGCAAATTTAAAGGTTTTCCAAACAGATATGCCAATTTTTAAATATTCTCTTTTAATTACGATCCATTCCATTTATCCAAAATCATGTTTTAAACAAAGAATAAACAAGAAGGATCTAAAACAAGCAACACAAACCATCTCATCCAACTGACCCCAAGCTTCTTTCAGTCACAGAAGATATCAGACCTCTGTCCATTATCCTGACATTGTGTTCTATTGTGAACCTTCCGCACTTATTAAATGTGTCATCTTAGGTAAAAGACAAGGCTTTGTGACTTCTAAACAATTTTACAATAAGTCTAACAAGGGGAAAAAATGATATTATAGAGAATATAAAGCAAATTGCTACGAAGATATTGGGGAAGGTGAAAAGAAAGAGGAAAAACTTAATTCCATCATATTTATGATCCTGTAAGTTGAAAATTTGCAAAGCGCTAAAGCTGTAAGAAGGAAGACTGCTCATCAGCATCTGTGATTCCAATTTGCATAAGTAATTGGTAAGTGATTAGAAGCACACACTGACAAAAACAAACCCAGCATGCAGCAGAAAATGGATAATTTTCATGGTTCAAATTATCTGAAACTCAAAAATATTCAAGAAAAAATAGAATATGTATATTAAGACAAAGGAAAATCCTTAGCGATAAATATTCTTAATCTGGCTAGATTATAATGGCTATCATCTGGTATATGAAGTGCTATCCTAAAGATGTCCTTGAGTTCAGCTCCATTCCTGCCAGCTGTCTCCATGCATTCTTCTTGTAACAGAATTTATATTATGTTGCTCTATATGTATATATCAATAAAAATATATATTTTTATATATCAAAAGCTAATCTATTGTTAGCTTCAATGTGTTAATGATGCCATCAGGGCAAGATTTTGGAAGAAAAAGTCAGGACATGCACAGCAGACAGAATTGTAACCGCCTATTGAAGCAAAAGCTGCTTCAAAAAATATGCATTGCAATCTAAACCAGGCAGAATAATTTACAGAATGGTTCTTGATCTTGGTTTAAAAATGGAATGGATCAGCTGCTCTTGCTTGATTTAATAGGCGTGGAATGGTTTTACAATGGTTCTCCTTTCTTCCTGTAAACTATGGATTTTAATAATATCTGTTTATTTCATTAAGTTAGAGCTGTATTTGCCTTGAACTAAGAGCCAACTCTCACAAATGGAAGTCTGGAGTCAGTACCAAAATACAGAATTTTGAATATTCTCAAATGTCTGAACCATTGTCAGTTAATATTGCTTGGCAGTATATGTAGGACAAATCTACTATCTTAAATTTCAAGGCAAGTTTGTTTTCTTCTCTTCTGAACTAAAGCATTATAGATTCTATATAGCTTATAGATTCTCCTGTTTTTTCTCCCCCAGGGCTGTTCCCACAGACCAGCACTTAACATCAGAAATAGATCAAAATCTTTTGAAAATTCAAGTTACAAATAAGGTTAAGTATCTGGGGATATACTTGACAGCAAGATGTAGCACGTTAAAAGAGAATAATTATATTAAACTCAAACAACAGATAATTACAGATTTGAAGAAATGGGAAAATTTACAATTGTCATTAATAGGGAGAATTTCAACAATTAAGATGAATATTTTACCTAGAATTTTATTTCTCTTTCAAACAATACCAATTAGACTTGGAAAAGATTATTTTGAAGATTTAAATAAAACTATGTTGAAGTTTATATGGCAAGGTAAAAAAGTGAGAATAAAGTTAAAGCTTTTGCAAGATGCTAGAATTAGAGGAGGTTTTGGCCTGCCTAATTGGGAATTGTATTATCAAGCTGCAAGTTTGATGTGGGTCAAAGAATGGATAACATTAAGAAAACATAGATTGTTGACATTAGAAGGACATGATTTACTGTTGGGCTGGCATGCTTTCTTATGGTACAAGGGAACTAAAACACAGGGGTATTTCAGAAGACATTATATAAGGGAGTCTTTGTGGTTAAATTGGGAGAAGATAAAAAAACAATGTTACTTGAGAATTCCAGTTTGGTTATCGACTATTGAAGCATTTTCCTATCCTATGATCTATAAAAAGGAACAAACAGTTAGATATGGGGAACTGTTGGATGAAAAGGGTGGACTTAAAACGATCCAAAACTTAGAGGAACAAGGTATAAGGATGAATTGGTTTTCATATGCGCAAATACACTCAAGATATCTTGAAGATTTTAAAACGGAAGGATTCTATGATAAACAGACTGATTTAGATAAGATATTGATGGGTACTGATGAGAAAGTGATTAAAAAATTATATGGTTATTTATTGGGAATTAAGCTAGAGGAAGAACAAGTTAAAGAAACTATGATTGCTTGGGGGAAGAATTTTGGATATGGGATTGATTTAGAGCAATGGCAAAAATTGTGGTCTCAAAATTATAAAATGACAATGTCAATAGCATATAAAGAAAACTTGTATAAGATGTTTTACAGGTGGCACTTCCCCCCGACAAGAATAGCAAGAATGTTCAAGAACAAATCTGAAAAATGTTGGAAATGTCATCAGATACCTGGCTCATACTATCATATGTGGTGGACTTGTGAGAATGCCAGAAAATATTGGACTAAAATTCACATGTGGTTGGAAAAAATGACAAAGAAACACATAGACTTGAAACCAGAGATTTTTTTATTGGGAATTTTACCTGATATATATAATAAAGACTTGAAATATTTGATTGTAAATGTATTAACGGCGGCTAGGATTGTATTTGCTAAAAACTGGAAGAATGAGAAAATACCATTGCAGGAAGAAATTATTAAGAAAATATTGGAATGTGCTGAGATGAGTAGATTGACATTTGAAATTAGAGAACAAGAAGATAAACAATTTTATGCAATTTGGGGTTTTTTTTATCAATGGTTAGATGATAAAATACAATAATAGAGCATTAGTATTATATATATGAAGGGTTTTTAGAATTGATTTGTTATGATTATATGATAAGTTATAGAATAAACTGTTTGAAGTATTGTTATCTCACAAAGCATGAATGATTAAAAGTATAGTCAGAAAAAGATTTTTTTTTATTTTTTTTGGTAATATTAGAATATGGATTGACAATATGAGTGGTTATGCAATATAACTGTAATTGACACTATAAAATGAATGCACAAAACTGATGAACCAACCGATACACCGGAAGTATATATGAGAGTAGATGTTTTTAATGTTTTGTACGTTTGTCTGTTTGTAGAAAATTAATAAAATTAAAAAAAAAAAGAAAGAAATAGATCAAAGTGTCTTGTTTAGTCAATCATGTTATTTTCCAGAATGACATTCTATCTTTTTTGCTATGTTCAGTCAAGATTCAGAAGTGCCTGCTCAAAAGGTATGAAAGAGCTACTTTTCCTTTATAATCCATGTAATCAAAATTAACAATCTCTTTAATGTTTCTAGCCTTTTGCACATAATTAGCAATTACCAGAACTGTGCAAAATGCAGTGATTTCATTTCAGAAGCAGGAAGAAGATGAAGGAATTAACTCTTCATTTTGAACTGATCACAAGCACTTGGACATGAATTTGGCCCAGTAATCCTCTATGAAAGTGCATAAGAATAGTCTGTTTGGATTTAGAAAACTGTACTTAAATTCCCATTTAATCCACGATCAAACTGAAGTTGCAGCACACTTCACAATCTTGCCCATAGTTTGTTTGCTTTGAAAGGATCCCATTGAGAGGGGCAATTGGTGATGCAGCTAATTAATTTAAACTCTAGATTGAATGGTTGTATGGTGCCCAAGTGCCTGGGAAAACAGCCTGGTGTCAAATGCCTTACAAAAATCTAACAGATTCAGGGCCAGCCAGATTTCAAGAGAGATGCTGTTCCACAGAGCAATCTTTGCCAGACCAAAAAATGGCATACTCTTGAGTCCAACAAAATGACATTATTTAATGGCAGAAACTCAGAAGATAGGGGTCAACTCTACAACGCTCCTGAAGGTTGAACCGGATTCAAATGCAATTGATTAATTAAGAAAATAAATGAAACATGTAGTATAGATAATATTACACTTAACACTAAATAATAATACCATTTAGTCACCAATCATGCTAAGCAGGAGCACCATGCAACAGGAGTTCCTTCCAGACCTGTGCTGCTGCAACGAAGTTCAGTGTTGGAAGAAAAGATCCGGTCCGGTTCCAAGCTGGGAGAAAGACACTGGAAATAAAATGGAGGCTGATTGGAAAGAAGGACTCCATTTATTGATGAGCAGAACCAACAACAGCAGGTAGTTCTGAACAGCTGACAAATTGGTTTGATGAATTTTTATAGAGTTCTGAGATGCTGCAGGGGGTTGTGCAATGTAGTGAGCCTTGTGCCTTTTGCTACTCTAATTCCTATTATGTCCTGAAAGTCTTGTCCTGTCCTCTTAATCCCATCATCTGGAATTGAAGGGTGTTTTTTCTGTGAATAGATGGGCCCAGTCTTTCTTAATGGGCACAAAATATCCATCTCTAAAGACTTCAGGCATCTGCTGGAGGCTGTTGGGGCTGTTTCTGCCTTTGTTAAAATTTTTCTCTTTGGGAAATATAATATTCTATCTCTTTTAATATTCCCCAAAATGTTTCATTCTCTGGGAGGTTGGGGCTTTCTACATCAGGAAGCTAGCTTATAACATTTCCTTGGACAAGAGGAAGATGGCCTTGCACTGGTAGCTGCTGTTCTACATCTCTAAAATAGACCTTTCTCCAAAACAGATCGAATCTATTTCTCCCTTCTCGTCCCAAAAGGTTTATTTTCTCTTCTTCCTCCAAAAGAGATTCAATTTCTCACTTTCCATCCGACCAAGAAAGACTGAATTCATTCCTCTTCTTCCTCCCAAAAAAAGTTTAATTAACATATAGCAATAGCACTTAGACTTATATACTGCTTTATAGTGCTTTACAGCCCTCTCTAAACTGTTTGCAGAGTCAGCATATTGCCCCCAACCATTTGGGTCCTTATTTTACCCTCCTTGGAAGGATGGAAGGCTGAATCAACCTTGAGCCTGATGGGATTTGAACTGCCAAATCGTACACAGCTGGTTGCATCAGATACAGATAATCAGAGTTGGAAGGGACCTTGTAGGTCATCTAGTCCAACCCCCCCCCCACCCAAGCAGGAGACCCTACACCATTTCTGACAAATGGAAGTCCAATCTCTTCTTGAAAGTCTCAACTGATAGCGCTCCCACAACTTCTGAGGGCAAGCTCTTCCATTGGTTGATTGTTCTCACTGTCAGAAAGTTTCTCCTTGTTTCCAGGTTAAATCTCTCCTTGTTCAGTTTCCATCCATTATTCCTTGTCTGGCCTACAGGCGCTTTAGAAAATAGCCTGACCACTTCCTCCCTGTGGCAGCCCCTCAAATATTGGAAAACCGCTATCATGTCTCCCCTGGTCCTTCTCTTTACTTGACTAGCCAAGCCCAGTTCCTGCAACTGTTCATTGTATGTTTTAGTCTCCAGACCCTCCACTCCAATCATCCTGGTTGCTCTTCTCTGTGCTTTTTCTAGAGTCTCAACATGGTTTTTATAATGTGGTGACCAAAACTGGATGCAGTACTCTAGGTGTGGTCTTACTAAGGCTTTATAGAGTGGTATTAGTACTTCTCTTGATCTTGATTGTATCCCTCTATTAATACAATTTAGGATTGCATTAGCTTTTTTGGTGGCTGCTGCACACTGCTGGCTCATATTTAGCTGGTTGTCCACTAAGACTCCAAGATCCCCTCACAGTTACTGCTATTGAGCCTGGTTTCACCCAGTCTATATGTGTACTTTTGGTTTTTCTTGCCTAAGTGTAGGACTTTACTTTTCTCTACACTGAATTTCATTTTGTTAGATATGGCCCAGTGTTCTAGTCTGTCAAGATCCATCTGGAACTTGAGCCTATCTTCTTGGGTGTTAGCTATTCCTGCCAACTTAGTATCATTTGCAAATTTGATAAGTTCCCCTTCTATTCCCTCATCTAAGTCATTAATAAAGACATTGAAGAGTACTGGGCCTAAGATGGAACCTTGTGGCACCCCACTGCTTACTTCCCTCCATGTAGACTTAGACCCATACTGCAAACAGAAGTTGCTTGCAGTACTGCACTCTAAACACTGCACTACAGAGGCTCCTTTCTATATGTCAGTTTTCAGGTTGATGATCATTGTTAACTTTATAAAAGTGGCTCCCATTTAGTGCCCCATCCCATTTCTGTCTGACACCACATATCTAGTAAATGATGTCTATAGAGTAAGGAAGATGATCTTTGTTCTGTTTGGATAATAAAGTACGTGAGACCGGTATTCCAACAAACAGCTCTTTATTTTAACAGTATAGTGAGCGGAACATTTGCTGAAGCCGCGGCAGCCCTTCTTATAGTGGCTGCTTGCAGCTTGCGGCCAATGACTGCTCTTTAAGAATTCTCGCTGTCAGGTGGGCCAATCAAAATGGTGCTTAATTGACCAATTCGAGAGCGGCCTGTTCGGCCAATCAGTTTTAGTTATTTAGAGTCTTCTAATTTCCATACACAACACCCCTCCCCCCTTGGTTTCTTCCAACGTGCGTATCGTCATCACGCAGGTAGGTGGGGCTTTTGCGGGTCCTACTTGACCTGAGCAGCTCAGTCTCAGTGTGGTCTTCCATCAGTTTGGACAGGATCTCCTTTTTTCCGCGTCTTCTCCATGGAACCTCCTGGAAGGATGAGTCAGCCTTGCTGCTCCCGCATGGGTCACTCGGGCTGCTTGAGGTGGTTCTGCTGCTCCCTCCTGGTTTGTCCAGGTTGTTCGAGCTGGCCTGGCTGTCTCCTTCCGGGAAGGCCTCGCCTTGCTCCCCTGCTACCGGTTCTCTTCTCCGGAGGTCGTCTATGGGAAAGTGCTCTTTTTGTTTTATCTGAGTTTCTAATTCGGGTTTGTGTTGTGTCTTTTGTCCTGTTATTGGTGGTTCATCTCTCCCTTTTTTATTATTTTATGTTTTCCCCCCCTCCTTGGTTTTTTATGGATTGTTTATTGGTGTTTGCGGTGGTGCTGTAGTATTGCATTCCAATGTCCCAGAGCGAAGCTGGTCGATGTGCTGCTTCCATGTTCTGCCATTGTCTAGTGCAAGTCAGTATGACTGGGGCCCTGTGATTTGAGTAATGTGGCTGGAAGCCATAATGGGTCCCCGGTAAGATTTTTTGTATAGACTAAGTTGCTAATAGCAAAGGAGCGATATTTACTTGAGGAGTCAGGGTTTTTTCCCACAGGTATAGGTGGGGTGTAGTCTATCTAGGTAGGAATGCAATTTTCTACCCATGAGGTGTTTTGCTGGGCTTTTGTTAGTGGTTGTGCTCGAGGTGATATGCTGAATTGTTAATAGTTTGTTAAGTCTAGTGTCCAGTTTGTCCAGTTTGTCTAGTGTCCAGTTTGTCCAATTGTGTCCAGTTTGTCTAGGGCCTCTTTAATATAGTGAACCATGCGTTCAGCTTGTCCATTTGATGCTGGATGAGCCGGCGCTGTCAGGGCATGTCGGATGCCCTGCGCAGCCAGGTATTGCTTGAAGGCTAAAGCAGTAAACTGGGGGCCATTGTCAGAGACTACTACATCTGGCAGTCCATGTGTAGCAAAAAGTCTGTTCAATTGTTTTATGACTGCTTCAGTAGTAGTGGTCACCATAAGAATAACCTCTAACCAGTTTGAATAAGTGTCAACAATTATAAAATATGTGTTCCCTTTCATTGGCCCAGCAAAGTCAATATGCAGTCTCGACCATGGGCCTCTGGGAGTTTCCCATTCCAGGACTGGTACAAGAGGGGGGGTAGGCCTTGATTTTTGGCAGTCATGGCATGTTGCCACCCATTTTTCAATGTCTTTGTCCAGCCCTGGCCACCAGATGTAACTCCTGGCCAGGGCTTTCATTTTTACTATGCCCGGGTATCCCTCATGCAACATGCACAACACTTCCTCCTGCAACGTTTTTGGAATTACCACCCTGTCTCCCCACAGTATACAGCCCTTTTCAATGGACAGTTCAGTCTGTCAGGTGCGAAAAGGTTAAAAAGTCTCGCCTTTATTCTCATCCGGCCAGCCCTTACCTACCCAATGCAGGATTCAAGCTGTCAGCAGGTCTTTTGCGGTAGCTTTAGCGACATCTGCTGCAGTTAGTGGCAGATTTGGCCATGTCTTGATCTGAAGAGTGGAGATGGTCGGAGTTGTGTTGCCTTCCTTGTCGGGCAGCAGGGAATGGCTCAAGGCATCTGCATGGGTGATGGTCTTTCCTGGGTGATGGATGAGTGTGTAGTTGTATGCAGCGAGGAATTCTGACCACCTCGTCATTCTTGACAATAGGATGTTCGGGGTGGTTTGTTCCCTGCCAGGATCCCTAGCAGGGGTTTGTGGTCTGTGCTAATAGAAAATGTCCCACACCATATAGGTATTCGTGGAATCTCTTGCTGCCTGCTATGATTGCGAGGGCTTCTCGGTCAAGTTGGCTGTAGTTCCTTTCAGATTTTGACAGCATTTTGGAATAGAAGGCGATTGGTGCTTCTCTGCCATCTGGTAGCTTGTGGCTCAGGATGGCACCGATTCCAAAAGGCGATGCATTACAGGTGACCGTCAGTGGCAGGGTGTTGCTGTATTGTATTAAAATGGTGTTGGATGTTAAGAAGTCCTTAATGTTTTGGAATGCTGCTTTTTCTCAGTGGCCCCAATTCCAGACAGTTTTTTTTATCTAATAGTCGATGTAATGGCTCTGCTATGGTTGCCTTTTGGGGCAGGAAGACATTGTAGAATGAGACCTAAGAACACTTGTAAGTCTGCTTTGTTCTTAGGCCTGGGTGCTTCTTTAATTGCCTTTATTTTCTTTTTGATGGGGTGTATCCCTTGCTCATCTATCAGGTAGCCTAAGAATTTGATTTGATTGATGGCTAGTTTACATTTTTCTCTTTTGACCTTAAACCCTGCTTCCCTGAATCTTCGCAAGACTTCTCTCAGTCTATTTTCTAATTGGTGTTTATTTTTTGCTGATACTAATATGTCATCAAAATAGGGAACGATTCCTTTTATTACATTTAGAAGACACTCCATGAGGCTTTGGAAAACGCCTGGGGCAACGCTAACACCAAATTGAAGTCTGTTACATTTGAATGCCCCTCTGTGCGTGACTATAGTCTGTGGCTCTGCAGTTTCGGGGTCAACTGACAGCTGTTGATATGCTTGCGTGAGATCAAGCTTCACAAACATTTTTCCTCCCCCTAATGAATGCAATGGGTGTTGGACTACCAGAACAGGGTATGCACTTTGCTGGAGTGCATTATTTAGGGTTGCCTTATTGTCTCCACAGATGTGCACTGACCCATCTGGTTTGACAGGAGTCACGATGGGTGTTTCCCACCTGGCATGGTCGATTGGCTCTAACAACCCTTCTGCGATAAGTTTATAAAGCTGTTCATCTATTTTTGGCTTTAAGGCAAAGGGAACGCATTTGGCTTTGAGCTTGATGGGAGCTATCTTTGAGTCTAGGCTGAATGATATTGGGGTCCCCTTGTACTTGCCTAGGGTCCCATTGAATACACCCCAGAACTCTTGCAGCAGACTCTCTTCCCAGTTGGCCGCAACAATGCTGTTGATCCCGGTCACTCTGATTCCCAGGGGCATGAACCATTCAATTCCCAGCAGGCTATGGCGATCACAGTCGACAATTGTCAAAGGAAATACTTCAGCGTGGTTTTTGAATTCTATTAGGAAATGTCCAAGACCCACTACCGGGATTTGGTTTCCCTGGTAATCTTTAAGTATTAGCTTTTGCTGTTCCAGTACTATTTGCTTGATGTCTGGTATCAGGTTTCTGATAGTGTTCCATGATACCATTGACAGGTATGATCCAGAGTCTACTTCCATCTCACAGGGCTTTCCTTCGATTTTCACATTTATTCTGACCTTTTTTGCATTTGCTGCCCTGCCATTTCCGATTATTCTTGTTTGATGTGTTTCTTCTCTGTTGTTCATTCGCTGGTTTCTGTTCTCTTGGTTTCATCGGCTTCCGGCTTGTCTCTCTCTGTTTCGGGGGGGGGGGGGGGTGCTGCTGCTGCTGCGTCTTTTTGGACTATAGCTCTTTTTGTTTCGGCAGACCCTTGCAATGTGCTCCCGTTTCTCACAAAATCTGCAAATGGCATCCAGGAATCTGCATTCGGAATACAGGTGGTCCCCTCCGCACCCAGCACACTGGAATTCTCACCTCCTTCCTCTTTTTTTCCATTTTCTTTCCGACTGAAGCCTACGTATGTCTTCGTTGTCATCATCGATGTCGCTCGGGGAGTCGAGGTCTTCATGGTGGGCAGTCGCTGTGGGCTGTTTTTGGTTTCCTTCCACCTTCTTTTCTCGGGGTTGGTTTGGTGGTTCTGGATTTGTTGAGTTCATCTGGTACATGGTGGCTGTGGATTTCTTGGCTGCTTCGGTGGCGGTGGCTTCTGCGATGGCCTCAGCCACTGTGATATTTGGTCTGTTTGGCAGCTTGCTTTGGAGCATAGTGTCCTTCAATCCCAGGACCACATGGTCTCTCATGGCTTCATCCATATTCTGAAATTTGCAGGCTCCTTTGTTATTTCTTAGGGCTGCTACGAAATCACTGATGCTCTTGTCTTCTCGTTGGTCTCACTTATAAAATTCGTGCCTTTTGATCAGATTGGAGACCACAGGTGCATAATGGGCTCGTAGCATTCGGTTTAATTCTGGCCATGCCATCTGTTTTACGTCCTGCGGTTTGGCTAAGGCCTTGGCCATTTTGAAAACGGCAGGGCCACAATGTGTGAGGATTACAGCTCTCTTCCTCTGGTCGGTTAAGGGCCTGTCACATAGGCCGACGGATGCAAAATGTATGTAAAAAGGACACAGCGGACGAGAAAATGTTCCATCCATTGTTATCTGCTCTCAAAAGTACCACAAATTTGCATAAGCAGAGCGGACAACAACGGAAAGGAATGGACAGGGGGAGGATGTAGCCAGGATGTTAAACGGATGCTCCATGGATGCCTAGCGGATGGAAGCGGATGGAAGCGGATGACATATCCACGGGGCTTCTGGGGGAGCACAGTGAAGTGGACGCGCAACGGAAGGAACGGATGCAGAGCGGATGCCAAGCGGATGAAGCGGATGCGTCTCGGAAGCCTAGCGGATGCCTAGCGGACGCAAAGTGTTTACTGCACATGCAGGGAGGATGCATTGCGTCAGCCCCGCAGATATAAAGGGAAGCAGCTCGCAAGCAGGTCACCATTCAGAGGAAAGACCTGCTGCCAGACACAGCTCCAGCCAGCCAACAATCATGGGGAAGCAGAGGAAGCCTGTGTCATCTGCTGCCAGCCTTGGCAAGAAGGACAGGGCTACCATCCCACCCCCTGCCCCTGACTCTGCTTCTGCTGGGGCTTCTGCTGCTCGGGCTGATTCTTTTGGTGCTGGGGCTTCTGCTGGGGCTTACTCTGCTGGTGCTGCTCCTGGTGCTGGGGCTTCTGCTGGGGCTTATTCTGCTGGCACTGCTCCTGGTGCTGGGGCTTCTGCTGGGGCTTACTCTGCTGGTGCTACTCCTGGTCCTGCTGGTGCTCCTGGTGCTCCTGGTCCTGCTGGTGCTGCTGGTGCTTACTCTGCTGCTGCTGATCCTGGTCATGCTGGTGCTGCTGGTGCTGCTGGTCCTGCTGGTCCTGCTTTTGCTGCTACTGTTGTTGTTGCTGCTGCTGCTGCTGGTGGTGTGGTGGAGCAGCCCCTAGAACCTCAAAGCCCCTCTGATGAGGGCTCAGATGGCCCTGCCAGAGGGAGGAAGAGGCATACGTGTGAACGGGAGAGGAGGCAATACTCCATCGAAGAGGAACATGAGGATGAGGTGCTGGAATAGCTGAGGGAGAATGAGTATCTATGGCGGAAGGGACACAGGCTCTATCGAGACACCAAAAGGAAGCAGGCTGCTTGGAGAGAGAAGGCGGAGAGCCTGGGCTACACTTCGGAGGTCCTCCTCAGCTGGTGGAAGCACATGCACACCTGCTACGGGAAGCTGCACCTCAAGAAATCTGGCAGGCCACGGTCAAGCTGACAGACTGGGAGAACTAAATGATTGCCAAGTGCAGCTTCTTGGGGGTGAGATCCGCCACTGAGAAGCAGCCCCTCTCACAACCCTCTCTCTCAGGCAGCCCACAGAGAGCAAGTCCTCTTCTGGCCAAGAGTCAGCTCCTGTGTCCAGGCAGGTATCTGTGGAGCGTCCCACGATGGAGACCCCCCTGACAGCTGCACTCCCCGTGACGGAGCGCATGGAGGACCCCCTGACGCAGTGGGAGAAAGGAGAGGGCAATAGCACCAGAGACTAACCCACATCCACCTCCAGCTCCATAGAAAGCAGGCAGAGAGCCAGACCGGAGGGGCAGAGTCACACTGTCCTGCTGGAGATTAGGGACACCATCAAAAGCAGCGTAGATCTCCTCTCTCAGCTGGTACACACCGACATACCATCCTCAAACCGCAAGCCCTTCCTCACCTAAGTCAACCAGACCCTCCTGGATATGTCTGAATCACAGTACCAGGTGATCAAGGACAGGATCACCGGTCTTCTGCACAACCATCCAGACCCAGCTGAACCTGCTCCCACCCAGTCCAGATCTGCTCCTCCACCCCATGTGATGTCATTGCACTTCCAAGGCTTTCCACAGGCCCTCACCTACCAAGGCTATGGCTACCAGGAGCTCCAGCAGCACAGGCAGCCCTTCCCAGTCCAGGCACAGGTTCATCGAATGCCACCGGTGCCACCGATGCCACTGATGCCTCCAATGCCACCGACGCCACCGATGCCACCCACGCCACAGATGCCACCTACGCTACAGATGCTACCCACGCCTCACCTCACTCAGCTGCAGACTAGACATCCCCACTATATTCCTCCTTCCTCCACCCCACAGCCAAGCCCAGCCTCAGAACATCTGTCATCGATCTTGGGACTGACACCCATGTCCTGGAGGAAGGGGCTCTCAACATCACAGGACTGAGCCAGCTCTCTGAGAGCTTCCTCCACACACCATCCCCTGTTGTCCTCTCAGGACTAGGCACCCCAATGGCGCCTCAGACCAGCACTCCAGCAGCAGCCACCTCCACAGCACCTGGACCCTTCAACCCTGAGACTATGGGCACACCTCAGAGTGACTGAGAAGACTGCTAGAAACTGGGTTGCTACCTGTTGATTTTATTTTTGCTTGGGACACTTGGGTCATTTTCTTTTACAGTTTTTTATAAATAAAGATTATCTTTGCTTCACACACTTACTTCAGTTCTTTTAGTCAATAAAGTCTTGGTGGAAACTTTTAGAAATGGTTTAAGCCTTTGCATGCTTGTGGGATGGGTAAGGATAGCAGTGGGATGGGCAGGGATACCTTTTTGGATGGTTAATAGCTGTGGGATGGACAGGGATACCTTTGGGATGGGTAATAGCTGTGGGATAGATAAGGCTCCAGTGCAAACATAGTGGGACTGTATGGTCCACCCTCCCAGGTGCCACACCTTTGGCCCTTTATTATCAATAACAATGTAATCATTGATCCACATATTTCAACATAAACACAACTCTTTATTAAATGCCCTGTTCATTGTAGGACCACCCAACATACATGGCCCAATCTCATCAGTGTGATGAGACAGGCTGAAGGAAGCATCCATTAAGCATCTATCATCCTGTCTTGCCACTCCCCTGCTCCAGCTGGGGAGTTGCACCAGTGTTTCAGGAGGTTGTGCTCCTTCTTCCCTTCACATGAAGCTCTGTTGGGGCCTTGCACATCCACAGTGTCTATCAGGTTTTGCCCTTGCCTCCATTCACCAGGCTCCATGTCCCCATTGCCTTGTTGGGGGTCCACAAGCCTGTTCTGCAACATTGGGTAGCGGGTGCGCATGAGATTGTGCAGGATGTAGCAAACTTCCACGATGTTCCTCACTGTCTGTGGGCGATACTGCATGGTGGTGAGAAGTACCTGGAACCTGTTGGCCAGGATGCCAAAGGTGTTCTCCACCACCCACCTTGCCTTGGACAGCCTGTAGTTGAAGATCCTCTCTTCACGGGTGAGGCAACTGGAAGTGTAGGGCTTCATAAGGTAGGTTCTGAGGGAGAAGGCGTCACCCCCCACGATGAAGTAGGGCACATCTTGTGTGTCGTTGGGCAAGGGGTCTGGATCTGGGAAGCCCATGATGATGTTGTGTTCCAACCCCTCCTTGAGGTGGCTGGTGTTGTATACCTGGGCATCTGAAGATGACCCATTGCCTGAAGCATCAATGTACATGAACTTGTAGTCAGCATCGACCATGGCAAAGAGGATGATGCTGAAGAAGCCCTTGTGGTTGAAATAAGTGGACCCTGACTTGGCTGGAGCTTTGCAGCCCACATGCTTCCCATCTATGGCTCCAACAGTGTGGGGGAAGTTCCACTTCTGATACCACTGCTCTGCAACTTTCTTCCAGCCTTCTTCAGTGGAGGGGCACTGGAGGAGCTCCTCCAGGTATTCTTTGATGATGGCCTGCACCACTTCTCTGACCACAATGCTGATGGTGTTGTGTGGCAACCTCCAGCCGTACTGCATGCTCCTGTACGTGGTCCCGGAGGCCAGGTGGCACAGAGTCAGTGCCACCTTCAGCCCAGGGTCCAGGCTGGGCCGGAAGTTGGTACTCTGCTTGGTCAACCTGGGTCTCAGCCACTCCACAACTTCATCAAACATGGCTGGCAGCATCCTCAGGAAGTTCTGGAATGCACAAGGGTCTTTGTTCCTCAGCTCCACCAGCAGCTTGTTATACAGTCCGTACTCGGCTCTTCTCGTGATCCATCTTCGGACCCACACACTTCTGGGCTGCCTCCTTTTCTTTACGTAGAACAGGTGAAAGAGCCTGTAGATGGTTTCGCACTGTTGTAGAACGATGGTGGCTACCAAAAGGAGTGTGTGACGATCCATGTTGGAGATGACTGGATGCTTTGAAAGAGCAAGAGCAAGATGAAGGCTGAAGAGGTCTGCACAGCAGGGCTGCTGGACTGAAAGTGAGATCCAGGTGATTTCCTTCCCCTTTTTATAGGAAATATAGGTTTTCCTCTAGGTGTCCTTTTGCATCCTCTAGACATCCTGCAGACATCCTAAATATCCGAAATACGTCCCCTATACGAACGTTTTTTCCGTTTTGATGCTTTGTATGCGAGCTGCATCCACTTTCATCCTTTCTCTGTACATGCTACTAACACTGCGTGTCCGTTCCGCGTCCATTTCACTTCCTCCCTGTGTCCATTTTCTGCTGGAGTGGATGCGAGTTGCGCGGATGCACAGCAGATTGCTAGCGGATATAGCAGACGTTAACGGATGACAACGGACGTATACCGGATGTTCCCCGCATGCGTAGTGGATGTCTAATGGGTGCATTTGATACATTTTCCCCTCAAAAAGTTTTGTGTAGCTCAAAACTTTTTGAGCAGATGAAATGTCAGTAGACGAATGCTGGACGGATAGAGAGGATGAAAAACGGAGGCAGTGAGTACAGAACGGATGGATCGCGTTAACCATCGGATGGCAAGTGTTTCTCTCCGTTTTATATCCTCTTTCCATCTGTTGGTGCTGTGTGACAGGGGCTTTATTTCTTGTAGCTCGTTGCTTTCTAAGAACATCAGGAAGCAGTCAATGTATGACTCCCAATCTTCTTCGGCTGGTTTGAACGGTGCTGGTGGCATATTGTTAGCGGCTATCTTGGTTGCTCGGTTCTGGTTGCTGCGTGCTTTGGTCTCACTGAGACCAAAATCATTCTGGGACGATTCCACCTTCGTCACCAGAGTTCTATTTGGATAATAAGGTACGCGAG
Organism: Laticauda colubrina; assembly: GCA_015471245.1. Taxonomy (NCBI): domain Eukaryota; kingdom Metazoa; phylum Chordata; class Lepidosauria; order Squamata; family Elapidae; genus Laticauda; species Laticauda colubrina. The sequence goes on along the minus strand of BLBF01000004.1, from coordinate 45,747,460 downwards.
ACGGGTATTCCAACAAACAGCTCTTTATTTTAACAGTATAGTGACTGGTAGCAGAACATTTGCCGAAGCCATGGCAAATCTTATTTTCTTATCTTCTTCTTCTTATAGCGGCTGCTTGCGGCTTGTGGCCAATGACAGCTCTTTTAGAATTCCTGCAATCAGGCGGGCCAATCAAAATGGTGCTTAATTGACCAATTCGAGAGCGGCCTGTTCGGCCAATCAGTTTTAGTTATTTGGAGTCTTCTAATTTCCATACACAACAATCTTGATATGCAGGAATTTAGAAGGAGGTCAGGCAGATGCCTCTCTAATGCACTTAATTAGGAGGAGGAGGGGGAGGAGGAGGAGGAGGGGGAGGAGGGGGAGGAGGATACTCAGACTAGCACAATTCCTGTATTGAAGTCAATCTCAATAAAAGTAGTTTTAGCCTTCCTGTCGAAATGCTTTCCTGATCTCATCTGCCTAGCAGGAGTAACAATGCCTTTCTTGCTTGTAGCGAGACAGGCAGTTCTACAAATAATGTGCTCCTAAGCCATGCAGGATTTTATGGGAGATAATAAGCACCACCATGAATGGAATCTGAAACCAGTGATTTTAGGCAGGAGTAAATGGCATTGTCAAAAACTCCCCAGGTTACCACATTCTGGAGTAGGAGGAACTTCCAAATGTTCTTCAAGGCAATCCCCATATGGAGTCGATTATAACAATCTAGCAATCCAAATGGGAAGTGATTAAAGCATGAGTCATCTTGAGCAAAGCTTCCCAGCCCAGGAAAGAGTGCAATTAGCACACACACACACACACACACAAACCCTGGAAAAAAATTATCCTAGCCACATCTGCTACTTGCTCTTCAAGTAGAAGGAGGACACACATAGTGTCCACTAACTTTGGAGAAGGGCACACCAGGCAGAGTTACAGATGGAAAATCTCCAGATTTGGAGAGCCTCAAAACCCACATCTACTTAATCTTGATGAGGTAAGACTCCAGGATTGAATCAAAGCCTATTTTTCTCCCATCCAAACCACCACAGGCTCCAGGCCCTGGGAAAGAACTCTGCAACATAACCAGATTAACCCAACTGCATATCATCAAAGTATTTATCTGTGTCACAGATGACTTAATCCTGAAATTTCATATAGATGTTAAATAGGAATAGAGAGAAGAATAGGGAGAGAGAAGAATCCTGGGGTCGTCCACAAAGCAGGGGCTACTAGTTCGACATTTTCCTCCTCCCTTACCAATACCAACTGGAGAAAGAAGTAAAACCAGCGCAGTACTATATTTCCCATCTCTGACTCCCCAAGATGGCAGAAAATAATACCACAACTGATGTTACTGAGGGCCTCTAAGAGATCAAAGAAGAGCAAGATAGATACCAAAGATAATCAAAAAATAATGCTGTCTCAGAATGACAGCAAAGTCATACTGATCATACTGGTCATACTGATTGAAAGGAGTTCAAAACTATATATGGTGTTTTCCAGGGCCCTCTACAGCTGCAGAGTGACCACCTTCTCTACAACCTTCCTTAAAAAGTAAGGGTTAGAGACTGAAAGAAAATTGTACAGATTTGTGAGGTTGGTGACAGCCTCTTAAGGAAGAGGTGAACAACAATTTCTTTCAAGCTGAATAGAACTACTCCTCCGCTCTCCCAGATACATTCACCACTGCAAGGAACCAACCACATGTCACCTCCTAAAAAAACCTTAATCAGCCAGGAAATACAGGGATTTCTAGAAATTACTTTCTCCGGCCATTGCTCTAAGGCAGAGTACTTTGTTGATAGCCAGGGGTTTTAACCATTGAGTAATTTGAACTATTCAATCAGAAATGGGGCAGGGGATAGATATAGCCATATTGTTGACCATATGTTTGATATTTACCTATATCAATACCTCATTATTTCCCTAAGTTTAGACTTAATCACTTTTTAAAGATAACTTTGCAAACATTATTTTCTTGGGTACTTCTGAGCAAAGTATATAATTCCTTTTACAGTGTGGTCAGATTTTGCACATTTGGGGATATGTGCAAGTAACAACTTCGTCTTATATGAAGTGAAACAAGGAAAAGTAAGACTGCTTGTTGGTTTTATGCATTGGTGGTATTCAGCAGGTTCTGACCAGTTCTGGAGAAATTTTGAGTAATTTGTAGAACCAGCAAATGCCATCTCTGACTGGAGATTTTATAGTATCCTTCCCCTACCACACCCACCAAGCCACTCCCACAGAACCGGTAGAAAAAAAAATGGTTTTATGATTATGATTACTGTAACAGCTGATGAAAGGAGCAATTTTTAGAGTACTTCTAGGATGTAAACTGAAAGGTGTAAAAGGAACAGGGACTGAAAATCAGGAATTAATGTATTTAGGGAAAATATAGGAATAGTTTACTACGGCCTTTCCCTCCACATGTAAAATGGTACCTTTGTCATTGTTGTGAGGTCTTTCTCTCCAAAGAACAGGACATCCCACGGCACAGAAAATCTATACTAAATCTTTTATTATAATGCATTTGTCCCTCCAAAATCAGCTACGGCTCCAGGTCACCTTCGTTGTTCAAGGCTTTTTGTTTATGTTGTCCCAAAAACAAATATTCAAGACTCACTCCATTCATACTTATTCTTTTACTACTCAGTTCAAACACAAGCCTTTGAAGTCTTTAAAGCAGGATGTAAAACTTGTGCCATCACGTGATATATCATGACTTTCCCCCCTTCGCAGGGGTGGGTAGCTGGGGGTTCACAGGGGTTTGGGAGAGCCCCTAGTTAAGATTCTGTGCAGTTCTGAGAACCCCCAAATCCCATTCCTGCCTGGCCCCATCCACTCAGCCCCAGCCCTCCAAGGAGTCCCCACATGACCTGTTTTGGATGCAGGTAAGTGCAGGGCTCGGGGAGGGAAATTTGGGAAAGCCAGAAATGGCTTGGGTTCATTTCTGCCTTCCAGAGAGCCTCCGGAGCTTGGAGAGGCTATTTTTGGCCTCCCGGAGGCTCAAGTAAAGAACTCCTAGCCCCCAGACCTGGGGAGGGCAAAAATCTCCTCCCTATCATGATGCAGAAGGCTGACCAGGTCACACCCATCATGGCCACATCACCCAGCAACCGGGCAGAGAAACCTTTGCTAAAAATTTTGAAGCCCACTCCTACCCCCTTTGCTAAACTGGGCATGGGCATGGCCAGCATGCGATTCATCCAGTCCGCAGGCTGCGAGTTTGACAGCCCTGCTTTAAAGTGACATACAACTACTGGCTTTCTCTAAATATTCTTGCACTAGTTAGGATGAGGTGCTATTTCAGTGTGGTTGGTCCCAGTTGCTACTGAGCTCCAGACAAAGCTTCAAATGCCAAGTAAGACTCCCACCAGGATTCACCATCATTTGGGGTCCTCCTGCAGTTGAATGAAACTTCTCTTCCCTGCTTGTAGTAGCTGCCAATTTGCAGAGGTCATCGCCTCTTCCTCATCTATAGGCTATTTGCTTTTACTTTTTCTGTTACACACCACCCTTCCCACTCTGTCATAGCTGTGGTGGCACAGTGGTTAGAATGCAGTACTGCAAGCTACTTCTGCTAACTGCCAGCAGTTTGGCAGTTCAATTCTCACCAGGCTCAAGGTTGACTCAGCCTTCTATCCTTCTGAGATCAGTAAACTGAGGACCCAGATTGTTGGGGGCAATAGGCTGACTCTGTAAAGTGCTTTGAGGAGGGCTATAGAGCACTGTGAAGCATTGTAAAGCACGGTATATATGTCTATAATAGAATAGAATTCTTTATTGGCCACACAAGGAATTTGTCTTGGTGCATATGCTCTCAGTGTACATAAAAGAAAAGATACATTCATCAATAGTCAAGAATCATAGGTTAAAACACCTAATAATAGTAAAAGAGTACAATAAGTAATAAGTCTAAATGCTATTGCTATTTTTTTTCATAAGCTCAACAAATTGAGTGGGTGGGGCTGTCTATGACAGCATGTGCTTGAAAACACCAGGGTGTGGCTATATTAGGCAAGCAACTGGGACCTGGGCTTGAATGCCTGTGAATGCAGTTCTCAGAGAATGGATGGATGGGAGTGTTTTTTTAAATGAGCAGGTAGCAGCTCTACCCTCACTCCTTCACAATTGTCCCCATTGCTGCTGCCTGTTACAGGTGCCTGCTTTTCTGACCTAAGTAGCCGGGGTGACCTTTGTTATTTTGGGGTTACCCTGATGAGGGCATATAATCTTGGCATCCATTCCCAGTGTCCTTTGCTCATCCTTTCTTTGAAAGCACTCCACAATGAAGTAATTTAGTAGGATTTGAGGGGGGCTGTCCCAAGTACCGGTGAATTCTTTTTTTTTTTTTTAGCCAAGGACACAATTCAAGCATTTCAGTAAGAAATCACTATTCAAACTGCTCCAAATATGCTGACAAAGAAATAGCCAACATGGGATAGGCATTTACAAACACAACCCACATTGTACTATCACTGAAGTGTACACCATGTTTTTAACTGCTGAATGCTACAAAGCAGGCTTATCATCAAACAGTGTTATATTTCATAGGATTTTAACTGCTGAATGCTACAAAGCAGGCTTTTCTATACCCAGAATGCAATCATTCCTGTACCATGGGTGCTTAAAAAAAACACAGAGAGAAAGAACAGATAGAAGTCAGCAGGAAATGGCTTTGGACAACTTCTGCTATAAGCTGTCTATAGAGTATGAGATGAATGTGAACTCGTGAAATTAATCAACCAGGCCATGACCTTCCTGAAACATTTATGGAAAACAGTTACAAACCATGGCAACATCACTTTGCAGACTTACTCTCAGTTGCGAAGTTCACTCTTCACCAGTTTCAATGCCCACACTCTTCAGACATGCAGAAGGCCCAAGCAACACTAGGGATACAATTAATAAGGTGAACTCTGCAAAGGTCATCCTTTTGATTAAATTTGGCAGAAGTATGAAGGTTTTATCAATTATCATCAAACAGTGTTATATCTCATAGGATTTTTTCACTACAAAATGTCAGACAATTCTATGTTCTCCATGTCTCACAAGGCTTTTTTTTTGCACACAGCTTTCAGACATAATTTTCATGCAGGTGACAGCATAGCTATCCTGTATGGTGTAAGTTCTGCTTTGTGCCAATAGGATTATTGCATATATTTGCAGACCAAAATAAAAATAATGCTGAATTTCTCGCAGGCCAGTCTCTACACAATATGCAGTCCATGCTTCCAATAAACAGTTGCAAGAAAGTTATTGCAATAATTTATTGGAAAAATAAGGACAGTTATTTTTCACAACTGTTTATCCCAAGGGTCCCCAAACTTGACAACTTTAAGACTTGTGGACTTTAATTTCCAGAAGTCTCCAGCCAACTATGCTGGCTGGAGAATTCTAGGAGTTGAAGTCCACAAGTCTTCAAGATGCCAAGTTTGGAGACCTCTGGTTTACACACATACAGACACACACACAAAATATTCTATCTCACTTTTTAAATGGCATACAAGAAAAGCAAGGTCTTTGTTCTTAACAAATTCCAATCTATTTCCAGTTCCAGCCATCAGGTCTATGAAAACATTATAGGGCAAGAAAGGAGACAGCTGTCATCTATAACTCTCTTGCACATATATGTGTACACATACATACATGCTTATAATATGAAGCAGAGAACCTTATTGTTGAAAGAAATGTCACAGCTTATTGCAAACATTGGTTTATTTCTAATTTTTCAAGCTTCTCAGAGTTACTTCAAACATGAGATGGGCAGAATACAAGTGTAATAAATAAATTGAATACTAATAAAATAAAAGTGTTCTTAAAGGCATGTGTAAAGGTTTAATGTGTAAAGCAGCAGGAAATAGATTAGAGAGTCAAAAATACAAAAAGCTTTGTCCTCTGTTCTCATCAGATATTTGTGTTTTTATGTGTCTCACAAGTGGAAAGTTAAGCAGAATATTTATTTATTTTAAATAAATATAAAAGGAATATTTATTTAGGCATGGTTAAAGCTAAACATCTTAGTAATTATGCCTGATGCAAGCCACAATGCAACACGTTTAGAAGACAAATATGCCCTGTAAATCCTTCCATTTCCTCCTCCCTAAACATTAAAATACTGTTTTCCTGGTAATTGTTGCACTTTGGCATATTGCCTGTTAATTCAACCAGATTTATCATAACATATGATGTGCACGGCATATTCAGGTTCAAGACTGTAATAAACAAGTAACAGTCCTATTACAAGTGCATAGGATTAAGGAGTGCAGTCTTTACAGGCTCAGATTCTTGTTTATAATTGAAGTAGGTTCTGGGCTCAGGAGGCTAACTTAATTGCTTTATATATTCAACAAGATTTATAGGTCTGGTGTTGCATAATGAGAACCTGTATCTGCCCTGTTCCATTCTTTAAAGGAAAAAAAATTCTTAAGTCTCAAAAGATGCAAAGGAGAAACTAATAGATGATGAATTGATGTCTCATAAAATGACTCAGTGTGATAATTTTGCACTACTTGTGAAAGGAGTACGAAAGACATTCTAAAAAAAACTGAGGGAGTTAACTTGTAATCTTATAATATTTGGAATGTATACTAAAAGGTTCATGTATTTTTGGAGCACATTAAATTTCATAAAAGATTCTTTTAGGAGGATTCTTTTACAGGAAAGGAGCCCAGATCCAACTCTTTGCTAAGAAACAGAAGATAATTGCTCCATGTGAGGAAATGGCCTTGTGCACATGTTTTTCTTTATTATGAGCCCAGCAAGAGAAGAGGAGGAACTGTAAGACAAAAGGTAACAGATATTTCTAATTACACCACTAAGTTTGTACAAAACACTTTAGGATGGTGCCTCAAAATCATGCTACTTTTCATAAAAGGCCCCCCAGTCACACATGTAGGTAAACAAAAGAATGGAGAAGTTGATTCTCCTCACCTCAAGTCCTACCTTGTTCCTCCCAAATGGCTTCACTTTAAGCAACAGGTTTGGGCTTGTGTCATACTCCTCAAATGTCTTAGCAGTGACACTTGCACAGCTGTGCCCACCTGCCACACAGCACTTTCAGCTGCTACTTTTCTCTCAATGTTTATGAAGATGTTTTCAGAAGAGAATGGGAGGGGGAAGAAAGAAAAAACCTTAAAGACAGTGGAAACTCAGTACATTCAGCAAATTACAGCAAATACCTCAGCTTCTTCTCACTGGCTCTTCTCACCATTTTGAGCCTGAAATATTTTTCAGGCCTGGGGGAACCCCTGAACATTCAGGCTCAAATATAGCCCAAACATTACAAAATTATTGTATTTGTTTCATGTCTAGGTATAGAGAGAGATGCTGTTGATAGACAGACAGACAGACATTAACATATATATCATCATCATTTTAGTCATTGTCTATCCATTGCAGGATGAAGGCCTCTTCCTCAGGTTTCCAACTGATATGGTTCTGAGCTTTCTTTTGCCAATTGGGCCTGCAATTCTTGCTGATGTCATTACTCCATTTGTTTTAGCTCTCTTTCATGGATGCATTTATCAAGTGGGATCCATTCCAAACACACATTTTTTTTAAATTAAGAATTGTTTATAATTACATATATGTAATAATTACATATATGTAATTATTTTATGTTTATAATTACATATATGTAATTATGTAATATATAATTACATATATATATAATTACATATATATATGATATATATGATATATATATGATATATCTATATCTATATCTATCTATCTATCTATCCTATCTATTTATGCTATATATATATTTCTTCAGCCTTTTTAAAAAATGAGTAAAAACCATACTGACTTTCTTTTTGGTTACTGATACTTAATGGATTAAGGTACAAGAACTGGGGGGGGGGGGTTTTCTTATAATGCAGGAGCACTCCTATCTCTTAGAGCTGCCTCAGGCAGCTAGAGAGTATTCTCTCAATACTTTTTCCACGAGGGATTAATAGGGCTGTCTTATAAACTGTTCCCTACTGAAGGCCTCCATGATTTCATTTGAACTTTGGTGGCTCTTTCAGGTCTTTCTTTTCAATTCTATGAACTGGAGCTAAAAATATATGCTTTTAAAATTCATGAGACAAGAGTTAAGTAGTCTGCAATGCCCTCATTGCAATGGAAGAAAGTGATTCCTTGCATTTTTTTGCTTATTTTGCTATGAAAGGGCAAGACCTCTGCATTCAAGTAACATGTATGTGGAGAGCACCTCATATAGGGAGGGGATTTTGCCCAGTCAATCTCCCCACATGTGGAAGAATTCAGTGTTTCTAGAGCAGGGGTGTCAAACTGGTGGCCGGATGCATCACATGCCCTTCCCAGCTCTGCAAAGGGAAAAACCTCACAATACATCATGTCACAGCAGTGTAATACCACAAGTTTGACACCTGTGTTCTAGAGGGAAATATTCAGTGGATAAATGGATATCTTACATAATCTTCTCCAATTAGACTCTATCAGTTAGCGCTAGCGTTAGGGCTAGGGTTAGGGTTAGGGTTAGGGCTAGGGTTAGGGTTGGGGTGGATTTCCACCATTCTGTCCACCTCTGTAGAACCAGTAGCTCTGAAGAGGTAGCAGACATAGAACCGGTTCTATGTCTGCTGATGTTTTTGCCCACCCGCCCACCTGGACTCTTACCTGACCTTTATTTCCTGATTTTTCAACTTCAGCTGCCGTGCGAGGCACAGTTGCAGTTTAAAAAGCAGGAAAAAAGTGCTTTTTCAAAGGCTGCTTCTCTGCACACAGCGCTGCTCAACTGTCCAGGCACCAAGCTGATGACGATGAACAGGGGGTCACACAGAGTGCAGGGAAGCACATCATAAATCACTGAACCTCATAAATCACTGAACCAGTAGTTAACCCTGTCAGATCCCACCCCTGGCTAGGGTTAAGGTTAAGGTTAAGGTTAGGGTTAGGGTTAGGGTTAGGGTTAGGACTAGGGCTAGGGCTAGGGCTAGGGCTAGGGCTAGGGCTAGGGCTAGGGCTAGGGCTAGGGCTAGGGCAAGGGCTAGGGCTAGGGCTAGGGCTTGGGCAAGGGCTAAGGTTAGGGTTAAGGATAGGGATAGGGTTAGTTTTTCAGATACTGTATGTTGGGAATTGCAAAACTTCCAAAATTTCCTAGCCCTCCTGCTGTCAGGAGACGTTTGGGAATCAAAATTTTGGTTGTGCTCAAAGAAGTTCCCTGCCCCAAATAATACTCTTATTGTTTTCTTTCCTCCAGGAGCTCATTTGTAGCTTCCATACCTGTTAATACTGTCAGATTAGCTGAAAAAATACTTTTATGCAAAAGAAATAAATACATTATTGAACAAAAAGCAGGAATCTCACCATTGAAATTGCATGAAGCAATGTTGACAAAAGTTTAAGACATAGCCTGAATTTCAGAAGTAAAAGTTTAAAAGGCATACCCCACCTAGTTAGGAAATGGTCCCTACCTCACATTGAGGGATATGTGAATATTTTATCAATGTTTTTGATCATGTCGCTCTGGGTGGCTTTGAAGAACAGAATGCTTGTGATAATTCCCTTGCTGTAACATTGATATGTCTGTGTCATTATAGCTGCTCTGAAAATAGGAAAATAATTAAAGAAAGGAGAGCACCAGACATCAGAAGAGGAGTTATGCATAAATCTTGTATGTCACCTTCTGGAGAAGGAGTTCCTCAGCCATAAAAAGTTATTCTAACAAAGAGAATAAAATATGCTACCAGTACTGAAGCTGCTTTCTTGAAGATTGGTCATATTGAGTTCACTTAAAGCTTACTCCCTTATAGGCCTGTGCAAAGCTTCAAAGTTGCATTGCAAAGTTACACTGTGTTACAAACACACACACACACACACACACTTTAAAAAAGCAAAGCAAAGTGGCCCTGCTTTGTTTTGCTTTGCTTCATCTTTTTTCTGACATCTCCTCTGTCAGTTCTAATAGCTGCAAGTTTCTTCTGCCTAATGTGTAGAACCTTCTTCTAGCTAATGGATCTGCTGTCCATTACCTCTGTGACATAAAACACCTTCTCTCAATGAGGGGAATCAAGGCTTGCTAACTCATTCTACAAAGAAAAAAGGGAAAGGAAGGGAAGGGAAGGAGAAAGAAAGAAGGAAGAAAAGGAGGAAGAGGAGGAGGAGGAGGAGGAGGGAGGAAAAAAGAGGACAGAAAGAAAAGAAGATAGAAAAAGAAAGAAAGAAAGAAAGAAAGAAAGAAAGAAAGAAAGAAAGAAAGAAAGAAAGAAAGAAAACCCAAGAAATAACTGACAGCTGGTAACTGAACCATAGAGAGATATTTGAGACCTCCACTGAGAGAGAACAGTGCCTGTTTCTTGACTTCTGCTTGTTAGCAAAGTCTGTTGTTTGGATGTTGTTTTTGTTGATCAAGTATAACTTCATACCAACAAGGCCTATACTCCTATTGTGGAGCACATGCTGCCATTTAGAGCGAAGGTGTCCAACCCTGGCAATTATGGACTTCAACTCCCAGAATTCCCCAGCCAACATGTATTTTAGCATTTATAAAATAATATATTCATTATAAATACTAATTCACTAAAAATAATTTAACAAATATTAAACCATCAATGAAAATTTCCAAAGGCTTTTCAAAGAGTTTTTATCCCCATGTGCCTAAACCCAGCACTGCAGAAACCTGGCAGCTGGGAATACAAGTTGGGTACAAATTAAAAGTCTCAGAGGCACTCCAGGAAGTTGATAGGAGACGTTGCTCAAGCCATCCAAACATGTATCTGAAACCTTTATTTTGTTTCTCACCCCAATTATTTTCAAATAAAATAAATTAAATCAGGGATGCAAATTAGTATAATATTTTTCCTATTGTTTATATGATCCTCAAAAAGGCTTCTCACAAAGTTGGCAAGAGAAAAAACTTTGAACACAAACTATCTTAATACTGTGAACATAAACCCCATGAAACTGTTGCTTGAATTCCCCCATAGAATGCTCTCCATTAGAAGTTTAATTTACTCTTCCCATTATTAGGAAAAGTAAGATCTTAATATTGAGTCTGGTCTGCTTATGTCAGTTTTATAAATAATAATTATACGTGTTTCAAACATTTTAATTGTTTATATTGTATTTGAGGCATTAAATACTCTGCAATTAAAAAGCGATGTAGAAATTGAAGTAATAAATTGAGCATGAACATTAATAAAACGGATGCATGCCATTGCACAGCATGTGAAATCCTGTCCAAACAGAAGCCAAGAATAGGTTACTGTAGAAATGGGAAAGAGAGAGAGTGTCTAAAATATTTTAAGATAATTTTGACTTGGATTGCTTTACTAAGTAAAGCAAAGAAGTCACATAAAGTAAACACTCTACTACCAGTACTGAGAGGCTAATGATCTTATAATTTTTTTTTTAAATTATGTGTTCTTCTCTTCTTCATCCTTTCTCTTTCTCTTCGCTGAGGACACTGAATATTACAATCATTTATGAAATACTTAAATGCTTTATAATTATTCTTAAACTTTAAGTTATCTTAAACTGTTCCAACCACTGCACTTTCCTGGACAGAGAGCTCTGATATTGTTCCTGGAGTCTGTTGGAGGCACTGACAGCTCCAAATGTTCCTACCATCACTGGGATCATTGAGAACTTGGCTTTGGCTAGGAGCTTGGTTTTGGCTTTCCAACATTCTCTCTAGTTCCTCCTTCAGGCCTTGGTACTTCTCTACCTTTTCACACTCCTTCTTTCTGAGATTGCTATCATTTGGCACAACTTCTGCCACCACTGCTGTCTTCTAGTCCTTATCTACTACCACAATGTCTTGTTGGTTGACCAATACCTGCCTGCCTGCCTGGATCTGAAAGTTCCACCAGATCTCAGCCATGTTATTTTCCATGACCTTCTGTGGAATCTCGCATCCTAATCTAGGAGGATCTAGCCAACACACTATGCAGATGTTCCTATACACAGTGTCAGCTTCTTGGTTGTTCCGTTCACTGTTCCCGCCTGCATCTTACATCCTGCCATTATGTTATGAAGTGTCTCTGACACCTCTCTATGTACCCCTGAACTTCAGGTTCTGTTTACTGTGGTTAGAATTCTGCTTTTTTGGATCTGGTTCTCATGCCTGTTCTTATGCTAATATGATCCATGCCTCACTGCTGTCTTTTAATCCAGCCCTTTTCAGCCACTGTTTGGTTTTCCCAGTTTCTGCTACCTCAATTAAGGTCTCCATGGTACATCCCATGCAAGATTTTACCATGCTTTGGTAGTGGCACAGTGGTTAGAATGCAGCACTGCAGGCTACTTTTGCTGATGCCGGCTGCCTGAAATTTGGCAATTTGAATCTCACCAGGCTCAAGGTTGACTCAGCCTTCCATCTTTCTGAGATTTTCATGTTAAGTTGGAATTTCTTGTCTCATTCTATTATTCTTTGGGAATATTTAGATGTTGCTCTCTTCCTTACCTCCTCCTTATGGTTCCCATATGATTGTGGTGCATATGACATCTCAATCTCCCCATGGTAGATCTGTGTCAGGTGGATCAGTGGCTCAACATTTTGTTCACTCTTAGCATACAGCTAGATATCATTCATAAACAGGAGATAGTTCCATTCTGGTAAGATTTCAGAAGTGTTTTACCATTACCTGCTGCAGCTGAGAGAGAGTGAGTGTACCAAGGTCATCCACTTAAGCCCCTGTCACACTGCACCAACGGATGCAAAGAGGATGTAAAACAAACAAAAAAGCTTGCCATCCATTGGTTAACGCGATGTATCCATTCTGTACTCACTGCCTCCGTTTTGCTTCCTCTCTATCCGTCCAGCATCCGTTTATGGACGTTTCATCTGCTCAGAAAGTTTTGAGCTGCTCAAAACTTTTGAGCAGAAAATGTATCCAATTCATCCATTCTGCATCCGCTAGGCATCCGCTAGGCATCTGTTCTGCATCCGTTACGCATCCGCTATAACCGCTAGGCATCTGTTCCGCATCCGCAAAACTCGCATCCGCTTGGACGCAGGGAGGAAGTGGAACGGACGCAGAACGGATGCAGAACGGATGCCTAGCAGATACAGCATGGAAACAAAGCATTTAAAATGGAAAAAACATTCGCAGAGGGGACCTATCTCGGATATTAAGGATGTCTGGAGGATGCCTAGAGGATGCCTAGAGGATGCAAAGGGACACCTAGGGGAAAACCTATACTGCCTATAAAAAGGGGGAGCAACTCAACCTGCATATCACTTTCAGCCCAGCAGCCCAGCTGTGCAGACCTCTGCAGCCTTCATCTGACTCTTGCTCTTCCACAGCATCCAGTCATGTCCACCGTGGATCGTAACACAGTCCTTTTGGCAGCCACCATCCTTCTGCAACAGTCCGAAGCCATCTACAGGCTCTGTGAACTTTACTATGGGAAGAAAAGGAGGCGGCCAAGAAGTGTCTGGGTCCGAACATGGATCGGGAGAAGAGCAGAGTACGGACTGTACAACAAGCTGATGGTGGAGCTCAGGAACGAAGACACTCGTGCATTCCAGAACTTCATGAGGATGCCTCCAGCCATGTTTGATGAAGTTGTGCAGCGGCTGACACCCAGGTTGACCAAGGCAAACACCAACTTCTGGAACCTGGGCTCAAGGTGGCACTCACTCTGCGCCACCTGGCCTCAGGGACCACATACATGAGCATGCAGTACGGCTGGAGGGTGCCACACAACACCATCAGCATTGTGGTCAGAGAAGTGGTGCAGGCCATCATCGAAGAATACAAGGAGGAGCTCCTCCAGTGCCCCTCCACTGAAGAAGGATGGAAGAAAATTGCAGAGCAGTGGTATCATAGGTAGAACTTCCCCCACACCATTGGAGCCACAGATGGCAAGCACGTGGCCTGCAAAGCTCCATCCAAGTCGGGGTCCACTTATTTCAACTACAAGGGCTTATTCAGCATCGTCCTCTTTGCCATGGTCGATGCTGACTACAGGTTCATGTACATCGATGCTTCAGGCAACAGCTCATCTTCAGATGCCCAGGTATACAATGCCAGTGACCTCAAGGAGGGGCTGGAATGCAACTTCATCGTGCGCTTCCCAGATCCAGACCCCCTGCCCAACGACACGCAAGATGTGCCCTACTTCATCATGGGGGATGATGCCTTCTGCCTCAGAACCTACCTCATGAAGCCCTACACCTCCAGACTCCTCACCCGTGAAGAGAAGATCTTCAACTACAGGCTGTCCAGGGCAAGGCGGGTGGTGGAGAACGACTTTGGCATCCTGGCCAACAGGTTCCAGGTACTTCTCACCACCATGCAGCATCGCCCACAGACCGTGAAGAGGATCGTGGAAGCTTGCTGCATCCTGCACAATCTCATGCGCACCCGCTACCCAGTCTTGCAGAACAGGCTCATGGACCTCCAACAAGGCAATGGGGACATGGAGCCTGGGGAATCGAGGCAAGGGCGAAACCTGATAGATAATGTGGATGTGCAAGGCCCCAACAGAGCCTCACGGGAAGGGAAGAAGCAGTGCAACCGACTGAAACACTGGTGCAACTCCCCAGCTGGAGCAGTGGAGTGGCAAGACAGGATGGTAGATGCTTAATGGATGCTTCCTTCAGCCTGTCTCATCACACTGATGAGATTGGGCCATGTATGTTGGGTGGGCCTACAATGATCAGGGCATTTAATAAAGAGTTGTGTTTGTGTTGCCATGTGTGGATCAATGCTTACATTGTTATTGATAAAAAAGGGCCCTAGGTGTGGCACCTGGGAGGGTGGACCATACAATCCCACTATGCTTGTACTGGAGGTTTATCTATCCCACAGCTATTACCCATCCCAAAGGTATTCCTGCCCATCCCACTGCTATCTTAACCCATCCCACAAGCATGCAAAGACTTAAACCATTTCTAAAAGTTTCCACCAAGACTTTATTAAAAAAAATAAATGAAGCAAGTGTGTGAATCAAAGATAGACTTTATTGAACAACAAGCTGTGAAAGAAAAATGACCCAAGTCAAGTGTCTAAATAAAGTCCACAGGTAACCAGCCAGCCAGTCTCTGGCACTCCTCTTGGTCACTCGGATGTGTGCCCAGTCTCAGGGGTGAAGGGTCCAGGTGCTGTGGAGGTGAGTGGTGCTGGAGTGCTGGTCTGTATTGTCATTGGGGTGCCTGCCCCCGAGAGGACAACAGGGGACTGTGTGTTGAGGAAGCTCTCGGATGGCTGGCTCAGCCCCGTGATGTTGAGAGCTCTTCCTCCATGCCATGTGGTGTCAGCCCCAGTACCGAGGACAGATGTACTTTAGGCCGGGCTTGGCTGTGGGGTGGAGAAAGGAGCAGTGTAGTGGGGCTGTCTGCTCTGCAGCTGGGTGAGGACTGGCGTTGGTGGCATCGGTGGCGTGGGTGGCATTGCTGTCGTTGGTGGCATCATTGGCGTGGGTGGCATCGGTGGCATCAGTGGCATCAGTGGAACCGGTGGCAACGTTGTCGCCCAATGACTCTGTGCCTGGACTGGGAAAGGCTGCTGCCTATGCTGCTGGACCTCCTGGTAGCCGTAGCCCTGGTAGGTGAGGGGCTGTGGGAAGCCTTGGAATGGGAGGGACATCACCTCTGTTGGAGGAGCAGACCTGGACTGGGTGGGAGCAGGTTCCTCTGGATCTGGAGGGTTGTGAAGCAGCTCGGTGATCTGGTCCTTCACCACCTGGTACTGGGGTTCCTCCATGTCCCTGAAGGTTTGGTTGACATAGGTGAAGAAGGGCTTGTGGTTGGAGGATGAGGAGTTGGTGTGGACCAGCTGAGAGAGGAGATCTATGCTGGTCCGGATGGTGTCCCTGATCTCCAGCAGGACAGTGTGGCTCTGCCCCTCCTGCTGTCTGGCTCTCTGCCTTTCTGTGGAGGTGGATCTGGGGGGGTGGATGCGGGTATGGCTGTGTTGGATGCGCCAACTCCTTTCTCCCACTGCACCAGGGAGTCCTCCACGCGCTCCACCACGGTTACAACACCTGTCCACGTGTTCTCCACCGTGGCACGCTCCACAGAAACCTGCCTGGAGACAGGGACTGACTCTCGGCCGGAAGAGGACTGGCTTTCAGCAGGCTGCTGGAGAGAGAGGGTAGTGAGAGGGGCTCCTGGTGCTCCTCAGTGGCGGATCTCACCCTCCAGGAAGCTGCACCTGGCTATGACATAGGTCTCTCTGTCCATCAGCTTAACCGCGGCCTGGCCAGATTTCTTGAGGTGCAGCTTCCCGTACCAGGTGTGCATGTGCTTCCACCAGCCGAGGAGCACCTCCAAAGTATAGCCCATACTCTCCGCCTTCTCTCTCCAAGCAGCCTGCTTCCTTTTGGTGTCCCTGTACAGCCGGTGTCCCTTCCGCCACAGATAGTCATTCTCTCTCAGCCACTCCAGCACCTCATCCTCGTGTTCCTCCTCAATATAGTATTGCCTCCTCTCCCGTTGTCGCATACGCCTCTTCCTCCCTTTGGCAGGACCAGATGGGCCCTCATCAGAGGGGCTCCCAGATAGTAGGGGCTGCTCCTCCGCACCACCAGCAGCAGCAGCACCAGCAGGATCATCATTATCATCATCATCATCATCATCATCATCACCAGCAGGATCATAATCATCATCATCATCAGCAGCAGCAGGATCAGCAGAAGCAGCAGCAGCAGCAGCACCAGCAGCACCAGCAGGACCAGGATCATCAGCAGCAGAGTAAGCACCAGCAGCGCCAGCAAGACCAGGAGCACGAGCAGGACCAGGAGCACGAGCAGGACGAGCAAGACCAGGAGCACGAGCAGGATGAGCAGTATGAGCAAGTCCAGGAGCACGAGCAGGACCAGCAGGACCAGCAGGACCAGGAGCAGCTTCAGCAGAGTAAGCACCAGCAGAAGCACCACTGCCAGGAGCAGCTTCAGCAGAGTAAGGCACCAGCAGAAGCACCACTGCCAGGAGCAGCTTCAGCAGAGTAAGCACCAGCAGAAGCACCACCGCTAGAAGCAGCGCCAGCAGAAGCTCCAGCACCAGAAGAGCGAGCCCAAGCAGCAGAAGTCCCAGCAGAAGCAGAGTCAGGGACAGGGGGTGGGAGGGTGGCCCTGTCCCTCTTGCCAGGGATGGTGGCAGGTTGCTGAAGCTTTCGCTTCTTCCCCATGGTTGTGGGGTTGCTGGCTGGCAGGGAGGCTGGCAGGCACCAAGGCTGGCAGGAAGCCTTGCACGCAGCCAGGCACCAAGGCTGGCAGGCAGACAGGCACCAAGACTGGCAGGAAGGCTGGCAGGAAGGCAGGCAGGCAGGCATGCACCAAGGCTGGCAGGCAGACTGGCTGGCAGGGAGGCTGGAAGGCAGGCTGGCAGCAAGGCTGGCAGGCAGGCAGAGAGCAAGGCTGGCAGGGAGGCTGGCCAGGAGGCTGGGAGGTAGGCTTGGAGGCAGGCTGGCAGGAAGGCTGGCAGGAAGGCTTGCAGCAAGGCTTGCAGGCAGGCATGCAGGCAGGGCAGGCAAGGACTCGATGTATCCGGCAGCAAGTCTTTCCTCTGAATGCTGGCCACGTGCGAGCTGCTTCCCTTTATATCCGTGGGGCTTATGCAATGCATCCCCCCCACATGCACAATTAACACTCGGAATCCGTTCAGCTTCTGCTGTGTATCCGCCAGGCTTCCGCTGTGCATCCGCTTCATCCGCTGTGCATCTGCTGTGCCTCCGCTTCATCCGCTCGGCGTCCGCTCTGCATCTGCTGTATCCATTCCGTGTCCGCTTTGCTGAGGTCCCCTGGAAGCCTAGTGGATGTGCCATCCGCTCCCATCCACTTCCATCCACTGGGCTTCCGTTCCGCATCCGCTTTTGCATCCACTCTGCGTCCTCCCCGTGTCCATTCCTTTCCGTGTTATCTACTCCGGTTATGCAAATTTTTGCCCCTTTTGAGAGCGGATAACAACGGATGGAACATTTTGCTCGCCCGTTGTGTCCTTTTTACTAACGTTTTGCATCCGTTGGGCAGTGTGACAGGGCCTTTAGCTTTCTGCCTAAGATGGGACTACAAGTCTCCACTCTTGGCTAGATCTTTGTGCAATAATTGTTTTTTTTTTTTTAAGAAATGAAGTGAACAATTTTATGTGTCAAAAGGCAGAATTTAAATATCCTTTAAATATCAATTAACATGCAGACTAAATATGCCATATTTTATATGGACATAATGATATTTGAAAATTATATTATCTGTCTTGTTTTCAATATCATATACAACTTAGAAAATAATTGAAATTGTACTCAAATTCGTGTACATGCAATTATATTTTTCAATCTATGCTCATGTGTAATCAGACAAAAATTTCCTCTTTGAAATGTAGACTGTAGGATTCTGGTTTTTTCTTTGTAAAACAGAAAATTAAACAGCAGCATAGAACAATAGTGACAATAGTGAAGATGTTACCATCTCCAAGTGCTGTGCGGAAGTCATAGTATGTTCTTGTCATTAAGTTTGCAAGGTTGTTGGAGACTAACAACATCTCTTTTGCTGTTTAACTTTGAGCTTCCTATGATTGGACAGACTGCGATTTATTCAAGTATTACTAGTAGCAAGAAGAGCTAAGAAAAGATATCAGTTTTTTAAATGCTAGTTTTTACACTGCAATTTTAGAAGCCATTCTGGAAAACATTTGCTCTGAAAGACATTATATAGTTTTAAAATAAATAGAAAATAAAATTAATACAAAACCAGACAACATTCTTCCTTGAATTCCATGAAGCCTAACTGACTCTGGAGCATAAATCAGCCACTGAGTTAAAGCAGGAAAATAATTATTATAAAATGTAATATAAATTATTACCTGTATTGAAACAACTCACTGCAAATATTCTAATTACTAAAAAGCAGTTGAAATTAGACACATACATTGTGTAATGTAGGTGGCAGCAGAAATATGCAAACCCCTGAGATAATTCCTGCCACTTAGTGGTTGTTAAGATTTTGGCAGCATATATATGGTATCCCTACTTTGAATATAGTAATTATTAGGGACCATCCTATCATTTGTTTTATTGTTTTTCAAATTACAACATTAAGATTACAATTTAAAAAGTAAATCTAATATAAATGACAAAAATAAAGAAAAACAGAAAGTTCAGGAAAACTTAGGAAAAAATAAAAAAGTCAAAAAAAGAATAAAGTAACTTCCTCCTTCATCAAAACAAATATAATCAATTTTAGTAAATCATCACCATTTCTTATGATACCACAAATGCAGTCTTCTTCCCATGACTCATTTCCTGGAAATAAGGGGAAACTTTCTGACAGTGAGAACAATCAACCATTGGAAGGCCTTGCCCATCAGAGGTTATGGAAGTGCCTTCACTTGAGACTTTCAAGAAGAGATTGGACTGCCATTTGTCAGAAATGATGCTGGGCCCCCCTTGGGTGGGGGGGTTGGACGAGATGACCTACAAGGTCCCTTCCAACTCTGATTATCTGTTATCTGTTATTTCTTAACCTAGGTATTTAAAGCCTTATTATTCATTCTTAATTAGCAAAGTTCATTTATGGCTACCAAAAATAACTGCATAACTATTTTAACCTTGATCACCTAAGCCAACTCTATATTCCATTCCCACACTTTTAACAATATTAGGCTTTAATGTATTGTAATAATGTACTTGACCTTGATTTTTTTTCATCTTCTCTTTGTCTTATCTCGGAAAGCCTTAATGGATTTCTTTTGTAAATCCAGTTTTAAAAAACCAAATCACTCTTCTGATTTAATGCTTCAAATCTTTTTCAAATATCAAGACATCAATCAGTTTAATTTTATATCCACTGTGTTATGTGGTTACATATCATTCTTATAGAGTGTCATATTTAAAACGATACTTGAGTTTCAGTCTTATCTGGTATAGCTTGTTTTTCTTCTGTAACAGTAATTATATTTCAGAAACAGTACAAATAATTCCAAAGGTGATTAAAGAAAGAGATGTGGTTTGGTAGATGTTTTGTTTTTCACAAGCATTATGATTGTGAGCCAGGATGGAATCCTTAACTCCAAGTCACTCAACTCAGAAACCAACCTCAAAAACCTTCAAATTTTTTTACTACCAGTTCTATGGGTGTGGCTTGGTGGGCATGGCAGGATACTGTAAAATCCCCATTCCTTCCCCACTCCAGGGGAAGGATACTGCAAAATCCCATTCCCTCCTCACCTTATTAACATGTTTTCCAGCTCCGTTCTCCTGTGAAAGGCAACAAAAGAAGAATCAGCCAATCAGCAGGAGGCAGAGAAAAGTCAGAGGTGGTATTTGTTCATTCTATGAACTACCAAAATTTCCGCTACTGGTTCTCTGGAACTAGTCAGAACCTGCTGAATATCATCTCTGTTGTGTTCCAGCAATCTATTCAAAGGAATAGTTGTATGGAGTATGCATGATTTATTTTATGATCTCTCCTTGCTCCAGAGAGATTCTATTGGTTCAGATCCTGTGTTCAGCTTTGATCTTGAGTACAAGAACTGTCCTGTTCAAAGAGTGACATCTAGCTCACCATGAATCCTCATTGGAAAGTCCTATCATGTGTTTTAGGGATAAATTAGAAATAGTGGAACAGGCTGCTAACCTCACACCTTCCCAAATCTTTATTTACAGTGGCCAACTGTTTCAATATCTCATTCTACAGGCTCTCAAAATGTTTTTCTGCTCCAAAGAACCACAGCAATGCACTGAAACTATCTCTCTTCTCAAATGAGAAGTAAACAGGTGGATGGAAATTGACTATGCCTTACAAATAATTGTGTAGGCAGACTCTACCTGGTTTAATGCTTGAATTGTAAGGAAGCAAGAGGGACACTTCTACTTTTCTTACATTTTTAAAGTACCATTTTAGCTATTGAAAGCATTTTTGACAGTCTCCTATTTTCTCCATTTGCTCTGCACTGGCTTTGCTTATTCAATTCTATACAAGATGTACTTAAGTACAATAAGGTGAATTACAGAGAGCCTTTTCCCTCAATTAGTTTAAATAAAGTTTGTAATAGGCTCAGCATGATATAGCTAAATTTGGGAAGTATCACAAGTATGTCCTGTAATGTATGCTACATATTTGCATGTCTTTTCAGAGAAAGTAAAAAGAAAAAGGTTCTAGAAAAGAACCTTAAAAAGAAGGTTTTTAAGTAAAAAGAAAAAGGTTATGCATGAAATCTAGCTGCAGATGGTCTAAATTTTGTGTAGGAGTAAAGAAAAGAAAATCAACTGATATGTACAAAATAATTTTAAATAATAGAAAAATGTTTCACAGTTACAACTTTTTTGTTAAATGCATTTTTTTAGTGTTCATAAATAATATTATATTGAATTTTTAAAAACCATGTTTTCTTAGTCTGCACTGCATTCTTCTTGGTTTTGCTCCATCACATAGAAAAAATACAATTAGATGAGACCAAGGATCTGTATAATCAATATTCTATTTGCACATCAACCAATCAGATGCCCCAAGGAAGTCTAGTAGCCTCAGATAGATATTAAATAGGTTTTGGGTTAGATTCTTCCTCCATAACAATAGTCATAGAAATTAGCCTGGAGAAAAGGTGGAGAAACTAGAATTTAAAAAATGCAATATAACATATCAGTGGGAAAATATGTGGGTAAAGGGACTGAACTTTATGTAAGTTTTAATCTCAAAGAGAACTATAAAATGATGTATAGATCAGAAGTCCCCAATCTCTGCACCATGGCCTACTAGTGGGCTGTTAGCAACCGGCCACGGAAACAACGAATGAGCACATGCATGCACATTCTCAAATGCAGGAGCAGTGGGTGAGTGCATGCATGAGTGTTCCGGTTCCATGAGCAGCCGGCATGCACACACACATGCTTTCCATGAAAATGGAGCTGTGGTGTGTGTGTTTGTCGGTCACTTGCATGGAATGATCCTTCCTTCCCTGCTCCTGCCACTCTGCAAAGCTGGAAAGGTTGGGGTACTCTGGTATAGATGGTATTTATGCCCAGAAAATATGGATCCCCAAATAGTTTCTGGAAATGTAAGATAGGAACCATTTACCACAGGGGTGTCAAACTCATGGCCTGAGGGCTGGATGCGTCACATGCTGACCACATCCACCCCATTTTAGAAAAAGGGAAAAATGACACAATGTGACGCTGCAAGTTTGACACCCATGGTTGACCACCTTTGGTGGACTTGAAAAAGAGCTAAGCAATATTGGATGAAATTATTAATGTAATTCAAAACATTTTGAAAATTAATGTCCAATTTGGACTGGAAACTTTTTTGTTAGGGTTTATGGATAAAACATTGGAAAAATGACATAGGATGTTATTGTTATATATGATGACAACAGCATGACTTTTATACTGTATACTTAGTGTTGGAAAGACCCTATGATACCCACAGTAGAGGAATGGTTAATAAAGATGACAGAAATGGCAATGATGGTAAGTTAATGGCCCTTGTGAATGAAAAGTCATTGAAGAAATTCATCGATAATTGAAAGCTCTTTGTGGACTTTTTGCAGGAGATTCAGTAAAATCAAATTTTAACATGTGGATTTGATAATTGTTAAAATTTAAAAAGGAAAAAGTAGTACTAAGTAGTAGTAGTAAGCAATATTCGAACACAATACTGCAAAAATAAGTAGATTTGTTCCCATATTTGCCACAAAGAGGGTTGAGTGTAGGCTCAAACATATTAAGGTCATATTCACACTTCTTCCTTTTCTGCTGGAAGTCTAGACATCCCTTCTGCTGCTTCATAAAAGATGCTCGGAAGCAATCATACTTAAGGTTGCCTCTCATGCCCATCTCACCCATTGATTAAGAATAAATTGATGTGTCCATAAAAGCCTCAGGATATTTCTGAAACACCCTCTGTAAGTTAACAGGATCCAGCAGGTACATAGGGCAGACTGCTTGAATAGATTTAGTTTCCCTAAAGAAGGGAGCAGCACCAGAGTGTTCAGCAGAAATTAAACAGTGCACATAAATATGTGTATATAATAGTGCTTGAGAAAAGTAAACTATCAAAGCAAAGATCCCTTCTTATCTTATTTTGTATTCTCACAGCATGACCAAATGCTCAGGGCTTAAGCAAAACTAGGTGCCTTCTGGAAGTGAGGGCTGGAGGATCATTTTTCTCCAAACCTTTCCCAACCAATAAATCAATGTCTAGAGGCATGTGTAACTTACCATTGTTTATCTGTTGGTTCAAGGCTCATTAATTAATTTGGGCAATCCGTGGGAATCCTGACATTAGTTTTGGAAGCAGTAAACTAGAGTGAAGTGTGTGTGTATGTGTGTGTGTTAGAACAGGGGTGGGATTCAAATTTTTCACAACCGGTTTTGTGGGCGTGGCTAGGTAGGCATGGTCATGTGATAGTGGGCGTGGCTTCTTCTTTTTTTTGCAGCACTTCCCCCCCCCCTTTTTTTTTTTGCCTCCTGGGCCTCAGGAAAGCCTCCTGTGGGGGGCGTTTTTGCTCCCAGAAGGCTTCCCTGGGCCCAAGAAAGCAAAAATTGAAGCATGGCAGGAGGGTGCGCAGCACCGACCCCATGCTCCATTTTTGGGCCTCCTGGTCTTCAGGGAAGCCTCCTGGGTGAAGCAGTAAGACAGCGAGGGGATCCCAGCACAGCTGATCATCTGAACAGCTGATTGTTGGGAGGGGGAAAAAGAAATACTTTAAGGAGAGACTGAGTGGGGGAGAATGCAGTCAGCAATGTCTGGCATGCACACAATGTCAAAGACTGACTGGGCGGGGAGGGAAAGGGTGGGCAGAGAAGGGTGGGGCCATCTAGGGGCACAATTTGCTGTTTCTCCAAACTGCGCAGAATCGTAACAACCAGTTCTACAAAACTGGTCCAAAACGGTAGAATCCCACTCCTGTGTTAGGGGTAAAAATATATTTGCTGTGCACATTCAGGTCACAAAAGGAATCTGGGCTAATATTCTCACAGGTTCAGAATCCCTCCTCAGTTCATTGATTGAGCTGTTGATATGAGGTAACACTTGCAGTTACTTTCTAACCCATTTCTAGCAGTTGTACTTCAGGTTTATGAAGACAAATTTAAAAACAAAAAAAATTGGCTGCACTTCACTGTCTATTTCAACTTGTGATCTAGATATTTCAAAGATTTGCCTCCCCTGACTCCCATGACATGTGCACATTTTTGTCAATTTACTCTGGTCAAGATCCCACAAGTTAACTAAACCCACATTGTGATAACGATAAACAATACTTTCTCAGTGGCAGTTCTCTTTCATGAGACCCCTTTCTAGGAAATATTTGGCTGGCCCAATAAAACATGAGCATTACTCAGACATTTAAGGTTAACAATTACTTCAGGACTAGATAATCTAGAAATTAATCTAAAGTCAGGTTATCTGCCTATAGGAGCCTCTGTGGCGCAGTGGATAGAGTGCTGTACTACAAGCTACTGCTACAGCCAGGTGGCTACAATTTGGCAGTTCAAATCCCACAGGCTAAAGGTTGACTTAGCCTTCCATCCATCTGAGATAGGTAAAAAGAAGACCCAAACTGTTGGGGACAATATGCTGATTCTGTTAACTGCTTAGAGAGGGCTGTAAAGCACTATAAAGTGCTTTACATATAAGTCTAAGTGCTATTGCTATGGCCACAGGCGCATCCTCCTCCTCATTTTGAAGTATATTTCATATGAGTTTAAGCAAAGTTGGTTCATTGTGATGATTTTATAGAAGACTGAAAAAAATTACTAACTATAACTTACATTCTAACATTTATTCCTACAGGTTTCTAATTTTTAAATCCAATGAATAATTGCAGATCATTAAGTACTTTATTCATACTATATGATAGCACAAGGGCTAGGTTCATTTGTCTACTATTATTTTCTTAATTTTCAAACGCTTATCTTCTTACAGCAATATATAACTTTGGTAAAGAGCATGTCTTTTCTACAACATTTCCTGAGTTGTCTACATAGACAAGAAATGTTACATGAAACAGTCAATTTCCAGAAAACCTATTGGGCAAGACAACTTTTGCACAAAGTGCCCCCATTTCTTAACAAAGACACATCACTTTTAAAGGTTAAAAATATTCAGAAGCCCCCATTACATGAACTCTTTGCCTTCCCGTTGATTTTTTGTCAGGGGAAGTAAAACACTAAACTGACTTTTTTTAGTGTTAGTACTCATAGACATAGATTCTGTTTGCAGTTGTGGGCTGCAATTTTTTTAACAACCAGTTCTCTAACTGGGTAGGCATAGCCGGTCATGTGACTAGATGGGTGATGTCACTCATCATACCCAGCCCTGCCTTCCGGCCACTCATCTCAAAGGAACAGGTAGGATTCAACTGATTGAGGCTAATCCCATCACTGACTGGCCCTGCCTCTACCCATTTTTTGGTCTGGTTTTCAGCCTGTTTTGGGGCCATTTTCAGACCATTTTGGGAACATTTTCAGGTTGTTTTGGGCTGTTTTCATGCTGATTTTGGCCAGAAAAATACCCTGAAAACACCCTGAAAAACACCCTGTTTTGGGGGCTGTTTTCAGCCCAAAAATGGCTGAAAATGACCCAAAAAACAGGCAGGGGCAGGGGCAGGGGCAGCCACTGGTCTGATTTACCGGTTCTCCAAACTGCACAGAATTGGAACAAGGGGTTTGGGAAAACCCGTCTGAACCTGCAGCAGCCCACCTCTGGTTGTAGGTGAAATTAGAAATTAGTGGATCTGAACTACAAATTCCAACCAACCTCCAAATAAATCTAACTCTAATCCTAGTAATATATCAAAGATATTTCCACCACAAACCAGGGTAGAATTCTTTGACTCTAAGCTACTAGCAGGATACATTTCCCTCTGTTAAATGTTCCATCTCTTTTTAAAAGCAATGAACATCAAACAGAAAAATATTTGAAAAATACCTGATGTTCGGCTATAACGCCAGCATGATTAGAATATGCATTTTAGCAAGTATCCCTAAACATACATACTAAGTTGTAGACTTTGTTGTTAAAGAGTAGAGCTTATTTTTGTGTAAACATGCACAGAATTTCATTGTTAATCTCTCCAACTGGATACTGGCCAAGTACTTAACATTCTCCCAAACAGAATTGTAGGCTGTTTTAACAGGTTGATGTATGCATGCATCAAGAGTAATAGTGCCATGTGTTGGAAACAACAACTGTCATTTTTATATACGAGTTCCCTTAATGAATAAATTCCTTTTCAAAGCACTTACTTCAGCTGTGTTTCAAAAGGATTGATATTTTTTTCTTGTAGTTTTTGTAAGCATATGGTTAATTACAATATTCTATTATATTTGCATATTTTCTTTTTTCCTCCCCATTCCATTTTCCTTCTGCATTGTGGCTTTTTATATTGAAAGCCTGAGGACAAGGACTGTGCAAAACATTTGCACAGCCCTACTGTTTGGCTTTAATTAACAAATAGGTTGCCCTGAGACACTTTCTGGCTCAAGGATCTTAATAAGAGCACATTAAATAAGGAAAATAAAAATAAATACCGTTTACAGAATTACTATTCCAGAGCAAACCCTTAAAATAACATATTACTGTAATTTTGCAAATCCCAACAATTAGCCTGCCTGCTACTAATATCTCAGTACTGTGTTTGTGGTCATTTGACACATGAAGAGTGAACACATCACACTGAGCCACAAAGCAATTGGCTGGATTGTGGTTTAGCATTTTGTGTAAATTCAAGATAGCTCTGGTTTATTCAATAACCTATGGTTTAGCAACTGATGACTTACTGCTATATTTGAATACAGCCAGGGGTGGGATTCAAATTCTTTAACAACCGGTTCTGTGGGCATGGCTTAGTTGGTGGACATGGCTTGGTGGTCATGTTATTGGCTGGGCATGGCCAACTCAATATCACTCACATTGAGGCATACATCTCATTGTCTGGCCTCTCATGACTGTGGGGAAGCTGCAGCAGTTGTAAGTGTGAAAAATGATCATAAGTCACTTTTTTCAGTGCCATTGTAACTTTGAATGGTCACTCCACACAAGCAAAGTACAAGCAAAGGAGGGAAAAAAACTCCAGAGAAGTTCCTGAGACAGGAAGTCTAGTCTTGCCAAGAATGTAATAAGGGTTAACGGAGAAGCAGTTTCTGTAAACAACGCCAGAATGTTTCCTTCCTGCCTTCCTTACAGGATTAGGCCAGTAATTTCTTCTAACAACTGGTTCTAGCGAATAGGTACGAACTGTAGAATTCCACCCCTGAATACAATTCAATAACTGTAGATGACTGCCAGAATGCCATTCTTAATTTTTAATAAATGAGCAGGGGACCACAAATGGACCACAAAGATACTGCACTAGATTTGAAATAAAAATATATTTTCTAAAAAAATGTCTTTTTTTTTTCCAAATCCCACAATATTTTGCCATTCCTATTCAAAGAATACACGAATAGGATTTTGCTCACTTTGCAAGTTATTAGCTATGTCAATTTTTTTTTTAATAATTTTGAGGTCCTCTGAGCACCATCACAGGGGAAGAGATCTACTTATGCAGCATCTTCAAACACTTGCAGTTATAAAGAAAAAGCTTAGGAAGAAAATGTAGATGGTTTTCTAGATTACCATCACAATATTCAACAGCTTGTACATGAATGTGTAATGCAAAATAAAACAGCTGTTTTTCCCAGAGGTGATTGTTTTATGAAAAGTGACACTATTATTAGAAGAATAGTCAGTAAACAGAACTGCAAACATAGGGAATAAGTATAAAAGAAATATTTTCACACAAAGAAACTTCCAAAATGAAATTCCTAAAAGGGGAGGGGGTATACTTACAAATGTAGCATCATGTATGGCTGTATCTCAGATCTCTTTTCTGAAAGCTCTTCCTTAAAAGCCCTGGATATTTTCCCCCTGTCTTTCTACACAAAGTCTGCCTTACTCCATTACAAAACAAATACAGAGTTGACTACAGTATGTGACTGAAAAAGCCCCAAGTTGATACCATTACCTGCTCATCTGCTTTCAAAACAGACATTTCAGTTATCATACATATGCATTTATGTTGTTGGGAGTGGACTATGGGTAGTCCTCACTTAATGACCACTAGCTCAGCAACCATTTAAGTTACAAAAGCACTGAACAAATGGTGGTTATGAGCCAGTCCTTGAAGTTCTGGCCATCCTCAGTCTCCTGATTGAGATCTGGCAAACAGTTTGCATTTTCAATCGGTTGCGGTCATATAAAAGTCTGTAGTGATCCTCAGTCATCCAGGTCATGGTTGTCCCAAGGGTATTTTTTTTCAGGAGGCAACTGGGCTTTCTTGGTTTCTCTTTGAAGATGTTTCACTTCTCATCCAAGAAGCTTCTTCAGCTCTGATAGGATAGTGGGGAATGGAAGGATTTATATTCCTTAACAATAGCTGGTCATTTGCATCCTTTTAGAGGGTCCTTGAGGCCACCTGGAGGTTTATGTGTCCTCAGGGTCACCTGAGTAGTGCTCCTGGTCCTGTAGTTTTTTTCCCTCTGGAAATCCATTCCTACTCTCACACCATTCAAAGAGTGTCCATCCCAAATTGTATAGCTAAAAGTCTATAGAGATTTTTAGTCATCCAGGTCATGGCTTTCCCAAAAGTGCGTTGTTTTTTTTTTCAGGGGCAACTGGACGTTTTTGTGGTCATATAATTGCAATTTATGACTTTTCCTGCTGGCTTCCCATAAGAAAAATTAATAAGAAAGTTGGGGAAGTTCACAACTTGATCAGGTAAATCTTCGCCGTTTGCACACCACTTCTTTCTCGGCCATTTGCACAACCTCCCTCATCTGGTAACAGCCCCCCCAGAAACCACCACATTCTCACTGTGCCCTCCTCACCCAGTTGGCAGCAGTCACTTATTTGCCGACTGGCTGGCTTATAAACCAACCAGGATTTGCAACTTCCCACCAGCTTTCCTGATTGCTGGAAGCTGGCAGGAAGTTGCAGGGAGGTCTGGGTTTAATCCTCACTGCATCAACAGCAACGGTGCCTGCAGGCATTGCTGCCATGAAGCAATATATTCATGTGATGTCATGCTTTACAATCACGTTGCTCAGTGATGGAAATCCTTTTTTCAATTTATTTTTTTTAAGTGTTTAAACATTTTATCAGGTTACAGGATAAAACACAAAATACAAAAGTGAACAGGAAGACAGTGGGGGCACGAGGGAGAAGGGAAAGAGAAGTGAAGAAGGGCTGAGGAAAAGAAAAAAATAGTGTTGACCTCCAACTTCCTCTGTTGCAGGAAAATAAAGCATTAATATCAAACCAAACTTTTTGCTTTTCCATAATAATATAAACTAGCCATTTCTATAAACACATATCAATCTAATCGGTAAAAACTAAAATCAATGTTTGATTTTTTTCCACCTCAAGCACAAAGTTCAGAAGCAGTTTCCATGTGGCAACAAAAATACTTACATTCTTTTCTTTTATCAAAACAGTCAATTTAGCCATTTCTGCCAACTCCATTGGCTTCTGTAGCCATTTGTCCTTCCATTTTTGGGCATACAGTAGTTTTGCTGCTGTCAACATATACAAGATGAATGTTCCAAATTTTTTGTCCAAGTCTTTTTCCATTAACCCAAAAGAAAAGTTTCTGGTTTCATCCTGATAAAATTTTCTGTACTAAAATATGAATCTTTTATATTTTATACTATAATAATATAGTATATTCTTTTATATATACTCCTTTTTTGTTTTTTTTTTTGCTTTATCACATGTTCACGATAAATGGTAAAAAGTTTAGTGATGGAAATTCTGACCACAATTGTTCAGGTATCTTCCCACGTCATTATAGTTGTGCTTTTAAAGTTGTAGCAACGTTTCGGCAGATCTCATCTGCCATCATAAGGCTTCTGTATAGTGTTCGTCTGTGAATCAGACATTCATAGCCGTTTCTGTTTTAAATTTGGTGATAGCCTATGCTGTGCCAGAATGATTTTTTTTCTTCATCCTGATTGGTTGGGAGTCTTGGTCTGTGTTTATTAGTCTTAAAGTTTGCTGTATTCTGCTTGATTGGTGTTTCTAATGTCTTCTGTTTGTTTTGTAGCTTTTTTTGTCTTGATTGGCTGGCAACATTGTGTTTCCTGCATTGGAGGCTTTTAGTGCGGCTTGGCTCTGAGTAAATGGATGGACATCATTTATTAGGAAGCTAGGTTTCATCTGGGTGCTTGGTTGGGGTTTGTTTGAGCTGGAGGTATCAGGGGGAGTCTCTTTGTGCCCAGGTGTTTGGCTGGTTTGTGGTGTGGAGATTTTTTTGTTTGAGACTGCAGGCTTCCAGAAAATTGACAGTCTGGTGGAGTCATCTCTTCTATTCATGCTTTCAGGTCTTTTTTCAATCTCTATGGCTTCTTTGATGATTCTGTGGCTGGGGTTTTCTATAGTGGCTAGGGTTTTGGTGCCATTGAAGTCGATGCTATGACCTGTGGCTTTCATGTGTTGGACTAGTGAAGAAGTGTGTTCCAGCTTTTTTACTGCATTTTTGTGCTCATCCAGGCAGTTACTTATTCTTCTATTGGTCTGTCCAATGTATGTGGCAAGGCATGATGCGCAGGGGTCTTCATATATGCCTTGGTTTTCCAGGTCAATTTTATCTTTGGGGTTTCTAAGGATGGCTGCTATTTTTCTGTCTGTTTTGAAGGCAGTCTTGATGTGATGCCTGTGTGGTATCTTACTGATTTTGTCTGTAGTACCTCTTATGTAGGGCAGGACAGCTGTTCCATAGGTGTGATTATCTTCTCGGTTTCCATTATGTCTCAGTGTGTTTTTTTTGGATCAGGCCTGTGATTTTGTTTATGTAGACGCTGTTGGCTGTCAGTATTTTAGTCAGGGTGCATAGTTCAGTTTTAGGTGTGTCTTGTCTGCCAGTTGTTTGGCTCTGGCAATTAGTGTTTTGGCCACGGAGTTTATCTGTGCTGGGTGGTGGTGGGATTGGGCGTTGAGGTAGCGGTAACCATTCCTAGATGTGCTAATCTACAAAACACACACCAACGGCTACCTCAATGCCCAATCTCAGCACCACCCAGCACAGATAAACTCTGTGGCTGAAACACCAATCACTAGAACCAAATGCCTGGCAGACAAGACACACATAAAGACTGAACTATGCACCCTGACTAAAATACTGACAGCTAATGGCTTCCACAAAAGCAACATCACCAGCTTGATCCACAAAAACACACTGAGACATAATGGAGACCTAGAAGATGAACAGACCTATGGAACAGCTGTCCTGCCCTACTTAAGAGGTACTACAGACAAAATCAGCAAGATACTACACAGGCTGCCTTCAAAACAGACAGAAAAATAGCAGCCATCCTAAGAAACCCCAAAGATAAAACTGACCTGGAAAACTAAGGCATATATGAAGTCCTCTGTGCATCATGTCCTGCCACATACATTGGACAGACCAATAGAAGAATAAGTAACTGCCTGGACGAGCACAAAAATGCAGTAAAAAAGCTGGAACACACTTCCTCACTAGTCCAACACATGAAAGCAACAGGTCATTGCATCAACTTCAATGGCACCAAAACCCTAGCCACTATAGAAAACCTCAGCTACAGAATTATCAAAGAAGCCATGGGGGTCAGAGCTGGCATTGCGATGTTACGGCATGCAATGTTGGAGGTCTGAGATCGCTGCCGATATCTTTGCTCCTGGAAGGTCCACTTGGATCTAAACTATCCCAAAGAGATGGTGAAAGTGAAGAGTGCATCCTGTCGATCCCAGGGATATTGCAAAATCCCTGGTTGATCCAGGAGAAGCTCTTCTTGCAAGAGGCAAATAGGAAGCCATTAAAGCTGCTGAAGTTGGCATAGCTCCGAAACAGAAGAGAACAGAAAGAGAGAGTGTGCCGGTTTGGTGAGAACTTTTTCTTTATTTTAAGATCTGAAAGGACACGCTAAAGAAAAGAAAGAATCTGTAAATTTTTTGACAGAAATGATTAAATGGTGATTTTAAACAGGAATGTCAAAGTGATATTTTTTTCATAGTTGAATTTTCTATACATGGTCTTATACTTTGAAATTGGACTGGGGTTTTTTTTTCCCATTATTTTTTTTCTCCTTTTTGATTTTGTAACATTTTAGGCTAGAGACTCCCTTTTAGCTATTTTTTTAAAAAATATATATATTTTCTTATTAATCCTTTTTATATTTTGCTGGGAAAGGAGGGGGAAAGTGAAAGCAAAGAAACTGTAACACTGCCAACTAGAGGCTTGGAAATATTCTATTTCTCTTGTGACCAGACAAAGCTGAGAAAGAAAGAATTGAGACTCTTTTTCTTTTTTCAAGGACATTGCTATTTGATAAGATAGAGGGAAGAGCACAGGAGAGTCTTATTGCAGGTGCTCTTCTGGGTTTCAGAACTGGAAACACAGCTGGAGCCTGGTGTTGAAGTTTATAGGAAAAGAAAGATGATAAGTCTGTGGAGAAGAGTGCTATAATAAGAGCCTTGGATAATTAAACAAAGTGCAGTTTTTTTAAATTTCTCCTAAGCTCCACTACCCCTCCTCAACAGTTTACTTTTTTGACGTAAGTTAAATTTTTACACTTGCTTTTTACTTTATAATAAAATCATTATTTTTGAAGGGAGTAGACTTTTTTTCACTTTTTCTCTTTCTGCCTTGCTGAAATTTTTGTTTTTCCATCAACCTCCCATACTGATTTTTTCTTTTTTTTTTCTCTCTCTCTTTTTTTATCATTATTACTATTTGGCTTTTTTCCCTTTACTATTTTTATTTGGAATTGCAATTGGTTATCTCATAATTGGATTAAGGTCTAGAAGAACCTGAAGATTTTGAATTGATTGAAATGAGTAGGAAACTAACAGCTCCTGGTTCTTCAAATTCCACTTCCTCCTCTCCACCACCTGGAGGACAACGTTCAATGCAGACAATGTTAAGGCAATGTTCAATACAGACAATGTTAAGAAAATGAACAAGAAAAAGAAAAAGCGACCCTACAGATGATTTTGCAAGGAATTCAAAACATTCAGACAAGATCTGAGAATACTGAAAAGAGAATAGAGAACATCAAACAAAGAACAGAGAATATTGAACAAAGCACAGAGAAAACTGATGAAAAAGTGGAGAACATCCAACAAATGATGATGAAGTATGATGAGAGACTACTGAAAATTGAAGAAGATAAACAAAGAGATAAGAAGATTGGAGACATTGATAACAGATTAACTGTGGTTGAACAAGATAAAAGTGGTATGTTGTGATGGGAGATGGATAGATCAGAATTATACCTTAGATTTCAAAACATAGAGGAAGAAAAAGGACAAAATCTAACTGAGATAATGATAGAAATATTGTCTGAAGCTTTGGAAATATCTGAAGAGAAGATGATGGATGGAATAGATGAGGTCTATTGAGCTTTCACAAGATACGCAATGAGAAATAGCCTCCCAAGAGAAGTTCACATCAGATTTACAAAGAAAGCCATTAAAATGCAAATATTGCAAGTGGCGAGAGAGAAAACATTGAAATATAAAGATAAGGATATTGTGGTTTTGAAACAAGTACCCAGAAGAGAGATGAGAAGAGAATACCAATTTTTGACCAAATTGCTACTTAAGAAAGAGGTGAATTATAGATGGCTGATTCCAGAAGGTTTGATGTTCACATGGCAAGAACAGAGATACAGAACTGACTCAATTGAGAAAGCTGAATCATTGAACACAGAATTTTTTAGAGGGAAAGAGAAAGAGGCAGAAAAAGAAATTTAACTTATTGAATTCCAAGAGGACTGCCAAATGATGACTGAAAAAGAAGAAAGTGCAGTAGGTGGAATGGAGGAAGCCAAAAAACAACGTTAACCAAGATCTACGAGAGCTGCCAAATCTAATAATAAAATATAAATATGGAAGAGAAAAAAATGATTACAATTAATATAAATGGACTTTATTAAGCTGTTAAAAGAAGGAAAACTTTCCATAAATTAGAGAAATTAAAATTTGATATAATCTGCCTACAAGAAGTACATATTAAAAAGCAATATGAACAATTGTTGATACAGCCAAAACTAGGCAAAATATTTACCTCCTTGACACAATGCAAGAAAAGAGGAGTGGTTTTATATATTAAAGGGACAATTCCAGCGAAATTGATTTATACTGATGACGACGGAAGAATCCTAATGGTGGAAATAATGGACAACAATATGAAAACACTCCTGATTGCAATCTATGCCCCAAATGACAAACAAGAAGAATTTTATAAAAAATTACGTATGAAAATAATTGAATTGCACTATGCTAATATAGTTATGATGGGAGATTTTAATGGAATTGTAGACAACAAATTGGACTATACAGCATAGAAACAATCAAGCAAAACAGAAAGACTCTCCCTAAATCTTTCTTTAAAATGGTAGATGAAATAAATTTAAAAGATACACGAAGAGAAAGAAATGTCGAAATTAAACAATACATCTTTTATTCAAATAGACATTTATCATGGTCCAGAATAGATATGATATGGATTTCAACAGAATTGTTGACTAATATTCAAAAAATAAATATTGAATCAAGTACTTGGGCAGATTATAATCCACTGACAATTAAATGGAAAGGACAAAGAATATCTAGATGGGCGTTAAATAATAGTATTTTAAAGGAAAAAGACTTCATGCAGTGGATAGAGAAGAATTGCCTTTTTTTTTCAGAGAAAACAAAAAAGAAGATCTATCAATTCAGAATGTATGGGATACAGTGAAGGCATATACCAGAGGCTTGGTAATAGACTATACAAGGAAAAGAAATACCATGAAAAGATAAGCCTCTAAGGCATTAGAGGATGAGTATAAAGGACCTGAAAAAGAGCTACAGAAAACGCCACAGAAAAAGGACATTAAGCTAAAAATAGACATAATTAAACATAAAATAGGTTTAATAGAAAAAGAAGAACTAGCACAGAAAATTAGAGGTGCTAAACAGAACTACTTTGAAGATGCAAATAAACCAGGTAGATGGTTAGCATATAAACTGAGAAAGGAGAAAGAATCAAGGAAAATATTGCAATTAATAGATGACCAAGGTCAAGTTTGCTATGGTAGTAAAGAGAAGAAGGAAATCATTTGAGACTATTATGGGAAACTATATACACAAGAGAATATTGATGAGGAAAGAGTTAAACAGTATTTACAGAATGCTAATTTACCCCAGATACCTAAAGAGATCAAAACAATGTTGGAAAGTAATATAATGATGATGGAGTTAACTGAAGCACTTAAGAAGCAAAATAATGGAAAGGGACCAGGCCCAGATGGACTTCCAGCAGAATTTTACAAAACTGCAAGAATCATTGAACTTTCCATTGCTAGAAATTATGAATAAAGTTATGTTAAAGAAGAGGATACCTAAACCATGGTCTGAAGCTTATATCACACTTGTTCCAAAAGAGGAGACCGATCCATTACAAATCAAGAACTATAGACCTATTTCCCTATGAAACGCAGATTATAAAATCTTTGCTTCAATATTGGCAGAAAAACTTTAAAAAATACTTAAATAATGTTATTCATCCTGATCAAAATGGATTTATTCCAAAGAGACAAATTAAAGACAATGTGAGAGTTATCTTGGATACTTTGGAACACTATGAGGTACATCCTGAAAAACAAATGGCTCTGATATTTCTAGATGTGCAGAAGGCATTTGATAATGTGAATTGGTGATTCATGTTACTACTGCTGGAACAGATGGGCATTGCCAGAAAATTTATCCAAGCAATAGAAGCTATATATCATAAGCAAACGGCAAAGGTAATGATAGAAGGAGAACTGACAGGCTCTATTGATATAAGAAAAGGAACAAGACAAGGGTGCCCACTATCACCTCTCTTGTTTGTGATAACTTTGGAAGTGCTAAATAGAAATATTAGAGATGAAAAGAATATAAAAGGGATAAAAATTAAAAAGATAAAATTTAAGTTGCAAGCATTTGCAGATGACCTGGTTTTTATCTTAGAAGATCCACTAGAAACAGCACCAAATTTGATAGAAAAGATAGAGACATATGGTAAGGTGGCTGGTTTGAAAATAAATAAAGATAAGACAAAGATCTTGACAAAGAACATGCTATCTAGACAAAAGGAAGAACTGGAAGACTTATTGAAAATTCAGATCACGAACAAGATCAAGTACTTGAGGATACACTTGACAGCAAGATGCAGTACATTAAAAGAGAATAATTATATCAAACTCAAACAGCAGACAGCGCTATATTTGGTGAAATGGGAAAATTTACAGCTGTCATTAACAGGGAGAATATCAACAATCAAGATGAATATATTACCCAGAATTTTGTATTTGTTTCAGACAATTCCAATTAGGCTTGGAAAAGATTACTTTGAAGATTTGAATAAAATTGTGCTGAAATATATATGGCAAGGTAAGAAAGCAAGAATAAAGTTAAAACTTTTGCAAGATGCTAGAATAAGAGGTGGATTTGATTTGCCTTATTGAGAGTTGTATTAACAAGCTACAAATTTGATGTGGGTTAAGGAATGGATAATATTAAGAAATACTAGATTGTTGACACTAGAAGAAGGACATGATCTGTTGTTGGTGTGGCATGCTTTTTTATGGTACAAAGGAACTAAAATACAGGGGTATTTTTGAAGTCATTATATACAGGAGTCTCTGTGGTTAAACTGGGAGAAGATTAAAAGACAATGTTATTTGAAAATTCCAGTCTGGCTATTGACCATTGAAGCATTTTCCTATCCTATAATATATAAAAAGGAACAAACAGTTAGATATGGTAAAATATTGAATGAAAAGGGTGAACTTAAATCTGTACAAAAACTGGAGGAGCAAGGTATAAAGATGAATTGGTTTTCATATGTGCAAATACATTCAAGATATGATAAAGATTCTAAAACAGAAGGTTTTTATGATAAATTGACTGACTTAGTTAAGATTTTGACAGGTACTGATGAAAAGGTGATTAAAAAATTGCACGGATATTTACTAGAAATTAAACCAGAAGAACAAGTTAAAGAAACTATGATTGCTTGGGGGAAGAATATGGGATTGACCTAGAGAAATGGCAAAATTTGTGGTCTCAAAATTATAAAATGACAATGTTAACAGCATATTAAGAAAATTTGTATAAGATGTTTTACCGGTGGCACTTTCTCCCAACAAGAATAGCAAGAATGTTCAAGAATAAGTCTGAAAAGTATTGGAAATGTCATCAGACACCTGGCTCCTATTACCATATGTGGTGGACTTGTGAGGATGTTAAAAAATACTGGACTAAAATCCACACGTGGTTGGAAAAAATGACAAAAAACATATAGATTTCAAAACCAGAGATATTTTTATTGGGAATTTTACCTGAAATATATAATAAAGACTTGAAATACCTGATTGTAAATGTATTAACAGTGGCCAGGATTGTATTTGCTAAAAACTGGAAAAATGAGAAAATACCATCACAGGAGGAAATTATTAAGAAAATATTGGAATGTACTAAAATGAGTCGATTGACATATGAAATTAGAGAGCAAGAAGATAAACAATTTTATAACATTTGGGATCTATTCTATCAATGGTTAGATAATAAAATATAGTAATGAAATATGTAGACTTTTAGAAAATACTAAATATATAAAGATTTTTTTTTTCTTATTATATCTACAAAATGATTTTAGGATAGATTTGGGATGATAATATGAATTGTCACAAAATAAATTGAGTAAAATATGATTATTTCTTAAAGCACTAATGAATAATAAGTACAGTCAAATGATTGATTAATAATGATATTAATGCATTTAATATTGGATTGAAAATATGAGATCATATATAATGTAATTGTAATTAAAGAGTACCAAATGGAAGCACAAAAAATTTGGAAACCAACCGACACACTGTATGTACACATATGGAAGATGGACTGATGTTTTCATGTTTTGTTTGTTTATGTTTGTTTTAAAAACAAATTTAAAAAAAAAAGAATTATCAGAGAAGCCATGAAGATTGAAAAAAGACCTGAAAGCATGAATAGAAGAAATGATTCCACCAGACTGTTAATCATTTGGAAGCCTGCACTCACAAACAAAAACATCTCCACACCACAAGCCAGGCAAAAACCTGGGCACAAACAGATCCCCTCTGATACCTCCAGCTCAAACACACCCCAACCAGGCACCCAGATGAAACCTAGCTTCCTAATAAATGATAGCTGTCCATTTACTCAGAGCCAAGCTGCACTAACAGCCTCCAATACAGGAACACAATGTTGCCAGCCAATCAAGACAAAAAAAGCCACAAAACAGAGAGAAGATATTAGAAACACCAATCAAGCAGAACACAGCAGACTCCAAGACCAAAAAACACAGACCAAGACTCCCAACCAATCAGGATGAAGAAAAAACCATTCTGGCACAGCAGTAGGCTAGCACCAAATTTAAAACAGAAAGGGCTGCAGAGGCCTGACTCACAGACGAACACCATACAGAAGCCTGATGATGGTAGATGAGATTCTGCCAAAATGTTGCAATTAACAGATTGCTACAACTTTAAAAACACAACTATAATGACGTGGGAAAATACCCGAACAAAGCTGAATACCATACATGTAAATATAGATACATATCATTATTAATCAATCATTTGACTATACTTATTATGCCTCCTCACTGGTCCATCACATTAAAACCGCAGGTCACAACATCAACTTCAATGGCACTAAAACCCTAGCCACTACAGAAAACCCCAGCCACAGAATCATCACAGAAGCCATAGAGATTGAAAAAAGACCTGAAAGCATGAATAGAAGAGATGATTCCACCAGACTGTCAATCATTTGGAAGCCTGCACTCTC
>BLBF01000004.1:45689031-45703688 GCA_015471245.1 Laticauda colubrina | reverse complement strand
ATATATATATATATATATATATATATATATATATGAGGTTTTCGCGGGTATTTGTATGTGGATCTTTGGTTATTCGGGTTTTCTCCCGCGTAGAATTGGAAGTATCTAGGCAACGTTTCGATGAAGTCTCATTCATCATCTTCAGGCTTGTTTCTTCAGCTCTGTGCTTCTCAGAGTAATGTGAGCTAAGTAATGTGAGCTAAGACTAACCTGAGCACAACCAAGCCCCCACCTAAACTGAACACGCCCCCAGCCAATCAGAACACAGCCAATCCACCTACCAATCAGAACACAGCCAAACCCCCAACCAATGAGAAACACACCCCCACCCAATGAGAACACAGTCAAACCCCCACCCAATCAAGTCACACCCCCAGTAGCAGTTAAAAGGAAGAAGCAGCTGCAAGCTCACATTACTCTGAGAAGCACAGAACTGAAGAAACAAGCCTGAAGTTGATGAATGAGACTTCATCGAAACGTTGCCTAGATACTTCCAATTTTACGCGGGAGAAAACCCGAATAACCAAAGATCCAAATATATAAATATGTTTTTTTAAGTTTTCGCTGGTACTTACATGAATGCAATTCAGCTTCCTTCGGGTATTATCCCACATTATTGTAGTGCTTTTAAAGTTGTAGCAACGTTTCAGCAGAATCTCATCTGCCATCATCAGGCTTCTGTATTGTATCATATATATATATATATGTTTTCTTAGGTTTTCGCGGGTACTTACATGTGTGCTGTTCAGCTTCCTTCGGGTATTATCCCACGTCATTGTAGTTCTGTTAATATATATATATATATATGTATGTATGTATGTATGTATGTATGTATATATATACACACACACACATATACAGATACAGATGCAGATAGACAGACAGACAGACATATAGATATCCCAGAGCAAGGTTTGCTGTCCCAATTTTTTTACCAGTTACCAGCCATCCCTCTCTAATCTCTGTTTCCACTCATGGTTTCTTTCCAACATTTTATGCACTTAAGTCTACATAACTTGAAGTTGTCCTTAGACTTTGTTGAAATAAGATGGGGAAACTTGTTCAATCATCTATTTAACGAAGGACAACTTTAGGCAGTCACATCCGTGAATTTGAGTAAAAGAAAAACAACATCATGGAAATATAACAGGAAATTTTTTTTTGTCAAGGAATATGCTTGCCATGGTTACATGCAAATGGAGAAAGAGCCTGCATTGCTCTGTCACCAGTCCACCATGGATGAGTCTTCGGGTCTTTCAAATTCGGAAGCAGTGATCACAACAGTAGGACTAAGGAATAATAACTAAGTAGGAATAAGGCTTTATTCCAAGGCAGTACATATAAGAAAATACTATAGTAGCATAACATGACATGGCAATCAAAGAATATCCAGGAGTACCAACGAATGCAATAAGACAAAGAAACACCCCTTCTGTTAGTCAGGGAATCTCAAAGAGAAAACAGTGGTGGACTCTTTCAAAGATATACACAGAATCTTCATAGCTAGGTGTATATCAAATTTCCAATCCTAGGAGAATTTGACTAGCTTATAAAGGCTCTGACCCATAATTCCATACACTTGCTTTTCAATGGTCTCATCTGATTGGGTTTTACCAGGGCAAGGAAGATAGGTCTATCTCACTTTGGAATGCTTTGCCTTGCTACCAAGAATGAGTCCATCAAGATTCATGGTGGAGGATTCCTGCCAAGAATTGACTATCAAAGTGAAGGAGTCATTTTTTATACCAGATGGCAATAAGAACACCTCAAAATTAAGGAGTATCTTTTCTCAAGATTAATTGAATTGAAGATAAGAAAGGCCATTTCACTCTCCGTGGATGTCCCATTAAAAACAGGGCAAAATGACAACCCTAGAATGAACTTTTAGTGACTAAAATAAATGCCTGCTTAATTTTGTATTACAAATCTGAATATTACATAACATTATAAAATTATATAGATTTTGTATAACATACAAAAGGCAAAGATATGCACTGTGATCCAATTTCTCCTAACCAATTCTTCACAGGAACCACCTATTTGTCCAGGGTCTGGACATTCATTTCTTATTTTCTGAGATACATTCAATAATGACACTTGTCTGGATGATGGACAAATCAATTTAAAACACAAGAATAAAATTATAAAAATGGACCTGAAAAATATCAAGATAAAACCAACAATGGTGAATTACCAGGGGTTTTCTTTTAAGTGCCTCAAAAAATTAGTAGCATTTGGTAAATGTTTTACACACCTATAAAAAATGCTATTACATGTTGGACAAGATTTATATATATAAATCCTGTTTGCAATAGCATTTTCTAAGGGAATGTGGAAGAATTTCATTTTTTCCCCATGACTCTTTAAAATAACCACTGTATTATTCTTTAATAATAATTTCACCAAAAATGGACACCTAACATCAAAAAAGTCATCAAAAAACACAACAAAGAATGTTCTTTCTGCGCCAACTCAGAAAACTCAAACTGCCCAAGAAGCTGCTGGTCCAGTTCTACAGAGGAATTATTGAGTCTGTCATCTGCACCTCTGTAACTGTCTGGTTTGGGTCTGCAACCCAACAGGACAGACACAGACTTCAGAGGGTAATTAGGACTGCAGAAGAAACAATTACTACCCACCTGCCTTCAATGAAGGACCTGTATATTGCATGAGTCAAAAAGAGGGCTGTGAAAATATTTACAGACCCCTCACATCCCGGACATAAACTGTTTCAAATCCTTCCCTCAAAACGACACTATAGAGCCCTGCACACCAGAACAACTAGACACAAGAACAGTTTTTTTCCCAAAAGCCATCACACTGCTGAATAAATAATTCTCTCAACACTGTTCAACTATTTACAAAGTGTGCACTACTATTACCGTTAATCTTCTCATCACTCCTTATCACCCATCCCCTCCCACTTGTGATTGTAGGACTGTAACTTTGTCGCTTGTATCCTTATGATTTATATTGACTGTTTCCTAGTATGAGTTGATCGTTGATTATACCCTATGACTATCATTAAGTGTTGTATGTTATGATTCTTGATTCTTAACAAATGTATCTTTTCTTTATGTATAGTGAGAGTATTTATACCAAGACAAATTTCTTGTGTGTCCAATTACACTTGGCCAGTAAAGTATTCTGTTCTATTCTTTACTAGGCTGAGCAGTGCTTGAGATCTGAAGACCAAAAACTGCTTTGGATTGATACATAAGCAGTACCTATTTACAACTCCTTAAACTAAATTATTGTTTTTCTAGGGTAGCACAGCAGCTGTATAATTCTGGGAACTGGTACAATTGCTGACAAGTGCAATATGAGTACTCCTTTATACTCCAAAGCATCTTTTCAGCTCTAATCTGAAGCACTGCATAGTTCCTTCTACTCTTTATTGCTGCCATAAAACTATGCTTGATTTTGCCCATTTTTGAGGAAAAGTCATCTGGAATCTCAGTCTGATCTAATGTTGAATAATATACAGTATGATCATGATAGCAAAAGGCAAGCTTCAGAGGGACTATTAAATCATAACATAGACAATTTCTTTTCTTCCCATAGTAACAAAGCTCCATAAGTTCAAGTGGGAAAACCATGAACCAACACAACTTTCCACATCCTTTGAAGGTGTAGGGAGGATAGTACTTGAAACTTTCAGGGGAAGACCAGCATAGCAATTGAGAAAGGAAAAAACTAAAATTAATATATTTCAAAAATTAAAAGTACAAGTTAAAAATACAAAGAAGGAAAAGAAGAAAAATCTAATATTTTTAACTCACTGGTTTACTAATG
The DNA here is from genome assembly GCA_015471245.1 of Laticauda colubrina. Taxonomy (NCBI): domain Eukaryota; kingdom Metazoa; phylum Chordata; class Lepidosauria; order Squamata; family Elapidae; genus Laticauda; species Laticauda colubrina. The sequence goes on along the minus strand of BLBF01000004.1, from coordinate 45,699,893 downwards.
AATTCAGCACTATACTATGAACAATACAAGATATTAGTAGAAAGTACTTTATCACAAAATCTGTCATAGAAACACATATTGCTGCATATTTTGATTAGTAGAAAATATTACCTTTTTGAAAACAAATAGATTTATACATTTCCAATATCCATTCCTTGACATCCGGAATATCACTTTTCCAATTTCTTAATAGATGGGAATTATTTTAGCTTCCTCCTATGCTGAATAAACCATAATTCCTGATAATCAGTCAAATTCCAAAGCTTTAATATATGATTGAATACTACATTAACACTTTAATTTTAAAATAGTTTTCTATAAATCTGCTTATATACAGTAATAAACTATCCCCAAAACATACTAAATGTATGTTTTGGACCTATCATATAGTTCAACAATCCTTCAACTTTTTTTACAACACAATAATAAAATATCTGATGTCCATCCTTTCAATTACATTCACTTGGACTTCAAGTACATTTTTAACAAATCAAAATTCTCAAATCTGTAGATACCATTTTAACATTTTTAAGGACATGACACTATTGTAAGGGGCTGATGCTAGTTGGGGGAAGGAGCAAGGGATTGCAAGACCAGCTGGGAAATAGTTATGGAATTTTAAAAATGAAGCTCTCCTAACCACAGCAGAAGATCAGCAATGCAGTAGCATCTAGTAGCACTAAAGCAGACACAACTTTCCCAAATTTCATTTCCTTGGGAGCCATGGGTCCTAGATTTTGGTCACATTCTGTAAGGTAGTCCCTTTGAGTACCTTGCTCAAAAATTGTTGTCTTGTAATGCAGTCTTTTGCCCAGTTAAAGGTCATGACCACAAACATTTTAGTAGGATATAGTTTTTTAAAAAAGCTACAGTGAATAATAATTCCATTATTTCCTGATTTAATCATTTCCAGTGATTAAATCAATTTCCAGTTGGTACTCAACTGCTTTGAAACCCATCAAATTTAGTCCCGAATGTGTTTTGATGCAAACATTTTGCTCTGATACCAATTGTTTATTTGGTACTCAAGTCACAAGCTAGAATTTGTCAATGTCGGCTGCCTTGTGACTTGTTACATTATTCCTTATGGCAGTGGTTCTCAAACTGTGGTCCACTGACCTCTGGGGGTTGGCAATGTCATCCCAGGGGGTTCATAAATGCTTGAAGAAATGTTATGATTTAAATCTTAAGGTGATCTGTGGTTATGGTCTGTAGCCACAAAAGTTAATTAAAATGGTCTGTGGTGAAGAAAAAGTTGAGAAACACTACCTTATGGGAAAATTTTTTGGCAGTAATTGAAAGTCTTGTTACATGATGTCCACTTAACAATTGTGGGTGATTCACTAAAAAGTCACTTGGAGTTTCCTCATGGTAAGATAGGTAGCAAATATATTAAATACATACATACATACATACACACTGTACACACGTACATACATGCATACTACACACATATTTTTGTGGAAGTATAATCATAAGCTGTCATGGTCTTGCTGAATTACTGCCTCACTTAGCAATGAAATTGCCAGGCTCAACTGTTGATGTTAAGCAAGGACTTACTCTATATACCATCTCACATTGTAACCTGCTTTACTCTTTACAAGCTGCCATCCATATAAAAAAAATGTAGGGAAGTTACCATGGTATTTATTTCATTCAATTTCAGGACAGTTAACCATCTAATCCGAAAGTTTTTTTTTTAAAAAAAGCCAATGCATTGAAACTATGGGGCAATTTAATATATGCAGAATCTAACAACTGGATGTTGAAATGAACACAGCCACAAGATCACAAGAATGAGCAAGAATTTTACCGTTACTATCCAATCTGTGATGCCTCATTGACGGATTGATTTTAAATCATCCCCATCTCTTCTCATTTGCATCATTCCCCTGAAGCAATGGGCAATACTAAAATGAGTGGAGGTAAGGCATGATAGATAGAGACTGGATAGAACTAGACTGTTCCCAGGTCAGGGACAATAACACCTTTCTTAAAGGGAGGCAGAGGTAACTGCATAGACGTTCTTTGTGTTTCTTGTTATCATACCATGATCTGGACCTTTGACCAACGAATTAAGGCAGCGGTGGAATTCAAAAATTTTTACTGCCGGTTCTGTGGGCGTGACTTGGTGGACATGACTTGGTGGGCATGGCTTGGTGGACGTGGCAGGGGAAAGATACTGTAAAATCTCCATTCCCACCCCACTCCTGGGGGAAGGTTACTGCAAAATCCCATTCCCTCACCACCCCACTAAGCTGCTTTCCAGCTCCGTTCCCCTGTGCAGGCAACAAAAGAAGATTCAGCTGATCAGCTGAAACTTGTGAGGCAGAGAATAGATGGGACAGGGCCAGTCAGAGGTGGTATTTGCCGGTTCTCCGAACTACTCAAAATTTCTGCTACCGGTTCTCCTGAACTGGTCAGAATCTGCTGAATATCACCTCTGGATTATGCTGAGGCTGTGCATAATAATTGGGGGAAACATATGGCATTTGGGACTAAAGATAGGGCATTGCAACTTTGGGAAATATGTTTAACTCAGAGAAAAGAGGTGGCTTCATGGTTTCCTTGACACCTGGCCCTTTGCAACAACAGTCTTCTAATTCTTCCCTTTCCCCTGCAAAGGATTTTGCAAATGATGCACTGAGGCAGAGTGATTTTAAGAGCCAAGACGTCTTAGGTGGACAATTCTCTGTTCCAAATAACTTCCTGCAGGGGACAGGCCATAAGTCAATGCACAATGCTTGTTTTGTATGCAGATAATTCCACATTTTATTATCTCCTTTGTTAATTAAAATAGCTTCAGATAACAGATGATAGAAGGACCTCTGTCTGAGATTCACAAGATCTTCATCTAGTCAATATAAAAACACTGAACTAAAAGGATGGATAGTGAATGTTAGTTTAATTAAACTTCCTATATTCTTTTTGGGAGGCACTTTTCCTGGAATAGAATTTTTTTGCTCTGTTGCTACTGGTGTAGCTAGCGTAATGGTACAACATAAACAGCGTTGTATCACAAAACTTGGGTCACGTACAGGCTTTTTTCTCTGCTTTTTGGTTAGGCACTATTGGGGAATTTACTTATTCATTCACAAATGCTTATCTATGCATAACTCCAGGACTCTGGGTAAAGAAAAATAAACAAAAGAAAGACAGGACAAAGGGCCTGTCCGTCCATCATCTATCCATCTATCTGCCTATCTGCCTGCCTATCTATCTATCTATCTATCTATCTATCTATCTATCTATCTATCTATCTAATCTATATTAAAAACATACTACAAAGTCCTTTTTAAGTACAATCTTAAGGCTGTGTCACACTACCCAATGGATGCAAAGAGGACACAACGGAAGGGAAAAATGTTCCTTCCGTTGTATCCGCGCTCAAAAGGGGTGAAAATTTGCATAATTGGAGCGGATGAAATGGATGCGGGGAGGACGCAGGGCGGATGCAAAGTGGATGCGGAACGGAAGCACAGCGGATGCAGAATGGATGGCGCGTTCGCAGGGCTTCGGGGGGGTCTCAGGAGAGCGGACGCAGAACGGAAAAAACGGATACAGAATGGATACACAGCGGATGAAGCGGATGCACAGCAGAAGCCTAGCAGATGCACAGCGGAAGCGGAATGGATGTCGCGCGTTAATTGCGCATGCGGGGGGGATGCATTGCGCAAGCCCCCCGGATATCAAGGGAAGCAGCTCGCACGTGGCCAGCATTCCGAGGGAAGACCTGCTGCTGGACACTTCAAGTTCCTTGCCTGCCCTGCCTGCATGACTGCCTCCAAGCCTGCCTCCCAGCCTGCCTCCCAGCCTCCTGGGCAGCCTCCTTGCCAGCCTGCCTTCCAGCCTGAGTTCCAGCCTTGCTGGCAGCCTGCATTCCAGCCTCCCTGCCAGCCTTGCTGCCAGCCTGCCTTCCAGCCTCCTGGGCAGCCTCCTTGCCAGCCTGCCTTCCAGCCTCCCTGCCAGCCTGCCTTCCAGCCTCCCTGCCAGCATTGCTGCCAGCCTGCCTTCCAGCCTCCCTGCCAGCAAGTCTGCCTGCCAGCCTTGGTGCCTGCTTTCCTGCCAGCCTTCCTGCCAGCCTTCCTGCCAGCCTTTCTGCCAGCCTTGGTGCCAGGCTTCCTGCCAGCCTTGGTGCCTGCCAGCCTTCCTGCCAGCCTACCTGCCTGCCAGCAACCCCACAACCATGGGGAAGAAGCAAAAGGCTCAGCAACCTGCCGCCATCCCTGGCAAGAGGGACAGGGCCACCCTCCCGCCCCATGTCCGTGACTCTGCTTCTGCAGGGGCTTCTGCTGCTTGGGCTCGCTCTTCTCTTGCTGGAGCTTCTGCTGTGGCTGCTCCTGGCAGTGGTGCTTCTGCTGCACACTCTGCTGAAGCTGCTTCTGGTCCTGCTGGTCCTGCTCGTTCTGCTCATGCTCCTGGTCTTGCTGGTCCTGCTGCTGGTGCTTACTCTGCTGCTGCTGATCCTGGTCTTGCTGCTGCTGCTGCTGCTGCTGCTGCTGCTGCTGCTGCTGCTGATTCTGATTCTGATTCTGATTCTGATTCTGATTCTGATTCTGATCCTGCTGGTGATTCTGCTGCTGCTGCTGCTGCTGATTATGATCCTGCTGGTGATGTTTCTGATGATGATGATTCTTCTGCTGCTGCTGCTGCTGCTGCTGTTGGTGTGGAGGAGCAGCCCCTACAACCTCGAAGTCCCTCTGATGAGGGCCCATATGGCCCTGCAAGAGGGAGGAAGAGGCAGACACGTCAACGGGAGAGGAGGCAGTACTTTATTGAGGAGGAACACGAGGATGAGGTGCTGGAGTGGCTGAGAGAGAAGGACTATCTGTGGCGGAAGGGACACCGGCTGTACAGGGACACCAAAAGGAAGCAGGCTGCTTGGAGAGAGAAGGCGGAGAGTCTGGGCTACACTTCGGAGGTGCTACTCGGCTGGTGGAAACATATGCACACCTGGTACGAGAAGCTGCACCGCAAAAATTCTGGCCAGGCCGCCGTCAAGCTGACGGACAGAGAGAACTATGTCATGGCCAGGTGCAGCTTCCTGGAGAGTGAGATCCGCCACCGAGCAGCACCAGGAGCCCATCTGTCTACCCTCACTCTCAGGCAGCCTGCTGCGACCCAGTCCTCTTCCAGCCGAGAGTCAGTCCCTGTCTCCAGGCAGGTTTCGGTGGAGCGTGCCACGGCGGAGAACCCCCTGGAAGGTGTTGAAAGTTTGGTGGAGAGCGAGGAGGACTCCCTGGTGCGGTGGGAGAAAGGAAACATCGAGTCCACCGCTGCCGAAGTCCCATCCACCCACACCGCCGCCTCCACAGGAAGGCAGAGAGCCAGACCACAGGAGGGGGAGAGCCACAAGGTCCTGGTGGAGATCAGGGACACCATCCGCAACAGCATAGGTCCCCTCTCTCAGCTAGTCCCCATTGACTCCTCCTGCTCCAACCGCAAGCCCTTCCTCAATTATTTAAACCAGACCCTGAAGGAGATGCCGGATCCCCAGTACCAGCTGCTGAAGGAGAGGATCTGCACACTGCTTAACAACCCTCCAGACCCAGAGGCACCTGCTACCACCCAGTCCAGGTCTGCTCCTCCACCCCAGGTGATATCCCTCCCATACCAAGGCTTCCAACAGCCCCTCACCTACCAGGGCTACAGCTACCTGGAGGTCCAGCAGCACAGGCAGCAGCCCTTCCCAGGCCAGGCACAGAGTCATCAGGCGGCACCATTGCCAGATGTTCCACTGATGCCACCGATGCCACCCACGCCAATGATGCCACCGACGACATCGATGCCAGCCAAGCCACTCCTCAGCTCGCTGCACAGCAGGCAGTCCCACTACACTACTCCTTCCTCCATCCCACAGCCAAGCCCGGCCTCAGTACATCTGTCCTCGGTACTGGGGCTGACACCCAATGGCATGGAGGAAGGACCTCTCAGTATCGCAGGGATGAGCCAGCTGTCCGACACCTTTCTGAACTCACCGTCCCCTGTTATCCTCTCGGGGCCAGGCACTCCATCAGAACCTCAGACCAGCACTGCAGCAGCACCCACCTCCAGAGCACCTGCACCCTAAAAATTAGACTGGGCACACACCTCCGAGTGACCAAGCGGAGTACCAGAGACTGGCTGCCTGGATATTTTTGGACTTTATTTGGACACTTGACTTGGTTCATGTTTACTTTTCAGGTTGTTATTAATAAAGTTTATCTTTGTTTCACACGCTTGCTTCATTATTTTTTTTCTAAAAAGTCTGGGTGGAAACTTTTAGAAATGGTTTAGCCTTTGCATGCTTGTGGGATGGGTAAGGATAGCTATGGGATGGGCAGGGATACCTTTGGGTTAAGATAGCTGTGGGATGGGCAGGGATACCTTTGGGATGGGTTAAGATAGCTGTGGGATGGGCAGGGATAGCTTTGGGATGGGTTAAGATAGCTGTGGGATAGATAAACCTCCAGTGCAAGCATAGTGGGACTGTATGGTCCACCCTCCCAGGTGCCACCCCTATGGCCCTTATCAATTACAATGTAAGCATTGATCCACACATGTCAATATAAACACAACTCTTTATTAAATGCCCTGTTCATTGTAGGCCAACCAAACATACATGGCCCAATCTCATCCGTGTGATGAGACAGGCTGAAGAAAGCATCCATTAAGCATCTACCATCCTGTCTTGCCACTCCACCGCTCCAGCTGGGGAGTTGCACCAGTCTTTCAGAAGGTTGCGCTGCTTCTTCGCCTCACGTGAGGCTCTGTTGGGCCCTTGCACATGCTCAGTGTCGATCAGGTTTCGCCCTTGCCTCCATTCCCCAGGCTCCATGTCCCCATTGCCTTGTTGGAGGTCCACAAGCCTGTTCTGCAAGACTGGGTAGTGGGTGCGCATGAGATTGTGCAGGATGCAGCAAACTTCCACGATCCTCCTCATGCTCTGTGGGCGATGCTGCATGGTGTTGAGAAGTACCTGGAACCTGTCGGCCAGGATGCCAAAGGCATTCTCCACCACCCGCCTTGCCCTGGACAGCCTGTAGTTGAAGATCCTCTCTTCACGGGTGAGGTATTTGGAGGTGTAGGGCTTCATGAGGTAGGTTGAGAGGGAGAAGGCGTCATCCCCCACGATGAAGTAGGGCACATCTTGTGTGTCGTTGGGCAGGGGTTCTGGATCTGGGAAGCCCACCATGAGGTTGCTTTCCAGCCCCTCCTTGAGGTGACTGTCGTTGTATACCTGGGCATCTGAAGATGAGCCGTTGCCTGAAACATCGATGTACATGAACTTGTAGTCAGCATCAACCATGGCGAAGAGGATGATGCTGAAGAACCCTTTGTAGTTGAAATAAGTGGACCCCAAGTTGGCTGGAACCTTGCAGGCCACGTGCTTGCCATCGATGGCTCCAATGGTGTGGGGGAAGTTCCACTTCTGATACCACTGCTCTGCAACTTTCTTCCATCCTTCTTCAGTGGAGGGGCACTGGAGGAGCTCCTCCTTGTATTCTTCGAGGATGGCCCACACCACTTCTCTGACCACAAAGCTGATGGTGCTGGGTGGCACCCTCCAGGTGTACTGCATGCTCCTGTAGGGGGTCCCTGAGGCCAGGTGGCGCAGAGTGAGTGCCACCCTGAGCCCAGGTTCCAGGCTGGGTGGGAAGTTGGTTTTTGTCTTGCTCAACCTGGGTGTCAGGCGCTGCAGAAGTTCATCAAACATGGCTGGAGGTATATTCATGAAGTTCTGGAATGTCTTCGCTCCTGAGCTCCACCATCAGCTTGCCGTAAAGTTGGTACTGTGCTCTTCTGGCTAACCATCTTTGGACCCAGACTTTTTTTGGGTGCCTCCTTTTCTTGCCATAGTAGAGTTCACAGAGACTTTTGATGGTTTCGCCGTGATGCAGAAGGATGTTGGCTGCCAAAAGGATTTTGTCGCAATCCATGGTGGAGATGACTGGATGCTGTGGAAGAGGAAGAGGAAGAGGCAGATGAAGGCTGCAGAGGTCTGCACCGCTGGTCTGCTGGTCTGAAAGTGCGAAGCAGGCGAGTTGCTCCCCCTTTTTATAGGCAGTATAGGTGTCCCTTTGCATCCTCTAGGCATCCTCTAGGCATCCTCTAGGCATCCTCTATGCATCCTTAATATCCGAGATAGGTCTCTCTGAGAACGTTTTTTCCATTTTAAACGCTTTGTTTCCATTCTGCATCCATTCTGCATCCGTTCCGTGTCCGTTCTGCTTCCTCCCTGCGTCCGAGCGGATGCGAGTTGCGCGGATGCGTAGCAGACACCTAGAGGATATAGCAGATGCGTAGCGGATGCAGAACAGACGAACTGGATACATTTTCCGCGCAAAAGTTTTAGGCAGCCTAAAACTTTTGGAGCAGATGAAACGTCAATAAACGGATGCTGGACGGATTGAGAGGAAGCCAAACGGAGGCAGTGAGTACATCGCGTTTTAGAACGGATGGCAAGATTTTTTTCTGTTTTGCTTCCTGTTTGCATCCGTTTTTGCAGTGTGACAGGGCCTTAAATAATCTGTGGAGATTTAAAAGTATAATTTTTATGTTCTTAGTGTTTCAAGATTTATGCAACTCTTTGTTTCCTGCATTAAAAATGAGGAAAATAAGGAATGCTGGTGGCACAGTTAGAAATGGCTTCAGGGGGGCATCAAGATGGCTTGCAGCTCATATCCCAGCTGTAGGAAAAGTGTTTCCTAAAACTACCTTGCCAACAACTACTTGACAACTCTGGCCTTTTAAGTTCTTCCAAGGCTTGGATTCAGGGTCTCCTTCCAGGGTGGAGAACCTAAGGGGCAGACTCGTTAGTTTGCTTTCCAGCTGTAATTGATGCTTATGTTAAGAGGTAGTCAGTGATTTCTTCCTAAATGTACAGTGACAGTTTTCTGTTATGTTGCCTCAAATACAGCAATATTTTCATACCCTCAAAAGCTTTTATACAGAAGGCAGCAGATGGCAAAGGCTTTCTGCAAATTGATTGGCCCTGCCTCAATTTCTTTGTTATACAAAGGGCACTTTATACATTGTCATTGCAAAGTCATATCCCAATTTGATGGGAAAATGAATGTTCAATAAAATATTATTTCAGTTATCAATAAAATATTATTTCAGTATTATGTTTAGCTTTTCTTCCTTTTATTCTTAAATCAGAGTAGACTGACACATTGTAGGTTACCATAACAGCATGATTGCACTGGTAGCATCATACCCATTAGGCTCTGGAGTGCTTCAAATGCTAAAGCAAAACAAGGCTTCGGAGCCTATACGGTAGGCATACAGCACATTTGCAAATCCTGACACATATCTCTTCCTGGATCATGCTTCAGTTGCAGATAACAGCTATGCCTTCACTAGAAAAGATGTAGTTGCTTTAAAGCATCGTAAACAGATATTAAGCACCTCCTTGAACCTCAAGGTATGTTTCCATCTTAGAATCTAAAGCACCATATAACTCAAGTACCAACTTTTTAGACTGTGTTTTTCCCCCATAAATTTCAGCTCTGTATGCTAGTTCTCTGCATATAGTATAGTATCAATGAGAATGGATGAGTTATGAAGAGAAGAGAAGAGAAGAGAAGAGGAGAGGAGAGGAGAGGAGAGGAGAGGAGAGGAGAGGAGAAGAGAAGAGAAGAGAAGAGAAGAGAAGAGAAGAGAAGAGAAGAGTTGGATGGGATCTTGGAGGTCTTCTAATCCAGGAGTCTCCAACCTTTACATCTTTAAGACTTGTGGACTTCAACTTCCAGAATTCCTTAGCCAACAAAATTGAGTCCTAATCCTTATGAGGAGCCTCTGTATTCTGATTGAGAAGTGTATTTATTTCCAATCACTTCCTATTAGATATTTAAGCTTTACCTTTAACATTCTTTGTCACTGCTTTTTAGTTTTCTCCTTATTGTCCATCTTTTGTAGCACATCCTAGAACTCATGGGCCTTATGCAATCCCTGCACTCTTTTTTGTAATTTCTAGAGTAACCAAAATTTAGTAACAAATTTCCATACCTGAAGAAATGATTTCCCCATTGATTTTAAGAGAAAAATGGCCGTGTAGAATATTAGCTGGGCTGAACACATATTTATATATTTATTTTTAAAAAAACCTCTGCCCTTTTTATTTCCAGCCACACATGCTTTTCTTTATTACACTTCAAATATACTTAATTGACTTCATTATCACTGTTACATTATGTTATTACTTTTGTCATTGTTTCTGTGGGTTTCTTTTGTTCTTTGATTACTACATTGGTTATTTGTGTTTTATTTTATACTTTATTGTGGCTGTCTCACTATTGATACCATTGTGTGGCAGTTTTTATTTCTGATTATTATTGCAAACCATTATTAATTTGTAGCTGAATCATTGGCATAGAGGAGGAATAAAAATAAATGAATAAATTTGCAGTATTTCTATACCCACCCACATCAACAGTTTCTGGGCAGTTTACATAAACATAAATTCAACCCCTATAATAAAACATCTTAACCTTCCCCACATGAAGTGAATTGAGCTCCTGAAACCATATAAAAGACAAGCAGCAGTAGCTCAGTTACCATTAACCTTTGAAGATTTGCTAAAATGAAATTGTTTTTAAGCCTTGAAAAATTTAAATAATGAGGGTCCAGATAACCTTCTGAGGTATCAAGTTATCTACAGCATTTCTGGCTTAACATTAAACAGCTGAATATTCAATATAGTGAAAGTACCTTACCAAGCAGAAGACCTTTTCCACAGTTTCACATTGATGATAAATAGCCTGGGGAAATGCGGTATCTGCTATCCCACATTAGATGGGCGTCTCATGATAGGGAGCGAAAGGAGAAAGAAATGACAGGAGATGAAGTTCCTCGGGATGAGTGCGCCCAGAATGTCTTGG
>BLBF01000004.1:45649659-45689021 GCA_015471245.1 Laticauda colubrina | reverse complement strand
AGACAGAAGCTCAATGATTACATGTGAATGATACAATGTTGCAAATGTCTGAATGATACATAGTTGCAATGATACACAGTTGCAAACACATAAATGATACATAGTTACAACAGGGAAAAGTCCAAATTCTGTAGCAATCCACACTGAAATAACTATGAGTTCAGGCTTTGCTCTGCCGAGAATCCATTCACCCACTTAGATAGGAATGGAAGCAATGTTCTTTTTAGAAAATTACCAGGTTGATTGGAAAGAGGAGTCAAGCAGGGACCCAGTTTGGAATCATTACACAGCTCTGAGCAGCATAAGCTTGATCTTCCCCAAGATCCATGAAGCCTTATCTGGTTTTTCCCAGGGGAAGGCAAGCAGTCTGGGGAGATTCTTGTAAAGTAGGTGGAAGACAATAAAGTGGTTTCCTTAAGCCAGTAGTTCCCAACCTTTTTTTTGCTCTGCACCCCTAAATAAATTTCACTCGAACCTTGCACCCCCTGAAATAAATGGTAAATATATGATAGGATTGAATTATTTAATTATTAAATATATGGTAGGATTGAATATTTTCAGCTTTTAATGCAACAGCCACTAAATAATGATACTTAACTCTAAAATGAAAACAAAGTTAGTCCATTGCAAAAGAAAATAAAAATGCCAACTTATAGCCAATATCCTATTATTTACCTGGACTTTTCTCACACCCCATGGAATATTGTCTCGCACCCCAGGTTGGGAACCTCTTAAGCTATTTACAAGTATCTTGGTTGCTTGCATCTGACATTTCCCAGTATTTGTTTTGGATTTTATTATTCTGCCTTTATTATTTTTTATAAATAACCAAGGTGAGCAACAAGATAAGCAACCTGATATTCCTTCCTCCTCCAATTTTCCCCACAACTCTGTGAGGCCCTTTGGGCTGAGAGAGAGTGACTGTCCAAAGGTTACCCAGGCAGCTTTTATACCTAAGTGGTAGGGGGGACTGGAACTCACAGTTCCCTGGTTTCTGGGCCAACACCTTAAGGCCCGGTCCTATTGCACTTAGGGATGCAAAGAGGATGTAAAACGTTAAAAAAAGCTTGCCATCCATTGGAAAACACTATGCATCCATTATGTACTCACTGCATACGTGTTTCATACACTCTATCCGTTGAGCATCCGTCCACTGCGATTTCATCTGCACAAGAAGTTTTGAGCTGCACAAAATTTTGTGAATGGATGAACTTTCCGCTGTGTACGATGTACATCCGTGACATATACGGGCAACAAACATTCTATGTCTGTTATCATCTGTTAAATGTCCACTGTATGCTCTCTGCATCCTCTGGCCATCCCCTCAACTCACATCCACTGCAGCTGAAAACAGAAAGAGGGAGGAAACAAAAGGTACACGGTTCATCTCCACAGCATTAGTAGCATGGAAATAAAGTATTAAAAACGGACAAAACGTTTGTATCTGGGATGTATCTCGTATATTTAGGATGTCTGGGGTATGTCTAGAGTATGTAGAAGGACACCTATCAGACAACCGATATTTTCTATAAAAAGAGTGAGTTGGATCGCTGGGATGGTGGACCATACAGTCCCACTATGGTTGCACTGGAGGTTTATCTATGTCACAACTATCCTTATTTATCCCACAAGCATGCAAAGGCTTAACCATTTTTTCAAAGTTTTCACCAACACTTTATTAAGTAAAAAAAATGAACCAAGTAAACTAAGTGTCTTAAGCAAAGGTAACCTTTATTAACTTTCTTAGGTAAACTTTATGACTTTATTAAATAAGCAAAATGAACCAAGTAAACTGTATTAAGTGTCTTAAGCAAAGATAACATTTATTAACTTTGTTAGGTAAACTTTATGACTTTATTAAATAAGCAAAATGAACCAAGTAAACTATATTAAGTGTCTTAAGCAAAGATAAACTTTCTTAGGTAAACTTTATGACTGCATTAAATAAGCAAAATGAACCAAGTAAAGTGTCCTAAGCAAAGATAAACTTAACAAGTAAACAGCTCAGTCTCTGACACTATTCTCAGTCACTCTGAGTCATGTCCATGGTCTCAGCTGTTAAGTGGGCAGGGACTGTGGCTTGAGTGCTGGTCTGAGGCACCATTGGGGTGCTTGGCCCCAAAGGTACAACAGGTGGTGGTGTGTTCAGGAAGCTATCTGAGAGCTGACTCAGTCCCGTGAGGTTGAGAGGCCCTTCATCAAGGACTTGAGATGTCAGACCCAATACTGATGACAGATTGTGCATTGACGGGCTTGGCTGTGGGGTAGAGGAAGGGTTGGGAAGAGTGTAGTGGGGCTGCCTGGTCTGCAGCTGGATGAGGAGTGGCGTCTGTGGCCTCTGATGAACCTGGGCCTGGACTGGGAAGTTCTGCTTGTGCTGTGGGAAGTCCTGGTAGTCATAGCCTTGGTAGGTGAGGGGCTGTTGAAATCCGTGGAAGGGATGTGACATCGCCTGGGGTGGAGGAACAGACCTGGACTGGGTAGGAGCAGTTTCAGCTGGGCCTTGAGGGTTGTGCAGAAGTGCTGTGATCTTCTGCTTCATCACCTTGTACTGGGCCTTGGGCAGGTCCCGCAGGGTCTGGCTCACATAAGTGATGAAGGGCTTCCGGCCCAAGTATGCTCTGTCCAAGTGGACCAGTTGAGAGAGAAGTTCTGTGCTGGTCTTCATTGTGTTCCTGATCTCCAACAGCACACTGTGGTCCTGGCCCTCCAGTCTGCCTCTCTGCCTGCATCCTCTGGAGCTGGGAATAGGGGTGGGGATGGGTTGGCCTCTGGTGGCTGCTGCTTCTTCCTCCATTTGTGACAGCAGGGCATCATTCTCCATGGGATCCTCCAAGTCCGCCGGAATGGGGAGTGCAGCTGTTGGGGGGGTCTCTGCTGTGGGGCCCTCTGAAGAGGACCTCCCTGGAGAGGGTAGCTGGCTCATGGCTGGAAGAGGACTGGCTGTCTGTGGGCTGTATGAGGGAGAGGGGTCTCAGAGGGGCTGCTCCTCGGTGGTGGATCTCACCCTCCAGGAAACTGCACTTGGCCATGATGTACATCTCCCAGTCAGTGGGCTTGACAGTGCCTTCAGGGGCTTGAGCAGCAGGGCCTTCAGGGGCTTGAGCAGCAGGGCCTTCAGCAGCAGGGCTTTGAGGGCCTTGGGGCTGGTTTACCACAGCAGCAGCAGCAGCAGAGTCAGTGCCAGGGGGTGGGATGCTGGTTCTGGCTTTCTTCACCTTGCCAGGGCTTGAACAAGTAGGCACAGGCTTCCACTTCTTGCCTGACTGACGAACCATGGTGTTCCTGCAAGATGTATGTGGCAGCACATCTTTCCCCTGTATGCTGACTGCGTGCATGCTGCATCCTTTTATATCCGCGGAGCTGATGCAATTCATCCTCCCCGCATGTGCAGTGAACGCTTTGCATCCGATATACATCCGCGCAGCATCCCCTTTGTTTCCTATAGGCATCCATGATGCATCTGCTTCATCCGCTATGCATATACCCCTTCCGCTATGCATCCGCTTTGAAATTCTCCCCTGGAACCGCTTCGGAGGTGTCATCCGCTTCCATCCACTTTCATCCGCTAGGCTTCCTATGAACATCCATTTAACATCCCCACTACATACTGTCCATGTCCGTTCTTTTCCGTTCTGTTTATGCAAATTTTTGCCACTTTTTGGAGCCGATGACTACGGATGGAGCCACCCCCGAAATTTTGCTTGTCCACTGTATCCTTTATGCATACGTTTTACATCCATCGGCCAGTGGGACCAGGCCTTTAACCACTATACCAAATTGGTTCTCTCCAGGGAAAGTGGTTGAGGAAGATGCTATGTTCAATGGTACAAAATTCTGCTAAATAGTTAGAAGAGGTAGAAGGACTTTGCACCCATTCAGGTCTTAACAAAGGTTACACAGAGAATCAGATAATTTATTTGACTTTTTCTGTAGAAAGGTGATTCCTCACCACTTTCTTCAGAATCTTCCCTCACAAAGTAACCTTCTCCATTGTTCAACTCACACATTTCTCAGTAATTTATTTGCTTTCTGAGTTTTGTGTTATCAAAGTTATTTACAGAACTTTGCATATTTATTCAAAATATGAATTACAGCATATGGTTATTGCAAGTGTCAATTTTTTTGTCAGCCAAAAAAATGTAGTGTCTTAATTACTGCCATTAAGCACTAGTCATTCTGGAAAGAGAAGATCCTGGCAGACTATACAAAATCAAATATAAAATAAAATGGGTCTCTTATTCTATTTCCAAGTTTCAGTTGCTCAGTTCACTTTACTTTCCTCTTTCGTTAGGTCAGCTAATTTTTTCTGCCCTTTTTCTCATTTGAGACAAACTGATTGATCTGACATTTTGAGTGAACTCAATTTTAATAATTTTCTTCTCTGGAAGCTTAATTTTAAAGAATCTGGAAGAGTTAACCCAGGAAAAGAAAAAAGGAGCAACATATTGCTTTGGCTGAAGTATCCTGGATTTTCTCCAACCTTTTTTTGTTGATAAGAATATGAGCATAATGCAGGTATAACTGTGCTCTTGGAGTTCAGAAAGACAAGTGTAAAGGGACTGGTCTCTTGATATGACATTTTGAATTAGTTAGTTGGTATCTAATGAAGGAGTTAAAAATCATAGGTCTCACAAGGTTTCTCAATTTCAACTATAGAAAACCTCACCCTCACTCTGCTAGCTGGGTATTCTCGAAGTTGAAGTTCACAAGTCTTACAGTTGCCAAAGTTGAACAACTCCTACACTCATTTATAAAAGTTGAAGGATGAGAAGCAGGCTTCTCAAGATTCTTGAAATAATTGCTCCCTCATAATAGTGACTTCATAAACTAAGAAAGTAGTGGTATATGTGTGTATGAATGCTGAATCCATGTGGGTGTGTGATATCCAGTGGTGTGTGTGCAGCCTGGATGTAATTGGAACACATATGTATACATCAGGGGTAGGGGAAATATGCATGAAATATGTCTGGGTGGATTTGGCACATTTATTTTAACTGGGAGGAAAGAATGATTTAAAACCTCCTGCAATACTCTTTCCTCCAATTCTTCCACAACACAAAAATATTTTCTATAAAATGAATCTTCTGATGTGTTCTAATTTATCTGGATGTGGAATTATCTGTCCTACAGAAAAGAGAAAGGAAGCACTATATAAAGAATAATTAAACTTATTAAGTTTAATAATTATTAAGGAATTTTGTTTTGCAGCTTTGTGTTATTCCTAAAACTCTAACTGTAACTGTAGATATATGTGGGAAACCTTTTTAAACCTATTTTTTCCAATTATCAGGAAAAGGGAAATGTTGGAATGATGTCATACACAGATTTATAAATTAAATATATACTATCTACCTAACCTAAACTGACCTGTAATAATTTGAAGTAATTTACCACTATCCTGTTACTGCAGCAACATCTCACCTTAATATCGAGGTTGCCTGTTTCACAGCACACAGGAAAGCTCTCTTAAAAATTTAAGATTAAAAGTAACAAGTTCCTGTTGGGTAGGAGCCTGTCCACTGCATGCAACTACATAATGTGTTCAAAAATATATTAAAATGGATATTCATTGTATTAGTTTTAATGGTCAAACAGTGGCACTTTAAAAAATCCTAATGGTATTTTGTTACTTTTACTGGGAGATATCCAACCAGTTTCCTTTATCGTTAATTGAATATTTAAAATTAGGTATTTTGTTAGGATTTAAAAAAAAAAACACCCTGTAAGACTCCAACCTCACCTCAGAGTTAGCACAGCTGACCCTGCTTCTTTCCTTAGCCACCTGCATACTAACCAGCATCATTTTTTTTAAAAAAGTTGAAAGTTGTTCATTTTTCTTTGGGTAATTACAAAAGAAAGAGTTACATTTGCTCATGCAAGGGTGAAGGTTTTTTTTTTCCCTTTTCATTTTTTAAGGAGCAACACCCCAAATCTCATTAATCATTACCAAGAGGCTGTGAAACCTCCATAGATGCTGTTATCCTGCATAGCCACTCTCTGACAGCTTCCTAATGGCTACCTGCTGAATGTGACTGGCTGTGCTGACAGTGGTACTCTGTTGAAGCTGCTCATTTTCTTCTAGTGCCCTCCAATTTCTTTCATGGAACAGAGACAAACACACTCCAATTCTCCTCTCTGGAATTTAAGGTGCCAAGACCTGCAGAATAGACAATGCTACTTGCACAGCATTTTTATATGTTTTGAATGCACTATAAAGATTAACTAATTGATCTACAGGATACCATGGTGAGAGAGGAAATGAAGAATGGCACACACACTGTGTATAATGAAGTAATTTGAGTATGCCTGAAGGTATCAATATAAGTCTTATTCATTAAACCAATTCCCTAAATTAGTTTGTTCAGATTCACTCCAAGTTTTCATTGCAGTTTTTTTTTCTCTACTGGTTGGTTGACTTAGATAATCCCCATCTGGATGTTTTCTTACTGTTTACGACAGAGGGACACACAGACATTTTATTGTTTCATTGCATTTATTTTTAGAACTTTATTTTCATGCTTAAAATCAGTACAGCATAAACCAAGGGTCTTCAAGCTTAACAACTTTAAGACTTGTGGACTTCAACTTCCTGAGCAGAGTCATTCCTGAGTCATTCAAGACTGGGGGAGGAATTTTGGAGTCCACAAGTCTTTAAGCTATCAAGTTTGAAGACTTCTGACATAAACAAAGGGAGTAGCTTTAAGAAGAGTTAGTTTACCTATCTAATTAGTCATGAGGATAGAAAATAGATAGCTTTAGCTAATGATAGATTTTAATGGTTTAATAGTTTACATTCCTATCAGTCACGAAGCTTCCTTTTTTAAAAAAACCTGCCTTTTTCAAAGATATAAAATGAGATAATATCTGAATATTGTCTTCTCATTAGAATTAAAGTCAGGTACAAATATTGTATTTTCTGTTTTTAATGGCAAGACCTTGAAGAGACTCTGATATAAATTAAATGTGTTTTACCCATGTTCAAGTATTTTGACAGTTATGCTTAGTCTGAACCTTTTATTTTCAAAACTGGAAACTAACTAGATACAATTTAAATACATAATAAAGCATTGGTCTATGCCATAAAAAATAATAAAATGCAATAGCAAAACAAAACTTGATTTCTAATGCTTGGGACTGGGTGGATTTTCCACTGGCAGCAGCTTCTGTCTGTCCCCACTTCCTATCTCCTTGGTATTTCCCTTCTTATTCCAGAAACCGCCATGTCACCACAGCACTTTATTATCTCCAGGGATGGAGATTTCAAGCTGCACACTGGAAATCAATTTTAATCATTCCACATTAATAAGTACCAATTGGCCCTTCCTCAGTTTTTGTAATATTGCCTTGTTGTTGACTAGCAACATTGGGCGTGAACTGCTGCTCTTAGAATAAATATCTAGTAAAAAGTGATGTGCCTGAATATCTCTTTTCATTTTAACTCTTGGAAAATAAGTTGGATTAAGAAGAGTCACCTAGTAAGTTTTCATGATTAAGGATGGAGTTGAATCAAAATCTCCTAGTCCAGCACCGTAACTATCATGTCATAGTTTGATTTTCAGCTTTTCAAATGCACCTATAAAGTGATACAATTGCATAAGATTATTAATCTTATGTCAGTTCTCCAAAACTGGGAAAATTTAACAAAGATGCTTCAGTGGGTTTATTTTTATAGAAAAGCTTCTGCTATATTTCTGTGGGAAATATGGAACAGCTTCTGGTATTTTGCTATATAATTTTCCTCTTGTGGAAGCTGTCCATAAATCTTTAAAAGCAGAACAGCTTGACTTTATGTACACAAGCTAAACCTCAGATAAAATTCTAATAATTATTAAAAAAAGAGGTGAGTATGAATTTTTTTGAATCTATATAATATTTCTCTGGTTCTCTTTATATATAAGAGTATAAATGGAAAGTAGTTGTACATATGGAATACTTCACGAGGAGCAATTTAACAGCATTGGACCATAACTTACATTATTTCTGAAACCTCTAAGCTAAACTCACAAAAAGTATAGGGGGGATTAGAGTCTTTTCAATTACTTGCTAGTCCCCTGGTTTGCCCTGAGACTCACCCCAAAGTTTAGAATGTTGTTGTTGAAGGCCATGCAGGCTGTGGATACTCCGGGCCGCAGAGACTGTGGTAACTGTAGGGGATACCACTGCAAGAGGCCACCAAGGGTGGGATCTGAGGTGGCTGTGGAGGCCATAATAAAAGCCATATTACAGAGATTCAAGTTGGCAGAGGTTATGGAGGCTTCAGAGACTGGAGATCACAATGATGTAAAGGGTGCGTAGGCTGCAAAGAACTCATAAGTAATCTTGTAAGCCCAGAAAATCATAGTAGTGGCCCAGATGCTTGGGAAAGTCACAGAGGCCCAGGGGGTGCCATGTGAAAGCTTGACTCAGAAGAACATTTTACCCACCCACCCCCAATATCTATAGATTCATACTTAACCTAGAAATTGTTGGATGGGGTGGATGTCCTTGGTTCTGACTCTCTAGGCCATTTTCAACTTAGGGAGTAATGGTCCCATCACTGGGGTGAGGTGAGTGGGACTGGGGTATTTTGTCTCTTTTTTTTCCCCCGCAGGAGCTTTCCTCTCACCCACCCCAAATACACTGGAAGTGCAGCTAGAGGGGATTGAGTGTCCTATGATCTGGGGAGGGTGAGCTGCCAGGATTTTATGTTTAATTTATGTGTAAGTGTTTCTGTGTGGTGATAAGATGAGAATGAATGCATTCCTTTAGATGGGAGGAGGAGATGAGGGGTGGCAGTGAGGAGATGAGGGGTGGCACCATCTTGATAGTGATAGGCAGAAAATGAGTGATATGATATGAATTTAAGGGTGGCCCACACTTGGGAGCATTGGGTCCACTGTTTGAAGGTGGTCCCATTGTCAATTGTCAGTTTCTACCCTCTGTACCTGGTAATTGGA
This sequence comes from Laticauda colubrina, assembly GCA_015471245.1. Lineage (NCBI taxonomy): Eukaryota > Metazoa > Chordata > Lepidosauria > Squamata > Elapidae > Laticauda > Laticauda colubrina. The sequence goes on along the minus strand of BLBF01000004.1, from coordinate 45,680,082 downwards.
ACCTTGGTGACCCCAGTCTTCATTTCTGATTGCCAGACTGATATGTAACAAAACTTCCCTCATCTTAACAGTTACAACCACATAGCATCAATTTTGCGGACAGTGCATTAGTTACCTGTATCTTTCCAGGCTTGTTTTTAACTTAAAAAATCTTATATGGTTTGGCTTGGCTTGGCTTAACTCTCATGTGTCTTTGGAACTGTCTCTTTTGGGCTAAATTTGCCCATCAAGTTTAGTCAATTCAGAAGGGAATGCTAGACAGCTGGAAAAGCCTACTATGTTTTTGAAACATGTTAAAAATAGGGCTTTTAGTGCCTAATAACAATTGAATGGGGACTGACAGCTGAGGAGTATTCATTTTGGCACACTTATAGTGTTTTGAATCAGTTTTATAACTGTCATGGTGTTTTAAAGTAGACTATATGGAATGAAAAGTCTTGAGTTCACACATCTTGATACAAAAACAGGCAAGCTTTGTGGCTTTGTATAATGTGTTTGGTATCTTCACCTAGATTGTTGGGAACAAACAGAAGTTATTCCCACATCTTATATACACCAAAGAGGATAACTTGAGGGTTTGCAATTGCCAAATTTAGCAAGATTTGGGGAAATGCCAACATTCTAGATCTGTCAGAATTCCCTCTTCAAACAGTATATGGTAAATTATCTAATCAATTTGAATATTTTCTCCCCAAACCAAGTTGAGGTACCCAACATATCATCCTCTGTTCATAAATACTACTTCTGGCTTTAGAAATAGCATTTATGGCCCAACATATACAACTTTTGGCTGGTGTGATATGACAAATATCTTGAATGAGTGTCTAAAACCTATTGCTCACCCTTGCATATTTACAGCTAAATCAATCCCAAAGCCAATCTATATTACATGTATAGGGAACAAATTAATAACATAGAAGGAAAAGAACCAGTCAATCTTAGAATAGCTGAAGTTGATTGTACAACTGTATTAACTCTCCTCTGTGAGGGCATAATTTTTTCAGGGTTCCCCCGCCCCTTCCCTCCCTTTCCCCTTGCCTTATTCTTTAAGATTTTGATTTGCTACCATGAACACTGCAAAGCTTAACTGATCCATTTTTAGTTTAGGAGAAAACATCCTGAATTGATGTTTTGGCTGTCTTTATAACAATGTTAAATGGTTGGAAACTGTCAAAGTAAAATACTTTTACTGCAGTGTTTCAAGTAAACAGTATAAACTGTATTGATCTTCTACAAAGTACAGAAACATTTCCCACATTATTTAAAGTATAAGTACCTCTTTGGTTTAGTTTGGGCCTTCATCCCAAGCATTCAAAAAGATTGATGGATGAGATGGAAAATTTCCTGTCTTGAAGGGTCTTTTTCAATCCAGACATAATACATTGACTATTCTACAGAAAGAATCATTTCTGTTTCATCATTTCTTTTCTGAAGGGGAAAAAAAAAAGATTTATAGAGTTAGGTTAGAATTCTGAGCAAAGTTGAGAACTAGCCCTCCAAAACAAACCCCAAAATTCTAGAAAGCAAGACTGATGGCTTCAAAGATTGTAACATCTCAGGTTTTGATATAACTCAGCTGGGGGCTTTTAACAATACAGCGTGGAGATTACAAACTTAACACAATAATTGAAAAGACAGAACTCTGTGCTTTTATTTTTCAAATATTTTTGTAGTTTGGTGATTTATCACATTTATATCTGTCTCCTTGAACCCCACCCCACCCTCAGAATCAGGGAGACAAAATTTCAGCCCCAGTATAACATCTACAATCTGTAATAACTAGCAGAAAAGGGCCTTGAAAGAGAAAACTAAGTCAACTTAGCCCCCAGATTACAGTCTGATCAACTGTACAAAATTATGCCCCCTAGGAGAGAATAAATGCTGCTGTTACGTTGATAAATTTATGAGGAAATTAAATATAAACAATGAAAGTTAGATTTCTTCATGACATTGTAAAAACAAACAGGCAACTCATTGGACGCTATCACAATGATCCATCTATGATAAAAGATGAGGCATTTTTAAAAGGTTTCTCCATCCAGACCTTAATGCATTTCAAAATGCCTACAAATGAGGTGACCAACTTTTAACCTTGGTTGTTTTGAACAAGTGAAGGGCATCTCCTTTTACATTTTGCTTTGTGCTGTTGGAGAGGCCTATAGAAGATTCCAATGTATGCTGACAATAAAAGAGATGAATTAGCATAACTGACTGTTTAGTTATTAAGATTAAATATCCTTTTATTGAAGATGTTTGCCAAGGCAAATACTCTCCAGTGGAAGCCTCTAAGCAGTTAAGATAGATTTGATGAGGATTTTAATTGCTGTTATGCAACTGGTAATGGAAAGTTTTTGTTAAATGTCATGCAAAATCCAATCAATAATCTGAAAAAGAAAGAAAGAAAGATCTCTTGTTATGAAGGCCTTGGGCATTTTTGCGGAAATATTTTGGTGGCAAAAAAAATCTCCTTAATTGCTCTGTCATTGCCTCTTACCCTCTATTCTCTCCATGCTCCCCAACTCTGCCTGCTTATTACAAGAAGAGCCAATTTGTTTTAATATGGTCAAATACATTTGTGCTGAGATAAAGAAAACCACGAGCACAATAAAGCTTCTTAAAGCACAGATAGAGAGAGGCACCCTGAGGGCTTATTAAACCTACTAATGGAACATGTTTTCATCTCTCTGCTCACACCTATTTACTGAGGTAATCACTTAGAATAATTCCATGATGCTCAGAGAGGTGTGCCTGATTCCAAACCTCATTCTTGTAATGCATGGAGGCATTCTCAAACCAATTTGATTGTGACAGCTTTCCTTCCTCTCTGGTCTCCCCATATGTAAGCATTGTGGTACTTACAATGTAAGTGGTTGGCAGTGCGATGTCAAACACATGTAACACAGTGGGAACTGGCATGTCTCAGCATTTCTTTTTGAGAAAAACATGACAGTTTAAAGACTTTGGAGAGCATATTCAACTTACTGTATTACGAAGAAGCCCAAGAAAGCTTTCTAAACTGAATGGAATTAAGGAGTGCATTTTAACTTATATGCAGGGGTGGGATTCTACCAGTTTGCACCTATTTGCTAGAACTGGTTGTTAACATTCTAAGCAGTTCAAAGAACCAGTTGTTAAAAGAAATTACTGGCCTAATCCTGTAAGGGAGGTAGGAAGGAAACATTCTGGTGTTGCTTACAGAAATCACCTCTCCGTTAACCCTTTTTACATTCTTGGCAGGACTAGACTTCCTGTCTCAGGAACTTATCTGGAGTTCTTTTTCCCCTCCTTTGCTGGTACTTTGCTTGTGTGGAGTGACCATTCAAAGTTACAATTGTATTGAAAAAAGTTATGAGCATTTTTCACACAACTGTGACAGCATCTCCACAGTCATGAGAGGCCAGACAAGGAGATGCATGCCTCAATGTGAGTGATATTGAGTTGGCCACACCCACCAACTAAGCCACGCCCACAGAACCAGTTGTTAAAAAATTTGAATCCCACCCCTGCTTACATGTTCTTGCTCTGTAATACTATCTGAAATGAAGACTTTCAGATATGTACCTATATGATATGTGCAAAACATTCCATGACTCATTAGTCTCTTAACTATTTTAGGCAGTCCTCTTAGCCTAGTTAAAGCAAGTTGCTAGCAATTTAAATGGTTTTCCTAGCCTGGAAAGTTGGCTGCATGCCATGTTTAAACTGGATTTGACATTTTTATCCACCTTTTCATTCCTAAGAACGCGGCATAGGCAGATTCTTTAATAATATTAAATATATTGTTGCTGGATATAAGCTGTTCCAAGTAAAGCTGCCTTTTGCAACTGATGGATGGTGATTAGGTGAATGCCGATTATATTCTAGTGGTTCTCCAATGTTCTGGAACTGGACTCAGTTCCTATTAATACTACCTTTGTTTTCTTTTGCTACACTCTTTCTACAGTACTTCTATTTGCAGATCTTTATATTTTCTTTTCTTTTTTCCAGTTCTTTCTTTTCTATTCCATATGATTCCTTGCCTTGCCATAATTCTTTTCTATTCTCCATTTGATCTTTCTTTATAGGCCAGTTTGGTTTCTCAGGTAGTAAGCCTTCATAGTATACCAGTGGCATCTTCTTCACTGTCCTTCAGAGGCATTCTTCCAATGTCCTTTTTCTTCTTCAACTGCTTGGCGGTGTTTGCAACATTCCACATTTACTTCTGCTCCATCTCCTTTATCAAAACTACATTCATGTTGTATTTCTTTGGATTGTCCCAAAGATGCTTTTTCAAGAGGCAACTGGACTTTTGGGGTTTTCTTTTGAAGATGTTTCACTTCTCATCCAAGCAGTGGTGGGATTCAAAAAAAATTACTACTGGTTCTATGGATGTGACTTGGTGGATATGGCTTGGTGGGCATAGCTTGGTGGGCCTGGCAGGGGAAGGATACTGTAAAATCTCATGCTCACCCCACTCCAGGGGAAGGATACTGCAAAATCCCCATTCTGTATAAAATAGTCTACTCCAAATCCTCGATTGTGATTGGCTAGAAAAACCAGCATAGGGAATGGTTCACTAGGAACCAATTCAAAAGAGCTGCCAAAAGGCGGCAAAACCAAGTAACCATCATTGGCTACAAGCCTGCAGGCAAGCCGTATATAAAGGCTGTCGCGGCAAGAGCCAAACCATTCCGTTTTCACTTAACTGTTGAAATAAAGACTTTTACTGTTGGAACCCGGTCTACCTCGCGTTTTTCTGGACGGAACACTGGCGATGAAGGTGGGATCATCCTAAAATTTGAGACTGTGCACACAGTGAATTGAAACCCAGGCTTGAAGCGATGGCCGGAAATAACGCACTGCCCGCACCCTTCAACCCCAATGAAGAAGATTGGGAATCCTACATAGACCGTTTCCAAATGTACTTAGAAAGTAATGAGATGGAAGAGATCTCAGACCAGCGTAAGAGGGCTGTCTTCTTAACGCATTGTGGACCAACGATATTCAAAATGGCCAAGGCATTGGCGAAGCTCAGAGATGTAAAGCAAATGACCTGGCCCTAACTCCAGCAAATGTTGAAGGCTCATTACGCACCAGTGGCGTCAAATCTCATCAAACGGCATGAATTGTACCGAAGGGACCAAAAAGAAGGCAAAACCATCACTGATTTTGTGGCAGCCCTCCGACAACTGGGGGGAGCATGTGAGTTCCTGAACTTAGATGAAGCCATGCGAGATCGAGTAGTATTGGGTTTAAAGACTCTAATTTACAAAGTAAATTGCTAAATAAACTCAACATAACCGTGGCTGAAGCAATCGCAGAAGCCACAGCTGCAGAAGCCATGAAAAAGTCAGTGGCCACCATGAAACAAATGAACGCGAACAATGACGGAAAAAAAGTTAAAATCATCGTAAAAATCGAAGGCAGCCCCTGTGAGATGGAGGTCGATTCAGGGTCTTTCCTGTCAATGGTGTCATGGGACACAATCAGACAACTGGTCCCAAATATTAAACTAAAAGAGCTCCAGAAACAAACATTAACTCTGAAGGACTACCAAGGGAATCGAATCCCTGTGGTAGGTCTAGGACATTTCCGAGTTGCTTACAAGCAGCATATCAAAGTCCTGCCTCTGACAATAGTCGACTGAGACCGACCCAGCCTCCTGGGCATCGAATGGTTCGCACCATTGGGCATCGGAATGACCGGAGTAAACCGAGTGGCCGCAATCGACTGGGAAGAAAACCTGATCCACGAGTTTCAGGACGTTTTCGATGGCTCCCTAGGCAGGTATTGGGGGACCCCAATTTCCTTTAGCTTAGACCCCCAGGTGGCCCCTAAAGGCCAGACGAGTTCCCTTTGCATTAAAAGCAAAAATAGAGGAACAATTGAATAAATTAATTGACCAAGGGGTTTTGGAACCTGTTGACCATGCTAAATGGGAGACGCCAATAGTAACACCGGTTAAACCTGACGGGTCGGTACGCATCTGCGGAGACTACAAGGCTACCCTGAACCATGCGCTGCAACAAAGCGCATACCCGGTGCCAGTCGTACAACATCTACTACACTCGGGGGAGGAAATTTTTTCGCTAAACTAGATCGAGCACAAGCTTACCAACAGCTTCCAGTAGACCCCTCAACGGCCGAGGCACAGGCAATAGTGACTCACAAAGGGGCATTCAAGTGTAACAGACTTCAGTTTGGAGTGAGTGTGGCCCCAGGCATTTTCCAAAGCCTCATGGAACGCCTATTAAATGGAATAAAAGGGGTCGCACCATATTTTGACGATGTCCTGATTTCAGCTAAAGATACGACCCAACTAGAAAAAAGACTAAGAAATGTACTAACAAAATTTAGAGAATCCAGTCTGAAAGTTAAAAAAGAAAAATGCTGCTTAATGACTGATCGTGTCGAATTTCTGGGCTACTTAATTGACGGAGAGGATATACACCCTACTGAAAAAAAAGTCAAAGCCATTAAAGACGCACCACAGCCAAAAAGCAAAACGGAATTGCAGGCATTTTTGGGTCTAATAAATTTCTATAATGTATTCCTCCCCCACAAAGCAACAATAGCGGAACCATTACACCGTTTGCTGGAGAAGAAAACTAATTGGACTTGGGGTCATAGAGAGCAAAAAGCATTCCAGAAAATAAAAAAATTATTCACATCAAACACCGTTCTTATCCAGTTTAGTAACACACTTCCATTGACGGTAACCTGCGACGCCTCACCGTTTGGAGTCGGTGCCATCCTGAGCCACCAATTGCCAGATGGGAGAGAGGCACCCGTCGCTTATTACTCAAAGACTCTGTCTAAAACAGAACGTAACTACAGTCAACTAGACAGAGAAGCCCTGGCAATCATCGCCGGAGTGAAACGTTTTCACGAATACCTTTATGGTATTGATTGTAACGGACCATAAACCATTGCGAGGAGTTCTGGCGGGAAACAAGGCTACACTGAACATTTTATCCCCGTGGATGACTAGATGGTCAGAATTCCTTGCAGCATATTCTTACACATTGACACATCGACCCGGGAAGCAAATCTCCCATGCAGGCGCATTAAGCAGAGCACCGCTGCCGACGATGGAGGAAGACCCGGCGCCAACAATGACAACCCTGCAAATAGAAACATGCCCCGAACTACCAATATCTCCAAATGATGTTGTCAGAGCCACCGCAAAGGACCCAGTGACTGCCCACATATTAAACTGGGTAGGTAAAGGCTGGCCGGAAAACCAAAAAACTGAAAACTTTAAACCTTTCCGGACCAGACAAACCGAACTTTCAATTCAAAAAGGTTGTTTATTGTGGGGTGATCGGGCAGTAATCCCTCCTAAACTACAGACTAGGGTGTTGGGTATGCTTCACGAAGGCTTCATCGTAAAAATGAAAAGCCTCGCTAGAAGCGATGTCTGGTGGCCTGGTTTAGATAAAGATATCGAATATTGGGTTGCCACTTGCACTAAATGTCAGAAAACCAGGCCTTCCCCACCACAAGCACCCATAAGGGACTGGGAGACCCCACGAGGCCCCTGGTCTCAGATCCACATTGATTTTGCGGGTCCTACTATGGGGCATACCTTTTTAATTGTCATAGATGCATACTCAAATTGGCTGGAGGTTGTAGTAATGTCATCTACGACAACTGAGGCGGTCATTAAACAACTTAACAAACTTTTTGCAAACCATGGATTGCTGGACGTCCTAGTGTCCGACAACAAGCCACAATTAACCGCCATACAATTTGAACAATACCTAGCCTCCCTAGGTATACACCATGCACTGACTGCGCCGGCCCACCCGGCAGCAAATGGTAGGGCGGAGAGAATGGTCAGGTTTACGAAAGAGGGTTTAGAGAAAATGGACCTTGGGGATGTCCAGGATAAAATCAACCATCTACTCACCCTCCAACATATCACACCCAGCACCGTAACCAACAAAAGCCTAGCGGAATTATTAATGGGAAGAAAACTTAGGTCACAATTAGACAGGTTGCACCCAAATTACACGTTGGAAAGACCCCCCGACTCCTCCAGCCATTGCCGAACATTTGAAATCAGCGACCTAGTCTACGCAAAAAAATTTACCGGGGACCCGATATGGCTTCCAGCCACAATCACACAACTCACAGGCCCCCAGTCCTACCGACTAACCGTAGACGATGGCAGGGAATGGAAGCAGCACATAGACCAGCTTCGTTCCCGAAACATTGAAAGAAATACAAACGCATAACCACAAAAAATAAAAATCGACGAAAACAAAACCAAAGAAGGGGGGGAAATACAAGAAAATAATAAAGAACTTTTAAAAATAAACTCAGAACATCTAACCAATCAAAAAGAGCAAAAAGGAAACTTACGGTTAGATGAGACTTGTGAAAATAATCCAGACGAAGGGGCCAGCCAAGCCAGCTCGACCTGCCCGGAGAAACCAGGAGGGAGCGGCAAGGCCACCAGCCTGAGAGACTCAAGCAGTAGCAAAATGGCCAACTCACCCTTCCAGACGGTTCCATGGAGAAGAACCAGAGAGACAGCAACCCCATCCGAACCAGTTGAAGTCTCCAGCGAAAATGAACCGCGCAAGTCCAGTAGAATCCGAAGAAGCCCCACCTACCTGCGCGACTACGTCACCACGTAGGACTAAACCAAGGGGGGAGGGGTGTTCTGTTTAAAATAGTCTACTCTAAATCCTCGATTGTGATTGGCTAGAAAAGCCAGCATAGGGATTGGTTCACTAGGAACCAATCCAAAAGAGCTGCTAAAAGGCAGCAAAACCAAGTAACTGTCATTGGCTACAAGCTGGCAGGCAAGCCGTATATAAAGTCTGCCACGGCAAGAGACAAACTGTTCCGTTTTCACTTAACTGTTGAAATAAAGACTTTTACTGTTGGAACCCGGTCTACCTCATGTTTTTCCGGATGGAACACCTCCCCACCCCACTAACCTGCTTTCCAGCTCTGTTCCCCTGTGCAGGGCAACAAAATAAGACCCAGTTCATCAACTGGGACTCAGGAGGCAGAGAATAGATTGGGGCAGGGCCAGTCAGAGGTGGTATTTGCCAGTTCTACTAATTACTCAAAATTTCTGCTACTAGTTCTCCAGAACTGGTCAGAACTTGCTGACTACCACCTCTGCATCCAAGTAGCTTTCTTCATCTCTGATTGGATGGTGGGGAATGAAAGGATTTATGCTCCTTGCAGACAGCTGGTCATTTGCATTCTTTTAGAGAGTCGTGGAGGACCCCTGGAGGTATATCTGTGTCTTCAGGATCAACAATCATGTCCTGGATGACTGAGAATCTCCATAGACATTTCTTTGGGTTGTCCCATAGTTGTGCCCAGAACTGCACTTTCCTCTTTATCAGGAATTGATTGGTTCACTGCAGTCTGTCCATTGATACATTGGTAGAAGTGTTTCTGATTCAATTGAAATTGGAGATTCTGTGCAATTTGAGCTTCATATTTCTTGGTTTTCTTGATTAAAGTTAATATTTGCTGCTTTATTAATTCCAGTGCTTGATCTTTGTTGTTTCTTGGTGATATTTCTTCAGTTTCTTTGATCTGTTCTAGATTGTTTGGAGCATGCTGATTTCACTTTCCGGCCTATTCTTCCATTGTGGTGGTTGCATTTTTTGGCTTTTATCCTTGTTTATTAATTTTGCATCCCAGATATTCAGTTACAACATCAGCAATGCGATACATTAATTTATTTAATTCTTGCAGTGACTGGGGGGTTATATTTGATATTACAGTACTGGCATCTTTTAATATTTGTTCTAGCTGTTTCTTCAGAACTAGCTTTCATTCAAACAACCTATGGTTTCTTTTCTGTTTTAGATGTTCAGTTATTTTTTGTTTCAATTCTTCTTTTTTAATTAGAAGGCTTTCTGAGGAAAAGGCAGAAGAGAGGGTATCTGATTTGGGAATGAAACATTCAACAGCTATGCTAGTGTTCTCTACTATTGTCTCTCCCTGGTTTGCTGTTACAGATAGCTATTTTTGGCTAGGCTTCAATTTCTTTGCCTTGGGTAGGTCTTTGCAGTTCTTCCAATTATAAAATTGACATTGATCTGCTAATTCTGTTATTTTTGATCTTGAACTGGTATATTATTTTCAGGCACTCTTTTTTTGTAGGAATTTATTTGTACTAATAGATCGTTATTTTGTTGTTTCTGTTTTTGTGTATTTTAGATGTATAAACATTTCCTCCAGACTTGCAGACTACAGGAACCAGATGACCCTGAAGACACAGATAAACCTCCGAGTGCTCCAACAACCCTCTAAAAGGATTGCAAATGATCAGCTGTCTGCAAAGAATATAAATCCTTCCATTGCCCACTCTCCTGTCAGAGCTGAAGAAGCTTCTTGGATGAGAAGCTAAAGATCTTCGAAAGAAAAAACAAGAAAGTCTAGTTGCTTCCTGAAAAAGGAAGGGACAATTTTTCTTCCAGTCATCCTGGGACAACTTCTCTTCTAGTAGTCCTGCAGCTGCATGCTCTGGTTGCTTAGCCAACATCCCTGAGTCCTGTATCCCATTTGACACAAGGTATCTAGGAATTCCAACACCTGGCACAATCCTTGTTGACCCCAGTGTTGACTGAACCTTATGGGTTTCTGTAAATAGGTCTCACCAGAGGATCTCTTCATCTGGTTCCTCTGATGAGACCTGTCCAGTGTAGTTGAACCATTAGCATAGCTCTCATCCTCCTGTGCAAGCCCCACAACCACATCCTCCTCACTGGGGGATTATTACTGTTTTCCAAATCAAACAATTTCATTTGTTTGTTCCCAGTCATTGTTCCTAAATGTGACTTGCTCTGCAACCCATTTCTTTGTGCCTGGTGGCTTTGTTTGATACATTTCTCAATGTAAGCACTCAGAAAAGGAAGCTTGCCAAATATACATCTATGGCAAAGCTAGCCAGGAGCTGAGATGCATTTTAATGTCATTGAATGTGCCATCCTACCTCTCGCCTTGAGGGAGAGAAAATTACAATTTAGAAAACATGAAAACAAGGAGGGAACAATAATAAACTGGGAAGTGATGCTCCTTCGAAGGTGGACAGCTCTCTGGGAGGTGGCCCCTAATTGTAGCAATCACTTTTAGGTGTTCTAATGCACTCAAGTGAATTATGCATCACACAGCTACTGAATGACAACAACCATTTCTGACTCCATTAATATGGAAGATTTCAGCCAAATGCTTTTAAACGATAGCTTCTCTTTATTTGTAATTTCAGACTCTATTGATTTCCTTCTGTTCCCTTCATTATGATTTCAATTGATTACCTTGGCAACTGCTGTAACAATGATTGTACTTGACACTGTCTGAGACTCTTGAAATTGTATTTGAATAGGAATGGTATAATTTTGGGGGAATATGCCTACAAGAACCTGCCATTAAGGGTACACTTATGCTTTGCTTTTATTGACTACCCCTTCTTTTGAGTAGGCTCCTGTCATAGACTGCTGTTACAAGGGACTGTAGCAGAAATTGGGTATAATTTCTGTGGCTCTTAAAGTAAAAGTTTCTTATCAAGTAGCATTTTTTTTTTACTATCTGGACCTTTCTTCTTTTCACACCAGTATTGCTCATACATATAGTTTTTACAAAGACTTCTGCTATTTGTTAGTGTGAATTACGTTAAAAATCCAATGCAATTAGATACCAACTATTCTTTTCCATGGATTGCTTCTGTTTCCCATTCTGAATCTCCATCCTCTAAATCAAAATAACTTTGGGATCCAAAAGATATATTCCGGAACAGAACCATAATAATATCTCCACAATGTCCTATGGTAAAAATAAACTTACACTCAAATATCTATCAGCTAGTATAACAAAACTAACAGAGAAGGAAAAACAGTTTTTTTTTTCTTTGTGTTTCTGATTCTTCACATAAAATTACTTTCCAAGAGGAATGGAGTAGAAGCTTCTGTCTGAACAATAAATATAGTGTTGGCTGCAAGTGTTAGATATGCGGTATACCAATTGCATAATCATTATGCTTCAATCTGTGGAGGCATTCAGCTAATGTGTATGTGGAATTTGGTAATGTGTATTGACCTTATACTCCCACTAGAGACATAGGTTCAATACTGCTTGGTAACCCTGCTCTATCTTGTCAACAGCAAGTAGAATTATAAAACAGAAATAACTTCTTTTCCCAAAGAAGGGAGAGGGCTTTTTCTGAGAAAAGCAACAGAAACCAAGATGCATGGTCTATGAAAGATATATCTAGGGCTCCCTGTTTTTTAGGCCAGGGATGCATCTCTTCCAACTAAACCGATGCACTTCTGGCAAAACATTACAGGTACAGTAAATGAATACATTAAAAAACAGAACACAGTTATTGGCATTCACTTGCCAAGCCAGACACAATTTATTTACTCAATTCAATGTTTTTATTTATTTATTTATTTATTCATTTATTCATTCATTTATTCATTCATTTATTTATTTATTTTTGTCAATTGCTTACAAGATAATAGGTATAAGTAAAAACATAGTTATGAATACATGGATGCATATAAGAAAAATAAAAAATAAACGAAACAATAGGACAGGAACGGTAGGCACGTTGGTACGCTTATGCATGCCCCCTACAAACCTCTTAGGAAAGGGGTGAGGTCAATAGTAGACAGTCTAAGGTTAAAGTTTTTGGGGTTTGGGGAAGAAACCACAGAGTCAGGTTGAGTATTCCAGACATTGACCACTCTGTTGCTGAAGTCGTATTTCCTGCAATCAAGTTTGATGTGATTAACCTTGAGTTTGTATCTATTGTTTGCTCTTGTATTGTTTTGGTTGAAGTTGAAGTATTCATTGACAGGTAGGACATTGCAATGTATGATTTTATACCCTATACTTAGATTGTACCGAAGGCGACCTAGTTCTAGATTGTCTAGGTCTAGAATTCCAAGTCTGTTGGTATAAGGTATTCTGCAATGAGTAGAGGAGTGGAGAGCTCTTCTTGTGAAATATTTCTGGACTTTCTCAACTGTGTTAATATCAGATACGTAATGTATTCAAATTGTTTAGTCAGTTATATGATGTTACAGGGTAGGTGGGGTTTGGCTCCTTAATTTCCCCCTCCCCAAATCTCCTCTCATCAAGCATGACAAGTATTCCTCATTTAATGACCACGATTGGCAGCCACAACTCAAGTCATTCAGCGAAGTGGATGCCAAGTGACACCACACCCATGCTTATGATCTTCCTTCAGCTTTCCTTTGCTTTACTGACCTGCAAAGGTCACAAATAGAGGGACTGGTTGTAAAGTTACTTTTTCAGTTCCACTGGAACTGTGAACGGTCACTAAATGAGGCAGTCGCTAAATGAGGATTGCCTTATTGGCAGGTGGCTGTTTCATTCCTGAGGCTGTCACAATCAAGAGACCTACCCTTACTTGGGTTTTCCTGAAAGGGGTGAAATGGGAGCCCCAAGTCCCTTTCCTTATTGCTGTCCATAAACTAAGCTGAGATAAACCTTACAACTTGGAAGCCAATGTTAGAAGTCACACTGGAAGAGAGGCTGATCCACCAGATCCAGTGACCTAGAATGATGATCAAGGCAATGCAGAATCACCGATCACCCGGCCATAAAAAGAGAACCTGGATCTAAGCCAGTGCAAATCCTTCCTTTTGGCTTCCCCTTCAGGGCCTGAAGTCCCCGAAGCCTGAGAATGATCAAAAGCAGAGCAAGCTTTTCCATAATAGGCTCCTCCCAACAAAAGAGGGGAACTGCACTTGGGCCTAATCGGAGTAAGTCAGAGGCCTAGCAGCCAATCCCACAGTTGTTGCTGTGACAGAGTTTGTGAACTCCGACCTGCCCTCCTGGAAGTGGCTTGCAGTATTTAAGTTTACCTTAATCACTCACAAAATCAAGATCACATGATGCTGCGTTCAATGCAGTTTTCACTCCAGGCTGCACCCCCGGCGGGAGTGCGAACCACTCTCATTGGTTGATGCAGTTTGACAGCCGGCTATAAAAGGAGCTGTCAAACGGCATCAGCTGTTGCCACCAGCTGACTGCCTGCTAGCTCAGCAGCCGCGGCAACCCTTTATTCTCGCAATAAAGTTTCTTGACTGTTAACTCTGTGTTCGCCTCAGTAATTACCACCGCTCTACAACACTGGCGACGAGGATGGGATACGAATAAGAGGCGGCCGGACAAGAACAGCCGAGCTCAGTCACTTTCAAAAAGAGCCAAAGCCACTACGAGCTGACTGTCACTGCCGCAGGCACTATTTCGCGAGCGTGAAATTCAACCTCCCCACTGAGGAGATAGACACTGCCGATACGAGATGACTTCAAACCCTGCATTCCCGCCTTTCAGACCGTTGGCTGAGACCTGGGAGTCCTATAGGAACCATTTTGACTGCTTCCTGCATGCTATAGACCTCACTGAAGCTTCAGCCCATAGGAAAAAGTCCTATTTCTTAAGTTTTTGCGGAGCTGCAGTATTTGACACTGCCACAGCATTGGTAGCTCCGCGTCCTGTCAGGGAAATTCCTTGGGGGGAGTTACAAGAGATCCTGTCCAATCATTATTCCCCCAAACCATCTCAAATTGCAAGAAAGCATGCCTTCAGGCAACGAATTCAGGCTGAGGGAGAGACTATCAGTGAATATATGGCTGCCCTGAGGTCACCTGCCTTACATTGTGAGTTTAGAGACTATCTAGAGGACATGCTTTTAGACCAAATAGTCTGTGGAATTAGGGACTTAAGGCTGCAAAGGCAGCTGTTAGCTAAAAGGGACCTAACCCTAGCAGTAGCCATTGAAGAATCCCAGGCTGCTGAGCTATCTGCAATGTCTGCAGCAGAAATCCAGGGAAACCCCATCAGATAGAGTAGCTCAGCAGTCCATTTTGATGAGGTTTCTCCAGAGGAGGGTTCTGAGGAATCGAACGATGTAAATCACCTCAGACAACAGAAACCCCTTCTAGAGGAATCGAGGCCAAAAACCAACTTCTCCCCCCGCCCCCGGCAGCAGCCCATCTGCCTGAGCTGTGGAGGAAACCACCTCAGGGCATCCTACAAGTTCAGGAATGCCATCTGCTTGAATTGCCAAAGGAAGGGTCACTTAGCCAGGGTCTGCAAAGCTGGGAAAACTTTTACACAGAGGCCTCAGACATCCCCCATCTTTCAAAGGCAAGTTGAAGACTGCTATACCTGTTACCACTCCAGTCAGACAAACAAAGGCTCTAACAAAATCAATATTTTTGTTTTCCTAGAAGGTGAACCCTGCAAGATGGAAGTTGACACAGGCTCTGCTCTATCCATCATTTCCTGGGAGACCCTAAAGAGGCTACTTCCAAGACTATCAAAGAAGAAGCTCCTTGACTGCCACCTGACTCTGCATGATTACCAAGGCAATTACCATTCCAGTTACCATTCCAGTCCTCGGAAAAGGCAAGTTTTTTATTCAGTTCAAAAACTTTAAAGATCACTTGCCTCTAGTTGTAGTGGATGGTGCCCTCCCTAGCCTGTTAGGATTAGACTGGTTCCCTGCTCTTGGCCTCAACGTAACAGGCATCCATTCTATTTTAAATACTGAAGTGGATACCATATTGAAAGACTATGCTGATGTATTCAGCGAAGGGTTGGGGTGTTACCCAGGCACCCCAATATCATTCAATGTAGATCCTCAGGCAATACCAATCTGCCTGAAACCTTGTAGAGTGCCCTTTGCAATTCGCCCCAAGTTGGATAAGGAACTAGACAAACTAATCAAACAAGGGGTATTGGAGCCTGTGGACTTTGCGAAATGGGAGACTCCCATAGTTACCCCACTTAAAAAAGATGGTAGCGTGAGAATCTGCACTGATTATAAGACCTCCCTGAATAGATATCTACAAATCAGCGCATATCCAGTCCCCATCATACAACACCTTTTGCATTCTTTTGAACCTGGGACTATTTTTGCAAAACTAGACATGTCACAGGCATACCAACAGTTCCCTGTAGGTGACCAAGCAGCAGAACTACAGACTATAGTAACACATAGGGGCGCTTTTAGGTGCAGGCACCTCCAGTTTGGCGTGAGCATAGCCCCTGGGATTTTCCAATCTTTAATGGAGAGGCTACTCCCAGGACTCCCAGGCGTGGTCCCCTATTTCGATGATATTTTAATTTCAGCCATAGACAAACCTTAATTGCTACAAAGGGCCAGAGCAGTTCCTGATCGCTTCAAAAAGGACAAGTGCACCATTGCCACTGAACAAGTAGATTTTTTGGGCGATAGAATTGACACCTCTGGAATATATCCAATTGAGTCCAAAGTCAGGGCCATCCACGAGGCACCCACACCTTCCAGCAAGACTGAGCTCCAAGCCTTCTTAGGGCTTCTCAACTTTTATGCTGCATTCATCCCTCACAAAGCCTCCATTGCGGAGCCTCTGTACAGACTTTTGGATAAACAATCCCCCTGGCATTGGGGACCTAAAGAAGCCCATGCTTTCCATGCTGTCAAATCTTTGCTCACATCCAAAGCGGTACTAATACAGTTCAATCAACAACTACCTTTAGTGCTAACTGCAGACGCTTCTCCTTTTGGCATAGAGGCTGTTTTGAGTCATAGACTTCCAAATGGTTCTGAGGCACCCATTGCTTTTTTCTCCAGAACCTTTTCTTCAGCCGAGCGCAACTACAGCCAGATTGACAAGGAGGGTTTGGCTGCAGTTGCTTCTGTCAAAAAAATTCATGAGTTCCTCTATGGGCACCATTTTGAATTAATCACCAATCACGAGCCTCTGTTAGGACTTTTGTCTGGTGAAAAACAAACCCCACAGAATTTGTTCCCAAGGATGACCAGATGGACTTTATTCCTGGCTGCTTATTCATATACCCTGATCCATCGACCCGGAAAAAACCTTTGCCATGCTGACTCTCTCAGCCACTGCCCTCTGCCTGTTCCTGTTGAAGATCCAGCACCAATCCATGCTGTTTTCGAGATCAATTATCTCAATCTTCCCATTACTGCTTTGGCCATTGCTACTCACTCCTCAAGGGACAAGGTAATCACCCAAATTCTTGACTGGGTGGGAAGGGGGTGGCCAGCAATCCCTTATGCCCCTGAATTCCTGCCCTTCAAGGCTCACCAGCAGGAACTATTGTCTCTGCAGGGCTGTTTACTGTGGGGAACAAGGGGGGTCATCCCTTCCAAACTGCAGGGCTCAGTTCTGAAGGTCTTGCATGAAGGCCATCCTGGCATTGTTAGGATGAAGGCTCTGACTCGCAGTTACGTGTGGTGGCCTGGCATGGATGCCCAGATCTCCAGCTGGGTGAGTGCTTGCCAGCCATGCCAGGCTAACAGGCCAGCTCCACCCATTTCAACTCCAGGCAGGTGGGAGGATGCTGGAGCCCCTTGGTCCCGGCTGTATATTGATCTAGCCAGTCCTGTACATGGGTGTACATTCCTGGTAATGGTAGATTCCTTCTCAAAGTGGATAGACTTGGCCCTGCTGCCCTCAACAACCACTCAAGCAGCTACAAAGGCCCTAACTAAGGTTTTCATTACCCATGGCATCCCTGACACAATTGTGTCCGACAATGGGCCCCAATTCACCTCCTGCAAATTTGAAGTTTATATAGCCAACCTGGGAATCAGGCATGCCCTTACAGCTCCTTTTCACCCTGCTAGTAACGGGATGGCTGAAAGGGTAGTCAGGTATGTTAAGGGGGCCCTGGAGAGGTTTGGCCAAGCTGACTGGCACTCTAAACTTTCTAGGTACCTGCTAGCTTAACATACAACCCCCTGTGTCACTACCAACAAGTCCCTGGCCGAGTTCCTGCTGGGTAGACGCCTAAGAACCACCCTAGATAGGTTACATCCTCATTATGCCCCAGTCACCCCCTTAGGGTCTGATAGCCAGACTAGGAAGTTTGCCATGCATGACCAAGTATACGCCCGCAATTACGCAGGCCACCCCTTATGGGTGCCAGGGCAAGTCGTGGCAGTAACTGGCCCTAAGTCCTATAGGGTTTTACTGGAGGACGGTTGTACCTGGCGCCGGCACATCGACCAGCTAAGGAGGCGCTGTAGAGTGGCTATCAATGACCCCTATTGCCTGCCAACTGACACGGACCCACCGATGTTCGCCGAAGCTATTCCGGGGCACTGCGAGCGAGGGGACCTACCTGGACCATCACCTGACCCTCTACCAGAATCACCCGTCAATGAGATTCCAGTCACGTCAAGCTCCAACGCGACCCAGGAAGTGGAGGACATCTTCCCTGCTGAAGCTCCATCAGGACTGAGACGATCCGGTTGCTTGCGCAGGCGCCCAGCCTACTTGAAGGACTATGCATGCTCCTAGCCAGGGAAAAGGAGTGTTGCATTCAACGCAGTTTTCACTCCAGGCCGCACTCCTGGTGGGAGGGCGAACCACTCTCATTGGTTGATGCCGTTTGACAGCTGGCTATAAAAGGAGCTGTCAAACGGCATCAGCTGTTGCCGCCAGCTGACTGCCTGTTAGCTTGGCAGCCATGGCAACCCTTTATTCTCGCAATAAAGTTTCTTGACTGTTAGCTCCGTGTTCGCCTCAGTAATTACCGCTGCTCTATAACACGTGAAGTAATAGTAGTACCACATTATAAAACCCTAGTAAGACCATACCTGGAATACTGGAACCCATTTGGTCACCATACTACAAAAAAGATGTTGAGTTTTTGGGGAAAAAAAGTTCAGAGAAAAGCATCTAAGACAGTGGTGCTTACTTAACCTTTTTTGGACTCCTGCACCAAAAATTGTGCATACAACCAGAAGGCAATGCACGCGCCCTCCTTCCCCCTGCGCATGCATGTGCAATCCCCCACCCCCTTACTTACGCTGCACCTCCCAGCTGATTTTCGGCCTCCCAGGTTTGAGGAAAGCCTCCGCAGCCTGAAAAATAGGGCTGTTTCATCACTTCCAGTATTTTCAAGCTACAGAGGCTTTCCTCAAACCTGGGAGGCCAAAAAAGACCTTAAACGAGCTGTGAGGCACATGCATGTGTGGTGAAGTAAGTTTGCTTGTGGCTCGTGTGCTGGTTCAAATGCTCTGCGTGCCATAAGTTCGCCATCATGGTTCTAAGATGATCAAAGGCCTGGAGATTAAAACATATGAAGGTAACAACTGCAGGATTTGATTTTGGCTAGTCTAAAGAAAAGATGAATTAGGGGTGACATGATAGCACTATTCCAGTATTTGAGGGGCTGCCACAAAGAAGAGGGGGGTCAAATTATTATCCAAAGCACCAGAGGGCAGGACAGGAAACAATGGCTGGAAACGAATCAAAAAGAGAAGCAACCTGGAATTTAGGAGAAACTTCCTAACATTGAAGACAATTAACCAGTGGAACAGCTGGCTTTCAGAAATCATGGGTGTTCCGTCACTGGAGGTTTTCACGAAGAGACTAGTCACCAGACAATCACTTTTCTGAAATGGTATAGGTTCTCCTGCTTGAACAGGGGCTGGACTAGAAGATCTCCAAGGTCCCTTCCAGCTCATTTTATTCTAATTCTCTTAGGAATTCACAATTCTTTTTTCAGATGGAAGGTCACCTTAAGCCTGTGGGAGCCACCCTTCAAAATAATTGGGGCCAAGACAAGGAAATGGGCAGAAGAAAGCAGGAGAAAATATTGATAACTTGCAATTAATTTTAAAGTTGATGGCATGAGATGAATAGGGCTATTGCTGGCATAGTAACAACATCCGCCTTCTTTCACATTCAGAATTTTGGTACACACCCACCTTTGAAAAGGTTCACCTTATTTATTTATCAAATTTATGCAGCCTCCCATCTTTTGTGAAGTGACTCTGGGCATGCAATAAAGCTGCTACAATCTTGATTGCAGGTAGTCCTTGACTTATGACCACAACTGAGCGCAAGACAGTTGTTAAGCTCATTCTGCTCCATTTTATCTTTCTTGTCACAATTATTAAATGAATCAATGAAGTGGTTAAGTGTGTGAAGTTTGTGAAGTCGTCATTAGGTGAATCCGGCTTCTCCATTAACTTTGCTTGTCAGAGGTTGCAAAAGATGATCACATGACCCTGGACACTGCAACCATCATAAATACATGCCAGTTGCCAAGTGTCTGAATTTTGATCATATGACTATGGGGATGCTGCAATGGTTATAAGTCTGACAAACAGTCATAAGTCACTTTTTTCTGTGCCATTGTAACTTCAAATGGTCACAAAGTAAATGGTTGTACCTCATGAATCTATTTGTAAAAGCAATTGGAAATGTAGATAAAACAAGATGCTACAACTGCCATAACTTGGTTTCCAACCCTGCACACATTGCCATCTTGTTGTCAACTCATAAAGCATTCCTGGCTTGCTTTGAGTTGCCATAAGAAGGGGGGGGAGATCTGATGGAGCAGTTCAGTTGCTGTGACCAGGAGCACATTCCACGCATACCTTTCTCCAGATTGTATCTCAGGTTACCAGAGCCTGCCAGAGAGGCGTGTTTTCTACAGCCTGCAAAAGCTCACTCCATTGGAGAATGTGATTTATGACACACCCTGGGAGGAGGAGGTAAAGAGGATCATAGGTGGGCAGAGCCGATTGTAACTGGAAAAGTGCTGACATCTTGTTCCTAATAAATAATTGGATTTCATGAGCTTGAGGCTGATGAATTAATTAGGGCATCCATTGGAATCCTGACACTTGTGGCTATCCAGATTTGTGCAGTCTGGATTATGATATTTCCACTGAAGTTTGCACTAAATTTGACATGGGTCAGATGAAGCCTTGGCAACTGAGGTTTGTAGAATATGGCTTATGACTGAAAAAAGAGCCAAGAGGATAATCAGTAATTACAGTCCTATCCACCCTCAATACCCTAATTCCACACCAAGCTAGACAATTTGGACAGAAAAAAAGCCACATTTCTAAACAAACAATGATCATGGACTAAAAAGGAAGACAGTATCAGGTGCCCATTAGAGTAGCAGCAGTGGTGGAGCTGATGGTGAGTCTAGACGTGAGTTCATCTTATGTAGGAGTAGCAGTGAATATTATTATTATTATACACAAAAATGATAGCTTATACAGAAAATGAGATAATTATGCTGGGTTTCATTATTATTGTTGTTGTTGTTGTAAATGGGCTGCTCAGAGCTGTGTGAAGGGCTGCATATGGCCCATAGACCAATCTGTCCAGTTTAGAAGCGCTATAAAATTTAGGAAGAAAAACATAAGCTAATTGAATAGCCAAGCCATTAATTCAATGCATTTGTTCTTTTAGGGAGCATTTTTGTAACACTTTCATCTGTCTGGTTTATCAATGAACCCAATTTTCTGGGCTTTCATGATACCAATAAACAATACAAGCTAGTTTTGCATGACAAGTTAGTCCAAAATATGGCTGAGCAGTTTTGTTCAGCACGCCATATTAAACTCAGTGAGATTTCCTTCTGAGTAGTTGCGGCCCAGATTCTTGAATCCATTGGGGGAACTATTATTTTTTTTCATTTTTTTAAAAAAAATCTGAGGTCAAATACCAGATGCCATAGTCAGAATTTAGAACTTTATTGAGACATAAGCCAAGAAGCATTGGTTGTGGCTGGCCCTGGGCAAACATACATCTATATACATTATAGATAAGCAGAAGCAATAGTTCTATGCATGTCTAATTCAAAGATATCATGTTAAACATTTCCTAATAAGGCATAACTTGATTTCTTGTCTTCTGATTGGCACATCTTATCTACTCGAGTAAAAGCACAAGCATTTCTTCATTTCACATCCTGCTACATGACTTGCTTGCCTACCCAAAATGGCAGGATAGAAACTTCCCTTTAGAAATGACATTATTTGAGTTTTTAAAAAACATTCTAAAATCAGCTTCCAACAAATCTGAACTAATGGCACTATCACTTCAGTGCTGTTGCAACTGGAGAAAATATTTTTGCTCTGTTCAGTCCTATTTATCAGCAGAACCACAGTGCTACCCACCGGCAACAAGATCCAGGGGTCAAACTGTTCCAATCCTGAAATGCCCACTTGTTTTCTTTGGAAATCAATTTTGCTGAGTTTCTCCTGTTCTCTGGACTGACCTTTGCTTCACTCTCTCCTCCAGCGTTCCTATGTTCTTTAGCTTTCTAAGAGGATTAACTCTGCATGAAGTCACCTCAGAAAATCTGGGAAACCTTCAGGGTCAGATGGGGAAATGTGGTTACCGATGGGCATGTGTGGGTTTAAACATGTAACACCCAGATAGCATCACAAGAAGTTGTAAGTGGGATTTTGTGGTTGCCAAAAGGTCAGGTACTGCAACAGAGAGCAGATGATAAGGCATCTATGGCTAAACATTGGCTGACTGGGGGGGGGGGGGGGCAAAAGAGAGGCTTCAGGTCAAGGTTCAGAAGGCTGGAGGCTCCATTGTTGGGTGACACCACAAGAAAAGCTTTCTAGCAATTAAAGTGTTGGTTTGGTTAAATGGTACCCTTTTAAAAAGTAGCCTCCTATTAAACCAAAAGTAAGCTGAGTAATGCATAGGCCGAAGAAAAGTCCCAAGCTTTATAAAACTTCTTTGGGATAATATATATTAGTGTTTTGTTGTTTACATTTTCCTAAGAGTGTTCTTGTGCCCTGAAAGTGTTTGATGGGACATAAATTAACGATACACAGAGCTACATGAGCTTTTCAGTCAATTCAGGGACTGCATAATATTTCATTTTAAATTTCATAATGATTAAGGAAGTTGCAGCTTACACTGGCAAGATAATGTTAATCTTGAAGGCAAAATGTCTGCATAGTTAATGTTAATTATTATCATTTTTAAACTATTTCAGAGCTCTCAAAACTCCATCGATTTCCAGGAATGCCGATCATTGACAAATATCAGTTCTGAATACTATAAAAGCAAAGTATTGATGTAGCAAAGTAAAGCAAAGTATTTTAGAAGGTATTATATATTTTACATAACAGCCAATTTGGTGTAATGTGACAATTTTATTCATTGTCAGACTGTTAACTGTAGTGATTCAGAGTTGGAGACAAACAGCATTCATGGCCTGTTTGAGAGCTTTTTCTATCTACTGTTAGAAAGAGAATATTAGATTAAATGCCCATTCAGTCTGGTCCTCTCCAATACCTGGGTTCCCATATTGAATCCTTCTCCACAATTATCTGCCTTTAACTATCTGGGTTTGAAGGTAATGGAATATAGGATCTACAAGCAAATAAGAGGAAGTTGATAGAGACATCGTACTAAATCAGATGCTTGGTATGGACAATGTTTAGCAGCTTTGTGTTTTGAAAGCAAATAACAGAACTGGGTGTAACCTTTCTTCCTTTATTGTTCTGGACAGTGGTGGGATTCATTTTTTTTTACTACCGGTTCCGTGGGCGTGGCTTGGTGGGTGTGGCAGGGAAAGGATACTGTAAAATCTCCAGTCACAGGTAGTATTTGTCGGTTCTCAGAACTACTCAAAATTTCTGCCACTGGTTCTCCAGAACTGGTCAGAACCTGCTGAATACCACCTCTGGTTCTGCAACTTTTTTTTTTAATCATCCAATCATCGGCTGTCTTTGGGACACATCTAACTTAACATTACATATTTATATAAAATATCCTTTTGTCTTTAATTGAATATGAGAAATTGTTTTAAAGAAACTTTAAGCTTCCCTAGGAAAATCACTGTAAAATCTCAGTGATGTGCTGGACTTAGCTAGAGGACTGCAACTGAAAGCAGAACTAACAGAGAGAAGCAGCAGATTGTGGCCTGTTTGATAAGCCCTGTATTGTGAGTCATATTTAAGAAGCTAATGGAATTAGTTGGTTATAATTAAGCCTGATAGAAAGAGCTAACTGCAGTTGGCACATCAAAAAAGATTGTTCAATGAAGCAGTGTTCTTCTACATATTTCTATCCCCAGATGCTGAGTAATCAAGTTTCTCTGTATAGGAGCACCCCTCAACTAAGAAATGGGATCATACATTTTCCTCCAGCCTTGCTCTCTATGAAATAGTTTCAGAAAGAAATCATATTTAAAGCCTTTAGAAAAATCAAATTGGGGAGGAGCATTTCATGAACATAATTATTCTATTTATTTCTTTGTTTAAGATAATTTCACCTTTCTACTGACACCTCTGTTCATTTTTTTAAAGATGGCATTTAAAAAAATAATGCTTGGTCAGCTCACTTGATAACCATGGCCATTATTTTTAGTCTATGCATATTTGTCATAAATTCTGGTTGGGTTCTAAATAATGCCTGTGTTTGCATAGAATGTTGTGTTAAAAAAAAAAAAAAAAAAAGAGTTGAGAAGTACATAAGCACCACCATTTTGCACAAACATACCATTTGGATGACTTATAAACCAGACTCTGAAGTTTCTAACACTTAGAGCTGTGATAGTGAACCGATGGAACGTGTGCCAAAGGTGGCACGCAGAGCTCTTTCTGTGGGCATATGAGCCATCATCCCAGCTCAGTTCCACCACGCATGCGCGTGGGACTCCTGCCAGCCAGGTGGTCTTCAGGCCTTATGCCTTTTATGCCACATCCTTAATCCCATCCTTAGATGGATTTTCCTGCCATAATCCTGTCAGTTTCTGTGCATTGACTTGATTCAGCATGTAGCAGCTACATTCCAGCTGCAACTGTTAAGTGGTTCTTGGTTGCCTGCCCAGAGCTATTAACTGAAGGGACAGAGAGAAAAAAAACCTCTCTTGCACTTTATATTTAGCCGGTTCTCTGAACTGCATAAGCAATTAATTAACGATTGGGCGAACTAGTGAGAACCAGCTGAATCCCATTACTATCACACACATATGAATGCCTTATGCCTTAGAATGGTTACTATTCTGGAAATGCAGAAACTGGAATTTGGAAGCCATGACTTAATATAGCTTTCACATTCTGGTCTCAATACATTTACAATGGGGTCATTCTCGGTTCAAGGAATGGGTAAAACTCAGACTTTGTTTAATGAACCATGTGCGATAGGGGAAGATGTAAGATGGTAACATATGCATTACCATTAACTTTTTCATTTTGGGATATGAGCACAGACAATATCCTTGATGGTTTCACTGAACACCGAACTAGTGTTTAGCAAACCTCTGGAGCTGGTCAAATAGAACATACATAATTGCATTCCCAAGGTTTCTCTTTTTTTAAAAAAAAAGTTATACCAGTAAGAAATGGATGGCAGGTTGCATCTGATCCTCTTTCCTGTGTAATCCTTCTTCTCCTTCCCATGTCAGCAGGAGATGTGCTGTAATCAAAAACTGAATACAATCCCTTCCTAAACTATTGCTGGTCTTTCTTAAAATGTTAAGCTCTTGGCTTTTGCTTCAGTTTACCTAGAGTTAACTCTGCTCTAAGCTGATAGCAAACTCTGGTTTTTCAGTAAAGGAAGAATTATGCCCTCAACAACTGCCTAACCACATATTTTCAAGGAGAAGCCACATCAATAGGTTTTTTTCTCACTTGCAGCTATTTTTCCCCCCACAGCAGATAAAGCCAGACTAATTAAAAAAATAATTAAAGGGTTGAAAGCTGCCATATGAGTTGTGACAGCATATCAACTTTTGTTTGCTCCAGCTGCTTTTCACCTCTAGCAACATGACAGTTCACATGGCAGCTTTGCTTATCTGACAGGGGCGCCAGCGTTTCAAATCATGAGCTTCATTTGAACAGCGAAATTGGTTGTGCTGTCATGTTGCATTCCATGAGGCAGGGATCCACAACTGCATTTGTCAGCTTGTCACTAGCAACCAGAAAATCCCTTTGCGGCTAGAGCAATTGCCTTCTCCTTTGGCCCACACAGAGACCCTGGCAGGGGGTGTTCAGTTGGTGCCAGATTGGGAGATGCTCAAAAGCAATAAGAATCTCTCCCATTATTACCAAAAGCCCGGCAGTACACAATCACCCAAAAAACCTAAAGGTAAGGTAAAGGTTCTCCTCACACATATGTGCTAGTTGTTTCCATCTCTAGGGGGCAGTGCTCATCACCATTTCAAAGCCGAAGAGCCAGTGCTGTCCAAAGATGTCTCTGTGATCATGTGGCTGGCATGAAGGCACACAGAACGCTATTACCTTCCCACCAAAGTGGTCCCTATTTTTCTATTTGCATTTTTACATGCTTTTGAACTGCTAGGTTGACAGAAGCTGGGACAAGTAACGGGAGCTCACTCCGTTACATGGCGCTAGGGATTCAAACCGTCGAACTGCCAAACTTTCTGATGGACAAGTCTTAGCCCCTGAGCCACTGTGTCCCAAGAAACCTACATTTCCTCAAAGTCTCAACTTATGAGAAGGATCTGACATGCTTAGGAGTTAGGGGGCCAATGTAATTTTCACAAATTTCAATGTTAATAACTTCTAGAGGTAATCATGCATTTGCTGCAGAAATAACAACGAAGATTCCTATATCATTTTAAGGCTGAGCAAATTTCTTCACACAAAAGCTTTGACTGCTTTTAACTGCTACATCATATTTGTGAAGCTAATAAAACAAAGACAAACTCTTGTTTATATTGCAAAAATGATGGTAATGACAACCAGTCTTCACCAACGTTGGAGACGTGCAGGAGTTGCATAGATTTCCCAGCTTTTAGCCAGGCTGGCTGGGAGCTCTGGGAGTTGCAGTCTGGAGGGAGCTATTGAAATAGGTGAATGTATGCCAGGCCTGAACAAAGCATGAATGTCTCATTGATTTCAATATGTTTATTCTACAAAGACTAAGTCTGGATCAAGCCCAGCAGCTCTCTAGCCTCAAGAAAACGCTCTTTTATTTGCCCAGATTTTCCAACATAGGACAGCTGCTTTTAATTGGTGGTTTTATGGGTTCTCTCCATTTTGTCATTGTCATCCCTCTCTGTGTTCACTGCTAATTTTAATGGGCTCTCATTGTTGTGCAAAACTATATCTGTAATTTTATTATTTTAATTATGCAAGCGATCCGGAGAATTTTTAACTGAAAAGCAGTAGGGAAGTATTCCAAACAAGGAACAAAAGAAAAATAAAGGCAATTCTGCATTAGATCTATCCAATGCCACCCATGTCAATTATACCCTAGAATAGTGTGTGTGTGTGTGTGTGTGTTGGTCTGTTTCAATAAAAATGGCCCATTTTCTGTTATGGCCTTTCACTCCTGGAGCCACATTTGTGGATCTAATTTTGACAATCTGTTTTTTAATGGGCCCACACAGCTCATTTTCTCGAAAGCATTCTTTAAACTGCAACAATATGTGAAACTCCTTGCACTTGATTTTCCAATGACAGCCTGTACTTTTGGTTCTCATCTCCTAAAAATGCTACCACAGCAAAAAAGCAAAAAAGCCTTGTTGAGATATTAGTTTATGAAGGCAAATAATAAATTCTATATAGAGGTAGCAACCATTATAGTGTGTTAATAATTTCTGGCATAATGAACATATATCTCAGGTACAGAGAAACATTTAAAGGTTTACTGGCACTATTATGATTAATAAAGCATAAGTGTAGTAGCACTTACCCTTCTATAGTAGTTTAGTGGATAATATACTATACAGCCCTTTTTATATACTCAAACATTCAGTTCTTCCAATTTGTCTCTGTTTCAAGGTCTCAGAGTTTTGACATTTCATCTTTTTAAGGATACCAATATAGCCAACCTTAATTATAAATACAAATATATATAAATCAGTGGTGGGATTCAAATTTTTTCCCTACTGGTTCTGTAGGTGTGGCTTGGTGGGCGTGGATACTGTGAAATTTCCAGTCAGAGGTGGTATTTGCCAGTTCTCTGAACTCCTCAAAATTTCCGCTACCGGTTCTCCAGAACTGATCAGAACCAACTGAATACCACCTCTGATATGAATGATGCAGCCTTCTTGAACTATACCAGTTCACAATGCAGCAAAAAAAGAATATTTCAGTTGCTTGCATATGTATGTACTAGCTAGAAGAAGGAATCAACTTTGGATGTTTAGAATTTGTGTGTAGTAATGTTTAGCTGGTAAAGATGTGATCATATTATTTATTTATGTTCTAAAACTATGGGTAAATATGAACAGATATATAGTCTGATTTGGATTTTATACTTCATTGGTTTTAGCTTTCAAGACCTCACATATACTGTAATATAATAATACCAATTCCAATCCAACATGAATGAAACTTGCAGTGTTCACTAGCTTCGTTCACACAACACACTAACTCATGTTTTGTTTAATTATACTTTACTTCATAATCTACAATAATTGTAAATTCTATGTGTAACTCACTGGCAGCAAGTATGCTATGTCCCAATTGCTAAGCTGGAAAAGCTTTGGTTTCTCTCTGGTTGGGTGATTACATGTGAACACTGGCTGTTGCGGAGGATTCACAAAAGTAGAGGTGTATTTTGAGAGCCAGCTTGATGTAGTGATTAAGGTGTTGCCTAGAAATTGGAAGACTGTGAGTTCTAGTTCCACCTTAGGCATGCATGACTTTAGCCAGTCATTCTCTCTCTCTCTCTCTTTCTCTCTCTCTCTTTCTCTGTGTCTGTCTTTGTGTGTATGTTCAACCCATCTCACGGGATTGTTGTGGAGAAAACAGGAGAAGAAAGAAGTATTGTGTATGTTCACTGCCGTGAATTAATTATAAAATTAATATAACCAGGATTTAAAAAAATCTAATAATAAAATTGGGTTGGCAGAATAGGCTAGGTGGTGCTGTGCTCTATACAATCTGTTCATTTTGGGAAGAATACATAAGGTCCTGTAAAAACAACATGGCTTTTCTGTGCATTGTCCTAAATAACACTGCTTTCCAAATGCATTTAAGTAAGAAGAAGGTTCTCTTTTGGGTGAGAAGCCTGAGAAATAATGAGGAAAATTAGAGTACCATTCATGCTTGAATCATTCTGGGCGCATAAGTTGCTAAATATAACAATCTGATTACCATATGCTGATTCTTGCACAATGATTGGGCAGTCAGTATGTTTTGTGGTGTTTCCCATAGATCTGTATACTTGGTTAAAAATGTGCTTCCTGATAATTTACATTCTAGTAAAGTCTAGTGACCTCTTAAGAATAGGCATGTAAAGATGCAACCAGGTCAATGGAGGAGAAGGCAGATAAATAATTTGGCATAGAACTCAAGCTCAAAGAGACTTCCAAATTGATATTTGAAGTTCCTGTTATACATATACATAAAGTACTTTTACTTTTTTTATATATAGATGCAATCTCAACCACCCTCTCCCAAATTGTTTGTCAAACATCATCAAAAATGAAGATATTCTTTTCCTGGAAATATACTCTACTCACATAAGTCTTTGAAAATAAAGAGAAAAAATATTAACTTAAATGAGAATAGTGAAAAGAGTAGTGCCTCTATTCAATTCAGAACAAATAGAACAGCCTGGGGAATGCATGTAGTAGAAGTTACCCATTCTGGCATTTGCCTGGGGAACAATTGGTGGCTTGCCAAGAGGAACATACATAAATGCAGCATCAATAGTGAATGCTGACATGTTTATTGCACATCACCAGACTGAATCTGAAGAAGTTTGATTTTTTCCAAGAAAACAGCCATAAAAAGGAACCTGTCTGTTTGTTTGTTTGTTTTGGTGGTGTTAAAATCAAGGAAGATAACAATAACACTGCAAGACACACCTGAAACTCAATTGAACTATTCAGAACAATTTCATATCATAGCAAAGATTTTTTTTTTTAAAAAAAAGAATGTGTAAATTGATATTAATTGCAAAAAAAGAAAGGAAGGCAGACTTTCCCAATTTAATGCCTTCAGATCTACAGTCCAAAAAATTTCCAAAATGGTCCCATTGATTGGAAGTTCTGGAAAAGGACACCAGTTTGGGAAGGCTGCTTTAGAAGTATGAGTAGAATAAGCAGACATCTGAATATTTAGCTCCTGCTCTTTTTCAGTTCTACAATTAGTCCTCTATTTCCTAATTCTGACTAGCTAGCTCATCTGCCTCCACTTAGAAGTGTCCAACCATAGCAAGTTAAAGACTTGTGGACTTCAATTCTCAGAATTCACCAGCCAATATCTTTACAGAGGCTGTTGTAATATCAGTTTTTGTCTCTTCTACAACTCTTTGAAACTGCTTGTTAAATTCCTTTCTGAGATTTTTGTGATTAGTGTTCACTTTTCTCCTCTCATCCCTTCCTTCCTCCTCCTTTCCCCCTCCTCCTTTTCCTTCTCTCCATTTTCTCCTCTCCTCTCCACAATTTCTACAGTTTGTTCTGACATTCAGTTAGCCTTTTACTCTTTATTTTTGGAAGCTTCTTTTCATAATCTTCCCTACTAACAACTTTAACACAATCTTCCTTACTAACATAATTCCTCTGATTCTCTGAACCCCAATGAGGTCCATGATTTCACAGCAATTCATGATACTCTTCTTGAAAATGTAGGTATGTATTGAAGATTATTTGGAAAACTGGCCTTCTTCTTCTTCTTCTTCTTCTTCTTCTTCTTCTTCTTCTTCTTCTTCTTCTTCTTCT
>BLBF01000004.1:45633809-45649649 GCA_015471245.1 Laticauda colubrina | reverse complement strand
TCTTCTTCTTCTTCTTCTTCTTCTTCTTCTTCTTCTTCTTCTTCTTCACTTGGAGTTTATGCACAAGCAATTCGTTACCTGTTCCATTGTCAGTACCTGACCATGTCTCAACAGCATCACAGTGTTGGAAGAGAAGGAAATCCCATATCATTTCAGATTGGTTGTCCAGTCTCTTCTTAAAAGGCTCCAGTGTTGAAGCAATCACAATTTTTGGAAGCCAAGTTGTTCCACTGATCTTTGATGTTATAACTGAGCTGCTCTCCCCTCCTTTTAGAAATAATATAATCAATTTACTTTCTGTATATTCTACGTGATGGTGTCCATGCATGATGTCCATACATTTTGTTTGTTTGGAGACAGCTATGAAGAAATCATTAGAGTGGCAGAAATTGATAACTTGGTCTCCTGATTCGTTTCAGTTTCCTGTGCAAGACAGTCCAGTTACTTTTCTTCTTTCATGTTTCTAACTTAAGCATGTCAGTCTCCAATCACAAGCACAAACAACTTGCGTGAATATTCTGTCAATTTCAAATTGAATTTGATCATAAAATGAATCAACGTCTTTTCTTCTGCATCAGTGCTTGAAGCATAAACCTGAATGATTGTCATATTAAAAAAAGATTGTTCATAAAATCTAATCGATATTATTCAGACATTGATTGCATTGTAGCCAAGTACTGTTCTTATAACCTTCCTAACTATAAAAGCAATCCTGCTCTTTGTTGTTGTTCGCATCCCGAGTAATATACTGAAATTGTCTGATCCAAGTCCATTTCAATTCGCTGATGCCTATGACGTCAATTTGTAGTCATTTTATTTCATCTTTCACTGTGTTGAGCTTCTTAAAGGCACCTGTGTTCATGCTTCTTACATTCCACATTCCTGTTGTAATTCTGTCTTTGCAGCTTTGGATTTTGTTTTTGTGTATAGCAACACCAGCCAGTAGACATCCCGCAGGCTTTAATCTAGTCATGTCGTAAATACCATTAGTACTCCAAAAGATCCTCAGTTTCTCCTCAGCAGCATGTTGAGTGCCATCACCCAGCCAGCACTATATCATCAATCATTTTACATGTTCCATCCTTGTGATTTTCTTGATTAAAAAAGCAGGAGTAGTTTACCATTGTCTTCTGCTCAGTATTCGTTATTGCCTTTGCCATTGTCACTAAGGTGATCATCTGCCTTCTACATCCTCCTAAATTATCAATATCAATATAGGTCTCTGCTTGCTTTGGCTGGGCAGCTGACGTAACCTTCACCCCTTGGGTGAGCCTGCTGGCAATATACATGCTTGATACACACTCCTGATGTTCTTTTTCATCCCTTCCAGGAGCAACACATATATACAGACACAAACATATCATGATGAGACAGCACAGTAGGACTTGGGAGCCCCACCAAAGGTCATCTGATGTAGGAGAGTGACTGGCAGAATCAGGGGAGGAGTTAAATGAGGCTTCATTTTAGAATCCTTACAAAGCCACAAAAAGAATAAAGTCCAACCTTCCCCTTGAATATCATTGACCCTTACCAAATTATGTCCAGGTGCTAACCAGTGGTCAGAGGAGATTCCTGTACTTTAGCAATAAGTCAGTAACTTAGAACCTTCAACAGTGGACCTGGTTTTTGCCCTTGCTACCTACCAAAACAATCAGTGTCATTTCCATCCTGTACCCAACCCAGAATCTTGACTGAAAGAGGCATAGATGGTACTGAGGCACTCAGAAGCTGAATTCCTTTCCCCTAATTTTCTTTATGATGTATCGAGATTGATGTTAAACCAATTAGAAAAGAATGTCTAATCTTCAAAGTGGTGGGTTCTGCTGTGGAAATAGATTTAACCTGTATGTGTGCATGCAGATATGCTGCAAATCTGAGACGCTTTTACAGTTCACCTTTCACTGGTCTTTGCCCCCCCCCCCCTTTTTTTTTTTTTCAGTCTTAAAGGCAGTACTAAACTGGGTGGAGTCTTCCCCTGAGAAGGGCATAAATGAAAAAAGAGAGCTCACCAAAGTCTCGTGTAGCTCTTTTCTCACTCTTCCTTTCCTCTTCCTTACTTTTTGATCCATTCTGTTAGACTGAATCTCTTGTCATTCATTTTTCCTTTTTTTCTGCTTTACCTGATCTAATTCATTTTCTGTATACTACCCATCTTCTCTTGCTTCTCTTGGCCATAAGGGCCACTGCCTGCTGCTTTCTCTCCTGGCCTATTGTCTGTCAGTTGAAAATTTTGTCCTCTTGTGTTCCTCCTCCTCATTTTTGCTGTGGACAGAACAATTCGTGCTGAGCTGATCTAGGGTGAGAAGAAAAAAACCACCCTATTTTTTTCTTTACTTCTGCTGCTTTTTTTAAAGCTCCTTTCTTTTCTCCAAAGCTTCCTTCCCTTCTAAATTGCTTTTAGTACAAATCCCTTTTTTTAAATATTTTTTTCTTACTATGACCTTTGATTGCCATTTTGGTTAAGCTGCTCTTGCAGCTTTCTGCTTTTCAGAAACACATACTTCTGGATCCTTTTCTTTTGCATGTTAAGTTGCTGTTTTAGGGCTTGAGCACCTTTTTCCCTGAGCAAAGCCCTCTCCTCAGTTTCCAAATGTCTTTTTTAGCTTTTCCTCTTCAACAAAAATTTAACTCAGCTGATACCTTATAGTAATCAAGTATTGGACTGTCTAGTAATGAAATGGCTTATTTCTCCCAAGTGAGCCATGCTGTGTTTCAAATGATCATTTCAATCCAAAGTCTCTAAACTGCCATCCTTCTCTTGAATCATCAATATTTCTGATCCCCTCTTCCTGAATATTCAATTGGTCTATTTATTTCAGAGGAAAAAAGAGGATACAGTGATAAATTTCATAGTAATGGTTACATCATTCCACAGGCTCTCATGTCTTGGCTCTTTTCTCTCTCTAGACTTTCATATTAAACTCTCTACTTTGAGATCTAAAAGGCTTTTTTGATGTTTCTGCATCTTCAACTTTTCATTTCATTAGTAAGGAAAAGGGAGGAAGATTTGTATTTCTCCTTTCCAATTCTAGCTTGATAATAGATCCTTATCTGACTGGGCAAGATTGTAGAAAACAAATTTGTTGATTGTTGAGGGCTAGAATTGCAAAACATCTTCAAAAATTATCAATAACTTTGCCCAAATTGTCCCTTAGTTCCACAAGAGAATAATTCCTTAAGCCCATGTCACACAACCAACGGATGCAAAGAGGATGTAAAATGGACAAAAAACCTTGCCATCCGTTGGTTAACGCGATGTATCCGTTCTGTACTCACTGCCTCCGTTTGGCTTCCTCTCTATCTGTCCAGCATCCATTTATGGACGTTTCATCCGCTCCAAAAGTTTTGGGCTACCTAAAACTTTTGCGCGGAAAATGTATCCAGTTCGTCCATTCTCAATCTGCTACGCATCCGCTACGCATCCATTACGCATCTGTTACACATCCGCTATATCCGCTAGGCATCCGTTCCGCATCCGTGCAATGCGCGTCCGCCCGGATGCAGGGAGGAAGCAGAACGGACACGGAAGGGATGCAGAACGGATGCAGAACGGATGCCTAACGGATGCCTAATGGATGCCTAGTTTAAAGCGGAAAAAACGTTCGCAGAGGGGACCTATCTCAGATATTAAGGATGTCTAGAGGATGCCTAGAGGATGCCTAGAGGATGCCTAGTGGAAAACCTATACTGCCTATAAAAAGGGGGACCAACTCACCTGCATCGCACTTTCAGAACAGCAGCCCAGTAGTGCAGACCTCTGCAGCCTTCATCTGCCTCTTCCTCTTCCACAGCATCCAGTCATGTCCACCGTGGATTGTAACAAAGTCCTTTCGGTAGCCACCATCGTTCTGCAACAGTGCGAAGCCATCTGCAGGCTCTGTGAACACTACTGCGAGAAGAAAAGGAGCCACCCAAAAAGAGTCTGGATCCAAAGATGGTTCGCCAGAAGAGCAGAGGACAGACTGTACAACAAGCTGATGGTGGAGCTCAGGAACGAAGACATTCGGGCATTGCAGAACTTCATGAGGATGCCTCCAGCCATGTTTGACGAAGTTGTGCTGCGCCTGACACCCAGGTTGACCAAGGCAAACACTAGCTTCCGGCCCAGCCTGGAACCTGGGCTCAAGGTGGCACTCACTCTGCGCCACCTGGCCTCAGGGACCTCCTACAGGAGCATGCAGAATGGCTGGAGGGTGCCATCCAACACCATCAGCATTGTGGTCAGAGAAGTGGTGCAGGCCATCATCAAAGAATACAAGGAGGAGCTCCTCCAGTACCCCTCCACTGAAGAAGGATGGAAGAAAGTTGCAGAGCAGTGGTATCAGAAGTGGAACTTCCCCCACACCATTGGAGCCATAGATGGCAAGCACGTGGCCTGCAAATCTCCAGCCAAGTCGGGGTCCACTTATTTCAACTCCAAGGGCTTCTTCAGCATCATCCTCTTTGCCATGGTCGATGCTGACTACAAATTCATGTACATCGATGCTTCAGGCAGCGGCTCATGTTCAGATGCCCAGGTATACAATGCCAGTGACCTCAAGGAGGGGCTGGAAGGCAACCTCATCATGGGCTTTCCAGATCCAGACCCCCTGCCCAACGACACGGAAGATGTGCCCTACTTCATCGTGGGGGATGACGACTTCTCCCTCACAACCTACCTCATGAAGCCCTACACCTCCAGATTCCTCACCCGTGAAGAGTGGATCTTCAACTACAGGCTGTCCAGGGCAAGGCGGGTGGTGGAGAACGCCTTTGGCATCCTGGCCAACAGGTTCCAGGTACTTCTCACCACCATGCAGCATTGCCCAGAGACCGTGAGGAGGATCATGGAAGCTTGCTGCATCCTGCACAATCTCATGTGCACCCACTGCCCAGTCTTGCAGAACAGGCTCGTGGACCTCCAACAAGCCAATGGGGTCATGGAGCCTGGGGAATGGAGGCAAGGGCGAAACCTGATAGACACTGAGGATGTGCTAGGCCCCAACAGAACCTTAAATGAAGCGAAGAAGCAGCGCAACCTCCTGAGACAATGGTGCAACTCCCCAGCTGGAGTAGTGGAGTGGCAAGACAGGATGGTAGATGCTTAATGGATGCTTCCTTCAGCCTGTCTCATCACACGGATGAGATTGGGCCATGTATGTTTGGTTGGCCTACAATGAACAGGGCATTTAATAAAGAGTTGTGTTTATGTTGACGTGTGTGGATAATTGATTACATTATTATTGATAATAAAGGGTCATAGTTGTGGCATCTGGGAGGGTGGACCATACAGTCCCACTATGCTTGCACTGGAGGTTTATCTATCCCCACAGCTATTACCCATTCCAAAGGTATCCCTGCCCATCCCACAGCTATCTTAACCCATCCCACAAGCATGCAAAGGCTTAAACCATTTCTAAAAGTGTGTGAATCAAAAATAGACTTTACGAACAACAAGCTATAAGACAAAAAAGAGTCTCTGGCACTCCTCTTGGTCGCTCAGTCTCAGGGGTGAAGGGTCCAGGTGCTGTGGAGGTGGCTGGTGCTGGAGTGCTTGTCATCAGCTCCTCCAGAAGCAGAAGCAGCAAAAGCCCCAACCCCAGAAGAGCGAGCCCGTGCTGCAGAAGCCCCAGCAGAAACAGAGTGAGGGCCAGGGGGCGGGATGGTAGCCCTGTCCCTCTTGCCAGGGCTGGCAGCAGATGGCTGAGGCTTGCTGTGCTTCCGCATGGTTGTGGGGTTGCTGGCTGGCATGGAGGCTGGCAGGAACCAAGGCTGGCAGAAAGGCTGGCAGGGAGGCTGGCAGGAAGGCTGGCAGACAGGCAGGCACCAAGGCTTGCAGGCAGACATGAACCAAGGCTGGCAGGAAGGCTGGCAGGCAGACATGAACCAAGGCTGGCAGGAAGGCAGGCAGCAAGGCTTGCAGGCAGACAGGCTGGCAGCAAGGCTGGCAGGGAGGCTGGCAGCAAGGCTGGCAGGGAGGCTGGCAGCAAGGCTGGCAGGGAGGCTGGCACCAAGGCTGGTAGCAAGGCTGGCAGCAAGGCTGGCAGGCAGACATGCAGGCAGGGCAGGCAAGGCAGTCGATGTGTCCGGCAGCAGGTCTTTCCTCTGAATGGCAACCTGCTTCCGAGCTGCTTCTGTTATATCCATGGGGCTGACGCAATGCATCCTCCCTGCATGCGTAGTGAATGCCAGGCATCCGTTAGGCTTCTGCTGTGCATCCGCTGTGCATCCGCTGTGCATCCGCTTTATCCGTTCGGCGTCCGCTGTGCATCTGCTGTATCCGTTCTGCATCCGCTTTGCTGAGGCCCCCCGGAAGCCCTGTGGATGTGCCACCCACTCCCATCCGCTCCCATCCACTTCCATCCGCTAGGCTTCCATTCTGCATCCGCTTTGCATCCGCCCTGCGTCCTCCCTGCGTCCGTGTTATCTGCTCCGGTTATGCAAATTTTTGCCCCTTTTGAGAGCGGATAACAACGAATGGAACATTTTTCTCATCCGTTGTGTCCGTTTTGCATCCATTGGCCAGTGTGACATGGGCTTTACACATTGCTTTTTTGAAAAATCTTCTCCCATTGTTTATATTCCCCCACCAATTTATCATCAATTATGTGACTCCACATCTTTAGGAATCCCCATTGCTATTTTTGGCTGATGCTTTTTTGTCTTTGAAGGAGTTTTTTTTCAGACAAGTCATATCCATGTTATGTGTCCAATGGGGACGTAGTCACAATTGGGAGAAAAATCTGAAATATAGTAATCTGGCAGGGTTACACTATGAGACTCTAAAAGAGTAGAAAGCATTCCAGCAGTCCTCTTAAAAAAGAGGTTAATCCTGAGTTTCAGAGCTGGTTTTCCTACTGTTATACTAAACAGATTCTTCTGATCATTTGCATTCTTTAAGTAAACTGGTACTGTGTGTATAGGTTTGTTTTCATCTTGATGTACCAAAGGTGCTTTTTCTGGAAGAACTGAAGAAGCTTCTTGGATGAGAAGAGAAACGTCTTCAAAGACGAAATGCCCAGATGCCTCTTTGAAAAAATATCTTTGGGAGAACAACCATGACCTGAATGACTGAGAATCTCCATAGACTTTTTACCTTGAGGGTTACCTTTGATGTCCTCCGCTCTTTCTGGGAATCTCAACATAAATAAAAGAAGCTACCTTCAGCACAGCTCTACACAAATCTGATCCATTTTAATGTTTATTATTTAAATTAGGTTAATGAAAAGTATGAAGATGATTTTATACATTTTTTTTTAATATGCCCAGATTTTTAACAATGAAGGAAGGCCAGTCCATTTCTTTAGGATGAATCTTAGGATAATTTGGTCCATAGTGACAGGACATTAGCATGGTTGTTTGCTTTATTTGGTTTCGTATGTCTTGTGAATTCTGATATTGCAATTTGTAAATTATATTTTGTAGCGTTGTATAATTTATGAACGTAATCAATGATGACAAATTAAACAAATTTGGTTTAAAAACAACATGGCTTAGTTTGATGCATTAATTCAATCTGTTTTAAACTAGGTATCCTAAGAAATAAAGCAAGGCATCTTTTCAAAGCATATAATATTGATATGCCAACAGAATTTGGCTTTACATCTATAAGGAAAGCTGTATAAAGTAACAAATTCAATTATATTTGAGTTCTTGGACTTTAAAACCCTGATAAGCAGAATTCTGCTGAGACTTCAGATGACATAACTTATTAGTATTCCCAAACTACAGATACAAAACATTATGCAGTTTAAAAGTTAGCAAATACTTTAAAAGATGGGGATGTGCAACACAGATTGGGTTGAAAAAAATTGCCTGGAGTGGGGGCACCAACAAAGAACATTTCTCACATGTATTAGATTCTAAAAGGCAAGCAGTTATTCATTTCACATTAAATACTGCACATCATTTAAAAAGAGTTGCTACTTTTGATGGAGTTTTCAGTATCATGTATTTACAACTGAAGTTTTATTTTAAAGGTTGATAGGTTACAGTTCAATATAGAAATGATCTTTCCTTCAAAAAATAAAAAAAGTACAAAAGTACAACTTTTGCTAGTGGTTTTGATCCCTCTTTGATGTAGTGCATGATTGTTGTCAGGGTACAAATGAAGGTAGACCAGGTATGCTTATGGGACTTGCAGAAAAAAGAGAAAGGGGACATCTGAGCATGGAGCTGCTATATTCTCTTTCCCTCACCACCCACCCAGTTTTAGCTCTGGTATAAGAATACTTTTAAAAAAAAAACTGTGATGGCATAGAGGCTAGAATGCAGTATTGCAGTTAAATCTGCTGACTTCCAGCAGTTTGATCCTACCAGCAGTTCGATCCTGCCCAGCTCAGAGTTAACTCAGCCTTCCATCCTTTCCAAGGTCAGTCAAATGAGGACCCAAATTGTTGGGGGCAATATGCTGACTCTGTAAACTGCTTAGAGAGAGCTGTAAAGCACTGTGAAATAGTATATAAGGCTAAGTGCTATTGCTTAATAATTACAAAAGCTTTCATTTCAATCCTTTAGGTTTCTTTTTAATGCCAATATGATAATAAAAATCGTGCTTTGCATTTTACTCAACATGTGGCAAGGGTTTTGAATATATATAAAATCTTGCTCCATTTTCAATTGCACATATTTGGTTGAATACAGATTTCCCCCCAAGTTGCACTGTTGACAGCAGAAGAAACTCAATAACTATTTAAAGCAGAACATAAGAAAGCAGTTCTCTAAATGGGCTTTGGATGACTTTGACTATTTGGGTTAATGTACCAAAGAGCCATCAGGTGATACTGCCAATTCTGTACCTGTCGTGCCTAGATTAGAAACAATATCCTGAATGTGAAAGTCTTTGTATGCATTTTCTCTTGCCTGCTTGATTGTGTGGCATTAATAGTAAGAACCAATTTAACGCTTTGGCTTTATTTATTCACTTTCTCTTTTGCATTTGTTATACAGTTCTGAAGAATTTGATGTGCTGGCTTCCTGCAGAAGAAAGGGCATTAATATGTTGCTCTCCAGCAAGCAAACTGCCAAGGCTAACAGTAGACTTGACCATCTAATGCCTTTTTTTTTAATGACAAAAGAAATGTGAAGGTTTTTTAACTGTGGTTTGACAAGCCAGAAGATACAGGGTGGTTTGGTTTGTTCAGGCAGCATGCAATTTAAAAAAAAAAACACCTAACTTTTTTTCCTGAACTGGTACATCTAGACTAGGAGTGTGAAACTCATGGCCCATGGGCTGGATGCATGATGTGCTAACCATGCCCATGCCCAGTTTAGTAAAGGAGGGAAAAGTCACAATACGTCATCTGATGATGCCATGATGATGCCAGTTTGACACCTCTGATCTAGGCAACACTCATGATGAATCAGGCTCATGTACCAGTTCAACACTTAGAATAACATTGAAGTTCAGTTCTAACTTGTTGGTTGTCCTCTCTTCCTTGTAAATATCAAAAGTTCTGGAAGTGAAGTACTTGGAATGGTCTAGATAACAAGCTGCTGGGATTCAGAGAAAAACAATTTTGACATGTACCTTGTAGATATCAAATATTCTTGAGGTACTTGGAATGGTCTGGATAGTAAGCTGTCAACATTCAGAGAAAACCAATTTTGACCAGGTATTCATTTTTGGTTATTGTTTTGGGTTTGTAATGGTTCGATCACTTTGTCAATTTTATTTTTACATTTAAGAAGCTTGATGTCTCGCTGCAGTTTCAGAACCTAGTGTTTGAAAATCTACATTTTGAAAGACGCTTTGGAAAATGGGAATGGATAAAATCACATTTTACAAGGATTTATAAGGATTCCTTCTGGATTTGTACAGCATTCCAAGCTCTTTTTGGTGAAAAAGAAAAGAAAAGAAAAAATGACCATGTAATCTGTCTGTTTTAAAGCATACTTTATGAAGGAAGAAAATAATATAAGAGGGAGGAAGTAAAATATAAATGCATTTATAACTGCTGTTAAAAAGATTGGAAGACTCTTCTGTTTTTTTGCTGTTTCAGTTTTCTTTCCTAACCATTCACTATTCTTTATTTCCTTTGTTTCTTTTCTAATATTTGTATTTAACAGAATAACAGAGTTGTAAGGGACCTTTGAAAGTCTTCTAATTCAACCCCTTGCTCAAGCAGGAGACCTTATAACATTTCAGATTAATGGCTGTCCAGTGTTTTTTCAAAAGCCTTCAGTGATCGAGCACCTACAACTTCTGAAAGCAAGCTGTTCCACTGGTTTATTGTTCTCACAGGCAGAAAATTTCTCCTTAGTTTTAGGTTGCTGCTTTCCTTGATTAGTTTCCATCCATTGCTCCTTGTCCTGCCTTCTGGTGCTTTGGAGAATAGCATGGCACCCTCTTCTTCCTAGCAGCCCTTCAGATATTGGAACACTGCTATTATGTTGCTCCTAGTCCTTCTTGTTCCTACAACCGTTCTTCATATACTTTAGCTTCCAGATCCCTAGTCACTTTTGTTGCTTTTCTCTGCACTCTTTTCCAAAGCCTCTTGTCCATTTACTATCCATCCACTATTATTTGTAGGCTATGCTGTCTCTTATCTGACTGTTACTTTCGTAACATCTCTGCCTGTTCTCCCAAAGACTTTCCCACATACCATTACAATAGGCCAGTTAGGATGGATATACTCCAGGTGCCTTCTCTTAAGTGTTGTCACCAAGTGGACCTTAGGAAGGATGTCTTCTCCTTAGCAGCCCCTGTTCTGTGTATAATACTCTTCCCCCTGAGTTCTGGCAGTTTCTCACCTTCCCAAACTTCTAGAAAATCCTAAAAGATGGTTCCTCCTTCAAGACCTGGGGTAAGGATTGTTGATGGTTTGAGAGTATGTAGGTTAGGGCACTGGGGTTTGATTTTAGATGTTGGGGTTGTTGGGTGTTGTTGTTGTTTTTTGCTTTCTTTGGTTATATTACAGTTTTGTGAGCCACCCAGAGTTGTGACACATAAGATGGATGGCTATACACGTCTTTTAAATAAATAAATTAAAAACAAATTGATTTCATGGAAAATATTGAAACATTCAATATGTTTCAATAGCCACACATAAGGCTTTGAGGAAATGGCTAGCTTTAAGGCCTGATGTTAACAACTCTATTCTCAATAATATATCCTAGCTAAGGGGCATTCTTCAACTTGGTACTCTTTTTAGCTGTACAAATGGGTGTCACAATGAAAGCTGCCTTTTCATCTAATGGGGTCTGGTATACTATATATAGCTGATATGCTTGGCAGGACCTTACCTGATGAATCTAGACACATTTTTTACATTTTAATTATATCCAAATTAAGCTACTGTCCAATGTTCTTCTTTCATGGGGCAATGAGATCAACACAGCAGTGGTGCTGATGTGGTAGAATTTCTTCCAAGTGAGGTCTGTCAAATATTGATGTTACATTTTTTTCAAGCTGTTGGTTAAAAATGCATTATTTGAGAATGCCTAACTAACATTTATTTTATCTTATCTTTCCTAAAGGATGTGGTGATTTAAATTACTGCTGTGTTGCCACAATCCATTCTCCCAAGCATAGACATACATACATTCAATCAGTATAGTCAGTAATCTCAAAGTAGCACAGTGATTCTCAGTGCTTATCTTCACAACAAACCTGAAACAACCTAAAGCCAGGAAAATACTTGGCCTTCATGTCACCCAATAAGATCCACAGTTGAAATAGGATCTCTGCAATCCATGTCTGAGCCTTTTTTCAGATAAATTTCATTTTCCCAGCCAATTT
Source organism: Laticauda colubrina (assembly GCA_015471245.1). NCBI lineage: Eukaryota > Metazoa > Chordata > Lepidosauria > Squamata > Elapidae > Laticauda > Laticauda colubrina. Next base: position 45,637,930 of record BLBF01000004.1, on the reverse strand, counting down.
ATTTCTCTCTCCTCACAAAATCCCAAGATACTTTTTCTGTTTTCCACATGTTTCTGGATCTAGTACATACTACATTACTCTCAAGTCTACAACTTTTTACATGATTAGTAATTAGTTAAAAAGCCACTGAACCCCAAACTTAAATTGCTTTCTTTTCTAATCCTGTTCATCTAGTGACATACTAATATGCCCAATTGGCCTCAAAAGCCACAAAGTGAAAAGAACTGACCAACCTGTAAGAGAAATCAACAAGCTGAAATAAAATACAAGTTAAATGTATAAAAAACAAACTGAAATAAAAGAAATAGTTGCTAGCTACTTCACAATTGCCCCCATTTAAGAACTTACTTGTAGACTTCAACTCCCAGAATTCCCCAGCCAGCATAACACAGTTGACTGAGGAATTCTGGGAGTTGAAGTCTACAGGTCTTAAAGTTGCCAAAGTTGGGCACCCATGAACACCCCAATGTAAGTCTTTTACACAGAATCACATATACATAGTTATATGGGTGAAAGTTCTTTGAGCATCACTTTAGCAGAATATAAAATTCACACCCTCAATACTCACATATAAATGTTTATGTATTTTATGCATTTACTTTAGACAAGAAAGTTGCATCCTGAGGAACGAAGGCAGATATATAGCTACAAAACACTAGAGTGTCTGAAAAGAAAAAGGATTATTTCCAATCTTTGTGTTTAAAAGAAGCAATTGTTACAAATCCTCTTTTCTTTCTACCTTTCATAGTTTTTCAGACTATGAAAGAAAAAACTCACTCTCAAAAAAAAAAAAAAACCCACCCTGAAATTCTAAATATGGTTTCAAGAAGGAAGCCAACTGAACACAGTTAAGTTTACCATAGAGTAGACATACATGAAAAGCATTGCTTAGAAATATTTATAATTTGGTTTAGATACTCTTTAAATATCAGTAAACATGATAAAAACTTAATATCCTAGTAAAGAACTAATATTTTGTATTTTCCAATGAAAGAAAGAACCAGGATTCCATCTGAAGAAGCAGAAGTCGGAAAACCACAATCTAAAGCCCTGTCACACTGCACCAACGGATGCAAAGAGGATGTAAAACGGACAAAAAAGCTTGCCATCCATTGGTTAACGCGATGTATCCGTTCTGTACTCACTGCCTCCGTTTTGCTTCCTCTCTATCCGTCCAGCATCCGTTTATAGACGTTTCATCTGCTCAGAAAATTTTGAGCTGCTCAAAACTTTTGCACGGAAAATGTATCCAATTCGTACGTTCTGCATCCGCTACGCATCCACTAGGAATCCATTCTGCATCCGTTACGCATCCGCTATATCTGCTAGGCATCCGCTGCGCATCCGCGCAACTCGCATCCGCTCGGACGCAGGGAGGAAGTGGAACGGACGTGGAATGGATGCAGAACGGATGCAGAATGGATGCAGCACGGAAACAAAGCGTTTAAAATGGAAAAAACGTTAGCAGAGGGACCTATCTCGGATATTAAGGATGTCTAGAGGATGCCTAGAGGATGCCTAGAGGATGCCTAGAGGATGCAAAGGGACACCTATACTGCCTATAAAAAGGGGGAGCAACTCACCTGCATCTCGCTTTCAGACCAGCAGCCCAGCTGTGCAGACCTCTGCAGCCTTCATCTGACTCTTCCTGTTCCACAGCATCCAGTCATGTCTACCGTGGATCATAACAAAGTCCTTTTGGCAGCCACCATCCTTCTGCAACAGTGCGAAGCCATCTACAGGCTCTGTGAACTCTACTACAGGAAGAAAAAGAGGTGGCCAAGAAGCGTCTGGGTATGAAGATGGTTCACCAGAAGAGCAGAGTACGGACTGTACAACAAGCTGATGGTGGAGCTCAGGAATGAAGACATTCGGGCATTCCAGAACTTCATGAGGATGCCTCCACCATGTTTGATGAAGTTGTGCAGCGGCTGACACCCAGGTTGACCAAGGCAAACACCAACGGCCAGGCCAGCCTGGAACCTGGGCTCAAGGTGGCACTCATTCTGTGCCACCTGGCCTCAGGGACCACCTACAGGAGCATGCAGTACGGCTGGAGGGTGCCACACAACACCATCAGCATTGTGGTCAGAGAAGCGGTGCAGGCCATCATCGAAGAATACAAGGAGGAGCTCCTCCAGTACCCCTCCACTGAAGAAGGATGGAAGAAAGTTGCAGAGCAGTGGTATCAGAGGTGGAACTTCCCCCACACCGTTGGAGCCACCGATGGCAAGCACGTGGCCTGCAAAGCGCCAGCCAACTCAGGGTCCTCTTATCACAACTACAAGGGCTTCTTCAGCATCATCCTCTACGCCATGGTCGATGCTGACTACAAGTTCATGTACATCGATGCTTCAGGCAACGGCTCATCTTCAGATGCCCAGGTATACAATGCAAGTGACCTCAAGGGTGGGCTGGAATGCAATCTCATCGTGGGCTTCCCAGATCCAGACCCCCTGCCCAACGACATGCAAGATGTGCCCTACTTCATCGTGGGGGATGATGCCTTCTCTCTCACAACCTACCTCATGAAGCCCTACACCTCCAAATACCTCACCCGTGAAGAGAGGATCTTCAACTACAGGCTGTCCAGGGCAAGGCGGGTGGTGGAGAACACCTTTGGCATTCTGGCCAACAGATTCCAGGTACTTCTCACCACCATGCAGCATCTCCCAGAGACCGTGAGGAGGATCATGGAAGCTTGCTGCATCCTGCACAATCTCATGCGCAATGGCTACCCAGTCTTGCAGAACAGGTTCGTGGACTTCCAACAAGGCAATGGGGACATGGAGCCTGGGGAATCGAGGCAAGGGCGAAACCTGATCGACACTGAGGATGTGCAAGGCCCCAACAGAGCCTCACATGAAGGGAAGAAGCAGTGCAACCTCCTGAAACTCTGGTGCAACTCACCAGCTGGAACAGTGGAGTGGCAAGACAGGATGATAGATGATTAATGGATGCTTCCTTCAGCCTGTCTCATCACACGGATGAGATTGGGCCATGTATGTTGGGTGGGCCTACAATGAACAGGGCATTTAATAAAGAGTTGTGTTTATGTTGGCATGTGTGGATGATTGGTTACATTGTTATTGATAATAAAGAGCCATAGGTGTGGCACCTGGGAGGGTGGAGCATCCAGTCCCACTATGCTTGCACTGGAGGTTTATCTATCCCACAGCTATTACCCATCCCAAAGGTGTCCCTGCCCATCCCACTGCTATCTCAACCGATCCCACTTCTATCTTAACCCATCCCACAAGCATGCAAAGGCTTAAACCATTTCTAAAAGTTTCCAGCAAGACTTTATTAAAAAAAAGAAATGAAGCAAGTGTGTGAATCAAAAATAGACTTTATTATCAACAAGCTATAAAACAAAAATTAGTCTCAGGCACTCCTCTTGGTCGCTCAGTCTCAGGGGTGAAGGGTCCAGGTGCTGTGGAGGTGGCTGGTGCTTGAGTGCTTGTCATCAGCTCCTCCAGAAGCAGAAGCAGCAGAAGCCCCAGCCCCAGAAGAGCGAGCCCGTGCTGCAGAAGCCCCAGCAGAACCAGAGTGAGGGGCAGGGGGCGGGATGGTAGCCCTGTCCCTCTTGCCAGGGCTGGCAGCAGATGGCTGAGGCTTGCTGTGCTTCCACATGGTTGTGGGGTTGCTGTCTGGCAGGGAGGTTGGCAGGCACCAAGGCTGGCAGGAAGGCTGGCAGGGAGGCAGGCACCAAGGCTGGCAGGCAGGCAGGAAGGCTGGCACCAAGGCTGGCAGGGACACAGGCACCAAGGCTGGCAGGAAGGCAGGCAGCAAGGCTGGCAGGCAGACTGGCTGGCAGCAAGGCTGGCAGGCAGGCAGCCAGCAAGCCTGGTAGGGAGGCTGGCAGCAAGGCTGGCAGGCAGGCAGACAGCAAGGCTGGCAGGGAGGCTTGCAGGAAGGCTGGCAGGGAGGCAGGAAGGCTGGCAGGAAGGCTGGCACCAAGGCTGGCAGGAAGGCTGGCAGGGACGCAGGCACCAAGGCTGGCAGGAAGGCTGGCAGGCAGGCAGGCACCAAGGCTGGCAGGCAGGCTGGCAGCAAGGCTGGCAGGCAGGCAGCCAGCAAGGCTTGTAGGGAGGCTGGCAGCAAGGCTGGCAGGCAGGCAG
>BLBF01000004.1:45606990-45625664 GCA_015471245.1 Laticauda colubrina | reverse complement strand
GAAGCAGGCTGCTTGGAGAGAGAAGGCGGAGAGTACGGGTTACACTTCGAATGTGCTCCTCGGCTGGTGGAAGCACATGCACACCTGGTACGAGAAGCTGCACCTCAAGAAATCTGGCCAGGCCATGGTTAAGCTGACGGACAGAGAGACCTATGTCATGGCCATGTGCAGCTTCCTGGAGGGTGAGATCCGCCACCGAGGAGCAGCAGCAGCCCCTCTCATGACCCTCTCTCTCCAGTAGCCTGCTGAGAGCCAGTCCTCTTCTGGCCGAGAGTCAGATCCTGTCTCCAGGCAGGTTTCTGTGGAGCGTGCCATGGCGGAGAACCCGCGGACAGGTGTTTTAACCGTGGTGGAGCATGTGGAGGACTCCCTGGTGCGGTGGGAGAAAGGAGACATTGAGTCCACCATAGTCCTAGCCACATCCACCCCCCCCAGCTCCACCTCCGCAGAAAGGCAGAGATCAAGACAGCAGGAGGGGCAGAGCCACACTGTCCTGCTGGAGATCAGGGACACCATCCGCACCAGCATAGATCTCCTCTCTCAGCTGGTCCACACCGACTCCTCCTACTCCAACCGCAAGCCCTTCCTCACCTATGTCAACCAGACCCTAAAGGAAATGGCGGATTCACAGTACCAGCTGGTGAAGGACCGGATCACCGAGCTGCTTCACAACCCTTCAGACCCAAAGGAACCTGCTCCCACCCAGTCCAGGTCTGCTCTTCCACCCCAGGTGATGTCCTCCCATTCCAAGGCTTCTCACATGCCCTCACCTACCAGGGCTACGGCTACCAGGAGGTTCAGCAGCACAGGCAGCAGTCCTTCCCAGTCCAGGCACAGAGTCATCGGGCGACACCGTTGCCACCGGTTCCACTGATGCCACCGATGCCGCCCACGACAATGATGCCACCGAGGACAGCGATGCCACCCACGCCAATGATGCCACCCACGACAGTCCTCACCCAGCTGCAGAGCAGACAGCCCCACTACACTACTCCTTCCTCCACCCCACAGCCAAGCCCGGCCTCAGTACATCTGTCATCAGTACTGGGGATGACACCCCATGGCATGGAGGAAGGACCTCTCAGCATTATGGGGCTGAGCCAGCTGTCCAACAACTTCCTCAACACACCATCCCCTGTTGTCCTCTCGGGGCCAGGCACTCCAGCACTACCCACCACCACAGCACCTGGACCCTTCACCCCTGAGACTGGGCACACCTCTGAGTGACCGATAAGAGTGCCAGAGACCGGGTAGCTGGCTACCTGTGGACTTTATTTGGACACTTGACTTGGGTCATTTTTCTGTTACAGCTTATTGTTCAATAAAGTTTATCTTTGATTCACACACTTGCTTCATTCCTTTTTTTCAATAAAGTCTTGGTGGAAACTTTTAGAAGTGGTTTAAGCCTTTGCATGCTTGTGGGATGGGTTAAGATAGCAGTGGGGTAGGCAGGGATACCTGTGGAACGAGCAGGGATACCTTTGGTATGGCTAATACCTGTGTGATAGATAAACCTCCAGTGCAAGCATAGTGGGATTGTATGGTCTACCCTCCCAGGTGCCACACCTAGGGCCCTTTTTTATCAATAACAATGTAAGCATTGATCCACACATGGCAACACAAACACAACTCTTTATTAAATGCCCTGATCATTGTAGGCCCACCCAACATACATGGCCCAATCTCATCAGTGTGATGAGACAGGCTGAAGGAAGCATCCATTAAGCATCTACCATCCTGTCTTGCCACTCCACTGCTCCAGCTGGGGAGTTGCACCAGTGTTTCAGTCGGTTGCACTGCTTCTTCCCTTCCCGTGAGGCTCTGTTGGAACCTTGCACATCCACATTATCTATCAGGTTTCGCCCTTGCCTCGATTCCCCAGGCTCCATGTCCCCATTGCCTTGTTGACGGTCCATGAGCCTGTTCTGCAAGAGCAGATAGCGGGTGCACATGAGATTGTGCAGGATGCAGCAAGCTTCCATGATGTTCCTCACGGTCTCTGGGTGATGCTGCATGGTGGTGAGAAGTACCTGGAACCTGTTGGCCAGGATGCCAAAGGCATTCTCCACCACCCGCCTTGCCCTGGACAGCCTGTAGTTGAAGATCCTCTCTTCATGGGTGAGGAGTCTGGAAGTGTAGGGCTTCATGAGGTAGGTTCTGAGGGAGAAGGCGTCATTACCCACGATGAAGTATGGCACATCTTGTGTGTCGTTGGGCAGGGGGTCTGGATCTGGGAAGCCCACGATGAGGTTGCGTTCCAGCCCCTCCTTGAGGTGACTGGCGTTGTATACCTGGGCATCTGAAGATGAGCCATAGCCTGAAGCATCGATGTACATGAACTTGTAGTCAGCATCGACCATGGCGAAGAGGACGATGCTGAAGAAGCCCTTGTAGTTGAAATAAGTGGACCCCAACTTGGCTGGAGCTTTGCAGGCCACGTGCTTCCCATCTATGGCTCCAACGGTGTGGGGGAAGTTCCACCTCTGATACCACTGCTCTGCAACTTTCTTCCATCCTTCTTCAGTGGAGGGGTACTGGAGGAGCTCCTCCTTGTATTCTTCGATGATGGCCTGCACCACTTCTCTGACCACAATGCTGATGGTGTTGTGTGGCACCCTCCAGCCATACTGCATGCTTTTGTAGGTGGTCCCTGAGGCCAGGTGGCGTAGAGTCAGTGCCACCTTGAGCCCAGGGTCCTGGCTGGGCTGGAAGTTGGTGTTTGCCTTGGTCAACCTGGGTGTCAGGCGCTGCACAACTTCGTCAAACATGGCTGGAGGCATCCTCATGAAGTTCTGGAATGCCCGAGTATCTTCATTCCTGAGCTCCACCATCAGCTTGTTGTACAGCCCATACTCTGCTCTTCTCCCGATCCATCTTCGTACCCAGACGCTTCTTGGCCGCCTCTTTTTCTTCCTGTAGTAGAGTTCACAGAGCCTGTAGATGGCTTCATACTGTTGCAGAATGATGGCGGCTGCCAAAAGGACTGTGTTACGATCCACGGTGGACATGACTGGATGCTGTGGAAGAGGAAGAGTCAGATGAAGGCTGCAGAGGTCTGCACAGCTAGGCTGCTGGTCTGAAAGTGAGATGCAGACGAGTTGCTCCCCCTTTTCATAGGCAGTATAGGTGTCCCTTTGCATCCTCTAGGCATCCTCTAGACATCCTTAATATCCGAGATAAGTCCCCTCTGCAAACATTTTTTCTGTTTTAAACACTTTGTTTCTGTGCTGCATCCATTCTGCATCCGTTATGCATCTGTTCTGGGTCCATTCCACATCCGTTCCGCTTCCTCCCTGCGTCCGAGCAGATTTGAGTTGCGCGGATGCAGAACGGATGCCAAGCAGATATAGCAGATGCGTAACAGATGCGTAATGGATGCAAAGTGGATGCATAGCAGATGCAGAACGGACGAACTGGATACATTTTCCGCACAAAAGTTTTGGGCAACCCAAAACTTTTGGAGCGGATGAAATGTCAATAAACGGATGCTGGACAGATAGAGAGGAAGTAAAACGGAGTCAGTGAGTACATCACATTTTCGAACGGATGGCAAGCTTTTTTGTCCATTTTACATCCTCTTTGCATCATTTGGTTCAGTGTGACATGGGCTTTATATGTATCAAAGGCAAATAAAAACAACTATTTTAGGAAAGGATGTATTATCACAGGGGCTAATTCATTAAACAATTATAGAAGTATCCCAGATATTTTTTCAGCCATTTGTGATATTTTCTTTATTTTCAGAAAAATAATATGAAATAACTGGAGTCAGGAAAACTAAAGAGAGTGACAGAGGGGTTATTTCTAGCTGCACAAGACCAAGCTTTAAGAACAAATGTATATACAGTCACAATTGAAAAGATAGCAAAAGAAAGCAAGGGCAACTTCTGCAAAGAAGCTGAAAAAATAGGAGACTACCTTGTTAGCTGATGGACAGAGATCACACAGAGGGACTACAAACAATGGCACAGCAAAGTAGCAACAATGGTGCATTGTAAAATCTCCAGGAAGTATCACCATAAGCAAGAATGAGTATGAACACAAAATTTTCTATTACAAAGTAATAGAAAATGAAGATGCAAAAGCAGGAGTGGGATTCAAATTTCTTAACAACCGGCTCTGTGGGTGTGGTCTAATTTGTAGATGTGACTTAGTGGTCATATGACTGGCTGGGCATGACTTGTATGTAAATATTGTAAACATTTATGTAAATATTTAATTTTTTAATTTAAAAAGAGCAACTTTTGCCCCAAATTAGGCAAAGCAGGCAGGCAGATTGGTTTGCTCACAGAATCACAGATTCACTTAAAGATCTATCTATCTGCAATTTGCTGCCTGAGTCTGTCACATAAAGTTCGCTTGCAAGCAAACTCAAAAAAATTAATTTACAACATACCATGTATGTAAATATTGATTTTTTTTATTAAAAAAAGAGCAACTTTTACTCAAAATCAGGCAAAGCAGGCAAGCAGAATGAGTTGCTCACAGAATCACAGATTCACTTAGAGATCTATCTTCTGCCATCTTCTACCTGAGTCTGCATTGAAAAATAGAAGCTTCAATCCTAAGGAAGGCTCAGCCCTGCTTTTAGATTAGCTAGAAAGTAAGAAATCCAATGATTTTCTGCTTTCTAGCTAATCTAAATTTCACAGCAGAACAGCTGATGGTCAGGGGGAAAAGGGGAAAAATAGCAACTTAGCAGGCAAGTTTGATGGCGCGCATTACAGGTAAGGAGTGAGTGGGTGGGGAGGGGGGGGCAGCCAGTAGTGCAATTTGCCAATACTCTGAACTGGGCAGAATCAAATTAACCGGTTCTACATAACCAGTCAGACCAGGTAGAATCCCACCCGGTTTAAAGTGCCTGGGACCTTAGAATTTAAACAGAGGAGCCCTGCCATATAACAAAAGTGTCTGGATAGCAAGCACTGCAATATCTGGAGACAGCAGAAGAGAAAGAACTGGAGAAAATCAGAATGACCTGAGAATAGAAATCAAATGACTGGGCCTAAAGAAAGCAAAAATAATACCAATAGTGATAGGAATCTTGGATACAACTCCAAAACATCTGGAACACTCTTGGCATTGGCAAAATCATCTCCAGTCAATTGCAAAAGGCAGATTTATTTGTAACAGCGTAAGGGCCTGTCACATTGGTCGACGGATGCAAAACATTTGTAAAAAGGACACAGCGGATGAGAAAATGTTCCATCCATTGTTATCTGCTCTCAAAAGTGCCCTGAATTTGCATAACCAGAGCGGACAACAACGAAAAGGAATGGATGGGGGGAGGACGTAGCCAGGATAGAAAGCAGATGGAAAGTTGAAGCCTAGTGGATGGAAGCGGATGGGAGCAGATGGTATATCCGCAGGGCTTCCGGGGGAGCACAGCGAAGCAGATGAGCAGCAGAAAGAGCGGATGCAGAGCGGATGAAGCGGATGCAGAGTGGTAGCCTAGCAGATGCCTAGCGGATACCTAGCGGATGCAGAGCATTCACTGCGCATGCAGGGAGGATGCATTGCATTAGCCCCATGGATATAAAGGGAAGCAGCTCGCAAGCAGGTCACCATTCAAAGGAAAGACCTGCTGCCAGACACAGCTCCAGCCAGCCAGCCAGTCAGCCAGCCAGCCAGCAAGCCAGCAACCATGGGGAAGAAGAGGAAGCCTCTGCCATCTGCTGCCAGCCCTGGCAAGAGGGACAGGGCCACCATCCCACCCCCTGGCCCTGACTCTGCTTCTGCTGGGGCTTCTGCTGCTGGGGCTGACTCTTCTGGTGCTGGAGCTTCTGCTGGCACTGCTCCTGGTGCTGGGGCTTCTGCTGGTGCTTACTCTGCTGGCGCTGCTCCTGGTCCTGGTGCTTCTACTGGTGCTTACTCTGCTGGTGCTACTCCTGATGCTCGGGCTTCTGCTGGTGCTTACTCTGCTGGCGCTGCTCCTGGTCCTGGTGCTTCTGCTGGTGCTTACTCTGCTGGCGCTGCTCCTGGTCCTGGTGCTACTGCTGGTGCTTACTCTGCTGGCGCTGCTCCTGGTCTTGGTGCTTCTGCTGGTGCTTACTCTGCTGGCGCTGCTCCTGGTCCTGCAGGTCCTGCTGGTCCTGCTGGTACTCCAGGTGCTCCTGGTGCTCCTGGTGCTGCTGGTGCTGCTGATGCTGCTGATGCTCCTAGTCCTGCTGGTGCTCCTGGTCCTGCTGGTGCTCCTGGTCCTGCTGGTGCTGCTGGCGCTGCTGGTGCTTACTCTGCTGATGATGATCCTGGTGCTGCTGGTGCTGCTGGTAGTGCTGCTGGTCCTGCTTTTACTGCTACTGTTGTTGTTGTTGTTGCTGCTGCTGCTGCTGGTGTGGAACAGCAGCCCCTACAACCTCGAAGCCCCTCTGATGAGGGCCCAGATGGCCCTGCCAGAGGGAGGAAGAGGCATACGCGTGAATGAGAATGGGAGAGGAGGCAGTACTCCATCAAAGAGGAACATGAGGATGAGGTGCTGGAATGGCTGAGGGAGAACGAGTATCTTTGGCGGAAGGGACACAGGCTTTATCGAGACACCAAGAGGAAGCAGGCTTCTTGGAGAGAGAAGGCGGAGAGCCTGGGCTACACTTCAGAGGTGCTCTTTGGATGGTGAAAGAACATGCACACCTGGTACGGGAAGCTGCACCTCAAGAAATCTGGCCAGGCCACAGTCAAGCTGACGGACCCAGAAACCTACGTGATGGCCAAGTGCAGCTTCTTGGAGGGTGAGATCTGCCACTGAGGAGCAGCCCCTCTCACAACCCTCTCTCTCAGACAGCCCTCAGAGAGCCAGTACTCTTCTGGACAAGAGTGAGCTCCTGTGTCCAGGCAGGTATCTGTGGAGCATGCCATGATGGAGACCCCCCTGACAGCTTCACTCCCCGTGGCGGAGCGTGTGGAGAGCCCCTTGACGCAGTGGGAGCAAGGAAAGGGCACTGCCACCAGAGAACAACCCACATCCACCCCCAGCTCCACGTCCACAGAAAGCAGGCAGAGAGGCAGACCGGAGGGGCAGAGCCACACTGTCCTGCTGAAGATCAGGGACACCATCAGAAGCAGCGTAGATCTCCTCTCTCAGCTGGTACACACCGACGTCCCATCCTCCAACCGCAAGCCCTTCCTCACCTACGTCAACCAGACCCTCATGAACATGTTGCAATCACAGTACCAGGTGAAAAAGGACAGGATCACCGGTTTTCTTCACAACCCTCCAGACCCAGCTGAACCTGCTCTCACCCAGTCCAGGCCTGCTCCTCCACCCCACGTGATGTCACAGCCCTTCCAAGGCTTTCCACAGGCCCTCACCTACCAAGGCTATGGCTACCAGGAGCTCCAGCAGCACAGTCAGCCCTTCCCAGTCCAGGCACAGGTACATCGGATGCCAGCGGTGCCACTGATGCCACTGATGCCACAGATGCCACCCACACCACCGATGCCAGCCGTGCCACAGATGCCACCCATGCCACAGATGCCACCCATGCCACAGATGTCACCCACGCCTCACCTCACTCAGCTGCAGACCAGACATCCCCACTACACTGCTCCTTCCTCCACCCCACAGCCAAGCCCGGCCTCAGAACATCTGTCATCAGTATTGGGGCTGACACCCCATGTCCTGGAGGAAGGGGCTCTCAACATCACAGGACTGAGCCAGCTCTCTGAAAGCTTCCTCCACACACCGTCCCCTTTTGTCCTCTCGGGGCCAGGCACCCCAATGATGCATCAGATGAGCACTCCAGCAGCAGCCAACTCCACAGCATCTGGACCCTTCACCCCTGAGACTGGGCAGGCCTCAGGGTAACCAAGAAGAGTGCCAGAGACTGGGTGGCTATCTGTTGACTTTATCTTTGCTTGGGACACTTGGGTCATTTTTCTTTTACAGCTTGTTATGAATAACGATTATCTTTGCTTCACACACTTGCTTCATTTATTTTATTAAATAAAGTCTTGGTGGAAACTTTTAGAAATGGTTTAAGCCTTTGCATGCTTGTGGGATAGGTTAAGATAGCTGTGGGATGGGCAGGGATACCTTTGGGATGGGTAATAGATGTGGGATGGGCAGGGATACCTTTAGGATGGGTAATAGTTGTGGGATGGGTTAGGATACCTGTGGGATGGGTAATAGCTTTGGGATGGGTAATAGCTATGGGATGGGTAATAACTATGGGATGGGTAATAGCTATGGGATAGATAAACCTCCAGTGCAAGCATAGTGGGACTGTATGGTCCACCCTCCCAGGTGCCACACATATGGCCCTTTATTATCAATAACAATGTAATCATTGATCCACACATTTGAACATAAACACAACTCTTTATTAAATGCCCTGTTCATTGTAGGGCCACTCAAAATACATGGCACAATCTCATCTGTGTGATGAGACAGGCTGAAGGAAGCATCCATGAAGCATTTACCATCCTGTCTTGCCACGCCACTGCTCCAGCTGGGGAGTTGCACCAGTGTTTCAGGAGGTTGCGCTGCTTCTTCCCTTCATGTGAAGCTCTGTTGGGGCCTTGCACATGCACAGTATCTATCAGGTTTCACCTTTGCCTCCATTCATCAGGCTCCATGTCCCCATTGCCTTGTTGGAGGTCCACGAGCCTGTTCTGCAACACTGGGTAGCGGGTGCGCATGAGATTGTGCAGGATGCAGCAAGCTTCCACGATTCTCCTCACGGTATGTGAGCAATGCTGCATGGTGGTGAGAAGTACCTAGAACCTGTTGGCCAGGATGCCAAAGGCATTCTCCACCAACCGCCTTGCCCTGGACAGCCTGTAGTTGAAGATCCTCTCTTCACGGGTGAGGCATCTGGAAGTGTAGGGCTTCATGAGATAGGTTCTGAGGGAGAAGGCGTTATCCCCCATGATGAAGTAGGGCACATCTTGTGTGTCATTGGGCAGGAAGTCTGGATCTGGGAAGCCCATGATGAGGTTGCGTTCCAGCCCCTCCTTGAGGTCACTGGCGTTGTATACCTGGGCATCTGAAGATGAGCCGTTGCCTGAAGCATTGATGTACATGAACTTGTAGTCAGCATTGACCATGGCGAAGAGGATGATGCTGAAGAAGCCCTTGTAGTTGTGATAAGTGGACCCTGACCTGGCTGTAGCCTTGCAGGCCACGTGCTTCCCATCTATGGCTCCAACAGTGTGGGGGAAGTTCCACTTCTGATACCACTGCTCTGCAACTTTCTTCCAGCCTTCTTCAGTAGAGGGGCACTGGAGGAGTTCCTCCAGGTATTCTTTGATGATGGCCTGCACCACTTCTCTGACCACAATGCTGATGGTGTTATGTGGCACCCTCCAACCATACTGCATGCTCCTGTCTGTGGTCCCTGAGGCCAGGTGGCGCAGAGTCAGTGCCACCTTCAGCCCAGGGTCCAGGCTGGGCCGGAAGTTGGTGCTCTGCTTGGTCAACCTGGGTCTCAGCCGCTCCACAACTTCGTCAAACATGGCTGGTGGCATCCTCATGAAGTGCTGGAATGCACGAGGGTCTTCATTCCTCAGCTCCACCATCAGCTTGTTGTACAGTCCGTACTATGCTCTTCTTGCTATCCATCTTCGGACCCAGATTCTTCTTGGACGCCTCCTTTTCTTTGCGTAGAACAGGTGAAAGAGACTGTAGATGGCTTCGCACTGTTGTAGAATGATGGTGGCTACCAAAAGGAGTGTGTGATGATCCATGGTGGAGATGACTGGATGCTGTGGAAGAGCAAGAGCCAGATGAAGGCTGAAGAGGTCTGCACAGCAGGGCTGCTGGACTGAAAGTGAGATCCAGGTGAGTTCCTTCCCCTTTTTATAGGAAATATAGTTTTTCCGCTAGGTGTCCTTTTGCATCCTCTAGACATCCTGCAGACATCCTAAATGTCCGAGATAGGTCCCCTCTGCAAACATTTTTTCCGTTTTAATGTTTTGTATGCGAGCTGCATCTGCTTTCATCCTTTCTCTGTCCGTGCTACTAATGCTGCGTGTCCATTTCGTGTCCGTTTTTCTTCCTCCCTGTGTCCGTTTTCCACTGGAGTGGATGCGAGTTGCACGGATGCGCAGCGGATGCCTAGCGGATATAGCGGACATGTAACAGATGACAACAGATGTAGAATGGATGTTCCCCATATGCGTTGCAGATGCAGAACAGACGCGTTGGATACATTTTCCCCTCATAAAGTTTTGTGCAGCTCAAAACTTTTTGAGCGGATGAAATGTCAGTAGACGGATGCTGGATGGATAGAAAAGATGAAAATGGAGGCAGTGAGTACAGAATGGAAGCATCGCGTTAACCAAAGGATGGCAAGTGTTTCTCTCCGTTTTACATCCTCTTTCCATCCATTGGTGCTGTGTGACAAAATTAAATTTTGTTACATACTGCAACAATATCTTTTAACACCACTGAAGAACACCTGCCTATCCCAAGTCTTTGGGAAAGGTTCAATCGATGGACCAAAATGCCAAATCCCATCTAAAGATCTGGCTGACTGTGTGACGAACCATGAGGACAGTTTCATTGAATGAGTGTTGCTTGATTTAAAAAGCAAAATAATTGTCATTTTTGTGTTAATTTTTTTTCCCCACTGAAATTACCTGATGGTTACATCTTATTTACTCTGGCTCTATATCATGGCAGTGGCTTTGGTTTAACTGGATTATCCTCTAATGCAAAGGTCTCCAAATGTGGCAACTTTAAGACTTGTGGATTTCAACTCCCAGAATTCTGGGAATTGAAATCCACAAGTCTAAAAGATGCCAAATTGGGGACCCCTGCTCTAATGGTTTGAGAGAATTCTATCAAAGGGCAAAAGGTCTTTGCACATATTATTCTGACTCCCTTATAATTCTGTGACCTAATTACATCCACTAAATGGTACGGCTGTTCCCACCTTTCTGGCAAATAATATTATAAAACCAGAAACCTCTGTGGTTATTCATATGGACTAAATTATATGCCTGGGATTTGAAACATTTGTTTTTAACTTCCCATTACAAGGGGATATGGTAGCTTGCCACATTATCACCTTTCTAAAATGAGTGGAGTGATGATTTGTAAGCTATGTTCTTGTGATAAATGATTCAAAAGTGCAGCAATAACAACCGATCAGCTTCTTTTAAAAGGCAGCAGAATCAACAGCAAGTTTTGCAAAGCCCTTAAATTAATGCATGCATTATGGCATTAGTTAGAGTTATACAACCAAGAACCCCAGGGCATGTGCCTCCCTGAAGCCTTATCTGTGGCTCCAAAAATTGGCCAATTGTAGATTTTAAGGAAGCTAGAGGGAAAAAGAACTAATTACATGCGCACTAATTATATCAATTATTACACCTTAAATTTTAGTTAATTTCTACTAAGTAAAAAAAGAACTCTAAGAACTACTTTAATATAAAGCATCAGCAATTGCAATAGCACTTAGATTTATATACCACTTCAAAGTACTTTACAGCCCTCTCTAGAGTGGTTTTACAGAGTCAGCATATTGCCCCCAACAATCTGACTTCTCATTTTACCAATTTCGAAGGATGGACGGCTGAGTCAGCCTTGAGCCTGGTGAGAATTGAACTGCCAAATTGCTGGCAGTTGGCAGTCAGCAGAAGTAGCCTGTAGTACTCATTCTAACCACTGCTCCACCACAGACTAAAAACCAGGAGACTTTGAGTTCTAGTCCCACCTTAGGCTCGGAGCCAACTGGGTGACCTTGAGCAGTTCATGTCCTCTCAGTTCTAGAAAAAGGCACTTTTAAACCACTTCTGAAAAACCTTGGCAAGAAAACATCAGGGACTTGGCAGTCTCTGAGAATCGGACACAACTAAACAGAAGGGGGGAAAAAAAGAAATCCTAAAATTGCCTTCACCGTATTTGTAGATCTGTTCATTTTGGACAAAATGGCTTTGGCATTCTCTTTAAAGAACAATTGTAATCTTCAACCCTGTAATGCAGAAAAATAATTGTGACACAGTTGTTAATTTTGAGGTGCCATATTTGCCTCTTTTTTAAAGGCAAAAAGGTCCTTTATTGTGTGTCTATAGCATCTGGCTGCTAATCCTTAAAGCAGCTGCATCTTTTCTGAAGCTCATATGGCTGCCCTCCTCAACTGCACAATGATCCTCAAAGAGACATGCTTGGTTTAAGAAGCTGCAGCTCTGCAGCATTCAAACACACACAGGATCTCCTAAGTATCTTTTGCTTTTGACTCTGAAGCTTCAAGGACCATGTTGAAATGAATCTGATCATTCAGTTCTCTTTGCTTCACCCAGTTGTTGTTTTTTTAAAAAAAGCTACATATAAGCATTTCTTCTAAAACAAGAAATCCAGAAGTCCTATTCTGCACCTAAGCAGACAAAATTTTCTGGATCCAAACAGCTGCTACCAGTAGAAACACTTAAAATTCTGCAAAATATTATACAAAGCTTAAAGTGAAATCTACTGCAGTATTAACTATCCCTTTAGGCTGATGGACATTGGCAATTTGAAGACATTATATTTCTTCTATGTTTCAACGCACATCTAATCTAGCTTAGTATAACCACAGGACAGAATACAGCTAATGCAGTATATCATCAATCAGCATGGAGGCATATCTGCAAGTAGTTCCACTATACGGCATATCACTCATCCGTTGTTGTTTTTTCTTCTCATCTTGTCCCGAGGAGACTGTTGTTCTATTGTGCTACAGCTGGGGCACATGCAAAATTTGAAAAGTCAGTTTGTTGTACTTGCCTGCCCATTTCAATAGGCAAATATTAGAAGTGATGCTAAGGTATTTGCTGTTTGCATAACATCCCCCTCCCAATTAATCACATTATCATATTATTGGCCCCATTGTAATCGCTGTAAGTCTCCCACCTGATTAGGGATGTCCATTTGGAAAGTCCAATGTTATGGCGTTAGTCGTATATTTTATGGTGTTCCTCCAATCCTTGGCTCTGTTCAGCAGAGATTATTTCGTTCCAGGAGACTCAGTAGTCTAATTTAATATGGATCAGCAGTAAATGCAACATGCAGCACTCTCTCTCTTTTTAAATCACAAAGGCAAAAGAACCAAGCATATTCGCATAATCGGAAATATTTGAATGACCTCTCATTCAGGAAAAATGAGAACTAACCCTGTCATTGTGCTATAAATGAGAGTTACGGCTAGCTTAGTGTATTGTGCTGTGTTTCACTTAATCGAAATACGTGAACTGAACTGAATTGTATTGTTCAAAAAACAATAAAACAGGGAATGTTCTGTTTAATGGAATACAGCCATGGGAGGTAACACTGTGTCCTGCTTACTGATGGAAAAAGGCATTCCCTCTGCATTTTGCATATGAGGAATATATTTATATACTTCATTTCAGGGAAACTTATGCATTCAACCCAGGCAGTGTGTCAGCTCCTTTATATTCTCAGCTGCTGAAGGGATTAATCAACCCATTTGATAAAGAGATAGCAAACAGTGGAAGAACACGAACAAATATGAACAAATGCTGGTCACAACTACTCTTTTGATGTTTAGTTTGTGGCTGTGAAGAATGAGATCAAATTCAGATGTAATCCTGACCTGGCCATGGTCCCTGGTAGGAAGCTGATTGTTCTGAATTAGGACTAGGAGTCTCAGCTCTAAATTTCTGATCTTCCACTGGAGAGCAGCCAAGAAAATTCCATTCAGATTTTTGCAGCCCAGATCTGCGAGCTCTTCCTAAGTGAGGATTGACATTAAAGAGGGATATTCTGTTTTAGAAATGCTCTGAATACATCAACTGGAGAATCCCAGGAGAGCTGACCATGAATACTTTTTACCTACTTAGTCTGGAGCACATAACAATTTGAGTGCACCTTGGTTGTCATCTCTGGCCCTTCTTATGCACCTGTCACAATAATCAGATAAGTGGTTTCCCTCTGCCATGGTGGCCCTTCTCCTTTAGAATCCATCATTTGCGGTGGCACCTACAGAGCATAAGGAGCATCCCAAAGATGCATTTATTTGGGGGAATCTTCTAAGGAGTTAAGACTGACTGTTTCTTTTAAAGAGCAATAGGTTTGAATGCATGTTGTTCTGTTGTTTTGGCTTGTATTAGTTATTAATTGACTAATTTAAATTATATTAACTGATGTTTAATGTATGCTGTGAGCTGATTTGAGAGAATTATATCATCTTATAAATGTTTATCAACTTCTTTAGCTTACACAAGCCAATGGAAATGTGGTGGACAAAACCAGTGGGAGACACAAATTTCTGCAGACATTGGTTTCCTAAGGTTGCTGAAAACGGCTTGTTTCTCATGCTAAAACTGTCCAGAAATGAAGCCAGCTCAATCATGGGTTTTGAAGATGTTCCTTCACCCAATTCCTCCTGAGACTTTCTTTCTCCAATATCCATCACGAGGTTAAGGAAAAGAATTTAAAACCCCATCTAGTTTTATCAGACTTCTTGCCTGAGGGAGAAACTAGCAAAACAGAATTATAGGAAAATGGATAGCAGAACTAACTAAAATTCTGAAAACTCTGACTCATTGTTCATGTGAACTGTTTCCAGTTCATATTTAGCGGGTGTGTAGAGACATGCCAACCAGGATTCTCATTCTGATGTGGATTCCCACTGCTGGTTTTTTTCCCCCAGTTTTATGCTGCTTATTTGCTAAAGAAATTAAATTTACCATGACTGGTAATCTGCTAAGCATGCCTGCACATCCTGTTTCTCTGTGACATATTTTTTCCAGAGTTGTGGTAGAAGCATATGAGTTCTGTCATCAACAACTGAGCTCTCCTGTCCAGTTTCAGATATGAAAATGTCATTGCTCACTGAAATATACAACAGCTTGTCAGAAGCTAGGAAAATGCCATGTAACCTCTATATCTGCTTAGTCAAGCACTTCTCTCTCATTAACATTCGGATTCTAAGCACACATTCTATTTTGCTTAACCTACATAGGGAGACAAGTGCAGACAATAAAGTCCACTGATAGATATTGTTCCGTTCAGAAATAAGGTGCGTGAGACCGAGTTCCCACAAACAGCTCTTTTATTTACAAGTAAAGCAACTAGTAACGGAACAACAGTCCAAGCCATGGCAGCCCTTCTTATAGTGGCTTGCTCGCGGCTTGTGGCCAATGACAGTAGTTTAAGTCTTCCCACCATCCAGCAGGCCAATCAGAATGGTTTCTAAGTAACCAATCTGAGAATGGCCTTCTCAGCCAATCAGTTTAAGGTATTTGGAGTCTACCAAGTTCTATACACAACAGAAACCTTCTTAAAACCTTCTCCTTCAGGATAATCTAGGCTTCTTCTGGCAAAACAACTATGTGGATGCCCAAAGATGGGAATGAATCTGGAAATGACACAGATTCTGTGTCAATTTCAAAAGGTATCTACTAGGCGACTAAATAATCTTAAAATCCATGAGATGTGAGGTCCTTCTAGCCCAGCCCAGTTAAATTGCCCCATCTCTGTTTAGGCTTTCAAGAGAGAGATTCTGCTGTTAGAAAGAGATGTTGCTATAGTCCAGAGGTGTCAAACCTTGATTTCATTGAGGGCCACATCAGGGTTGTCTTTGGCATTGGGGAGTCGGGTAGGCATGGCTAAGGATGGGCATGGTCAACTCGATATCACATGTGTTAGGGTGCCTGTGTCGAGGGCCCGAGATCTCAGCCAGCAAAAATGGGCTCACAAATTCCGTTTTTGGCTTTAACAGCCTCCCACAACCCTCTACCAGCGAAAACAGAGCTCCAGAGAGCTGCATGTGGCCCTTCTGAGCTCCGTTTTCTCTGGCAGATTCTTCACTATTTCCAGGGCGGCTGTGCTGGCCAGATCTAAGCACCCCACAGGCTGGATCTGGCCCACAGGCCTTGACTTTGACACCCATGCTATAGGCTGAGGGATAATTTGAGGAAATTACTATCAATAAGACATTCCCCTTTTGAGATCAACATCCTCTTATCTTAGAGGGGAATATTCATGAATGTTGTAGTCTCTGGGGTACACTCAGTGGGAAAATAGGATTGCAGCCAAATATTTCTATTTAAAATGCACATTTTACATTTTCTTTAAGAGAAAGATTGCATGGGAGCAGTATTAAATCAGTGGATAACTATGTTCCAATCCATGTGTTAACTTGGGAGGTAGGAATTAAACCAATGCACATTAAAATTCTTAAATGTGAACTGCCACTTGCATCTCAAGCTAAGCAACAACTAAACGAACTTGGTTCAAATCTACCATACCTTGACTAAAGGACAAATATTTGGGAGCTGACCTTGTGTTACTTCACAGCAGCTTTGTTCATTCCCCACTCTCAATAATAAACATTTCAGAATCCATAGACTGTGACCTACTCAACATTTCATATTATGTGATAAAGCTTTGCTGTTAGGAAGAATTAAGGAGAGGATGTGATTGGCAAACATATTTAACCCTGCCCAACCTTTTCAACTTAATAATGGTCCTGGCAGCATTAAAAGCAGATCTCAGGAGCATTATAGTGAAATATTAAAAGCTTTGGAGAATTCATAATGGTAAAGAGATGATTGCTTCTTCCTTTTCCATTGAAACACTGCCCATTAGGAAATAGGACAACATGGGATTAAACTAAATGAAAATAAAATATTGCCTTTTCTTTCTTTTTCTTTTTTATCTGAGTCAAATGAATTTCCTGTGTGCCTCCCTGATTCTAGAAAAGTATCACCTGGAACTTTTAATTATTTCATTGATGATTTTGGACCAGAATACAGCAATCCATATATTTCTATATAATGATGTAGGGATCAGCT
The DNA here is from genome assembly GCA_015471245.1 of Laticauda colubrina. Taxonomy (NCBI): domain Eukaryota; kingdom Metazoa; phylum Chordata; class Lepidosauria; order Squamata; family Elapidae; genus Laticauda; species Laticauda colubrina. Next base: position 45,608,930 of record BLBF01000004.1, on the reverse strand, counting down.
GCATTCTTATAGCTTAGAAAGAAAACTATTTGCATAATTCTTTTCAAATGTGCAGAATAAAAAAAAGAGGCCAATGGGTTACTCAAATAAGTTCTGGTTTAAAATTTTACAAGCAAGAGATAAATTTGCTTTACAACCTCAGTTATGGTTGGAACTGACTCAATTTACTTTGAATTACAAAGTAAAAAAGAAAGGGGTTTTGCATGTTCGTTTCCATGTGGTTTTTTCCCCCCACTCCAATATTCCTACAGTAATACAGATAGTTCTCATTCATATAGTGATCATTCGATGGTATAGCAGTGACCAATGACCGTTTTTCACATTTATGATCTTTATACCATCAGATGACCATTACCATGTCTTGGGGTTATGTGATCATCTTTTGCAAAGTCAACTACAGTTGATAAGTTTGTAATCTGGTTGTTAAGTGAATCTGGGAAGCCATGATTGTGTCCAAAAAAAGTCACTTAACAAATGTCTCACTTAGGAACAAAAGTTTTGGGCTCCATTATGGTTGTAAGTTGAGGATTACCTACAGTTAAAAATATTGCCTAGAGGATATTGATATGTGTGATTAAGTTCTAAATCTCAACTATTATCTTATGTTTCCTTCAGGAAACTGTTCTGAGGAGGCATGTCTGAGCTTTTGTTATTGATAGTGTGATAGACATAGCTCACAACTCTTTGTTTAAAGTAGGGAAAGTGTGGGAAAATAGAGCAAGAGCTGCTGTGGACAATACCACCCTACCTAGTGCCAAAATTATAGAGGAAAGGAGGCATTGTGTGGTTTGCCATGCTGCAGATAACCTCATAATTTGTTATAGATGGTAGTCAGTCTATGTTCTTCTCCAGGATTTGTGTAGATCAGCTGTAACTATGTCTGCCTGGCATTTGAAAATCTCCCTGATTTAAAATCAGTAACTGGAAGAATGTGGAGTTATTATCATTTGTTCTTCTACTTGCCTGTCAAAATTGGAAGTACACACTTCAGCGTGGGCTAACTCTTTATTAAACCATCTGCACTATATTCATAGTCTTATTTTCTCTCAAGGAAAAATCCAGATTCTTCTTTATTTTCTAGAACCAACATTATAATTTTTCGGTGTCAGTTGCTGTTAATGTAAACCTTGTCTCTTTACTCTTCATCATCCTTGTTCGGTGTGTAGGATACAAGTGACATTAGTTTCCTATTGAAAATATATTGTTTATTTATGACATGCGTTCATTTTGCTTTTAGCTCACTTTGCACTTTACATTTTCTCCTGACCAGAATGAATCTTGTACTATATTCCAGCTCTGCAAATATGTAGGTGGGAAGATTTTCACCTTAGTGCCTGGGAATTTATATCGTTATATCCATTAAAAAATTAACACTAGTGGTAGGCAAAACAGGAACAAGAGCCATATTTATTTCACACACAAATGAAGGCCCCATCATTTAAAAAAGGATTGATGATAGATACTGAAATACAATAAGTATATATGTGATGCTTTTTAAAAAATAGGTTATATATTTCATATAGAAGTCCTGAGTTTTCAGGGCAGTATTATAAAATCCATGCATGTCTGGTTTATTTTCTTTCCTTTTCATATTACTGTCATTTTATCAGCAGCCACTAAAATTGTCCTTTTACTGATTCTATAGATTTGACTTGATTGATAGAAGAGTATATTATTTCCACCAAAGCCCAAAGCATAATTTTAAAACTCCCATGGTATTATTTTTAAATGTACTTTTTTTCTTATAAAAAGCTAGGATTCGTGTGGATAGATTATATTTTATCAAGTAGAGGGGAAAAAACACTGATTCTACATTAGGCCGAATTCCCAATAACAATAATTCCAATGAAAGAATTATTTTATTTGCTGGTATAAGCAGATCTAAGTTAGAGATCCTTGGTGCTCGCTGAGCTTAGTTGTTTTCTGGCAGATATTTCATT
>BLBF01000004.1:45569382-45606980 GCA_015471245.1 Laticauda colubrina | reverse complement strand
GTCTGAGCTACAGTTTATTCTCTTCTATTGGTAAGACATAAGTTAACAGTCAGATAAAGAAGGACTGAACCCAAAGCAGAAATGTAACATGAGTAAAAGTCCCACACAAACCTTATCAGTTCTCTCCAAAATAAAAGGACAGTGAGGAGAATCACATCCAGACATGCAAGATTCTGTAACTATAGCTTTACACTAAAAAGTACTTTCTTAAATGACATTGGATTCCTGGTCTGATTTACCATGAAGACTTGATATGTGCAAATTGAGAGGCAGAGTTTTTTAAATGCTCTCAGTCACCATGGAACACTTATTATCTTTCTCTAGTCTTACAAACTATTTGATATTTATTGCTGTTGGAATTTGCCTGTTATGGCGTACTAAGTGCCATGAGAAGAAATCACATGTACTTTGCATGCAAACTTTTTTTATATGTATGCATTTCAAAATTATCTGTACATTTCTAACAAATCTCTTGTTTCAACAAATATCTTATTTATTGAAAAGATCAGTAGGAATGAAAACTTTGGGGTACATCTCACACCTAATGGAAAGTACTGGAGTTGTGCTATTGTCAGAAAGGGTGCTTAGCTTTAATACTGATCTGGTTTGTAAACTGTGTCCCTTCACCCAGTGGTGGGATTCAAAATACGGTTATGTGGTCGTGGCTTGGTGGTCATTGCAGGGGAAGGATACTGTAAAATCTCCATTCCCTCCCCACTCTGTTCTCCTGTGTAGGGCAAGAAAAGAAGACCCAGATGATCAGCTGGGGCTTGGGAGGCAGAGAATAGATGGGGTGGGGCCAGTCAGAGGTGGTATTTGCTGGTTCTCCAAACTACTCAAAATTTCCACTATTGGTTCTCTGAACTACTCAAAATTTCCACTAACGGTTCTCCAGAACTGGTCAGAATCTGCTGAATACCACCTCTGCCTTCATCTCTAACAGCAGAGTGAATGTATTATTTTGCTTTGCCTGTTCTAATTGCCTCTTTTGGCAATTTGAATTACTGGAAGACACAGTGATTGGCATTGTCTACAGAAGTTTCAAGGTAACCTAAATTGCTCCACCAGAGGGAATAATCTCAATTGTTTCTTTTCCTGCACTAAAAAAACCTTACTTCTTTATGAGGTAAAGCCTTGTATATCTTATGATATATTGTAGTCTTAGCAACTGGTTAGAAAAAGATAACATTGGATCCAATTTCTGTAAAAAAAATGGTGTTGTGTCTAACTCAATTGGTCAGCCTTCTGTTTGCCTTGATGGTTTGATGGAAAGTTTTCCTGAATTCAGATGTGTCCACTTTTCTTTTTAATACACCTTTAGGATCTCCAAATCAAGCTAACAATCCCTTTATTGGAGTATGACCTTGTTTTGTAGAAGCAGGGAGGTCTGCTACAGCCTTATCAAATAACTCAATATTATATCATCATCAGTGTTTTTACTTCATTTTACAATTCTACACAACCTATTTCAGCAGCAATACATCTCTGACTGCTGAGTTGTGCATACTAATAATAGGTGAACTTCCTTAGAGATCTATTTAACCAGCATTTGATCTGTCCTGCCATGACAGAGCAGTCAGGCAAAGCTAGGTCATTGGCAAGTAAGAAAGTCTATAAAAAACAATTAAGAGTAAGTATGGTCGAATCTGAGAGTCATAATCAATGGGACTTTATTTGGTTTTTAGGAGACAGGACCTAAGAGGCTATTGTCAACTCGTAAATCATTCCTATGTCTGTTTCCGAGTTGCCATAAGAAAGAGTGGGAGGGTGGGAAAGTCTGAGGGAACAGTGCAGCAGATGAAGGCCAGAAGTATATTCCACTCTTATTTTGTGGAGATTGTAGCCTAGGCTACTGGATCTGCTGCCCACAAAAATCATTCATTGGAGAGTGTGATTGATGACCCCCAGCCCATGAACATGTTTCGTTGGAGAATCTGATTCATGACACACTCAGGGGAGGTGGGGAGAAACAGGGTTATAGGTGATAGTAAATTATGTTTGTCTCAGAGTTGGTTTCATATGGATTAGTGCCAGACATATTGCTCCTAATAAATCTTTTGGATTCTTTTGAAGCTTGGATCAAGACTCATGATTTAATTAGGGCAATCATCAGAACCCTGACAGCTATAGTGTGAGAATGATCCACCATCAAATCTAGGGATAAGGTTGAAGTTTCAGAGCACAGAAACTCCCTGTTAGTCAAACTTCAAACAGCTGAACAGATCTAGGTTGGCTAGTTAGGTCACAATCAGCACCTCTTAATATCTGCAGATATTACCTTCCAACCATGCATTCCTTTGCTAGCCAGCTTGCTGAGCTTCAAAACCATAGTGCCCTGTTCTTTTTTTTTTTTTGAAATTTTTTTATTGATTTTTAGAAACAAACATAGACAAACACAACACAGAATATGAAAACATAAAACCTCTTTTCTGAAAGCAGCATGATCCTGGGTTACATCTCTTTGTACAGACACCAATTCAAATTCATGCTCATTTTTGTATATCATTCCATATCTTATTGTCATTCTACATTTTCTATATGGCTTCTCCCCTCTTTTAACTTTCTTAATTTTATTTTTATTTGTTTCATCTCAAATCAGATTATTATATTTATGTTCTTTGTCTGTCCTATTTCAGCTATCGATTATCTTTTCTCCTTAAACAAAATTCCTCCTATAGTCACTAACTGGAGTATGACGTCTTTATATCTTTCCCCTAAAATTATAACACTTAATATAGAACGTAACTTCCATTCGGATTCTGCATAGTACATTAAAGCTAGACACTACATTTTAAAAAGAAAAAGAAAAGTATAAATATATAATATAATTAAAACAACGATCCATACCAATTTAATTCTATCATTAATGTTAATATTCATTTAAATTTTAAACATTTAGCACATTACTTTTCAAATAGGTATCATGCTTCTATGGGAACGCTTGTAAACTTTCCATGATTACTTCCCCCTCACTTTACTTGCATTTTATGTCATTAAAATGTTCCCATTCCTTTCTAAATTAATTCTCTCATTTAATTCATTCCATTTATTTTATTCAGAAATGTTTCACTAAATCATACGTTGTTTCCAATTTTCTAATATTATTTCTAAATACAAATATAACAATACAATCATATGTACCTTTGCAGAATCCCTTTTTCAATTAAATTTTTACCCATTATCTCTAAATAAGTCCTGTTTCTTTACATCTTGCTTCACACCCTTGTAGCTTCTCTTCTCTTCCCTCCTCCTTTGCTTCTTCTCTCTGCCCTTTTTATCCCCTTGTCTCTCCACCTCAATTTCCCTTTTCTGTATTCCCTTTTTCTGTTGCTTTCTCACGTTATATCCACTTTTCACCTTATTTTTCCCTTTTTTTGTTTTTTTTTTAGGTCTCAAATTCTCCATTCTCTTTCCCCTCTTTCCTCTTTCTTCCCCAAGTAAAGTTACTTGTTAGTTAAAGATGGCTTCTTCTTTGTCCCAATCTTCTTGTTGCATAGTCTTTTCTTGTAGTTTCTCGTAGGTAAAGATTGCCATTTCTAAGAATTGAAAAACGGAACCAAGAGAGCCCTTCCCTTCTTGTTCCTCTTCTTTATATTTTTTAAATTCTATTTTCAGTTCGTCCACAAGTGATGCCATTGTAGAGTTTTTTTTTCTTCTTTTAAAACAACCACCCAAGTGTTTTTAATCCTTCCAATATAATTCCAAAAGTCCCAAAGTCACCGAACAATCCAAATACACACAAGCTGTTTCTTTTTACACTTTCTTTCTTTTTTCACTTTCTCTTCCTGGGGTTAGTATTTAGTTACAAAGTTCCAGTTAAAATGTATCTTTTAGAAGTCCTGTTAAAATTTAACTTTAGATTCTTTAGATTCCAGGCTATCTCCTCCTTCCAAATCCTGTTCTCATTCTCTTCCTCTCCCTTCCCACTTATAGCAAAAGAAAATTTTCTTTCTCTCTCTCTCTCTCTCTCTCTCTTTTTGTTTTTTGCCTTTTATATTCAGAAATCTTTATTATCCCCTTGGCATTAAATTTTCCAGTTTAAATACCGATTTCTCATTCATCTCTGTTCTCTGTCAATGTAAGGAAGGAGAGTGAAAAAAAACAACTTTCCCTTTTCACTTTCATTCGCTGCTTCTGAGTCTTCTTTGGGAGCAATGTATCTTTTTTGTAAAAAAGTATAGGTTCCAGGATGCCTTAATTGTTTCTTCTTATCCCGGTCAGCCAAAACTTTCACTTCAGCACTTTCTTCCTCCTGCACATTCTTTTCCAGATGAGGGCTTCTTTGAGGCGGCCATTTCTGACCACCGCTCTACCGCCTTCGGGAAAGGGAGTTTAGCCAGCTGGGGAGGAAAGATACGGCTTTCCTCGACCCTGCTGGAGTCTCCCCTGTCTTCACCAACCTCTATGGGGTGGCTTAGCCCTGAATCCAGATGGCTCGGGGTGCTCCGGTGGCGAGCCCAGGCAGAAACCGTGCACAATTGCGGATTCATGCCTGCCGCTGAAGCCCTGCAAACCGGAAGTTTCCTTATAGAGTCCTGTTCTGTTGGAGTTAATCCAGCAGTACTTGTTTAGATTCTTTGGAGTAGATTATCCAGGATCTGATTCAGGCTCTGTGCTAGATTTTAGATTGGGATGTCCAACTTTGGCAACTGTAATTCTTGTGACTTCAACTCCCAAAATTCCCCAACCAACCATTCTGGGTGGAGAATTCTGGCAGTTGAAGTTCACAGGACTTAAAGTTGGACCAAATTTGGAGACCTCTGGTCTTGGGAGCTAAGTAGAGTTAGGCCTGCTTGTTATTTTAATGGCAGATCACTAATTGAATTTCAAGACTATAATTTTACTTGGAAGTAAACAACAATAGAAGATCATGGCAAATGATTTTCATGTTGCTTCCAAGAAACTAAACCTAAATGTGTTAGTGGAGACATGAAGTATGGAGCTTGACTTGAAATAGAATATATATTACTTGTTTTTTTAATCCATGAAAACCTTCAGTAAACCCCAAAGCAGAAAAAAAAAGCAAGGAGGAAACTGGGAACATTTCATCACCAAACTTACAGCTATGTATTAACAACCAGCTTCCCAACATGGATAAAAGGGCTGTGAGACAAGAGATAAATTGCAGAAGATTCATTGTTATATGCTGGATACTTGTCAAGACATTAATTCATCCACTTCCCAAGACATTCTAATCATCTGGCAACTCAACAAATAATTCTGGCAATCCCCTAATGCAAAGTAATAGAGAACTAGATGTGTAAGTATCCTAATTAAAACTTATCTGACACTGTCCAACATACTGGAATCAAACTACATGCAGTATAAAATCTCATGTAAGAAGTAGATGGTCTGCTTCTTTGCATTTAAAAATAAGTGTCAGAAGACATTACCCCCCAAACAAATAACAGAAAGAAAAGGAAGAGCTTAAATTCTTACTTACCTATCCCCTCCCCCCGCCATAAATCCTTTTCAAGTGACATTTTCTCCTACAGCCTTTCTGGTGGCAAGGTCAAATAAACTTCTGGATTTTACAAGAGAAAAGTTAATTATCTAGGAGAAAGATTAACCAGCAAAAAAAAAAAAATATGGAGAAGAAAGAATGATATTCTTGTCCATCATCCCTTCGCTTATTCATCTCCCTATTTTCCAAATAAATGTAAACTACAGAATTTTATTTATCAGAATTTCTTTATTGGTAGCCTAGAACATGGTTTCTAAACTAAATAAACACTTTCTGCCAATATTATCAAACCAGAGAATGTATAGCAAAATCAGTTGGATGAAGGGGAGGGAGGGAGATGACAAGGCAAATTCCTGAAGAAAAAAATATCTTGGACTTTTCAGAAATTGATAATGTGTCCTAGAAACCCTAGAAAATTATAAGACATTATGTGACACTGATTAAAAATGATTTTCTCTCAAATTATTCTTCCATCAACAGCCGAGCAATGAGTCACATCCAAGGTCAGACTCTCACTTTTTGGCAATTTAAGCTTCATACCCAGCTATGCTATCCTCTGAAATAGAATGAAAAATACACTGCTAATTTGACAATGGAAGTAAAAAACTAACTTCAAACACCATATGGAACGAGCCACTTTTTCTGAATACACGATAGAATAGGATATTATGGAAGCATTGCTTTATAAAGTGAAATAAATCCAGTAAATGACTGATGGAACCATTAGAAATTGGAACATCTTTCTTAGATGGGGCAGAAGGGTGTGTGTGTGTGTGTACATGGCTGCAATAGCTAAATTATATTTATCACAATATGAAATTTAATCTGTTGTCTTCCTTTGAGTGGAAAAGTGATCAACGCTATTTCTCAGCCCATGGGAAATTAGATTGCTGTACATATATATACATATGCATGCATTTATGTATTTAGTAGAAAAGAGAGAGAATTTTATATGAATTCAGAGATGTTTCTTTTAGATGCTTATGTTCTATAAATAGATTTCTATGGATTTTTAAAAAGACACAAGGAAAGTAAAAATCACATTGTATGATATTGTGTCATCTGGCATAATTTCATCAAACTGGACAAGGAATTCCAACAATCACCACTAATTCATACTTAGAATTATTCTCCAGCACCGCACCCATGAAATTGTATCACAAAGCAGGGCAGATCTGAGATCCTATTAGATCCATGTTTTTGTTGCTGTTGCTCTCTGTTTTCTGAATTCCTTAAATCTGTTCAATAGTAATCACATTCTTCATACTTTCAAATGCTCTAAGCAGGGTTGTGATTGTGTTACATGGAGAATGTTTTGTGAGACAGAAACTGGATCACAGAATACTCCAATAATTAACATGGATTATATTTCTCTATAGATGAAATTGCAAGGTTAACAAGGTTAAGGTGGATACAAGGAAGAAATGAATAGAAAACAGGAGACAATATATCAAGACAAATGCTTAGGGGGGATCTTTATAGGTTTAGCTAATAACACTGTAATTATTTTTACTTCATGACTGATTCTTCATAACATCATCCAACTGAAGTAGAATAAAATATAAATTGTGCTGCAGTAGTGATGGAATGAGTCTAAAAGGCCTGTCACATAGGCCGACAGATGCAAAAAGTATGTAAAAAGGACCCAGCAGACGAGAAAATGTTCCATCCATTGTTATCCGCTCTCAAAAGTGCCCCAAATTTGCATAAACAGAGCGGACAACAACGGAAAGGAACGGACGGGGAGAGGACGTAGCGAGGATGTAAAGCGGATGCTCCACGGAAGCCTAGCGGATGGAAGCGGATGGAAGCAGATGGCACATCCGCAGGGCTTCTGGGGGAGCACAGCGAAGCGGACGTGCAGCGGAAGGAGAGGATGCAGAGCGGAGGCCGAGTGGATACAGCGGATGCAACACAGAATCCTAGCGGATGCCTAGCAGATGCCTAGCGGATGTCTAGCGGATGCAAAGTGTTCACTGCGCATGTGGGGAGGATGCATCGCATCAGCCCCATGGATATAAAAGGTCACCATTCAGAGCAGGTCACCATTCAGAGGAAAGACCTGCTGCCAGACACATCTCCAGCCAACAACCATGGGGAAAAAGAGGAAGCCTGTGCCATCTTCTGCCAGCCCTGGCAAGAAGGACAGGGCCACCATCCCACCCCCTGGCACTGACTCTGCTTCTGCTGGGGCTTCTGCTGCTCGGGCTGACTCTGCTGGTGCTGGGGCTTCTGCTGGTGCTTACTCTGCTGGTGCTGCTCCTGGTGCTGGTGCTTCTGCTGGTGCTGCTCCTGGTGCTGGTGCTTCTGCTGGTGCTTACTCTGCTGGTGCTTACTCTGCTGCTGTTGCTGCTGTTGCTGCTGTTGCTGCTGTTGCTGCTGGTGCTGCTGGTGCTGCTGGTGCTACTGGTGCTGCTGGTGCTGCTGATCCTGCTGGTGCTGCTGGTCCTGCTGGTGCTGCTTTGGCTGCTGCTGTTGTTGCTGCTGTTGTTGCTGCTACTGCTGGTGGTGGTGTGGTGGACCAGCCCCTAGAACCTCAAAGCCCTCTGATGAGGGCCCAGAAGGCCCTGCAAGAGGGAGGAAGAGGCAATCGCACGATAGGGAGAGGAGGCAGTACTCCATCGAAGAACATGAGGATGAGGTGCTCAAATGGCTGAGGGAGAATGAGTACCTCTGGCAGAAGGGACACAGGCTGTATCGAGACACCAAGTGGAAGCAGGCGGCTTGGAGAGAGAAGGCGGAGAGCCTGGGCGACACTTCGGAGGTCCTTCTCGGGTGGTGGAAGCACATGCACACCTGGTACAGGAAGCTGCACCTCAAGAAGTCTGGCCAGGCTGTGGTCAAGCTCACCGACTGGGAGACCTATGTGATGGCCAAGTGCAGCTTCTTGGAGGGTGAGGTCCGCCACCGAGGAGCAGCCCCTCTGTCTACCCTCTCTCTTAGGCAGCCCACAGAGAGCCAGTCCTCTTCTGGACAAGAGTCAGCTCCTGTGTCCAGGCAGGTATCTGTGGACTGCCCCATGACAGAGACCCCCCTGACAGCTTCACTCCCCGTGGCGGAGCGTGTGGAGGGCCCCTTGACGCAGTGGGAGCAAGGAAAGGGCACTGCCACCAGAGAACAACCCACATCCACCCCCAGCTCCACGTCCACAGAAAGCAGGCAGAGAGCCAGACTGGAGGGGCAAAGCCACACTGTCCTGCTGGAGATCAGGAACACCATCAAAAGCAGCGTAAATCTCCTCTCTCAGCTGGTACACACCGACATACCATCCTCAAACCGCAAGCCCTTCCTCACCTACGTCAACCAGACCCTCATGGACATCTCCGAATCACAGTACCAGGTGATAAAGGAGAGGATCACAGGTCTTCTGCACAACCCTCCAGGCCCAGCTGAACCTGCTCCGACCCAGTCCAGGTCTCCTCCTCCCTCACCTACCAAGGCTACGGCTACCAGGAGTTCCAGCAGCACAGGCAGCCCTTCCCAGTCCAGGCACAGGTACATCGTACGCCACCAATGCCAGCCGACACCACAGATGCCAGTGACATCACAGATGCCTCCCACGCCTCACCTCGCTCACCTGTAGACCAGATAGCCCCACTACACTCCTCCTTCCTCCACCCCAAAGCCAAGCCCGGCCTCAGAACATCTGTCATCAGTCTTGGGACTGACACCTTATGTCATGGAGGAAGGGGCTCTCAACATCACAGGACTGAGCCAGCTCTCTGAGAGCTTCCTCCACACACCATCCCCTGTTGTCCTCTCAGGGCTAGACACCCCAATGGCACCTCAGACCAGCACTCCAGCAGCAGCCACATCCACAGCCCCTGGACCCTTCACCCCTGAGACTATGGGCATGCCTCAGAGTGACTGAGAAGCGTGCCAGAGACTGGGTTGCTACCTGTTCACTTTATCTTTGCTTGGGACACTTTACTTGGGTCATTTTGCTTTTACAGTTTGTTATTAAAAAAGTTTATCTTTGCTTCACACACTTGGTTCAGTTCTTTTAGTAAATAAAGTCTTGGTGGAAACTTTTAGAAATGGTTTAAGCCTTTGCATGCTTGTGGGATGGGTAAGGATAGCAGTGGGATGGGCAGGGATTCCTGTGGGATGGGTAATAGCTGTGGGATGGGTTAGGATAGCAGTGGCATGGGCAGGGATACCTGTGGAATGGGTAATAGCTGTGGGATAGATAAACCTCCAGTGTAAACATAGTGGGACTGTATGGTCCACCCTCTCAGGTGCCACACCTATGCCCCTTTATTATCAACAACAATTTAATCATTGATCCACACATGTCAACATAAACACAACTCTTTATTAAATGCCCTGTTCATTGTAGGGCCACTCAACATACATGGCACAATCTCATCCGTGTGATGAGACAGGCTGAAGGAAGCATACATTAAGCATCTACCATCCTGTCTTGCCACTCCACTGCTCCAGCTGGGGAGTTGCACCAGTGTTTCAGGAGGTTGTGCTGCTTCTTCCCTTCACATGAAACTCTGTTGGGGCCTTGCACATCCACATTATCTATCAGGTTTCGCCCTTGCCTCCATTCACCAGGCTCCATGTCCCCATTGCCTTGTTGATGGTCCACAAGCCTGTTCTGCAAGACTGGGTAGTGGGTGCGCATGAGATTGTGCAGGATGCAGCAAGCTTCCACGATCTTCCTCATGGTCTCTGGGCGATGCTGCATGGTGGTGAGAAGTATTTGGAACCTGTTGGCCAGGATGCCAAAGGCGTTCTCCACCACCCGTCTTGCCCTGGACAGCCTGTAGTTGAAGATCCTCTCTTCATGGGTGAGGCATCTGGAAGTGTAGGGCTTCATGAGGTAGGTTCTGAGGGAGAAGGCGTCATCCCCCACAACGAAGTAGGGCACATCTTGTGTGTCATTAGGCAGGGGGTCTGGATCTGGGAAGCCCATGATGAGGTTGCGTTCCAGCCCCTCCTTGAAGTGACTGGCTTTGTATACCTGGGCATCTGAAGATGAGCCGTAGCCTGAAGCATCGATGTACATGAACTTGTAGTCAGCATCGACCATGGCAAAGAGGATGATGCTGAAGAAGCCCTTGTAGTTGTGATAAGTGGAACCTGACTTGGCTGGAGCTTTGCAGGCCACGTGCTTGCCATCTATGGCTCCAACGGTGTGGGGGAAGTTCCACTTCTGATACCACTGCTCTGCAACTTTCTTCCATCCTTCTTCAGTGGAGGGGCACTGGAGGAGCTCCTCCAGGTATTCTTCTATGATAGCCTGCACCACTTCTCTGACCACAATGCTGATGGTGTTGTGTGGCACCCTCCAGCCATACTGCATGCTCCTGTACATGGTCCCTGAGGCCAGGTGGTGCAGAGTCAGTGCCACCTCAGCCCAGGGTCCAGGCTGGGCCGGAAGTTGGTGTTTGCTTGGTGAACCTGGGTCTCAGCTGCTCCACAACTTCGTCAAACATGGCTGGTGGAATCCTCATGAAGTGCTGGAATGCAAGAGAGTCTTTGTTCCTCAGCTCCACCATCAGCTTGTTATACAGTCCGTACTCGGCTCTTCTCGTGATCCATCTTCGGACCCAGACACTTCTTGGCCACCTCCTTTTCTTTGTGTAGAACAGGTGAAAGAGCCTGTAGAGGGCTTTGCACTGTTGTAGAACAATTGACGGCTACCAAAAGGAGTGTGCAATGATCCATGGTGGAGATGACTGGATGCTGTGTAAGAGCATGAGCAAGATGAAGGTTGAAGAGGTCTGCACAGTAGGGCTGCTGAACTGAAAGTGAGATCCAGGTGAGTTGCTCCCCCTTTTTATAGGAAATATAGGTTTTCCGCTAGGTGTCCTTTTGCATCCTCTAGACATGCTGCAGACATCCTAAATATCTGAGATACGTCCCCTATATGAACATTTTTTCTGTTTTAATGCTTTCTTTGCGAGCTGCATCCGCTTTCATCCTTTCTACGTCCGTGCTACTGACGCTGTGTGTCCGCTCCGTGTCCGTTTCATTTTCTCCCTTTGTCCGTTTTCTGCTGGAGCGGATGTGAGTTGCGCGGATGTGCAGCGGATGCCTAGCGGATATAGCGGACGCGTAACGGATGACGACGGCCGTATAACGGATGTTCCCCGTATGCATAGCAGATGTATAACGGACACGTTGGATACTTTATCCGCTCCAAAAGTTTTGTGCAGCTCAAAACTTTTTGAGCAGATGAAATCTCAGTAGACGGATGCTGGATGGATAGAGAGTATGAAAAACGGATGCAGTGAGTACAGAACAGATGCATCATGTTAACCAGCGGATGGCAAGTGTTTCTCTCCATTTTACATCCTCTTTCCATCCGTTGGTGCTGTGTGACATGAGCTTAAAACATAGGTGTCAAACTAGTGGCATCACAGTGGCATTACTTGTCATATTGGGACTTTTTTTCCTTTTGCTAAACTGGGTGTGGCCGTGGCCAGTGCATGATGCATCTGGCCCATGGACCATGAGTTTGACAACCCTGGTCTAGAACAGTGTTTGTCTTGACTCATTCCATCACTATCAACAGGATAGCTGGGGAATTCTGGGAGTTGATGTCCACTCATCTTATAGTTGCTAAGATTAAAAAAAAATCATACTGTTCTATAAGATGCTGTAAATATTCTGGAAAATATCCTCTCAGATAAATTTTACTATAATAGAACTGTGTAAAAATCTGAATTCAAGGACAAAAGATTATTTGGTGTATTTGAGGAGAGGCATCAGATCACAGCTGTTGGTAGCTCCTTAAGGAAATTTTAATTAAGATGGTACCAACCCATGTGCATTTCCTCACATATCCCAAGTTACATTTCCCCCATCAAATCTAGATCACAGCCATATATCCTGCTTTAAATACAGAATAATTACATTTTGTAAGAGCACGAAACATCCTTCGTAGGTTAAATTTGAAAATCAAGCCACCTTAGCCCCATCAGGCACTATAAAATCCTTTTTTTTAATTCGACCCAGAGTTTGAATGACACTCTCAAAAGTGAGGAGAACCAGTGTGATATAGTAGCAAAGATTTTTGACCCATACTACAAGTTCTTACACAACCATGAACCCCACTGGATGACTCCATTTGTTATCACTCATCTCAATCTATCTCAGAAATAAGCTTGTTGCAAAGATGAAACGATGGAAAATATTTGAATGTACAGGAGAGGAATATAAATGTAATAGAGCCAAATTCAAATTTCATAGGACTCTTTGGATAATAAGCTTTGAAGAAACACTGCTGCTGGCTCTGACCCTAACATGTTCTCCAGAGAATGAAAAACACTCTTTCAAATTTGTGGTGTAAAGCACTGCCTCCAGTGCTAATAGATAAATGCCAAGAGATATTTCAACATTAGACTGAGTGATGTCATTTCCTCAGGCAATCAATTTGGGTTCTCGCAAAAAAGGTACATTTTCAAAGCACTATTTAATGCAGTATGGTGACTGCTTTACTCCCAAGGAGAAGAGATAATGCTGGGTAGTATATTTTCAGCCTTGGCTGAGGTTCGCTGGCCTTTGAAATTTTGCACCTTGACTTGGGGAGAGAAGCAGAGAAGAAAGGGACAACACTTACTCCCCTGTCCCAGATAGCAAATAGTTAGGACCCCACAAAAACCAGAAACAGTTTAGTCCTTACAGTTGCTGTTTCAGAATAACCAATACTATGGCTGTTTCAAGAAGTTCCCTTCTTCCATGGGTGGACAATTAATTTTCCCAAGGGGCCCCATGAGAAATTGTGTGGCACAGGAGTTGTAAAATAGTTGTGGCACAGGAGCTGTAAAATACTCAGCCCTGCCCAGAGATGGGCTGCACTTTCATTGGCAAGGGGCTCACTGTCATGAGGCCCCGTACTTTGGGGCTGAAACGCAGCTTGAAACAGGCAGCTAATCGACTCAGGCAGCTCCGGTGAGCACAACAGGGCAGCGCGGAACTCCTCTGCGCAGTCTGGATGGGGGAAAAGTTAGTTATTTAGGAAAGGCATAGCACAAGGGCAGGCAGGTAGGCCCAGCCAGAGATCACAGCAAGGAGTTCACCCAAACCTTGCCGGCCATCTAGCAACCCACCACTGGGTGTTTGACAATCCTTAGAATACCAAGATAGTCTTCCAGGATTGATTATTTGCAAAAAGCTTAACGCAAGGGCAGGCAGGCAGCTAGGGGTTCTCCCGAACCTCACCGACCACCCAGCAGCCCACCACTGGATCTGCCTTCATTTATATCAGTGGTCCCCAACCCTTTTGGTGCAGCCTAAATCCCACACAAAGGCAGCAGAAGCTTTGCTCACTTGCCCATCGCTCATCTCCAGCTGCATGGCCCAGTTCCTAATGGGTCACAGACCGATACCGCTCTGTGGCTTATGGGTTAGGGACCCCCTGATTTATATGACATGATTTATTTTGTAACCTCTTTTCCATCCAAATGATTTTGCTTTGTTGAGGTAGTTTTTGACATTGGTGGGGGGGGGAACCCCATCTTCCGTTGTTTGAATAGGTTGTTATTGTTGTTAAACACACATTGGCTCACAAACTCATCGTGTTTGTAATATAAATCAATAGCCATCACCAGAGAGTTTTTTATGAATGCAGCACTGGCTATTATTTTCAGTTTGCCCCGCTGACTCTTTCGTCACAAGAATAATACCATATAATAGCTTTTTAAAAAGTAGGTTTTTATAGGACCAGCTGCCAGGAGATGATGACATTTTTGCAGAGCCCATTTATAATACAGCATCCCATTTTACATCTGAAGAGAAACAAAAGTAGCTGCTAT
The DNA here is from genome assembly GCA_015471245.1 of Laticauda colubrina. Classification (NCBI taxonomy): domain Eukaryota; kingdom Metazoa; phylum Chordata; class Lepidosauria; order Squamata; family Elapidae; genus Laticauda; species Laticauda colubrina. The sequence continues at coordinate 45,592,745 of BLBF01000004.1, read as the reverse complement.
TTATAGGGTTGTGTGAAAAGAGAGAAACAAAGAATGTACATTGGCATGATCAAGAAAGTGAGCCAAGAACTGTGTTGGATTGAGAGATAGGAATTGCTCTACAAGAGTCATTATTTTTATTTATTGAATTGCCTACCAGTTACAAAAGCAAAAAAAAAAAATCAATATTAATGGCCAGAATACCCTGAACAGTTCTTATTAATGAAACAGTATCCTGTTTGTTTGATTTTTCAACAAAGGAATTATTTTTCTATTCTAGCCTCAAAGGTGCTTTTTCAAGAGGCAACTGGACTTCCTGATTTTTCTTTGAAGATGTTTCACTTCTCATCCAAGAAGCTTTTTCAGTGTTAAAGATGCTTCTACTATTCTACTATTCCTTGGCACCACATCCAGTGATGGGATTCAAAAAAAATTACTACTGGTTCTGTGGGTGTGGTGTGACTTGGTGGATATGGCAGGGGAAGGATATTGTAAAATCTCCATTCCCATCCCACTACAGGAGAAGGTTACTGCAAAATTCCAACTCCTTCCTACACCACTAACCTGCTTTCCAGCTCTATTCTCCTGTGCACAGCAACAAAACAAGATCCAGCCGATCAACTGGGACTCAGGAGGCAGAGAATAGATGGGGGTGATGGCAGTCAGAGGTAGTATTTGATGGTTCTCCAAACTACTCAAAATTTCTGCTACCAGTTCTCCAGAGCTGATCAGAACCTGCTGAATGCTACCTCTTCCAGACCCAGGTAATCTGAAATCATGATTACTTAGAAGGGCAACAGGATGGAAAAGCAGTTTATTTAATTTGTTGCCTAATAAATGATGAAGTCATCCAGAGTTTCAGAGTGTCAAACTGCCAGTCCAAACTGCAATGTGATGTGGTGAGTTTGACACCTGTGCTTTAGATAGTGAGCTGGGAACCTGCAAATTTAATAAAAATAAAACATTTTTAAAGCACACTCACTAAACCACATACATGCATATATACTGGATATCTATTTTCACTTAAAAATTCTGTACAATTAAAAAAATAAATAAATATGTCTTTTTAAACATTTCCTACACCCGTGAGCCTTATCTCACAAAAGATTTTAGACCTGACAAAGAACTTTCAGTCTGTAATGGCTCCATCATTCACAAGGTCCCTTTTTCCAAACGTTGGCACAAAGGGATGATTTCGTTTATTCCTATCTCGTACAGTTGTATTGTGCTTTCTCTTTATTAATTCAGCACCAGCCTAACAAATTAATAAGTGTTCAGTTCTGACCTGTAAAATTGTTTCACGAGAAGCAGCTTAAATTTCCCTGCATTAAGGCATATCTTCTTAGGAAACTCCATAAGATCCGTGATCAAATTTCAAAGAGGTGGGTCTAATCACAGATGAAACTAATCTCTTAATAACAGAAGGAAATAGCAGCCAGCCCACTGGTTGAAAATCCAGAGAACATGCCATGTTATCAAGAGATTTCTCAGAGCAGAATAGGAGGTTTTTTTTAATAAAGCATTTACATAAATTATACAAAATAGGGAGGCTTATGGTGCCTTGCAGTGCTTCCCAGCTGAAATAACTGCACAAAAACCCAGCCTGTCAGTTTGCTATATTTGCATTTCAGATTAGCAAGCCAAGTCTGTGTATTCCACTTTGAGTGGTCAAGTACTGACAGCTTAGGACATCAATATGTTGTCGGGGGATTTTTACATCCATTATACCTGAACTGCATTGTACATTGATTTATGTCTATCACCAGAATTTATAACTACAGGCATAGAACTCCAAACAATTTAGCTTCAAATTTAAATCTCTGGGTAATCACTTTTAGAGTATCAAAGATGCTGTTTCTGTTTTAAAGGACTCCACCAAGCTATGTGTAATGGTATCTCTCTCTCTCTCTCTCTCTCTCTCTTTCTCCCCCTCCTCCCTCCCTTCATCTCTCTTTCTCTTCTTCTTGTCCAATGACAAGTGTTTACCTTCATAATCCTATGGAGCAAATATTTTTCTCAAACACTAATTTCAGAAGTATGCATTTCAACAGGCAAAGTCAAGTTTCTCATTAAGTAACAATGATCAAAGCACCCAAAATTGGAAATTTGAAGCAAAATAACAACAGGTAATCCCCAGGTTACAAATGTTCACTTAGTGAACCTCAAAGTTACACGATAAGCTTCCCCTAGCATTTGTAAACAAGTCCCAAAACTATGAATCTTGCAGCACCATGGCAGTTGTTCACCCTTACGAACAACTGCAGAGGCATTTTGTTTGTCTTTCATGTTGCCAGCTGAAATGAAGCTTCTGAGGGGCAGATTCAACCCTCAACCCACGAGGCCTGTGGAAGCCCGAATAGAACTGTAGAAGGGCGCATGTGACTGAGAGGCTGGAGAGGAGACTGATTGCTAGATCTTTGCAAGGTAAGTGACCCAGCATGGCAGGTTGTGGGGGAAGCAATTATGGGGAGCATGAGGTATTTCAGTGGGTTGGGGAGGCCTTGGGCAGTCTTAGGCAGGTGGATTGTTCCATCACTAGGCCCCACATGGCCTTCTTCACTCTGAAATACCTCATGTGCACTTAACAAACCTCATATTCAATTAGCAAATGTGTGGGCAAAAGGAGGGAGTGATCCTATTCAAGATGCGAGATTCACTCCCACGAATCCTCGGGTTTTGAATGGAATGAGTTACTCCAGAGGTGGAATTTAGCAGGTTCTGACCAATTCTGGAGAACTGGTCGTGGAAATTTTGAGTAGTTCAGAGAACCAACAAATACCACCTCTGACAGGCCCCGTCCCCATCTCTTCTCTGCCTCCTGAGTCCCAGCTGATCAGTTGGTTCTTCTTTGGTTGCACTGCACAAGAGAATGGAGCTGGAAAGCAGGTTGGTGGGGTGGGGAGGGAATGGGATTTTGCAGTAACCTTCTTCTGGGGTAGGGAGGGAATGGAGATTTTACAGTATCCTTCCCCTGCCATGCCCACCAAGCCACACCCACCAATCTATGCCATGCCCACCAAGTCATGCCCATGGAATTGGTAGTAAAAAAATTGAATCCCAACACTGCAGGCTCCATTTCATTTGTAACTGAAGGACTACCTGTATAAATCTACTATTCCTGCAAAATGTCCAATTATCCCTTTAGTTTATAAGTCCTGCTGATTATAACTAGGTAAGTCTGATTTACAATTTGCTTCATAGATAATTTAAATTCATGTGTGTATTTAGTGATAAAATCACTAATGTTTTATAAAATGAGACAGGGCTGATTTCACTAGTTTGCCCCTTGACTTGTTTGTATCCTTCTTTACTTCAAAACCTCAAGGTAGCTTAAAGTTCTCCCATCATTTTATTCCCCCAACAACTATTTTGTTGAATGCCTAACACAATCATTCAGTAAATTTCTATTTTATAAAATCTACATTTACTTCTATTTATTTTCTATTTCAACTGAAATTTACTGAGGGTAAATTTGAACCTGGGTGTGTCCAATCCTAGCCCAATATTATACCTATTATGCACACTGGCTGTCACTAGATTATTCAATTATGTGTCTGAATAAATGTTTCCAACATGGGTCAGGACCGCCCTCTGAATACTAATCAACTCCTCTCATCATAAAACTAATATCATTTCATAATGAACAATCTCTACAATCATAGAAACAAATAAAAGCACCAGCTATTGTAATATGCCTAGTCTTAAAGATGAATTGGTCAAAAGGAATCAATCCAATTGTCTTCAGACAACATTTGCTCTAAAGGATCTGCTGAAAAAATCAGAACACACAATATACTTATTGAAGTAACCAATTCAAATAACCTAATAGCTACCATTGATTTCCTTGGCCTTGTCAACTTGAATTAATGAGATCATGTGAAAGCAGAGAGCTAGAAGATGCTTCAAAACCTGCTACTTTACTATTTTTCAGGAGGATATTGGTCTGAAATTGTTACGTGACTGCATATTCTTCAATTGCAGGAGTATCTTCATCACAGGAGACTATTGCATTTGTTATTATCAAAAAAGCTGAGAAGTAATTTGCGTTTCTCACACCAGTCATATGGAATGGTGCAATGGTTAGAGTGCAATACTGCAAGCTATTTCTGCTGACTGCTGGCTGCCTCCAGTTTGGCAGATTGAATCTCACCAGGCTCAAGGTTGACTCAGCCTTCCATCTTTCCAAGGTGGGTAAAATGGAGACCCAGATTGTTGGGGGCAATATGCTGACTCTGTAAACCGCTCAGAGAGGGTTGAAAAGCACTGTGAAGCAGTATATAAGTCTAAGTGCTTTTGCTATTGCTAGCATGGATATCATGACCATTGTCAGTATCATCAAGGGGTCATGGTTATGAGATATTTTTTATTTATTTATTTATACTGCATTTATCGAAGTTGTTCAATCAAAATATCTAAGAGGCCAATTCAAAATTCCCCTCTTTGACACCAACTCTTCATTAAGACTGATTTCATTGCTAATTCATAACTGGGGAGCCACCTTTCTCCAATGGGAAAAGCCTGAATGGAAGAGGCCTGCTACAGATGACAGATCTCATTTGCTAAGCAGGTGGGTCAAGGAGAAGAGCTTTTTTGGTGTGGCTCCATCCCTGTGGAACACTCTACTACCCAAAGTGAGAACTGTCCCCTCCCATTTGGCCTTCAAGAGGGGCACTAAGACCTGGCATTGGCAATTGACCTAGGATCTCAAAGAGGTTGTTCATTGCTGGAAGTGGCTGGTGGAGTAAGAAGACCTCATCCCCATCTCATCTGTCTCTTAAGCTCTCTTAGTTTTGGTTTTGGTACAGTTTCTAATACTACAGTATTTTAATCTGAGTCATTTTAATATTTAATCTTTTAATTATTTTTTATTTGTTTTATAACTTGTAAGCAGCCCAGAAAGATGTAGAAAATTGGGTAGCATAAAAATTTAATAAATAAATAATTCAACTCAGCCATGAGAAATGTTGGACTGAACTTCTCATCTTTGAAGTTTCTTTGATTTTACATGGTAACTTATTTTATTTATTTATTTGTTTGTTTGTTTGTTTTTTGATTTGTTTTATCAATCACTTATAAGCTAATAGGTATAAGTATAAACATGAGTAAGAATACAGGAAATAGGTATGAATAAATGGGGACAATAGGACAGGGACGGTAGGCATGATGGTGTGCTTACAGTGGATAGTTTGAGGTTAAAGGAGTGGGGGTTAGAGGCTGTAACAACAGAGTCAGGTAGTGTATTCCAGGCATTGACCACTCCATTGCTGAAGTTGTACTTTCTGCAATCAAGTTTGGAGTGGTTTACATTGAGTTTGTATGTTTTGTGTGCTCTTGTATTGTTGTGGTTGAAGTTGAAGTAGTCATTGACTGGTAGGACATTGTAGCAGATAACTTCCTCATGGCCACTTAAAATAAAATTATGTCCATGAAATATCAGGTCTCCACTGACTATGATTAACTTGTACTGGAAATAAAACAGTTGATTCTCAGCCTAGACTTACAAAAGGGACCTAAGCTTTACATTACGAGGATGCAATTTAGACATGCTGAAGATATATCATTTGAATTTGCTAAATATCTTACTATTTTATGCCCAAAACACCGAAAAGATTTTTACTTTAGCTAGACCTGACATCTTACCTTCATATTTTCTGGAAGCAAAATTCATCAGATCATCTACAGAAGATAGTTCCATCCAGTGTTCTTTGGATGAAATCAGATCAATAGCTCTTCACTGAAATTGGTATAAAGATATGATTAAGCCTTTTACAAAACCAAATACAACAACATAAGTGCTGATCTTACACTTCCCTTTTTATCAAACATTTCAGAGTTGACCTTGAAGAAAGTTGCTAAATTCTGTTTGGTTGCCACTATTATTTGTCATGAGATAGATGAGTCTTCCCTGTTTAGGGCAACATTTTAAAACTATCATGTTGTGATTTTGCAGCATTAAGAAACAGTCAGTGATGGCAATTTGCATTATTTTAACCTAACTGTTCTGAATAAGTCCAACTGTTCTTTAAGGAGATAGAGATGTATTTCTTTTAAAAATAATGAGTCAGAACGTGCTTTGGACACTGTACAAGTGTAAATTCATTGCACTATTCATTAAAAAGATCATTTTTTTCCAGACCTGCTTAGAAACATGAAAAAAGATGGACTACTTTAATGAATACCAGAGAGATGTTATCCTATGCAAGTTTTGAAGGAATTTATTTCTAATCATGTTCAAGCCATGCACAGCCCTAATGAACATAACTTCCCTGAAGGCATATCATTCCACCTATCGAGGAATTGACATAAACTCAGAGACTTTTGCAAAGAGCACTCGTCCTTCCATTACCATAGGGAAATAGCCTATCTGTCCTGGTGGATAAAAAGGCAGCTGTTGGTCAATAAATCATTCAAATTGTTAAAGACCGAGGAGTCCCTTTACTTGTGGTTAAATTCTTGGAGTGCTCACACGTGAATGTTTGATACATTGGATTTCAGCCAATATTATCGTCCTGATAAATGCATGGAAATCTAGAGATTTCTGATTTTTTTTTAAAAAAGGAAACTCTGTGGTACAGTGGTTAAAGTGCAATACTGCAAGCTACCTCTGCAGCCAGCTGCCTACAATTTGGCAGTTCAAATCCCAGCAGGCTCAAGGTTGACTCAGTATTCCATCCTTCCGAGGTGGGTAAAATGAGGACCCAAATTGTTGGGAGCAATAGGCTGACTCTGTAAACCACTTAGAGAGAGATGTAAAGCACTGTAAGTGGTATATAAGTCTAGGTGCTATTGCTGCTATTTTCATTGTTGGAATAAATGATTATTGTCACACTGCCCAACGGATGCAAAACATTAGTAAAAAGGACACAACGGACGAGAAAAATGTTCCATCCGTTGTTATCCGCTCTCAGAAGGGGTGAAAATTTACATAACCAGAGTGGATAACACGGAAAGGAACGGATGCGAGGAGGACGCAGAGCGGATGGAAAGTGGATGCGGAACGGAAGCCTAGCGAATGGAAGCAGATGGGAGCGGATGGCACATCCGCGAGGCTTCCGGGGGACCTCAGCAAAGTGGACGTGGAACGGATACAGCGGATGCACAGCGGACGCCGAGCGGATGAAGCGGATGCAGAGCAGAAGCCTAGCAGATGCACAGCGGAAGCCTAATGGATGCCTAGCGTTAATTGCGCATGCGGGGAGGATGCATTGCATAAGCCCCACAGATAAAAGGGAAGCAGCTCGGAAGCAGGTCACCATTCAGAGGAAAGACCTGCTGCCGGACGGATTGACAGCCTTGCCTGCCCTGCCTGCATGCCTGCCTGCAAGCCTTGCTGCCAGCCTTGCTGTCTGCCTGCCTGCCAGCCTTGCTGTCTGCCTGCCTGCCAGCCAGTCTGTCTGCCAGCCTTGGTGCCTGCCTGCCCGCCAGCCTTGGATTATGCCTGCCTGACAGCCTTGGTGCCAGCCTTCCTGCAAGCCTTGGTGCCTGCCTGCCTGCCAGCCTTCCTGCCAGCCTTCCTGCCAGCCTTGGTGCCTGCCTCCCTACAAGCCTGCCTGCCAGCCTTGGTTCCTGCCAGCCTCCCTGCCAGCCAGCAACCACACAGAAAGAACAGAAAGTCTCAGCCATCTGCTGCCAGCCCTTACAAGAGGGACAGGGCTACCATCCCACCCCCTGGCCCTCACTCTGGTTCTGCTGTGGCTTCTGCAGCATGGGCTCGCTCTTCTGGGGCTGGGGCTTCTGCTGTTTCTGCTTCTGGAGGAGCTGATGATGCGGGGGATCAGACAAGCACTCCAGCACCAGCCACCTCCACAGCACCTGGACCCTTCACCCCTGAGACTGAGCGACCAAGAGGAGTGCCAGAGACTCATTTTTGTTTTATAGCTTGTTGTTAATGAAGTCTATTTTTGATTCACACACTTGCTTCATTTCTTTTTTTTTAATAAAGTCTTGGCGGAAACTTTTAGAAATGGTTTAAGCCTTTGCAAGCTTGTGGGATGGGTTAAGATAGCAGTGGGATGGGCAGGGATACCTTTGGAATGGGTAATAGCTGTGGGATGGGCAGGGATACCTTTGGGATGAGTAATAGCTGTGGGATGGGTAGGGATACCTTTGGGATGGGTAATAGCTGTGGGATAGATAAACCTCCAGTGCAAGCATAGTGGGACTGTATGGTCCACCCTCCCAGGTGCCACACCTATGGCCCTTTATTATCGATAACAATGTAATCATTGATCCACACATGTCAACATAAACACAACTCTTTATTAAATGCCCTGTTCATTGTAGGCCCACCCAACATATATGGCCCAATCTCATCCGTGTGATGAGACAGATTCAAGTAAGCATCCATTAATCATCTATCATCCTGTCTTGCCACTCCACTGCTCCAGCTGGGGAGTTGCACCAGTGTTTCAGGAGGTTGTGCTGCTTCTTCCCTTCACGTGAAGCTCTGTTGGGGCCTTGCACATCCTCAGTGTCTATCAGGTTTCGCCCTTGCCAACATTCCCCAGGCTCCATGTCCCCATTGCCTTGCTGGAGGTCCACGAGCCTGTTCTGCAAGACTGGGTAGCGGGTGTGCATGAGATTGTGCAGGATGCAGCAAGCTTCCATGATCCTCCTCACGGTCTCTGGCCGATGCTGCATGGTGGTGAGAAGTACCTGGAACCTGTTGGCCAGAATGCCAAAGACATTCTCCACCACCCGCCTTGACCTGGACAGCCTGTAGTTGAAGATCCTCTCTTCATGGGTGAGGCATTTGAAGGTATAGGGCTTCATGAGGTAGGTTGTGACGGAGAAGGCGTCATCCCCCACGATGAAGTAGGGCACATATTGCGTGTCATTGGGCAGGGGGTCTGGATCTGGGAAGCCCACGATGAGGTTGCATTCCAGCCCCTCCTTGAGGTGACTGGCATTGTATACCTGGGTATCTGAAGATGACCCGTTGCCTGAAGCATCGATGTACATGAACTTGTAGTCAGCATTGACCATGGCAAAGAGGATGATGCTGAAGAAGCCCTTGTAGTTGTGATAAGAAGACCTTGACTTGGCTGGCGCTTTGCAGGCCACATGCTTGCCATCGATGGCTCCAACGGTGTGGGGGAAGTTCCACTTCTGATACCACTGCTCTGCAACTTTCTTCCATCCTTCTTCAGTGGAGGGGCACTGGAGGAGCTCCTCCATGTATTCTTCGATGATGGCCTGCACCACTTCTCTGACCACAATGCTGATGGTGTTGTGTGGCACCCTCCAGTCGTACTGCATGCTCGTGTATGTGGTCCCTGAGGCCAGGTGGCGCAGAGTGAGTGCCACCTTGAGCCCAGGTTCCAGGCTGGGCTGGAAGTTGGTTTTTGCCTTGGTCAACCTGGGTGTCAGCCGCTGCACAACTTCGTCAAACATGGCTGGTGGCATCCTCATGAAGTTCTGGAATGCCCGAGTATCTTCGTTCCTGAGCTCCACCATCAGCTTGTTGTACAGTCCATCCCCTGCTCTTCTGGTGAACCATCTTCGGATCCAGATTCTTTTTGGCTGCCTCTTTTTCTTCCCGTAGTAGAGTTCACAGACCCTGTAGATGGCTTCGCAATGTTGCAGAAGGATGGTGGCTGCCAAAAGGACTTTGTTACGATCCATGGTGGACATGACTGGATGCTGTGGAAGAGGAAGAGTCAGATGAAGGCTGCAGAGGTCTGCACCGCAGGGCTGCTGTTCTGAAAGTGAGATCCAGATGAGTTGCTCCCCCTTTTTATAAGCAGTATAGGTTTTTCCCTATGTGTCCCTTTGCATCCTCTAGGCATCCTCTAGATATCCTTCATATCCGAGATAGGTCCCCTCTGTGAATGTTTTTTCTGTTTTAAATGCTTTGTTTCTGTGCTGCATCCGCTAGGCATCTGTTCTGCATCCGTTCTGCATCCGTTCCGCTTCCTCCCTGTGTCTGAGCGGATGCGAGTTGCGCGGATGCGAAGCGGATGCCTAGCGGATATAGCAGATACAGAACAGATGCAGAACAGATGCCTAGCGGATGCAGAACGGACGAATTGGATACATTTTCTGCTCAAAAGTTTTGAGCAGCTCAAAACTTTCTGAGCGGATGAAACGTCCATAAACGGATGCTGGATGGATAGAGAGGAAGCAAAACGGAGGCAATGAGTACAGAACGGATACATCGCGTTAACCAACGGATGGCAAGCTTTTTTGTCCGTTTTACATCCTCTTTGCATCCTTTGGTGCAGTGTGACAGGGGCTTTAGTTGTTCTGGCTAGATAACTAATTTTTATTCTGGAATGTGCCTTTCAGAGAGAATCATAACTTTAATTCATAAGGAAGGCATTTGCTGATGTTCACAGCAAAGGGGACGGGGTGGAATTCAAATTTCTTAACAACCAGTTTTGTGGGCATGGGCTAATTTATGGGTGTGGCTTGGTGATCATGTGAATGGATGGGTGTGGCTTGCAAGCAAATATTGTAAATATTTTATGTAAATATTTAATTTTTTATTTAAAAAAAAAAAACTTTTACCCAAAATCAGGCAAAGCAGGCAGGCAGATTGAGCTGCTCACAGAATCACAGATTCATTTAGAGATTTCCATTCTGCAATCTGCTACCGGAGTCTGCACTGAAAATAGAAGCTTCAGTTCTAAGGAAGTTTCAGCTCTGCTTTTAGATTAGCTAGAAAGCAAGAAATGGGGGTGGGGGGAAGAAAAATAGCAACTTAGCAAGATGGCACACATACCAGGTAAGGAGTGAATGGGTGGGTCGGGGAGGGCCAGGGCCAGCCGGTGTCGCAATTTGCCAGTTCTCCAAACCAGGCAAAATCAAAACAACCTAATTGGCTTCAGGTGAGACTTGTATGCTTTGTAGGAAGCTAAGCGAACTCTTTTTCTTGTGCTTGCCATTTCTACCTGATCATCTCTCCTTTGAGCCATGGTAAAGGTAAGGAGAAAAAGCATTTTCTCTTATCTACAGCTCACCACCATGGCAGTGATGCAGCTTTCCCCAGAGAGAAAGGAACTCTACAAGTGTTTGCAGTGGTGGGTCTTACTTTTGTTGACAAGGGGTTCGCTGTTAATGAGCACTCTTTGGGGCTACAACACAGCTTCAAACAGGCAGCTAATCGACTCAGGCAGCTCCATGAATACAGCAGGGTAGCGCAGAACTCATCCGGGCAGTGTGGGCGGGGGAAAAGTTAGTCATTTAGGGAAGACATAGCAAAGGGTGGGCAGGTGGGCCCAGCCAGAGATCACAGCAAGGCGTTCGCCCAAACCTTGCCAACTATCGAGCAGCCCACCACTGGGTGTTTGACAATCCTTAGAATACCAAGATAGTATTCCAGGATTGGTCAGGCATCCATAAATTTTTCAGTCACTTACAAGCCTAGGAATCTTCCTAAACAGGAAATCCTAAGGTGGTGGCCTTGACACAAAAAATGTACATTCAGATTTGGTTTCTATACGAAATACACTGCTTTCTTCTGTACACCAGCTTTTTCTAACTGCATTGTTTCAAAAAGTCCATGTGCTCCATTGTATTGCAACTGGATTTACATTCCCTAGCTTGTGATGGAGATTTTAACTTTATTTTCCCAAGAGATAGTGTTTATATCTTACCACTATTGACTTAAATGGGAAGTTTGGAGATTGAGTTAAAAAAAAACTGTTTAATATTGGCATTTCCTGATATGTTCCATCCATGTAAGTTAGCCTTTTTTGAAGTCAAAATCGGTTAGCTAATGTCACAAAGCCATGTATATGATAATATGAATTATTTTATTAAACATAAAATACACTAATAGGGTAAAACATCAGAAGAGTTTCTTGAGAACACTTGAGTAATCTGACTTTTAATTCTGAGGCCAACCCTTTTACATTTCTTATTCAGTTTTACTAGGTCTCACTATAGGAAGGAGACTGTCTGGTGAATAGTAATAGAACTTATACATCACTTCGCATCATTTTACAACCCTCTCTAAATGATTTACAGAGTCAGGGCATTGCCCCTAACAATCTGAGTCCTCATTTTACCCACCTCAGAAGGATGGAAGTCTGAGTCAACCTTGAGCCTGGTGAGAATCAAACTGTCAAATTGCAGGCAGCCGGCAGGCAGCAGAAATAGCCTGCAGTACTGCATTCTAACCGCTGTGCCACCATGGCTCTTAATGTTTTGCTAACTGAAAAAAAGTCCTGACTATAGAAAGCTAGTGTATTAGAAATAAAGGTTTTTCTTCCAGCAAACTAGTTTTTCTACACACAAGGAATTTAAAAATTGCTGGGTAGGAAGTTCATATGCAAAATCCTCTTGTTGTAATATGAAGTGATGATGCACTTCAAGTACTGTTAATATGTGATTGTTTTCCAATGTCTCATTCGGTTTAAAAGCAGAATCATCCTGAAAAGGCTAGTCCTAAATTCAAACCCATTCCCTCTGGCTCTTCATTTAAAACAAATAGCTGGGAAGCGAGGAAACCCAAAGGTTCTGCATATGATTTATACAGAGCTCAGAATATTGGTGGTTAAATGCTGTTTTCCTCATTCTTTGCTCAGTATTAAAGCATCTGTAAAACTTGGCCAGAAATCTAATGAGAATATGTTCTTTCCATGGGATTCCTGGCATTCTGTTTTAAGGTCCCAGCTGGTGACACTAACAAGCATAGCATCATGCCATTGGTATTCTGATATATTTGGTTCTTGGTCCTGGCAGAAGAGGAAATGATTGCATTATTTTCTATTGGGAGATGGGGAATCCATATTATTTTGTACTTGGCGATAAGCAGATGGCCAAAGAAAAGGGCCAGTTTTCCCAAACTGGAGAGGCCAGATTTAATAACTTCAGCAGAGATACAAATGGAAGATTGTTTGCTGTGTTTATATATTGCATTGTGTAATCACTTGCATCTTATATATAAAAAATATAAAGACCGGTTGCTGGAATTGGGTATGTCTAGTTTAATGAAAAGAAGGACCTGGGTGGCATGATAGCATCTCAGGGCTTGCCATAAAGAAGAAGGAGTCAAGCTATTTTTTTTTTCAAAGCAGGACAAGAAGCAATAGATGCAAAGCGTTAATTTTAAATCAGCAGTCTTTTAATTGAGTTTTAATTACTCATTTATGTTTATGCAATTGTTAGTTAGAAGCCTTCCACATGATTAGGAACCCATTCCTCTCACCCAAACTTATATTACTGTAGGCATTTTGGAGTTCCATCTTTTTGAGCATCCGGATTTTTAACTTTAAATCATCTCCTCTATAAATCCCACATAGCAAACTGTTTGGAACAATGGTAATATGTCCTTTGCCCAAAATTGTTAGAATGTGGAGTATCTTGTAAGTTTAATGAGTGGATATAGCTATGTGTAGATATTCAATTTAGTCTTATTGTCCTTTGCTTCTTTCTTTGTCAGTTGCTTTAAGACAGGGGTGGGATTCAATTTTTTTAACAACTGGTTCTTTGGGTATGGCTTAGTTGGTGGGTGTGGCTTGGTGGTCATGTGACTGGCTGGGCGTGGCCAACTCAATATCACTTACATTAAGGCACGCATCTCCTCGCCTGGCTTCTCATGACTGTGGGGATGCTGCAACAGTCGTAAGTGTGAAAAATGGTCATAAGTCACTTTTTTCAGTGCCACTGTAAAACTTTGAATGGTCACTCCCTACAAGCAAAGTGTCAGCAAAGAAGGAAAAAAAAAAACTCCAGAGACGTTTCTGAGACAGGAAGTCTAGTCCTGCCAAGAATGTAATAAGGGTTAACACAGAGGCAGTTTCTGTAAGCAACACCAGAATATTTCCTTCCTGCCTTCCTTACAGGATTAGGCCAGTAATTTCTTCCAACAACCGGTTCTCCGAACTGCTTAGAATGTTAACAACTGGTTCTACCGAATAGGTGCAAACAGATAGAATCCCACCCTTGCTTTCAGGTGTTTTGATTTCCCAATATTCACACATGGCAAAACACAATGCACATGAATGCAGTTAAGTTGTTTTTTCACTGTTTTCCTCCGATCACATTGGTTGATGTATATGTACTGTAGATCAAGTGGGTGGTGGGCTGCGCACACAGACAAACATTTTACAATTGATGTAACCCATCATGATGGCCATGAAAAGTCTTGAATTAATTGGTGGACAAAGATTTGCTCTCATTTCTTATTTCCACCTTACTGTCCTACTGCTACCATATTTCTTGAGTCCTACCCTGCTTTGATACCATAAATGGAATGGTTATATACACAACATACATTAAATGTGTCTGGTCTGCTGGTACTTGTACCTCCATCTATCCCTCTTTGGAATACCTAGAAAAGAATGTGGATTTTCTTCCCATTAGTCTGAAATGACCTACCTCATTTATTATTATTTTAAGTCTAGTCATATGTTACTTTTCTGTTTCTAATAAAACCATCTTTCCCCTATTGTTTCTTTGTAGGTACAATCAGTGCCTGAAAAACTTGAAAGCAAATTGTGTTGTGATTTTTATATCCCTACCATGGGTATATCATTATCATCATATCATCGTTATCATCATCATCATCATTGTCGTCATCATCCTTGATTTAATATATCGTAATCGGCAGATGTGCAACTTAATGAGCCTTAATTATACTCCTTAATCATATAGTTAAAAGGAATAGAGTCCTGCTCTAAAGCTAGTGCAGCCCTTGGGTGTGAAAGAGGCCTGGATTCTACAATTATGTCATTCACATCAACATTACAGGATGAGGAAAATTCAAATGATAAATTGGAACAATGGAATTAGGTGTTATTTTGGTAGTGCTTACAAAATGAGAAACTGTCTGGGCACGGTGAATGCCTAAAGTAAGAACATTTTGATAACAGTTCCAAAATTAAGGAGCAGGACTTCTTTGCAATGGCACCATTGGAGACAAAGGATTAAATTTGTTACAACTTTGTGATGCTCCTTGTGCACATGTGTTATAATAAGGTGATCATGAGCTTCTACTGTCATGCCACAATGCACCATCCTGACACAACTTCTTCGATCTGATCTAAGTATGGTACATATAAAATCATACATTGGAATGACTTACCTGTCAATGAATACTTCAGCTTCAACCATAACAATACAAGGGCAAACAATAGATACAAACTCAAGGTTAATCGCACCAAACTTGATTGCAGGAAATACAACTTCAGCAACAGAATGGTCAATGTCTGGAATATTCTACCTGACTCTGTGGTTTCTTCCCCAAACCCCAAAAACTTTAACCTTAGACTGTCTACTATTGACCTCACCCCTTTCCTAAGAGGTTTGTAGCGGGTGTGCATAAATGCACCAAAGTGCCTACCGTCCCTCTCCTATTGTTTCTTTTATTTTTCTTATATGTATCCATGTATTCATAACTATGTTTTTACTTATACCTATTATCTTGTAAGCGACTGACAAATCAAATCAAATAATAAATAGATAAACAAACAAACAAACAAACAAACAAATATAAACTGGCAAATTCATTGGACACCTCTGAATGCTCTTAATGGAAACCCCTTCCAAGGAAAATTGGACATGCCATTCCACTTTTGGATTCTTTTGCTTTTGTAGCAGATATTTGGGGAAATATAATAGTTTAACATGTTATGATGATCTGTTGCTATTATTTTCTACTCTGTGCTCAGTTTCAACCTGTAATTAATTGTTATGTTTTATTGATATCTGTAATTATCTTAATGTATTTTTCACTCATTTCAGCACTGCCCTAAGGGCCTATTTTAAAAAGGAAGTCTGCAACAGGGTAGGAGTAGAAATAAGTAAACAAACAAACACTTCTAAATGTCATTGAATGAACTAATTATGCCCAAATGGCTCAAAACAATTTAAATCCAGTAAGCGTGTGAAGAAAGGGCTCCAGACAAGAATTTAACAATTCATTAGATTAATCAGAATAAAAAAATGGGAAGCTTACACGAAACTATCACATAAGTGGCATCAGCTAACAGATGTTGTGTTAGTCAAAAAACAAAACTGCACAGAATGTCATTTTCATCAGTGGGTTTGTGTATTTCAAAAGTTGTGCACTTTTAAAATGTATTAACTGTTTTTACAGTTCATAAACTATTCAGCAGTGAACCATGTTGTAAGTGCTGGAATTTTGTTTTCCTAAAAGACTCTCCCACCTACTTTTTAAAAGGACTAGAGAAGATGAATTTTATTTAAAAATACAGCACCATCTGTTTTTAACTCTGAATATGTAAGAAATCCCATCAGACCAATTGAACAGACACTGTGATACACAGGTTCTACTTCAGATCTGGAGTTCGAAGCAAATGGCTCAGACATGTTTTGTGGTTTCCAAGGTGTTCTGTATGTAAAGTGGATGACTCCAAATCTACCATTCTGATTGGCTAAGAAAAAGAACAGTGGATTGGTTCACTAGGAACCAATCCAAAGAGCTGCCAAAAAGGCGGCAAATCCAAATAACTGCCATTGGCTGCAAGCAGGCAAGCCAGCCTGTATAAAAGGGCTGGCCCCGGCTTCAGCCGGCGTTCCGTTACTGACTGGTTATAATAAAAGTATTTGTCGTTGGAACCCGGTCTACCTCGTGTGTTTTCCGAACAAAACACTGGCGACGAGGATGGGATCGTCCTGAACGGAACAAACCTGCACGCGGTGATAAGAAGCCCAGACTGCAACCAAGATGTCTGGAAACAACGCACCGCCCGCACCCTTCAATCCCAACGAAGAGGATTGGGATTCCTATGCTGATCGCTTCCAAATGTACTTGGAGAGCAATGAAATGGAAGGCATTTCCGAACAACGCAAGAGAGCCGTGTTCCTGACGCACTGCGGACCAACCGTGTTTAAAATGGCAAAAGCCCTCGCTAAGCCTCGGGACGTTAAACAATTAACGTGGACAGAATTACAGAGACTCCTCAAAGCACACTACGCTCCGATGGTGTCTAATTTAATAAAGCGACATGAATTTTACCGAAGAGACCAGAGAGAGGGAGAAACCGTCGCCGACTTCGTCGCTGCACTCAGACAAATAGGGGGTGAGTGTGAATTCTCAAACATAGACGAGGCAATGAGAGATCGCGTGGTGTTGGGCCTGAGAGACTCAACCGCACAGAGTAAAATGCTCAACAAGCCCAACATCACCGTTACCGAAGCCATTGCGGAAGCCACAGCCGCTGAAGCTGCGAAAAAATCTGCAGTGGCCCTTAAGAAGATGAACACACACAGCGATGAAACACCAGCCAAAGATAGAAAGCATCCTGCCACCACGACCCATTATGAAGAGTCGGGCGAAACAAACGAATCGAGCGAAGAGGACGACGAGGTCCACCGTTTGCTCACGAACAAAAAAGAGCGCGAAAGGAGAAATTGGCGGGAATGCGCTGGCTGCGGAGGAAACCATCCACGAGCCGAATGCAGATTCCTTGATGCCATCTGCCAACATTGCAAAAAAAGAGGGCACATCGAGAAGGTCTGCAGAAACAAAAAATCTTACAGCCCGACGAGACGCAGAAATTCCCCAACACGAGCCGAGCCCAATCGAGCCGGAAGAAAATGGCAACAAGAAAAGCGAGCCAATACACACCAAACTGTCATTATCCAGAGCTCCCAGATGGAAAGTGGGAGAAAAATTAAAATCGTCGTAGAGATTGAGGGAAAACACTGCAAGATGGAAGTGGACTCAGGGTCCTTCCTCTCCATGGTATCGTGGGACACAATTAAACAGTTAGTCCAAGGTATCAAAACCAAAGACTTGATGAAGCAGCACCTAACCCTCAAAGACTATCAGGGAAACCAAATCCCTGTGATGGGCAAGGGACATTTCCAAGTCGCCTACAAGAATCACATCAAGGTGCTTCCACTGACCATAGTCAACCAAGACAGACCAAACCTCCTGGGCATCGAGTGGTTCACGCCATTGGGCATCGGGATGACCGGGGTCGATCGAGTGACTACAACCGGCTGGGAAGACGACCTCGTCCGAGAATTCCAGGACATTTTTGACGGATCACTGGGCAAGTACCGGGGAAACCCCATTTCTTTCAATTTAAACCCCCAAATAGCCCCACGAAGAATAAAAGCCAGGCGAGTTCCTTTTGCACTAAAGGCAAAAATAGAGGAACAGCTGGACAAATTAGTAGCCCAAGGGGTTTTAGAACCTGTGGACCATGCCAAGTGGGAAACGCCTATCGTCACACCCATTAAACCAGACGGGTCCATCAGAATCTGTGGTGACTATAAGGCTACCCTGAACCACGCATTACAACCAAGCGCATACGCGGTGCCAGTAGTCCAGCATTTGCTTCATTCCCTGGGAAATGGCAAAGTTTTCGCCAAACTCGACTTGGCACAAGCCTATCAACAACTCCCAGTAGAGCCAGAAACAGCAGAAGCGCAGACTATTGTCACCCATAAGGGCGCATTCAAATGCCACCGACTCCAATTTGGAGTAAGCGTAGCCCCTGGCGTCTTCCAGAGTCTAATGGAACGCCTTCTAAATGGCATACAAGGAGTCGTTCCCTATTTCGACGACGTCCTAATCTCGGCCAGAGATGAAACACAATTAAGGAACAGACTGAAAAAGGTTCTGACTAAGTTTAGAGAATCTGGCCTCAAGGTTAAAAGAGAGAAGTGCTGTCTAGTTAAAAACAACGTCGAATTTCTGGGCTACTCAATAGACGGAGAGGGTATCCACCCCACAGATAAAAAAGTTAAGGCGATAAATGACGCTCCTGAACCTAGAAATAAAACAGAACTACAAGCGTTCTTAGGATTAATTAATTTCTATAATGTGTTCCTGCCAAACAAAGCCACTATAGCAGAACCGCTACACCGCCTGCTAGACAAAAAGGCAACTTGGACTTGGGGTTACAAAGAAAAAAAAGCCTTCCAAAATATTAAAAGACTGCTAACATCAACAAACGTTCTCATCCAATTTAGCGACACTCTGCCATTAACAGTGACCTGCGATGCTTCACCATATGGAGTAGGTGCCGTCCTGAGCCACCAACTACCGGATGGCAGAGAAGCACCCGTCGCATATTATTCTAGGACTCTATCAAAAACCGAGCAGAATTATAGCCAATTGGACAGGGAAGCTCTAGCAATTGTCGCTGGAGTAAAACGTTTCCACAAATATTTATATGGGAGGACCTTTCGAATCATAACGGATCACAAGCCGTTAATGGGGATTTTGGCGGGAAACAAGCCAACACCTAATATACTGTCACCAAGAATGACGAGATGGTCAGAGTTCCTGGCGGCTTATTCCTACACTCTGACACACCGACCAGGGAAACAAATTTCCCATGCGGACGCTTTGAGCAGAGCGTCTTTACCAACAACCGATGCAGACCCGGCACCAGCGATGACAACGCTACAAATCGAGACTTGCCCCGATCTACCCATATCAGCGTATGATGTCGCCAGAGCCACCACGAAAGACTCATTGACTGCCCGCGTTCTTAGCTGGGTAGGTAAAGGCTGGCCGGAGAATCAAAAAACTGAAAATTCTAAACCTTTCCGGTCCAGACAGACTGAACTTTCCATCCAAAAGGGGTGTTTGTTGTGGGGTGATCGGGTAGTAATCCCTGCTAAACTGCAGCCCAGGGTTCTTAGGCTGTTACATGAAGGGCACCCGGGAATGGTTAAGATGAAAAGCCTCGCCAGAAGTTATGTGTGGTGGCCGGGTATTGATAAGGACATAGAGTATTGGGTAAGCTCATGCCACAAATGCCAGGAAATTAGACCATCCCCACCAAAAGCACCTGTTAAGGACTGGGAAACCCCTCGAGGACCGTGGTCAAGAATACACATTGACTTCGCGGGGCCTACCAAGGGGCATACCTTTCTGATTGTCGTTGATGCCTATTCCAATTGGCTTGAAGTAAAAATCATGCCATCAACGACAACAGAAGCCGTAATAAAGCAACTAGACAGCCTGTTTGCCACCCATGGCATACCAGACATTCTCGTCTCAGAAAATGGGCCACAGCTAACCAGCATACCATTTGAGCAATACCTAGCCTCCCTAGGTATAAGACATGCACTAACCGCGCCGGCTCACCCGGCTGCGAACGGCAGGGCTGAGAGAATGGTCCGGTTTACCAAAGAAGGGTTAGAACGAATGGACGCTGGAGATATCCAACAAAAAGTAAACCGGTTGCTCACACTCCAGCACATAACACCCAGTACTATCACAAATAAATCACCAGCAGAACTAGTCATGGGGCTCAAATTAAGATCTCACCTGGATAGGTTACACCCAAATTTTACCCCAGAAAACCCCCCTGACTCCTCAACACGGTTCAGACAATTCGAAACAGACGATTTAGTTTACGCAAAAAATTTCACCGGGGACCCGGTATGGCTACCCGGGCAAATTATCCAAATTACAGGCCCCAAATCCTATCGAGTAAAATTAGACGATGGCAGGGAATGGAAGCGGCACATAGACCAGCTTCGATCTCGAATTATAGAAAGAACAACGGACTTACAAACATTCACAAAAAAACACGGCGAAATGCAAACCGAGGTGGGGGGGGAAAGGCGAGAAACGAATAAAGAACTATTTAAAAATAAAACTAACATTCAATACGACCAAAAAGAGCCAACAAAAGACTCACCGTTTGAAGAGACCCACGGAAAGAGACCATCGGAAGGGGCCAGCCAAGCCAGCTCGACCTGCCCCGAGGAAACGGGAGGGAGCGGCAGAACCGCCGGCCTAAGAAACTCAGGCGGCGGTAAAATGGCCGACTCACCCTTCCAGACGGTTCCAGAGAGAAGGACGGACGACACAACAGCCCCATCCGAACCGGTCGAAGTCTTCACTGAAAATGAACCGCGCAGGTCAAGTCGAGTCCGAAAAAGCCCCACCTACCTGCGATGCTACGTCACCACGTAGGACTGAACTAAGGGGGGAGGGGTGTTCTGTATGTAAAGTGGATGACTCCAAATCTACCATTCTGATTGGCTAAGAAAAAGAACAGTGGATTGGTTCACTAGGAACCAATCCAAAGAGCTGCCAAAAAGGCGGCAAATCCAAATAACTGCCATTGGCTGCAAGCAGGCAAGCCAGCCTGTATAAAAGGGCTGGCCCCGGCTTCAGCCGGCGTTCCGTTACTGACTGGTTATAATAAAAGTATTTGTTGTTGGAACCCGGTCTACCTCGTGTGTTTTCCGAACAAAACACAAGGACTTTTTCGGCACAGTACAAATAATGAGACTTCAGTTTTCCATCGGAATGCAATGAAATATTCTCAAGTGCATGGTCCTAAAGGATCAATACTTGTTCAAAGAACTGAATATTTTGTAAGGTCTGTCTTTCATAAGCAGTGTTTCATTTATTTTCTTCATTATTTGCAATGTGAATTTGCTGCATTAGGTTTTCACAAAAATCAGAGTCACTCTTCTGGATCAGTCCAAGGTCTACCTTATAAAAAAATATGGTTGTATATTTTTAAGATATGGTTTTTGAAATATATATATAGGTGTGTATGTGCATGTATTTGTTTTCTTAAGTTTTCACGGGTATTTATATGTATGGTATTCAGTTTTGTTCAGGTATTTTCCCACGTCATTGTAGTTGTGCTTTTAAAGTTGTAGCAACGTTTCATCAGAATCTCATCTGCCATCATCAGGCTTCTGTATTGTGTTCGTCTGTGAGTCAGACTTTCACAGCCATTTCAGTTTTAAATTTGGTGCTCATCGATTACTGTGCCAGAATGTTTTTTTCTTCATCCTGATTGGTTGGGAGTCTTGGTCTGTGTTTATTGGTCTTGGAATTTGCTTAATTTCTTGACCAAAGAAGATGTTATTCAGCTGCCACCAGGTAATACTGACTTTAGCTGATGTTAGCTCAGAATAAAAACCTCACTTGATGGACAACAATTTGCTTTCCCCCACCACTTGAAAAAGAATAAGGCTAATTCAAATTTCTGGTGATGTGTATGGACTGGTTAGTTCAGGTCCATCCTGAGGATGCAAACTGACTGGATGACTTTGAGTCCTTCTTCAATCTCTTTCCACCCACCCTTTTTATCAGGAAAAGGGTGAGTGCAGAGGAACTGCAGAAAGTCACACTGTCCTGGAGAGGAAGGGAAATATAAATTTAACACAAAATAAGAGACAGACAGACAGATAGACAGAGACAGAGACAGCAAGAAAGAGAGAGAGAGAAAGGACCCAACGTTAACCAGGTGTGTACTTATTCTTTATATACCTGCCTAATAGTATCTGATAGTATTAATTGGCCAAATTAAAATCTGGCAGAATGGACCGCATATTTAAAATGGATGGCTGAACAAAGCGATCGTTTGTCAGTGTTCTCTATGACATTGTTAGTAAGACTAACACAAATGCACAGGAAAACGAATAGCTCCAGTTGTCATGGATACAGTTCTGGTGAGGGGTACATGTTTGCTTGCTACCCTGCCTCTTGGTCCTTCTCCCCATACCATTTCCTCCCTCCCTCTTTCTTTTTTGTCATCTGATCCAAAACACTGTGGACAATGAAGCAATGCATGAGGATTCATCAACAATGATTTGGCATGTAGGAGCAAATTATGAGCATAAGTTACACAAAGCACATTCTGCACACTTTTTTCATGGTTGACGTGTGATGAAACTTATTGTAATACCTGCATATCCTAGTGGGGAGTGTTTTCTGAGGCATAGTCTAGAACACAGAAAATATCATGACCCAGCGCATGGCACAAAGGCGACATCGTCAGATAATCAGTAGGAGTCCCTTTATTAGCTCCCAATGTCCTGATTACCTTCTGCCTGGAGAAAAACTTTCACAGGAACAGCCTTTGGCTGCAGAGAATCAAATCCAAAATGTGGTCAACAAAAACTGTAACTATAAGTCCAATCAAGGCAAGATGAGGTAATTAGTCTGGTAGGGCAAGAGAAGGAATTCCAGATGTGAAGGAATGGTAGTAATTCAACATGGTTGGGAGGATGCCAGGAACGCACATAACCAAAGTAAACACAAGATAAACTCATGCTTGTTCCCAGCAGATGCTGCACTCAGCATGCATCTCTTTTAAACTCTCTTCCCAGGTGCAGCTAATGAAGGGAATTAGGGCTCTTTCTTCCCCCATAAGCCATGCATCCCACGCTGCTCTCTTCTCCATTTCTCCCTGCATGCCCTAGGATGAAGAGAAGGTGGGCCTGGGTCTTCCTCTGAACTCCCTCTCCCTTGTTCTACTTCTCCCCTGCTTTGCCTTTCCCCAGTTTCCTCCACAGCCAACGCAGCCACAGTCCCACTCCCTGTCAGCTGTTCATCTTCCTTCTTGCATTCAGACTCTGACAGGGGCATGACAGGAAGTGTTCCCCAATTTGGAAAAACTTTCCTTCCTTTCTTCCTTCCTTCCTTTCTTTCTTCCTTCCTTCCTTCCTTCCTTCCTTCCTTCCTTCCTTCCTTCCTT
>BLBF01000004.1:45544161-45569372 GCA_015471245.1 Laticauda colubrina | reverse complement strand
CTTCCTTCCTTCCTTCCTTCCTTCCTTCCTTCCTTCCTTCCTTCCTTCCTTCCTTCCTTCCTTCTTGATATATTTAGTTATGCATGATAGATACTACATAAAAACAATCCTTCACTGACAGTCATATTAAATATAAATACATATTTATCTGGTCCACTTCCTCTTCAGAGCTTTAATAATTTCACTACTACCTACTTCTCCTTGAGCCCTGGAAAAGGAAGCAGAAGAAGATTGGGATCACGAGGGGAAGGGAGATATCAAAAGAGAGAAAAATGGATTTGTAAAGTGTGAAAGGAAGCAATCCTGAGCCTAGCATTTGGTTTCACTCTATTCCTCCATATCTGTTTCATGACAGAAGAGTCTTATCTGTTAAAAGTTGCAACTGTTCAGAATTCAGAACTGTGAAAGATTATGATAAACTCTTTTCCACTGGCCAAATTGGCTTGAAACACCTAGCATGTGATTGAGAAAAGTTTTTTTTGAAAAAATGGTTGGTGAGTATTTTAAAGCCACATTGTATGAATATCCATTATAAGAAATTCTAAATGATTATATGTCATATACAAACAAAATATTGAATAAAAGAAGTATTACATCCATACACACACATGCCACATGTGTGTGTGTGTGTGTGTGTAAGAGAAAAACAGTAAGCATAATGGAGTCTAAAAATAATTAAGAATATACAGTAGTTACTAAAATAAATCCAAGCAACGTATTATTGTAATTCCAATCCTAAATAATGGTAAAGGAGAATGTCAAACTTGATTTTATTGAGGGCCATTGATGGTGTCAAACTTGATTTCATTGAGAGCCACATCAGGGTTGTGTTTGATCGGGGGGGGGGGGCTGCATGAGGCTGTCGCGACCAAAAATGGAGCCCAGGCGGGCTAGATGCAGCCTCCTTGAGCTCCATTTTTATTGGCAGAGGGTTGCATGAGGCCATTGCAGCTGAAAACAGAGCCCGGGGATGTGGCCTTCCCAAGTCTGTTTTTGCTGGCAGAGGCACCATGAGCCAGTCCTTTACTATTTCCAGGGTGGGCCCACAGGCCAGATCTAAGCACCTGCTGGCTGGATTCAGCCCCCGGGCCTATAGTTTGACACCCCTGCTATAGGATATTGTACAAATGGTAATACAAAACTGGAATGGCTTGAAAAGTTGTTTTTGAGACCTAGGAAGCGTTAAATAAAAATCACTCCATCGCTGGAAATTCCTTCAAAATAGGATTATTGTTTTTCTCTTATAAGCATATATATAAGAAGGATGCAATACTTCTTTTATTCGGTATTTTGTTTGTATCTGGCTTTACAGTAATAACTTTGATTTGATGTTACAATTGTGAAACATTTTGGTGTAGTTTCTTGTGATTTTGAGATGGGGCCAACCCAATTGACACTTTAAATTAATCTTAAAACAAAATATCCAGGTGGCTGGGAAATTAGAGAGTAACAGTTTAGAGTAAATTTATAGTACAATGGAAGGCACCTCAATCCCATATGGATTTACTTGTATCTTCAGAGTAGATGGAGGTTTATGACAAAACCATTTTAAATTAAAATACAGATTAAGATTCCCTTGCTGATTCCAAGAGTTTTAATTTATTTTGTGGTAGGGATTATGTCAGATATGAGATAAGATTAGGCTAGACACATTTCTCTTCTTCACAGGTACACCGTGATAATAACCTGATTATATTTCATCTCCATGACAAGATCCAGAGGTATGTCTTTGAGGCAGCCATTCCTCCTTCTTTCTTACTAAGAGTTGCTTTCTTGGTAATTAAATCATGCCACAAAGGCAACTTTGATAGGCATGCAGCCATCCCTGGTCACTGTTTCATGCAGCCAAGAAATCGCAATCTGTTAAGAATCATTTTTTGCTTTGCTTTCTGAAAATATCTTTCTTGTATCATGGCCACTGACTGCAAGATTATATGGACATTGTTTATGACATCCTGTTAGCCTCACTTGGTCTCAGTCTGATTCTCCAGATATTACTTAGGCATCCTCCTGATTTCAATGAAATCTAAAGAGCTACTTCACAAATCATTTCTTAAGCTCCGGCTCAGACAGGCATCATAATAAAAAGCTTAGCCCTTTAAATGACAAAGAAACTTCCTATTGCTCTGCACCCCTGATTTATTAGAAGTGATTCAAAGGACTCTACTGCCCTTGCTTTTGCTTTAATCTAATCTCTAGAGCCTTTTCCTTGGGGTTTCAAAACTTTTGCATTCATTACAAGTAGTCTGTGAAGGGCTTTTTGTCACCAACATAGCTTGGTCTGGTAGTTAAGGCACCAGGTTAGAGAGCTGGAGACTTTGAATTCTAGTTCCCTTTTAGGCATGAATGCTCTCCAGTGACTTTGGGCTTATCACTTTTTCTCTCAGCCCAACTCACCTCATAGGGCTGTTGTTGTTGTGGGGAACATGGGAGGAGGAAAAAGTATGAGGTATCTATTTACTCAACTCTATTTTTTTTCTTTTAAATGGGGTGGAGTTGGGGCAACTGAATTGAGCTGAGTGTTTACTGGCTGGGCATCCTTCCTGAACTCCGCATTGGTGATGAGAAGGGCATCCAGCCAGTAAACACTGTGCTCTATTCAGTTGCCCCACCTCCACCCCAATGCAAGGGATTATGGGGGTCATTAAAAGACAAAAGAGAGAGAGAGTATGAGATATGTTCATGACCACTTTGAATTATTTATAAAAATAATAAGGGTAGGAAATAAATAAACATGAGAAGTCAGCAGGAAGCAGATCAGGACAAATTGTGGTTCTCATGTTTTCCTTAACAGACTGCAATACCTACAAATAAAAGGTTTTGCGCAGAGGTGTCCAATTTTGGCAACTTTAAGAGTTGTGGATTTCAACTTTCAGAATTCCCCAGCCAGCAATGGAACTTTGGGACTTGAAGTCCACATGTCTTAAAGTTACCAAGGTCAGATGTTCCTGCACAAAATCTCAATCAAGAATTCAACACAGCAGCTCCTTAGTGTGGGAAGAATATAGAATAGCTATTAATTTCAAGCAGTCACTTCTTAACCTTCTAATTTTGATTAAAATAGGTTGCCATCCATTTGCTGGAGATTAAATTTATACTTTGGTGGTTTCTCTTACATCAATTAAGAAAAGTAAATCTTTTCTGGTTTAAATCTTTTCTAGCTCCACCTGAATGCTAGCTTAACCTACTTTGTGGCTCTCATTCATCACCCCAGAACAGTGCCAGGCTCTGTGGGGGTGTCTTTAAATGTAACCCTTTCACATGTAACAATTCATATTCAATTACTGGCACATGATTCATGGATTTTACCATCCGTGCATCATGTACTATACATCACAAACAAGCAAATCACCATTCTGTGTGGCTAAGCCCTTAAACTGCTGGCATGTTTGTCATTCATAACACTTGAGATATGATTCCTTATTCCAATGGCGCAATGGAGCATGCTTTGTGTTGGTTCATATCCCAAAGATCAACAGTCTCAGCCACTCCATAAATCAGAGCATTTAATTGGGCTGGCCTTCATTCATCATTATATCTGTGACAGCAAGATTTTCCCAAACATCTAAGTGCATGAAAATGGTAACCCTTGAACAATATTAATTCCCACAAAGAGATTTTTAACTTTCTGAAAATTGAACGTGGATTCTGCGTCCCCATTGCTTCTTACATACGATGTCCTTTCTGTGTATCATTGCCTCAAAAGCTAAGGATATTTATCACATATTGTTCCATGTTCTATCCCAGAAGGGGTAATAAAATAAGCTCCACTGTCTTGGCTCAGCTCTTGAGAATGAAAAAGAGAGCTGTCACCTCAGAGAGGAAATGCGATTGACTGCTGTGAAGGCTAGCTCCTTATTGCTGACACGTCCGATCAATTAATGGGAGAAACAACCATCCTGAATTTGACCAATCAGTGTTTAACGATGAGACAAAATTAGATAAAACAAAGGCAATAGCCCTTTCCCAAATTTGTTAACTTTATCATGCAACAAAAAGCAAGATTTGGAGCCAGTGAAATGGAGACACTATTCCACTGTCATGATGTTAACTCACAGATCCATCAGCAGGGTTGGAGAGTAAGTACTGATAATCCTTACTTAATGACTATTTCTTTAGGGACCATTTAAAGTTACAATATGGATGATTGCTACTTCTCTCCCCAAAATTGTGTCCCCAAAATTATGGCTATTGCAGCACTCCTGTGGCCAAAGTTCTCCTATGTTCAAAGTTCAGGCACTTAGCAGCCAGGGGTAGGATCCAAACTGGTTTACCACTGGTTCAGTGGGCGTAGATTAGTGAGCATGCTTTGTGCATGCATGCATGCTTTGCACATGCACATAGCAAATATGTGCTTTGCGCGCATGCAGAGGTGTTCCTATTGACCTTCTCCTGGACTCCTGCACTCTCCCTGTCTCTTCAACAGCTGACACATGGCAATCTACTGTGATGTGTGATGCAGCTGAGTGTCAAAAACAGGAAATAAAGGCCAATATGGAGCGAGGCTGGGTGGGTGTGCCCAGCAGCTGATCATTGTAGTGAACCGGATTGCTCCCAGATGATCTTCAGAGCTGCAGATTTGACCAAACCAGGCTGAACCAGTAGAATCCCACCCCTTTTAGTAGCCCACCCACACTTTTAACCATAAGCTCCTGTCTTCTGAGGTCTTCCAAAGGATTATGAGAATGATACACATGATTTAGAGAAGAGGGGGGAACTGTTCTTGCTGCCTTCTTATGAAGTTCTACTGCTGGAGGATGGGATTGGACTAGAAGACCTCCAAGTCTCTTCT
The DNA here is from genome assembly GCA_015471245.1 of Laticauda colubrina. Lineage (NCBI taxonomy): Eukaryota > Metazoa > Chordata > Lepidosauria > Squamata > Elapidae > Laticauda > Laticauda colubrina. The sequence continues at coordinate 45,564,580 of BLBF01000004.1, read as the reverse complement.
GGCTCTATTCTGATTATTTTAGGTTACAGAAGGCTTCAGAAGCTTTCCAAAGCATCCTGAGAATAGTGCACATTATTTTAAGATTGGTGTAAGCTGCCTTGGGAAGGTGGCTGGCATAGGCAGCGGCTAGCTCACATGGAGCCAGACCAGGCACACCTCCTCGCAGCAGGAGGGAAATGGGGAAGATCATTGGGTGCAACAGGGCATTGGACTATAAGGTCACCATCAGAGTGAGGCTTTGCACCATAGCCTTGGGGTGGTTGATTGTGGCTTGGGGCTTGAGGTGGCTCTCGGTGATATTTCTTGCAGCAAAGGGGCTGAAGTTGAGGTCCAGGATTGGTGGCAGCTGGTCAAGACTGCTTGAAGGCTGTAAGTGTCAGGCTCTGAGTTTGCTACGGAGCCCGTCAGCTCTGAACACACCTCGCAGCAAATCAGCTGGCAGTGGAGAATATCACCTTAGCTCTGCTGACGCCAGATCTCTATTGCTGCTTGTGTGCTAGCTGATGGTGTTGAAGGTTGCTTTAGAATGACTCAGCAGAACTGTGAGCTGCAGGATGGATTCTGAAACAACTGCAGGGCTGGAAATGGCTCTTTTCATGTATTGATGTGGTGCATATTGTTAGAGGGGATTGGGGCACATATAGGTGGTAATTAAGCATTAAGTTAAGACATGGTGAAGGTGGAACCATGTGGGGATCAGTTAGTGAGGGTTGGAATAGGTTAGGGATGTAGACATGTTATAGGTTTAATAGCATTTAGAGATAATAGGTTAGGCGTGGCCAGAACTAGAGCTGCGTATAGGCGTGGGTGTGTCTCATGTTAACAGTAATAAAAGGAAAGAGAGCAAACTCAAACCCAACGCTAACCTTGCCTGGCTTTTAGCCATTCTTGCCTAATTAGAGTATTTGTTGTTTGCAGATATATTGAATAAATCATCATTTTCTTAAAGAGGAGCTGGAGTTTGGATTCATTTAAAGACAAATGTTCAGTACTCAAGGACTGGCTGAGAACAAGCCTATAGTTTAGCCGCAGTATCACTGCCAAGGAGTGCTGCTATGCAGCTGCCCAAAAGGACAGAGTTGGGGTGGAGATAGGGGAATGAGGAGATTTATAGAGAAAATAGGGGAGGGAGTCCCTTACTTTTCTGTAAGGCTGTGAGGGATCAAGCCAGGAATAGTTTGGATTGGGGTGGGTCCTCACCTAATGGCTTGTTAAGTTAACAATGGCAACCTGAAGCTTTATTTTTGCACTGTATAACCATTGGTGGCACAGTGATTGAAGTGCAGTATTGCAGGCAAACTGCCCACAGCCTGAAGACCCTCACAAGGCTCAAGGTTGACTCAGCCTTCCTTCCTCCAAAGTCAATAAAAATGATAATCCTTATATTTACAGTGAGTAAATTTCTATGGGGCAGTATATTTAGTGATGAAAATCTGTTCCATCACTAAATATAGTATATCTGTTCCATACCACTGTAATTACCCATATTATTTAATACCTGATGGTGAAAGGCTTTCTCCTTGTAAGGATGGGAGTCCTGAACCATGGAATTACATTCTGCTTTTCTGTAAAGACACTTGCAGAGAGCTACTAGCTCTTCTCCTTCTTACCTACTTCCTGATGAGATACAAAAAGTGCAACTTCTTTTAGTGGAGAAAGATCTCCAGCCAACCTCTGTTGTTGCAGAGTTGGATTTGTAGCCTGTATAATTCCTTTGCTGTTGACAGTAAAGTAGACAAAGCAAGATTACAGATTTTTTTCACCATGCATATTATATTGAATTTTGTATTATATATTTTGTGTTTTCTTTTACACATGAGTCTGTGACCTACAAAAAATTTGACTGATTTCTCTGACAAGTTGGCCCATGATAAACTACACATTTACCTTTCTGTTCTCCATATCTCCTGTGTGATAAAACTCAACGTGTTGACAAGTGGCTGTGTTGGGTGGAAAGCAGTGGATAAATCAAATAAAGATGTCTCTGAATTTCTTATTGGGGGAAGAGATCCTGTTTCACATAAGCAAAGTATCCTCTGCATATTGTTGGTAACACAATGACATGTGTTACATACATAGCAACTCTTTTCCCTCGAAATAATCGCCATTGATTTGGCTCATTACATTTCCTGGCCTTCACTTAAGGATAAATTGTTTTAGGCTTCATCATATGTCTACACTGTTATATATTGCAAACCTTGTGGCTGATGTTCATTTCCGCACTTTCTTTCTGTTAATTTCTGACTATGTAACATCTTGGAAATTAATTTATTTAATCTCCTTTGGGATAGTTATATTCTGAAGCCATATGTGGAAAAAACTGTGTGCGCTGAAGTTTTCAGTGCTGTTGCATTCTTTTCATAAATAAAAAATGCCATTAATGTAATCACTGCATTTTTCAACCTGGTGACCTATATTGTGGATTAGTGCTCCAGTGTGTTTACTAGAAATATGGAAATGTATTTATTCCCAATAGGTTGTGATTCTATCAAACTAAATCAATATTATTGAAACACAAGTAAATGCATAATGATCACTGGCTTAGATTCTTGTTTTTTTGAAGTGAGCTCTTGATATCTAAAAAACGGTTTCCAAACATTCTCAGTATTAACTCATCTGAGCCATTGTGTTCAAATGGATGATGCAGAAGCCACTGGGTAAGGAAAATTTTGCTAGACCATCCACTAAATATGAATTAATAACAAATCCCCTGTTACTAACGGGTTGGAACAAGATCATTTTTTGCCCTCGAGATTTGGAAGTGCTACTTTTAAAAAATGGAGTCATAATTGTTCCAGAAAGAGCTACTTAAGCTCTTAGTATGGATGCTTCTTATCAGAAGCATCCATACTACCTTTCTATGCCATAATTTTTAGGAAAGCCAAGGTTAATTCCTCCTCATCGGTGTCTGATTAGATTTTTATCCTGCTTTTATTACTTTATAAATAGTTCAAAGTAGTGAACATATCTACTCTTTCCTTCTCCTATTTTCTCCACAATAACTCTGTAGGTAAGGTTGGATTGAGAGTGACTGGCCCAAAGTCACCCATCTAGCTTTTGTGCCTCAGGTAGGACTAGAACTCACCAGTCTCCTGGTGATTGGTGAAGAACTGGTTGGCTTTCATGCCTAAGGTAGGATTAACAATCATGAAAATATAAATAGGTATCACTTCAAGACCAATATCTTAACCACCAGACCAAGCTGACTAATGTCATTATGGACTTGATGAAATTCAGTTCAGTTTCAACTCATTTGTCATTATAACATCATAGAAACAATGCAATTCACACAATGTGCATTCATTTGCCGCTAACGTGAATGATAGATGGTATGTTATTTGTGCCATTTGCACAGTGATGACTTGAACCACAATATCACTACCCTCACCTAATCCCGTGTTCTTCCCTTGCCATGTTGCAAATTCTGAATCAAAGGAAGCCTTGGAAGCATGCATGGGTGAGTGGACAGTGTTCTGCCTGTGACTGATTATTATGATGGCTTCATTCTACATCAGAGTTAATCATTGTGGACATGAATAAAATTAGCATTAGGGTTATCTACTAAATTGTGGGTAGGGTTTTTTATTTTTTACTGCTTTTCATGTCGTGCATAATCAAATAGAAATAAATACCCAAAAGCAAAAACAATATTGAATTCCTTGTTCCCGGTATTTTCAAGAGATAATATACCATTTGAATTCAAGAATATAATTATGGGTTCACTGACTGCACTGTACAGTACCGTACCATTTTCTCTCTGTCTAGAGTTAAGGACACTGAAGATCTTTATAAAGCCTACTCATTTCAAAATTCTCATTCTCTAAAGATATCTTTATTACCAAGACATCTTTTTATTATAAAATATTAACAAAGTGATAATAACTAAAAGTATATTGAATTATAGGTTATAAACAAAAATACTGTCTTGGGTATAACTAAAATACATTTCCAAAGACTTTCTATTATTTCTCTTCCTCTTTTATTTCTTCCGCTTCCTTCCCTTCCGCTTTTATTTCTCTTCCTCCTCCTCCTCCTCCTCCTCCTCCTCCTCCTCCTCCTCCTCCTCCTCCTCTTCCCTTCCTCCAACTTTCTCAGATTAAAATTGCTCCTTGAGAACTTCAGTTGCCCAATATGGCCTTATTTCAATTGTTCTCTCTTTTGCCAAAGCATTAAATAATAGTTTGCATTTTTATTTTCTATTGCATTGTGATGATACTTGTCTCCTAGCTGATTTTATAGCTAAGGTCAGCTGCTCATTTTTATGTTCTGTCTATTTGCATCAGATTGGCTTCTTAGGCATTTTTGAAAGCATGAAAATATAAATAGGTATCACTTCCATGGGAAAGTAACCGCATTCCATATGCCTTTGGCATATAGACATGCTGGCCACATGACCACATAAATGTCTTTGGACAATGCTGGCTCTTTGGGTAAGAAGCACAAATGAGCACTATCTCCTAGAGTCAGACACAACTGGAAAGGGAAATCCTCTATATTTCTCTATATTAAAGAAATAAAACCTGTCTTCATGTGACTGCCTAGAGCTTTTATTATTTATTTATCTATCTATTTATTTATTTATTTATTTATTTATTTATTTATTTATTTATTTTTATTATTATTAGACAGCAGTTGTGATAAGTTCTGGCATTCCCTGAAATTTTCTCAGCACAAACAAGCTTTATCATGTAGTCATATCTCTTTTTTTCCCCTCATCTAAAAGAACAGCATTTTAAGTTCAGCGTGTGTACACTATTTTCAATAAATTTAAAACTATCAATACTCAGGCTTGAAGGAAAGAGGAAAGGACCAGAGCTGGTTTATTTTGGGTGTGGGTATTTATTTGTTTTGGAATTAGGAAGTATGGCTGGTTGAAAAACAGATCATGGCCTTTGATTTCTCTATTTGTAAAAATTTGAGAATATTTATTTATACAGAAGTATTGTATGACTGCCCAACTCATGTGATTGTGACTCCAGGTGGCACAGATCAATAAAATCAAAGGAAAGTCCAAATTACAATTAAATCCAACAATGTTGACAAGAACAAGCAAAAGTGGACATACTAATAACATACTGTCAGAGACCATCAAACATGCATTCTATCCTGTAGGACAGGAATGTGATACAAGTGGAAGCAAGCAGCATCTTTGTCTCACCCAAGATGAAGATGAGCTAGAAGCTTGTCTGGGAGAGAGAGAGAGAGAGAGAGAGAGAGAGAGAGAGAGAGACAGAGAGAAACACTAAAAGTATATTGTTCATTAATTGTTCATTAATTTTTGGTAAGGTTACGAAGTTTCAATTTAACTATAGTTAATAGTTCCTTTGAAGCAGAAAGAGGACCTGCTTATGAGAAGGAAAAGGTTTTTTTTCCTGTTGTAGTTTGAGTAACTTCTCTTTTGTTTCTTCTCCATCTCTGGCCCAACACCTGGAGAACAAACTACACTTCATTCCTGCTTCCATTGTTTACAGGTGTGACATCTCTTAGGGTTTAAATAAATACAGGCCAGAGGACGGCAGGTGTTAATAGAAAGCCATCAACTGTGTGTGCTTGTTTGGAAAAAATCACTTCCAAGAACTCTTGTGTAGCAGAGATAAGAATTTTCAAGATACTGCAAAAACCCGAGAGTGAATAATAATAGCGAAAGGACTTCTGTGTGGCTGGTTAATTAATGAAATTAAAATTCAGAAGGGTATAAAAGTGCTTAGAAAAGTTTGCATTGTCTCTCTCACACAAGGCAACCTGGTCTATTTTCTAACATATATTTTATAAGCAAGGATTTCTGTCACACCATAATATATGAGAGCGACAAATGGCTGCTGTGGCTGATTACACACCAAAGCATTCAATCATTCACAAATGGCTGTTCATTTCCAATACACAAAGAGGCAATGGAGAGTGCAGTTGTGTTAGCATATCCATCTTTTCTACAAGTGTGTGTGTTGCTTGGGGATGAATAAAAGGGAAGCAGATAATCTCGTTTGCTGTACATGAAAAAACAAAGGACAGCTCCAGAAGGTGTCCATTTCCTATCTTCCACTCCATCAATTGATGGTTGGAAAATCTGCATATTCAATCCAGGTCTTCTGCGATTGTCAGATAAAATCTTTAGCCTTTTCAACAGGGCCCTGTTTTCTATTAATCATGATTGTGGACATTGAAATCAGAATACAATTTATATTCATCTGAACCAATGAGTTGCATGAAACGGCAGTGGGGATGTTAATAGAGTTCAGCATTTGTTGGCAAGGAAACTTCCTATTGATTTTGTGGCAGTCCTCAACCCCCCACCCCCGCCCCATCCACTGTGCCGTATAGAGCTCAAGAGTGAAAGAAGAAAGGACTTCTTTATAGGCATGAAAATGAGTTGATATGGGCTAAAATGGAACGAGAGAAGTATAACGGAGATCAAATTTCTGAAAAAGATATTTCCCACACAAAAATTCAAAAACCAATACACACACAAAAAGACCACAATTCTCCAACCCTTTATTATGATCTAAACTAGACAGTTATGCATTTCTGGGTTATGCATTTCATGAATACATCAATTATGCATTTCATGAATACATGTTCATAAAATACTACATAATAATAAAAGTAAAAAATTATTGTAAATAATAATAACCATCATCATAATAAAAGGAACTTGAGCAACATCGGCATTGACAAATTCACCAAAACTTAATTGCAAAAGACAGCTTTACTTGGAACAGCTTACATACTGCAATAATATCTGTAACACTATCAAACATCTACCTCTGCCTGTCCCAGGTTCTTTCCAAGATAGACAAAAATGCCAAATCCAGTTTGAACATCTGGCTGACTGCATGGTGAATCATAAAGACACAAAGAGAACTGAAACACCACTTGAGCACCATCAGTGTTGACAAATTCACCATCAGTCAATTACAAAAGGCAGTTTTATTTGGAACAGCTTACATCCTGCAACAATACCTGTAACAAAATATGAATATCTGCCTATTCCAGCTCCTTGGGAAAGACTTGATAGGTGGAAAAATTGCCAGATCCATTCTGAACATCTAGCTGATTATGCAACAAACCATAATATAAAAGGGACCGTATGTAGTTGGGGAACAGGACCATGAGATTCCTCAATGCTAGGAGAAGGATTTGACTAAAAGGTGGTAATGGGAAAATACTCCCCCCACACACAATGCTCCAGAAGCATATACTGTCCTCCATTGTGAAACATACAAAATGATGAGAAGTTTGGATATTACTCTTTCTATGTGGTACTATGACAGCCCCAAAACTGAAATAAAAGTATTAAAATAACATAATACTGCTTGGAGAAAAAATATCCCTGATGAGCTGAACTACCATCACTGCAAAATACAACCCACAGAGAAGTATTGAGGAATTTCTCCTGCTTATGTGTGTGTGAGAAATGTGTGAGAAGAATTTCAAGAGGTCATGTGTAAGTATTGGAAAATTCTCCACTTCTTTTTGGCAACTCATGGAATAGGAGCAGCATTCTCATGTTCACACTCATGGATGAGTGTGCAGAATTCTTGTTAGGTCGCCAAAAATAAGTTCATGTTCCCTGCCACTGTACTCTTCTACTCAGAACAACTTCCCATGTTGTCATAAATCCAAAGGAAACCCATCATGCAGGAATGTCTCCTAAGTGGCTCTTTTAAATCCAATGTGTGGACAGGCAGGCAGAGAAGTTGCCAAGTCATGGAGATACTGAACAGAAACATTGCTAAAGCTTCAGAACAATGTCCTAGGCATGAAGACATTCCCAGAAGAGATTTGGAGTAAATTCTAACCATCCTGAGACTGAGATAGAAAAAAGAAAGAAAAGAAAGCTTGGGGAAATTTGTAATGCTGTTTTTCACTTAATAGTAATACTGACTATAAGGATAAAAACAGAGCGGTATTGATATAGAGAGAGGCAACTAGTACAAGTAGTCCTTGAATTATAATTGTTTTGGATTCCACCTATCATGGTTGTAAGTCTAACCCGATTTTATGACTTTTTTTTTTTTTTGCATCAGTTGTTAAGTAACTAATAATTTGCTATGTGGGCAGTTTTGAGAAAAAAAAAAAGCAGAACTGCCATATTTTGACAAAACCATTATAAAATGCAATCATATGATTGTGGGACCATGGGTGAGAAGAACAACTGTCAGAACTTTGAATCAAGGTCCAAAATAACCAGTCGGTTATTTTGCTAACCAGTCATAAATTTAGGACTGCTCATATCCATTTGCTTTTCTCTCCCATTTTCCTTGGCTTCTGCCCATATTAACTAGGGTTTATCGTTGTTGCAATAGTGGTGAATATCTGTAGCTCAGGTGTAGATGAATGTTCTGTATAACTTGGAAGGTTTCAAGTAGTGTATTCTGATTGGCCAGGAAGGCCAGTAGTGGATTGGTTCATTAGGAACCAATCCAAGGAGCCGCTCAAAGGCGGCAAAGTTAAAACAATGTCATTGGCTACAAGCCGGCAGGCAAGCCTCCATAAAAAGGGCTGCCGTGGCTTGAGCCAATGTTCTGTTACTGTTGCTGTTAACTAATAAAAGAGTTATTTGTTGGAACCCAGTCTACCGCTCTTCTTTTCCGGACAGAACAATGAAGATAAAGGTTCATTCTCCGAACTTGTGGGTTGTTTTTGAATGTTTCATTACCAGGCTAGGTAACATCTTCAGTGGAGTTTAGGGGGTGTCAGAAGACCCTCCCTTGACAAATGCACACCTGAAGCCAGTTGTAGTACTCAATTTTTTTTAACTACCAGTTCTGTGGGCATGGCTTGGTGGGCATGACAGGGGAAGGATCTTGCAAAATCTCTATTCCCTCCCTACCAGAGGTGACATTCAGCAGTTTCTGACCAGTTCTTGAAGACCAGTAGTGGAAATTTTGAGTAGTTTGGAGAACCAGCAAATCCCACCTCTGACTGGCCCTGCCCCCATCTATTCTCTGCCTCCCAAGTCCCGCCTGATTGGCTGGATCTTCTTTTGGGTGGGGAGAGAATGGGATTTTGCAGTAACCTTCCCCTGGAGTGGGATGGGAATGGAGATTTTACAGTATCCTTCCCCTGCCACACCCACCAACCCAAACCACACACACCAAGCCATGTCCTATTACTGGTAGTAAAAAATTTTTTGAATCCCACTGCTGCTCCCCACCCTACTAACCTGGGACTTGGGAGTTGGGACTTGGGAGGCAGAGAACAGATGGTGGCAGAGCCAGTCAGAGGTGGTATTTTCCGGTTCTCTGAACGACTCAAAATTTCCGCTACCTGGTCAATACCTGCTGAATACCACCTCTGCCTAAAGCCCATATAAACAGAACACTGACAGTCCATAAACTCTGCTGAAAATGTTACTTAGCCTGATAACAAAACATTCAGAAACCAACCTACAAGCTCAGAGAATAAACCTTTACCCTGATATCAGGTTTTGTTTCTCTCTGCTATAGTTTAAATTGTAAAAGCTTTGGAATGACTACATATTCTTGAACATGGGTATCAAGTGAAGGTTTATTTTTACATTATCTTGACCAGGGGTGCTGTAAGTGTGCTTCTGCTTTATGGAAGTGATTCTTGTAGCAGTAGATGGAAATTCTCATGTCTACATGGAGGCAGGTACATTTCAAAGGAAAAATGGGGAGGGTAAATCCAAAAGAAATTTGAAATAAATCAAGAAAATGTTGGGGAAGGAGGAAAGGGAAGATAACCCCTTTCTTTTATATATATATATATATATTTCAACCACAAGAGAATATATTTTAGTAGTTCGAAATGTTGCAAGAAATTGCAAAGCTTGTTTGTTTGGTATGCACACACAATTTTGATCCAATCAAAAGCTTTGATTTAACCTGATTAATCAATCTGATCTAGAAGACTGAATCAAGTCCACAAGTTGGGTCTATTAACTCAGGGGTGTCAAATTCAAGGTGCTTAGATCTGGCTCCCAGGGCCACCCTGGAAACAGCAAAGGACTGGCCACAATGCCTCTGTCAACAAAAATGGAGCTCATGAGGGCTGTGCGCACCCTCCCTTGACCTCCATTTTCACTGGCAGAGGGCTATCAAACCAAACTAAAAACAAAACAAAAGCAGAAATGTTTGCCCTTTTGCATTTGAGCATGCAAGAAGGGACAGGAAAAGAGAAAGGGAAAGAGGAAAGACAAATAAAAAGGAGGAAAGATGGGAAGAGAGCAAGGAAGGAAAAATAAGGACAGAGGGGAAGAAAGAAGAAAGGAGAATGAAGAGGGAAAGAGAAAAAAGAAAAGGAAGGAAGGAGATTATAATGAGAGTGAGGGAGGGCCTGAGGGAAGTCCTGCCTTAGCACTTGGTCACCACAGGTGTCCCCGACACAAGTGGTGTTGAGTTGATTTCAATCAAAATCTCCCACTTCAAATTTGTAGATTCAGTTGGATCACTTTTGAGATATACTATATGTCAAAACTTCATGGAGCCCTAAAACAGTTGAGTTGAGCAAGAGAAAAAGAGAAGAATATTTGTGAGTTAAGGATACTGCAGAAGAATTGGCAAGAGGTCTACAAGGGAATCACTGACCAAGCTAATGACACTAAAGTATCCTACTCTGGATTTTAATGTCACTTCCGAGGCCACATCTCAGTCTTACATTTTCTAGTTGTATTTTCTAGATTATCATTATTAATCCATATTCAGAAATCAAGTCATTCTTAAAAATCATCCCATTATCTATCAAAGGAATCTAAGTCTCCTTTATAAGCATGTCCTCCATTAAAGGTATTTGGAGAGATATTCAGGATAGTAAACGTGGCCTCTTCACTTGTGCCATTGCCTTAATTCTCCAAATCAGAAACAGAATTGAACATGATCCTTTTGATCCAGGCAATAATGGCTGAAAAGGCACAGAAATTCAATAGAGTCAGAAACGTATTTTCTCAAGTGCATCTCTCCTCTTTTACTAAAGAGCTTTCAGCTTTCTCACAAATAGAAATGAAGGAGAGATTCATTTAGTTCACATTTTAGTGTCAGTATACATGATTTTGCCCTTTTGAACTAATACATAAATAAAAGCTGTTAGCTTTTGACATCCATCACTTTCAGAATTTTGCAGCGCATTTTGTAAATTTAAAAGAACCCAGCACAAATATACAGAAGCAACAGAGCAAAATATAAAAAAGGAAAGGAAAAACCACTCTGGCATTTTAAGATCACTGCTTAATTCTGGAAGTGAAGCCTGGAATCTCCTCTGTCCCAGAACATCATGGACATTCAAGTTTCAAGAATACTCAACGTCTCTTGGCTCAGGTGGATGTGCTGGGTCACAATTTGTTGATCATGTTTTTGCTAGCCAGCCTGATTCTCCTAGAAATGCACCATCAAAGTGTCACTTGGAACCAGAGGTAAGTGCAGTTTGAGGTAATAGCTTTGCCCTCTGAGACCTGTGGTTCTTGGGCTGTGGTAACATAGCAAAACGTGTGAGGTCAAAATAGAGACATGACACCAGTAAAAATAAATAGACTGCATGCCCGAAGGGTAGCTAATCGCTCTTTCTTGAGGCAATAGGCCTCTTTTACAAGAAAAAAAAAATCAGAAATACATCTGAAGGAATGAAATGGGAAATTCTCAAGTAAATAAATACATTTTCTTCTTTTTTGGAGTTTACAATTGACTATCAAGTTGGAGGGCAAAGTTCTAACAGGAGACCATCAAACAGAACATGCGTGCTAAATTATATAATCAATTAAACAGTCTTGGTTGACAAAGAAATCTATTTGCTCTCAGTCTTTATTTCTAAGCCTTCAATAAATTCTAATGTGAAAGCTTGGAACTTTTCCACATTTAAAAAAACAACAACAACGGTGGCACAATTGTGAATTAATTTCTGCCACCAAAACAGCTGGATGAAAAAGAGCTTGCTTTTGCATTAAAGGACTGAAGGAAAGTCACAAAATCCCACAGGGTCATATAATCAACTGAAATGAAATGAACATAATGGATGTGGAATTGATATCTTGTAATTAAACTCAGATTGCCAATTGGATTGCTTTACTTAAGGTTCTCACTGGGACAAATGAAGGGCTCCCATTGGTTGGAATGAATTGTGAAGGCAAAAGACAATCCCATTGGTTAGAGAACTGGACCATCAATGCTGGACAAATTGCCTCAACAACCCAGAGACACCTAGTCTTCTTCCTAATATTTCAATTTTATTTTGCCAATTCATTAATTCTTAATTATCTTCCCAACAAATGTGAAAGACAATGTTTATATCTGGAGTAGGGGAGAAATAGCTTTGTACTAAGATGACATGGTATGTATTCGTAATTACTGCTGGATTCAGTGGGTTACTATGATAGCATGCTGAGGACCAATAATCTATCTGAGAACAAAGAGCATTTGAAAAATGTTTGAGACCCATGATGGATCTATCCCTTGTCAGGAGCAATATGGTTGTGACAGACATGGAATCATGTAGTGGATGTTTTTAGAGGAGTACAAAATGGTTGGGAAGGATTTTTATATGCTATAAGGTGGCAAACATATAAAAACAATTGGTTCGATCCTAGAAAATGGACTTAGATGTGACGAGCAAGGTTAGAATCACTGCTCTCCACAGACACATCAATATGTTGACACTTTGAGACAGGGACCCAAGGAGGCAGCAATGCCACCAAGAAATTGAGCTTGAAAGAATTAAGAGTAGCACTAGACTTTAAATAAATGATGCAAGTGGCTTAATCAGCTTTGGCTATCTTCAAGCTTCCCACAGCTTTTGTGAAAGGATGAACTGAGATTATAATAAATAAAGCTGATTTACAGTAAGAGATGGGTAGAGAAAGTCCAGCTGCATCCAACTATTCCATGCTGCATTTGCAGATTAGGCCATCCTTGGAATACGCAGGGCCAAAATGTTGTGGTGCCTGTCTTTTTTGTGAGGTTCTGAGGGCTAAGATATCAAGTCAAAACCTTAAGATATTAATTAAAAATTTACTGTCCCACATACATTAAACTGAATTTTTAGATAGGCAGGGGCCAAGTGCTAAATCAGTACCTTAACCTGGATGCAAGGGTGATCTGGTTGCAACACTGGTCAATTCATTGATCGGTAGGGTTCAATTGACTGATTTGGCTGGCTAGGCAAGTATCCCCCTCCTCCCTCATCACTCCATGTGCATCTCTCCCAAAGCTGCATGCTTGGTGGAAGAAGGAATAGGAGTGTACCAATCTTCATTCAAAGGTTCTTAATTCTGCACTCCATTTGGCCCTTTAAAGCTCCTAACCCCCCCCCCCCCAAAATGGATAAGCAATGTGGTCCTGCCCATTCAGGAGACACCACATACATATGGCATCACTAATGCCATAACTTAACGACTGGTTTCTTGAACAAATGTAACCTGCTAGAATCAAACAGTTTGGGGTGAGTTCTCCTGTGGTATTATTTCCACTATCGGTGCTATCATTGACCCTTGAGAAAAACACAAATTGATGATCTCTGGATTTGGATATTAAAAAAAGCTTTTTTAAAAAGAGGGGGAACAGATAAGATAATCATAACTTGGTAGAAGGGTTTTTTCTTTCCTTACTTTTTTCATTTTCTTACATCATATTTTTCTCTTTATTTTGTATACTTTTTTTCTATTGTATAATAAAGATTTGAATATTACTAGAATCTACTTCGGGATTTATTTATCAAAAATATTTGCAGGGTGAGAGTGCACCACAGGTGTTAATTCAGCATGTTTGATTTTTGGCCTCTGGATGTGACTTTAGCAGCTTTGTAACCAAAGCAAAGCAAAACACAGGCCTTTCAACCTACTTTCCTCCTTAGTAAGATAAGCTGCAGATCTGATGGTTGCATAAGAACTACCAAGAAAACAGCCATTTCACTTTCATTTCTCAAGCCTTTAGCAGTGAAGGTAGGCCATAAAGGCATATTCACATTTCCTGGGCCTATACGAACTATATTGTCACGGTCCTCAATTTTCACATGATTTGTCCTACAGCAAACAGAATGCATACATGAATGGCTTACAAATATGGCCTTTTGTGTTGCTGTTTATTCAGTGTTTGAGAAAATAGGCATGATTATTAGAAACTGGAAGAAAGAGGGAAGGAGGGAGGGAGGGAAGAGAGAGAGAGAGAAAGAGAGAGAGAGAGAGGGAGAGAAGGCTAATGATTTCAAGGAACTCAGGCTGGGTGGTGTTCATAAGTATCCTATTGAGCAGGGGTATCAAACTTGCATCATCATGTAATGTATTGGGACTTTTTCCCCTTCGCTAAACTGTGTGTGGGTGTCGCCGGACGACACATCTGGCCCGCGGGCTGTGAGTTTGACAGCTCTGCTATAAAGGAAGATTTTGTCCCCATTTCACCCTGAATCCTGACTGTGCGAGCCTGATTATCAGAGTGGGAAGCCGGAAACTCAGCTGCCAGTATAACAGTGACTGTTTCTCCATAAAATTTTTGATATCCCTACACACCACTATAATGTTATGTGGTGGCATGGTGGTTAGAATGCAGTATTGCAGGCTTATTTTGCTGCCTGTCACAGTGGTGGGATTAATTTTTCTTTTACTTCCAGTTCTGTGGGCGTGGCTTGGTGGGCGTGGCTGGGGAAAGATACTGTAAAGGCCATGTCCCACTGCACTTACAGATGCAAAGAGGATGTAAAACGTTAAAAAAAGCTTGCCATCCGTTGGAAAACACTATGCATCTGTTGTATACTCATTGCATAAGTGTTTCATACGCTCTATCCGTCGAGCATCCGTCCAGTGCTATTTCATCCGTGCAAGAAATTTTGAGCTGCACAAAACTTTGTGAATGGATGAACTTTCCACTGTGTTCGATGTAAATCCAAAACATATGAGCAACAAATGTTCTATGTCCATTTATCATCCGTTAAACATCCGTTGTATCCTCTCTGCATCCTCTGGGCATCCTCGCAACTCACATCTGCTGCAGCTGAAAACGGAAAGAGGGAGGAAAGAAAGGGTACATGGAACGTCTATACATCGTTAGTAGCACGGAAATAGAAAGGATGCGTTTGCATCCGATATACATCTGCACGGCATCCCCTTTCTTTCCTTTAGGCATACGTGATGCATCCGCTTCATCCGCTATGCGTCCACTTTGAAATTCTCCCTCAGAACCCCTTTGTCATCCGCTTCCATATACTAGGCTTCCTATGAACATCCATTTAACATCCCCGCTACATACTACCCATGTCCGTTCTTTTCCGTTCTTTTCCGTTCTGTTTATGCAAAATTTCACCACTTTTTGGAGAGGATGAGAATGGATGGAGCCACCCCTGAAATTTTGCTCGTCCGCTGTGTCCTTTATGCATACATTTTGTGTCCGTCGCCCAGTGGGACCGGGCCTTTAAATCTCCAGTCAGAGGTGGTATTTGCCAGTTCTCCAAACTACTCAAAATTTCCGTTACCAGTTCTTCAGACTGGTCAGAACCTGCTGAATAACACTTCTGGACTGCCAGCAGATCAATTCTCATCAGTTCAAGGTTGACTCAGCCTTCCATACTTTTGAGGTCCCAGATATTTGGGGAGGAAATATGTTTACTCTGTGAACCGCTTAGAGAGGGTTGTAAAGCACTATGAAGTGGTATATAAGTCTAAGTCGTAATCCTATTGCTATTATTTCTGATAATGCAAGACCAACTGGGGACCGAGAGACATCATCTATATCTCAGAGGTTGTGTTCAGAGTTCTGGGCTTTTTGTTTACTTGATATTTACCAGTCAAAACCCATATGCTACGAAAAACGCTGTATCTGTATTCCTTGTATTGAGTTCTTAGCTCCCCACCCCAAGTAATTTCTGGGGATTATCAATCCAAAACCACAGGATCTACTACCCTTGCAAAAATGAACAATATCCACCAGCTTTAATTTTGGTTTAGGAAAATGGAGCCAGAAGCACACCTCCATGAAATTATGAAAATGGGTGAGAGAAAATATTTTTCACATTTAACACATTAGTAATGCTGGATGTCTTAATGACTTGGTAAAATGATAACAGATGCAAATGACTGGAGCAATTTATGTTGCAAAGTCACTGAGCCACGTATATTGTACTTCATTCCTTACGTATATTGTAAAGTAAGCCAACATGCTGCTTTACTTGTCTGCTGTAATAATGAAAGGTCTTTTCCTGATATTTTGCTGACATAAGTCAGCTGCATAAATTCAAATGATAGCAAGAGCAATAGGTTAAAAATAAGTCTTTTATAGGTTTGATACATCATTATCTCTGCCCATTAAACTGCCCATTTTAAGGTTTTCCTAAGAAAAGCTGTTACCAGATGTTTCTGTACATATTTATTCATTGTTGCGAGACCATTGGAACAATTTCTATCCATTACTAACATCATCACAGATGCAAGCTCTTCCTTAAAGATGCAAACAGCAGTCTATACACACAGTTAGAAAACCATTCTTTTACTCAAGATTCATTATTTCAGAATGCCAAAAAATATTCTGCTTAGGCAATATAATTATTTAACACACACACACATATACACACCCCACATATATAAGTATGCTTCTGGAAAGAGCAGCAAATAAATCATTTTAATTGGTTTTTTTTCCTCACACCATTGGAAGAACTTAAAGGCCTTCAGTATGAGGATAACCAATCTGTGTTAGTGGCAGAAATATTCTTCGTTGTGAGCTGTTCCAGAGAATAACAAGCATAACAAAAATACAATGGCTATGCTGAGTTTGAGGCTCCCAAATCAATATTTTATTCAGCTGCGAAGTAAACATCATACTGTTAGATCACTTAAGACAGAACCAAGGCAGCATGTTTGCATTTTCAGCACCTGGTTTGATTAGGCTTCAACACTTAAGAACTGAATACACACAACAAGCACTGTGTAAACTCCATGGAGTGCCTGAACAAACGTCCTGGACAAAGATTCTCCAGAGGTGGTTGGTTCCCTAAAATACAGATATCTTGACAGCCTGAGGCATTTGTGAAAAAGAAAAATTGGTTTCTGCATTTCAGATGCAGCTGCTCACATTTCATTATTTTTTATTAGGTGCATGTCCCATCCTATTGACCAAATAAGAGGTAAATAACCTCTCTGGCATTATTGCATTAAAGGCTTATACTTTGAACCATTCCTTGCAAAGCCTCCCTACAGTTGTGTCTAGATACAATTACCTTAACATTTATTTATGATTGTACATGCAGGTAATCCACACTTGTGGAATTTATTTATTTAACAATATCAGTATGCTGGTCTAATCCCTAGAGATTCTGGGTAACAGAAAACTGTACATCTGTTCTAATATCAGACCAGTGTTTGCCAGTTTTAAGGCCGCCCTCCTTTGAAGCAATGAGCTTCAAACACTGTAACAGATGAACATAAAATCCATCTTTCACAAGACTGTAGTCAACACATTTAATGCTGCTACATAACATCTCTGTGAAGAAAGCCTTTCCCCGTCTTATAAGAGGAAGAAAATCAAAGCTTTGGTGAAATGATATATTATCTAATTTAGATCAAAGATATTCTCTATTACCAGAGGCTATGCTTGCAAGAATAAGAAACTGATGAACAAATTTGGGACCATACATGTCAGATAATGTCAATGAAGGCATTAGGTCTTCCACAACCCAGAAAATTGCTTCAAGATATTGCTGTCCTTTCAAATGGTGGTTGCATTGCTAGTGAACTCAGGCTGTCCCTGGTCATTTTTTAAACAGAGTATTTATTTTGGCCATTGGTCAGAAATGCAAAAACACAAATATAAGTAATCAATACCTCGTGAGTTTTTTTTTTTTAGCAATTTCAACAAATTGACAAGCCCTATCTGGTGGTACCTGGTGAAATAAAAAAGGAGGGATTCCGATAAGCAGAAGTGTGAGAAAAGACAACCGGAGTTGCGTAACACTGACATTTTTATTAGAATTCATTTGTAACAAATGGAACTTGTGTCAGCAAAGAACTGATTTCCATACAGACTTTCTTTCGCCACTAACGTAACGAAGTAAGAAAATAAAAAGCACGCCTTTCATTCTGTAAAACATTTACCGTACTACTGATTAGAGGTAATTGTATTTTTTTTAACAAGCCATTTTACAAGGGGTTTTTTTTGTTTTAATTTTTCAGTCTAGGCATCCAAAACGAGAGCAGAGAACACAACTTGTATTATTTTTGTAAAGACACTCCAAGCCTGAATGGCAACGCCACATAACAAGATGGATGACGGGTTCCTCAGCCCTCTGATAGTCTTTTGGAGTATCAGGGCTCTTAAAAATTAAAAGGTTAAAACCAGAAGAGGGGGGAGAATTAAAAAAAGGGGGAAAATCTGTGTTTCATTGTTGCCCCTGCAAACTTTCCCCCTCTTTTATCATGTTTTTGTGTTATTTACATACACACAAGTGGATTTTCATAATCGGTTTTCTTACAGATGGGTTCAAGTAATAATACTATTGGGTGTAGAATCAATAGGGCAGTGCATAGTACAAAGATATAGAAAGTGCATATCACCCTCCTTTGCCCATCCATCCTCACCAACGGCTAACCATGCAAACCATTTTTTTTTTAAAAAGAGAGCTAAAATAAAAGTTCTGTACAAATAATTCTTATATAGTTTGTGTATTTGTCCGTTGTTAACTAATTACAAAATTATACATAATACACATACATAGGTAAATAATAGCACCGTACTGATTATGCTGAGGAAACAAAATGCCGACTACGGTGAATGACAATTCACGAGACCGACTCATTTAAAAAAAAGAAAGGAAATGAGAAGAAGAAAAATCACCACACCACAAAGAAACCCAAATGGAATGCACATCAATGATTTGGATAGAAATCTCTTTAGAAGCAACTCCAGAATAGTCACTTGGAGAGGACTGGCTATTTATTTGGCAGCTTTTCGGTGTCACGCTCGCCCTTCCTACTGGTTTAGCTTATCATCTTCTTTTACAAAACAAATGACTGTTAGAAAAATGCTGGCCCTGATCTGTAGTGAGCCACCTTAAAAGGCATGTTTGCCCAAGATGTCGACAGTAGGGCTGGGGCACAATTGGAGTCCTCCTAGACCAGGGGTGTCAAACACGCGGTGTGTCATGTGACATATTGCAACTCCCCCCCTTGCTAAACCAGGGATGGGAAAGGCCAGTATGTGAAGCATCTGGCTCACGGGCCGAGAGTTTGACCCCAGTTCTGGACTCATGGCCTCTGTAGGGATGATAGAAGGCAACTTTGCACGGATCCAACTTGTGTACCAATTGCGCCCTGTCCTGGATCAGATCTTGCTCTTGCTCACATATGATTGATTGCTCCCTAAGTCTCCACATCCTTCTCCCATTCCTTGCTGACAGCTATACCTGTGATTACTAATTCTTTTGCGTCCCAGTTTCTGCAAGGACCAATCCACGTCACATGGTCCTGCTCTTTGGGGAAAAATTCTATTGCTGTGGCCCTTGGAGGTTTGTGCTTGAATTTAAACCAATTTAAACCAAGCGCTTGTGCAGCAGTACCTCTCCAGCATTGTTGGATGGCCCGTCAATCTGTCGAGCCATCCTTTTGATTGAAAGTGTGAATTCCGTATGGAGCCTGGCCCTTTTTTATTTATTTTTGACAGAAACAAATCAAAAGGAAACATGCAGTGCACACATTCATGTTGGATTCTGATGTAGAATTAAAGAATCTCACTCTGAGGTAGCCTTCTATAATGCTTATTTAAAAACTATTATACATATGTATGTGGATTTTTTTTTGTTTTTTGCGCTTTTTAATTGATATTCTTAAAATATATATATATATAAAAGTGCTCAAATAGAATGCTTTCTAGTGTTTGGTCTTTTAATATATTTATTTCTGGTAATGGTGGAAAACATGGAAAAATAAATGCTAATGTAATGCTTTTCTTTATGGAAACACCTCTAAAAAGATTTCTTTGTGATCTATAGTTTGATCAAATATGGCACCAGGTTGACCTAGCCCAATATAAGAAACAATGGCTTCTGTTCAACTGGCACAATCCAATTCTTCAGATATCATGAGACAATACTACCGTAAATCCTTTGTCCAATCCAGCTGATCTTAGGAGCCCTCCTAGCTTGAGTTAAAAGAACCTGTTGTGGCCTCCAGTGAAATTCACATACATGAAACCCAAACCCAGTCAAATTGACATTCCTAAAGTATTAGGAGTATTTTATTATATATTTTTAGAATAGCAGTATGTCTATAAAACAAAACAAAAGAAAATTATAGTTATGAATGCCAGCTGCGGGCATTTCTGAAATAGTTTGCCGGTGCCTACAGGGTGCCTGACTTCCCTCTGCTTATGGATAAAAAAAAATCAATAGTGAAAACTTGGAATGAATATTGTTAAGAAAAACTCCACATGCTGTGCTCATTGAAAAAAAAAGGATTGATGTGAAATCACAGAGATCCTGATGGAGCAAACATAGACCA
>BLBF01000004.1:45494203-45543761 GCA_015471245.1 Laticauda colubrina | reverse complement strand
ATATATATATATATATATGAAGCAATGCTATCAAAATAGGCATCAAATATAAGGCACTCTAAATGCAAAAATTAAAACTGAAAAAAAAGCATTTTTTAACTGTTGCTGTATGCCAGAAAATATTCTGACCTACCAAGCAATGTGTGTTTGGCTTTGCCCCATGATATGTCGTCATTCCAAATATCTTATTCTATACTGCGGACAATTTTATAAGTGGATACATTTAAAAACCTTGACAATTTTAGCATTTTCCTTCCATTAGGGATATGCACTGACCTCCTTCGTATGTTACTTCCTATACTTATTATGGATGCTGTTGCATTAAAATTTTCCAAATATGAAATCTCACTGAGAGCTATAACATGATATGCAATTCAATCCCTAAGCAGGTTTTATTTAGAAGTAAGTCCCATTGAGTTAATGGGCCTTCTCTTCTAATAATGGTGAATCAAATCTTAATGTGCATGGGTGATGAATGATGTGTGTGCACATGATTTCTACCCATTAGATTTGGGTAAGATTGAATTTCAAGTATCACTGATGTGCATTCCTCATTTCCCCTAGGAAATTGAAAAGAAAGCAAAACAAAAAGATAAAATAAACACAAATCCCTCAAAAGCAAATCTCGAAATGCAGAGATGTGTAGAAATATTGTATGGTCTGAATGTATCATTTTGGATTTTCCCCCAACTACTTCAACAAATCCAAGTCATGGAAGAACTGATACATGTATATTTATATTTATATATTTATATTTATGTGCATTTCTTTCTGTCTATCTACGTATTATTGTTGTAGATGGATAGAGAGAGAATGAGAAAGATATACATACATTTATAATAGAAAGAGAAACGTGTGAGTGTTAGTAGCAGCTTTATACTTGCGCTTCCCTGTTGATTCCAAAAGAAATAAAAACAAAATCTCCCATATGTAGATTAACTGATTTATATTTCACTGAAAAAAAAAATCAAATGTAAAAGCAATATCTAAATGAGAATGTGGTCCTGGAGATAAATATAGGGCTGCACAAAAATGTGCAAATTGTCAAAATTATTGAACATTTCTACAGCGAGATATTACAAGTAACAGTTCTACAGCATAAAAAAAAACTACAATTCAGAAACAAACAAAAAAATTGAACAGGTATGCAATTTTTGTTTGAGTTTACTTCATTGAATGATAAACCTTTGTTGTTTTTTTAAAAAAGAAAAAGTTTACACAGTTAAAAATGAAGCACAGGTCAGCAGTATCTTTACAATACTAGAAAACTAAATCAAGGACTTTCTTTTCAAACATTTGCCCTTTGCCCTCCCAACCCCAAAAGTTACTGATGAGCAATATGGCAGGAAGGGGGGGGTATGTTGGAACCAAGAGATGGTTTTGTTCTGGAGAAGCCGGGAGGGGCCTCCTGACGAACATCTGGTGCTGAATTGCAGAAACCTAATGATGGCATCGTTCATTATCATGCGGTCCTGAACGAGATGATCGTCCTTGGAAGGAATGGCCTCTTCCTTTTCATTCAAATTCAATCAAAACAGAATCTTGGGATCTCTATAACCGAAATCCTTCCAGTGCCTCAACCTAGTCACGTTTCTTTAATTATGTTTCTGGTTAAGTTTACTGATGACTGAATTGTTGATTCACCCGGCAGTTTTTTTTTTCTCCTGTTAATATTTCCCACTAATTGGTCTTTAATTTAAAGTTAAGTACTTCTCAAGCACACTGTATGGCTCAGAAGAGGCTCTCTGGATCTTAAAGGGCCTGTAGTTAACAATCCAGAATGGGTCAGCGTTTTTCCACTTGTTTTTTACGTTGCATAGTGATCAAAGCTGCCCAGGTATTCTAGTGCAGCTCGATAGCAGAATTGATATTGATCCTTGGGAAAGAGAGAGAAAGGAAGAGAGAGAAAGGAAGAGAAAGGAAGAGAGAGAAAGAGAGAAATTTGGGTTGAAATAAATACATTTGCTCAGCAAAAATACATTGACAATTTTCTAATCCTTATTAAGAGAACAGAAATAAGGAGTTACTTTCTGTATTTACACAAGCTCTGTGTTCCCTTACCTTTTATGGGAGATCAAGATAATTTTGGCTTAAAAGCTAATCAGAGTGGCTATTTCTATCTAAACAAAAATCCTTGGCCCAGAATTTGTATCTCCCTAACAAGATACATATAAATGTGATGTATATGCTTAACATTCATGCTCGTGGTAGCCACTGAAGAACTCCATCTGAATTATGGAATTAGAGAGTAGAAAGGGAGATTGACATCTAATCCATAGGCTTTCAGCTCTCCAAGAAAATCTGGTTTGGGTAGAATGTCACAAGTAGAATGTCCAATTGGTGCCTTAAATCATCCCTCCAGCAAGTGATTCATTGTTTTTTTAGGTAGACTAGCCCAAAGCCAGGCTCTCCAGCCCTTTTTGGTGTAATCTTATTTGCAGAAGACACAAAAAGCAGCAACAGGAAGGCCCTATGCATCTTGTTGCACCTTGGTGCTCCTGAAAGAGAATATCTCGCTAGATTGACCAATCACTTTTAAACAAATCACTGAAAGAAGATAACCTAGGTAGTTGACTCTGAAGGGATATTTTTCATTGAGTCTTTTAACTCTAGAACAATTTGGTCTTATGGTTAAGGCAGCAGGCAAAAAAAGTGGGAGACCGCCTGAGCCACGCAAGTCAACTGGGTGAGCTTGGACCAGTCATTCTCTGCCCAAATCAAATCACAGGTTGTTGTTGTGGGGAAAATAAGAGGAGGAAGGTATGTTGAATAAGTTCACCACTTTGAACTTAATAGTAAATGCACAGAGTATCTTTTCCCTTTTTTCCTTTAATTATTTTTAATATTTAATCTTTGATAAATTTCTTATTTCTTTTCTTTTACATCCATCTATCTATCTATCTATCTATCTATCTATCTATCTATCTATCTATCTATCTATCTATCTATCTACCATCTCTCTCACATGAAGTAATTATTTAATGAAAACCTCAATACTAAAAACTAGCTCATGACTTCTGTACAAAAATTATTTTAATGTAATCAGTAGTATTTTTCCTTAATATTATATTTTATCTTGCATGGAGAATTTCTAATAATTTTATGCTTGTAACATCCTTAACTGTAATCAACACTGACAGAACATTTTTTCCTTTATATTTAAAATTCTAAATTATCCAACCAATAGAATCTCAATAACTTTAATTAATACTGTATAAATATCTTTGTCCCAAAACAACATAAGGCATTAAGATATATAACAAGATAATGAAAAGGAAAACATTATCATCCCTTAGCAATGTGGTACTTCTTCATTTTACCAATTGTTAGCGATACAGCCTCCTTTTCTTCTCCCTCTTGCCCTAAACTGCCCCCTTCTCTGCAGCAACAGATTTTTGTTAAATTCAAAGTAAAGTAAGGGAGAGGATCTTTTGTCTGCTATTGTGAAAACAATGTGAGTTAAGAGAAAGCAATGGTGAGTCTAGAGAGCAAGGATTGGAGTGGGGGGACCTAGTTTTAAACCCCAGAACATTTATGGCTTTTTTAATAAGAAACAAAAATGCAGGGCCCTGCCCTGTCTCCTTCAGGGAGAACAGAACCTCCCAAATAATTAGGAATTCGGACAATGCATGGATTTCCATCACACAAGGGTCTTTATGTAAATGCAAAGGGACCCAATCCTCTGCAGATATTTGGGCTCAAGCTAGGAGATTCAGAAAATTTGCACCAGTTTATTCAACCTTCAATCATATTTATTTATTGAATTTATATATTGCCTTTATTGTTTTAACAAACAACTCAAAGCGATAAACATCTAATATTCCTTTCTCCTCCTAATTTTCCCAAAAGAACAACCCTGTGAGGTAAATTGGGCTGAGAGAGTGTGACTGGTCACCCAGCTGGCTTTTTTGGCAAAGGTGTGACTTGAACTCATGATCTCCTGCTTTCTAGTCTGGTATCTTAATCACGAGACCCTGGGAAATTGCAGTGAACAACTGGGTGATAGTGAAACTACCTCCAGTTGCTACTCTTTTAGTCCCCAATGAAGAACTAAATAAAGATGTGCTACTATACTTTTCTTCTCATCCTGCCTTATATTTCAAGGAAAGTCTTCATTGCTTAAAGCATCCTTCAATGAAAGAATGAAAATATTTCTAAGCTTCTACATTGGATTGCATTACAAAATATAAATAGCAAATAGCAAATAAAGATATATATTTGATCATTACTATATTCATGTATATACAGATGTATGTATGTGTATGTAGAAAACTGTTTTTCTCACCTCTGTCTGTACCATGGCTGGCCTTTGCGTCCTTAACATTTTGACAGTCTGGAAAATATCTACAACACCTTCATATCTCATTCGTTCCAACACAATGCTTAGGGTTATGAACACTCCAGTTCTTCCAACACCCGCACTAGGAACAAAGGAATGAATGAATGAATGAATGAAGGAAGGAAGGAAGGAAGGAAGGAAGGAAGGAAGGAAAATTTAGTTGAAGGCTAAACTGCGGATGGAATATAGTTTGCAGATACAAGTTCCATATATGAACTGAACATGTAACCTTGCAACGTGACTACCGTGTTTCTCCAACAATATTGCCTCCACCAATAGGAAGCCCAATCATGTTTGATAGGCATTCAATTTATAAAATTGAATTAAGCCCCTCCCCCCAAATTAAAGCCCATATTAAACATGTGAAATGGGGGGTGGAATGGCGGGGGGGGCTTGCATTTAGGAAATACTTGTATGCCTGGATATGGTGCTGCCTGCGTTGGTGGGTTACTTCAGCCACCGTTGCTTTTCCTTCTCCCTTGCTACTGCGGTGTTAGAGGAATGCCATGGCAGCAAGCGAGAAGGAAAAGGTCTCCTGAACCCCAAGATGTCGCCGCCCGCCCACTCGAGGATGCAAGGGGGGGAAAATTAAGTCACCCCCGAAAAGACGGCCTAGCTGTTTTTTCGGGGGTCAAAAAAATATAAGGCCCCACCTTATAATGTGAGAAACACGGTATTTTCTGCTAAGCCAAATAGTAATTGTAATTGAAATTCTGAATGATTTGAAGAATCTCGGTTTTTGAATAGGAGCAGATAATGAAAACTAGGAGACCTTTATCAACAGAGATAATTGAAAATCATTTTTTTAAACCATACACCTGCAAATACTACTGATAGCAGAAGAACTACTTTTAGTTAAAAGAAGACACATAGATTGTGCTTTAAAAGTATTTTGAGAAAGCCCTTTTTCTAGTATCTATTAAAAGATTAGCATTATTGGATGTTGGATAGCTCTTCCAAATTATTGTATCAGACCCCTGACCTAACCGTATGACAACATGGCTAATAATGCAAAAATATTAATTAACTGAAAACATATGTTACAATGTCATGGGATAAAATTTTGGAATGCTCAGATCAAAATAATGATTTCAAGTTATTACTGTTTATTTTAAATGGAAAGAAAATGAAAGCAGGATTTTTCCATGTTTGCTTCAAACCAGACAATGTCAATAATTAAAATAAAATAAAGAACAAATGTTACAATTACTCTTTCCTCTTTTTTCTTACAAGAAATCTATTAGGGGGATTATATTGTGTCAACAGTTGTATTGTAGATACGTTTTTTTGAACTGTACAAATAAACTAGGAAAGTGAACACTTTTGCTATGATAAGAGATTTTCAACTAATGATTTTCTTAATCTGTTTCTCTCTCTGATTACATGTCTTGAATTATCAGTATGTATTTACTTTTAGTGATCTACTATTTCTGCAGGATAATCCGTCCCCAATGATATCCTTCGGATTTTGCAATGGTGTACCCATTGATCTTTGAGTCCAATTGAGTCCATCTAGCTTTTTGCTGGTTCTCTTTTTTCTCTTTCTTGCCATTTTTCCTGGATACATATGCACAGACACTCACACATAACCGTATGAGAAAATATGAGTGCAAATTGGACAAAGATCCATCCTAAAAAGGACGCACATGCTGAAAACATGACACATTCATGTATGTGAAATAAGAAATTGGGACTCTGTGGTGCACTTTATCATTTGGGGCATCGGTGATACAACTTGCCATTTATATGTTGATTATGAATTTATGTCTTCAAGTTAACTAAACTGGATCAGTACTTATCTTTTATTCTGTCAAAAGATGGTTTTACAGAGCTAATCCTTTAATCATAGTATCTGATTTATAAGTCTGGTGTACTTTTTGGAAGGATACAAAAAATGAATTTTCTTCCTACTATTCACATCTAATAATAGTTTGCTCTATATTCCTCCCATTGACTCAATTCTTTGGATTATTAGCATTTCCTTCCATGTACAGATATATGAAGTCATATGACAGTGCCTAAATCAATGTTTTTGAACAAATTATGGGGGCAGGCATTCTTTCTATGGGTGCAGAATTGCTGTGCATGTTTTGTAAATACCGGGAGAGAGATCATCTTTATCCTGCAGTTCCTGAGTATCTCTTTGGCCATTTCTGTCCATTTTTATACAGCTGATAATATTTTATCTTCTACTTTTATTCTTGCCTAGTCTTTCAAAAAGACTCAATAAGGAGTCCCATAAAGAAGGATCAAGCTGCAGAATTGCCAGAACTGGAAAATGGGGGTTACATTGTATAAATTTTGCATTTCTTTCCATTGGGCTGCACGCACGTTTAGTGAACATATGATTATCAAATTAAAACATTAGTTTTGCAATCCATAAAGCAAATTGATTAAATAAAGACAAAATATTACAATTATGATAATCTTTATTACAGTCACTGAACAGTCTGTGAGCAAAACATGTTCTTAAGTATTCTATAGGATT
The DNA here is from genome assembly GCA_015471245.1 of Laticauda colubrina. Classification (NCBI taxonomy): domain Eukaryota; kingdom Metazoa; phylum Chordata; class Lepidosauria; order Squamata; family Elapidae; genus Laticauda; species Laticauda colubrina. The sequence continues at coordinate 45,536,934 of BLBF01000004.1, read as the reverse complement.
GTATTTTAAAAATGTTCCCCGTCTTGTTTGTTTATATTCAACAAAACAATGAACATTATTTTTCTAAGCTTACTAGAGAAAATAATTGTCAGCAACTACAACCTTTTGCTTCAAACAGGGATTTGTAGGACTATTAGCAACAGCATTACTGACAGATGACTGTCTGGACTCCAGTTAAATTCCAGTAGAAGAAAATATGTTTTCTCCTGCCCCCTGGGACTGCAAGGGTCATTTTTGCTGTTTATTGTCATACTTAGATGAGGAATGAAAACTGTCAGATAATGGCTTGAATAAGGTCATACTGTCAACTCAATGCTGACATGACATTTGAACCACCTTGGTATTTGCTTCCCCATGCCTATATTTCTACTTCGGCATGTTATTACCATCATTAAACTTGTTGTCATTTTAATCAGACAAACAATATTTAGCATCTGTGTTACTTTCTCTTACCTACAGTGAACTGAAATTGGCCCATCTTGTCCAAACTGCTCTTTTGTTTTATGAACTTGGCCAATGAAGTCTATAAACCCTTCTCCCGATTTTGGCACTCCTTGTTCAGGCCAGTCAGTAAACTGGAATTGCCTCACTGTTCGGGACTGGCCATCCTTGAATGAAAAGCAGACATATCAGTACAGCAGAAAAGTACAGCAGAAAATGAGATGTTTAACATTACTGTTTAGATTTTGTGATCGTATATTGACAAGGAAAGTGACCTGCAATAAAATGAAGATAGCTTTCCTGCAATCTAACTGCAGTCATGATGAAGTTTGCCTTTTGCTCCTTTTTTTGCCATTAACAAAACCACAGTGACACAAGAGTGCAATTTCATTAACTACATTGATGCTCAAATTATTCTCTGCCCTGGAGAGGCTGTTTCTGACATTTAAATCCTGGAAAAGCAAAATCTGCAGACAGGGAAACAGGACTGGAGGAAACTTGATTTTGAAGCAATACCAACAAACACAAAAACATCTTTGTCTATGGGTCAGTATTATGTCTTCCTCCTTGTTCCTTTAAATATATTCCTCTGTTGGTCTAGCCAAGCCACTTCAATGTTTATGGAAAGGATTCTTTTGTTACTAATTGGTCTTCATGTTGATTCTTTCTTTCTACATACCATCTATTTCTCTGTCAAAGCAGCATGAAAATAATAGTGAAGCCAGCCTAACGTACTAAAGCATATTCTTATTAAGCAATTGTCAAAATTGCAATTCTGGATCTATCTCGAAAACCAAGATTTGAAGAAACTTCTTTGTAGGCAGACAACAGAAACAAAGCGAACTCGTATAATTCAAGCTAGCCTTGTAAAATTAACATCGTTATTCAAGCATCTCCATGCATATATCTACCGGTAACAATTTCAGGCATTTTGATATCATGAAAAATATAAAAGAATACCAACTTCCTTCTTCCAGCTGACAGAATTCTGCCTTAATAAATGGCTTCTTGGAGGCAGTTCAAATTTGCCACAAGTGAGTGGTTCTTTATAGCCTAGTCTTTTGATTAGTATTGTAAATCATAAGTACAGTTCATAATAGTGGCCTTTGTGACATGAACACCTGCCTAATTAGGGCTGTCTTTACATGTTTCACTTTCTAACCATCCACAGGGCTGCTATCATTTTTGATCTCCATAAAATCAATTAAGTGACCCAGCAATGTGAACTAGATCTTATCAAATGAAGACATCAAGTCCTTTATAATTTGTAGCATTGCCCTGGAAAAAGTAATGGTTATAGTAATTGGCAGCAAGAGAACGGATTATGTATCAAAGGATTTGATCAACCTGCCTCAACTGCTGTGCTGACTTGTCTTCGTATATTGTCAGACTATCGAAACTGACATTTAATAGAAATGACACAAATTGATCTATTGCTATTAACCTTCATGCCTTCTGGATACTTTCCACATTCTGAATGCATCCACTTTCTAGCCATGGTAGGAGAATCTGCAGATGCTGTGTCAATGTGCCTGCAAGCTATAATTGAGGCATGGTGCACAAGAGAAGGACAGGAAACTATTGCTAGATGCCAATTGCTTAAAATGGTACTTTCTGCAGAATGAAACCAATGAAGAATCTCAGTGATGAATGGGAATTCTTATAAAACAGATTGGAAGCTGGAGGCAAAGGGGACAAAAAAAGCATTCTCATACCAAAGTTGATTGCCTTGACACAGAGGTGAATATAACTTGCCTCAAATAGAAAAGCAACACAAAAATGATCACCTGCACTTCGTGTCATTATTATTCAAATTCTGCAGAACGTTATTCAGCAACAACATGTAGATGGAAAGGACATCATACTGATTATATTTCTGTAATCAGTAGAGCCTAATGAAATATGAGAAGTGTTTCTGATTCTTAGGAATAGTTTCGGTGAATTTGATGGATAACTTGGTACTATCATCTTTGGACAAATTCTCAGACCTCAAAAACCCAGAGTAATAATCTCTCCATCTTTAATTACTTGGTTGTTTTTTTTAAAAAAAAACACTTTTATGGTGCCTGTAAATTAGCACATAGGAAATAAACATTGTTCTTCACACTGATGATGAGAAATTAGGTCCTGAAATTCAATGAGTTGCTAGCTTTTAATAGTCACCTCCCAAAATGCCAAGATTAGATTAATTAATTTGGATGAGATTTTCTAGAGCTATTCTGAAGTTTAATTCTACCTGACTCTTTGACTTATGAAGCACTGTAAGCAACAGGAAAAAAAATAACTGCATATTATTGCTATATTACTGGAATATTAACAATGTGTACACATCCCTGATTCTGTTTGATGTCTAATCTGATCAACTTTATTTGGATTTGGGTTCTGTTACTATGGCCAATGAAAGGCCTTTGGAATAGACTATACAAATGACAGAAAGTGCTTTACTATTAAAATGTTGTATGTAGCTCCTCCAATTTACTGATCCTGACTTCTCACAGGAAATCTTAGGTGTAAACAAGTGGGAAGTTATGTTTAAATTTTCCCAAGAAATACAGACTGCATCACAGAGCTAATACAAAAGTTCCACTTTAGATGAAACTATTTTCACAATGGCAGTTATCACAGCTGAAAGGAAAAAAAAGACAATTCAATTTCACAGGAATTTTGTTGCTATTTACAACGCATGCACAAATCAGAATAATGAGCCCAACCATGGTGTATTGCTTTTTGTTGATCCTTTAAGTTTATGCAGGGTTTTGTCCATCTCATGATCCATGTTGTGCAAATAGTGAAGCTATTGTCAATGCCTAACTCTAGAATGGCAAGTAGAGGCTTGAAATTGAGTGAATAATTCTTGTAAGGAAAATCCACAAAATCAGAATGTGACAGAAGAAAATTTCCAAGGGTTGAAAAAGGTATAGTCATTGTTGCACTTCACTCAGAATTGAAAGTGCAGAATAATTACATCACCATGGTTAATTTCACTTTTCTTATCACAGAATTTTAGTTACTTACTTTAGTGTAAAATCGAGGATAAATGTGGCTAATCTTTTGGAATGAAATCCATTTTAATCTAATAAAACTCCATATGTAAAGAATGGGTGAAATATGCATGTAATGACCCTTTCTGGGCAGCTTTTTGCATAAAGACATATGTGTTAGGAGGATTGGAAAAACTTCAATTCAGAACTTTGAACTGGGCATGATTAGATTAAATCATTACCGTCAATCTTGAATCTTCAGTTTTAAAGCCTTCAAATTACTTTTGCAATTCAATGGCCTTTGGCACATGCACACCTATAGGTTTATCAAATAGCATTAACTAAATTGGCGTATCCCAAAATGTCGACAGCTTTGTAGAATAACTTTTAATATGGTCTGGACATTCAATAGTGCTGCAGCTGCAGTTTGTATCCCAAATGAAATACTTTACATTCTCCCACAAAAGCCTAGTCTAATAAGGAAAATAGAGAGTTATACTCCACAAAGCACAGATATTAAATCAGGTTAAATTGTAACTGGATGGCCACATCCTAAGTTCTGCTGAGAATATTTTCTCAATTTATACAGATACATTCCCTATAGGAAGCACGATGTGCTGCTATCCTTACTATTAATTTGGGGCAAGGTGATAAAATAAGTCTGCATGAATTGATTTCTTAATCTCAGGAAGCATGTACAAAAGGTACAAAAATCTCGTGACATTGGGATCTGCCTTTCTGAGCTAGTTTTCACAGTGTGGTCCAGTCAGGTTGGCTTCAATCTCAGAATGTGCAATGCCCATTGATTGTATCCTGCTTTGCACAGATGCAGAGGCCCAAAAATGGATGGGACACTGTCCATTTTGGGAAGGAGCTTTATGAATTTTATAGGAGTTAAAATGGGTTTCAAAAGTGTTTTTTTTTTCTTCCAAAAGGAAGACTGTTTTTTTTTTTTCCCCTTGAGGAAGAAGAACAAAATGTTTTGTTTCTCAGCCAAGAACCTTCATCAGTAGTGATGAAGAGTGCGGGGAAGAGATAAAGTACTGACAATTGAGACTGGGTAGTGGGAGATGGAAGAATGGGTTCTGACTGGCTGGTGGAGAGAGAAAGGGATGGAAGCACACTTCCTTCCTACCACCACGCACTTTTTAGGAAAAAAAACACTTTTGAGACAATCGACCTGGATGACTCAGCATCTCCACAGAGTAAAATGGGTATTTTTATTGGATGAAAGGCTTCATTCATTAAAGCCTTCAAACTAATGCCTTAAAATGGATTCCAGATTTGGTCACCATTCTGTAGGGCTATCACAAAAGGGAGGCTGAAGGCCATATGTGAGCTCCAAATTACATTTTTCCCACTCCTTATTAAAGATTTCCAACAATGGAGTTCTCATATCAAATAAGCTAAGCGCCCACTGTAACAGCATTGCCAAAAAGGCATTAAGAGTTGTAAATCTAATCTTATGAAGCTTCATCTCTGGAAATATAGAATTGCTAACTAGAACATACCAAACTTTTACCAGACCAATATTTGAATACAGCTCATCAGTCTGGAATCCGCACTGCATATTGGACATTAATACAATCGAACGAGTCCAGAAGTATTTCACTAGAATAGTACTACATTCCTCTGCTTACAACAGAATACCCAATATCACCAGGCTTGAGATTTTGAGCTTGGATAACCTTGAACTACGCTGCCTATGGTTAGACTTAAGCGTAGTACACAAATCATCTGCTACAATGTCCTACCAATCAATGACTACTTAAGCTTCAACCTCAACAATACAAGAGCACACAACAGATACAAACTCAGTGTAAACTGCTTCAAACTCAATTGCAGAAAGTACAACTTCAGCAATGGAGTGGTCAATGCCTGGAATGCACTACCTGAGTCTATTGTTACATCCTCTAACCCCCACTCCTTTAACCTCAAACTGTCCACTGTTGATCTTACCCCATTCCTAAGAGGTCTGTAAGGGGCGTGCATAAGTGCACCATTGTGCCTACCGTCCCTGTCCTATTGTCCCCATTTATTTGTACCTATTTCCTGTATTCTTACTCATTTTTATACTTTTATCTATTATCTTGTAAGCGATTGACAAATCAAATGAATAAATAAAAAATAAAATAAATCTACATGAGCATACTCTAAAAACTAGCAAAGTTGTCCTGTCAATTAATTAATTAACAATTAATTCTCTTTGTAATCGGTCCCCTAAATGTTATCTCAATAGTAATAATACTTTATATTCATGCAATATCTTTCAGGTGATCCGAATGACTTTAATGTATAATTTCAGGAACAGAAGACACTCAAATATTTGACTGTAATAACGTATTTCATTGCAAAATTCCATTGCAACTGCCACTACAAAATATGTAATCACCACTTTCAAAACCTTGTAATGGGATGTCTATCCAAAAGATTGACTTCATTTTATTTTCAGGGCAATGAGGACTGAAATCTTTAAAAAAAAACCAAAGCTAATTTAAACACATTGAATGAGAACTTATTTTAACGAGAGAATGAAGTCAATTGAAACTAGGTTTCAATGTTGAGATAAATAAATCCAACCTTGATTAAAGTCATTGGGACCTTATTCTACATCAGGGGTGTCAAACTCGATTTCATTGAGGGCTGCATCGGGATTGTGTTTCACCTTGGGGGGCTGGGGTGCGCATGGCCAGGATAGGTGTGGCCAGCTCAACATCACTCGTGTTGGAGTGCCAGTGGTGGCCCGAGCGCTCCACCAGTGAAAATGGGCTCCCAAGCTCCGTTTTTGGCTGCAACAGCCTCCTGTAACCCTCTGCCAGTAAAAAGGGCTGCCCATACCCAATGTATGCTGTTTTCTGCTGCGATGGCCTCCTGCAACTCTCTGCCAGCGAAAGTAAAGCTCTGGAGGGTTGCCTGTGGCCCTCTGGAGCTCCATTTTCGCTGGCAGAGGCAACATGGGCCAATCCTTTGCTCTTTCCAGAGTAGCCCCGCAGGCCAAATCTAAGCACCTGTGAGCCAGATCCAGCCCCTAGGTCTTGAGTTTGACACCTCTGTTCTACAGTAACTACCTATGTGAAAATCTCTGCATTGAAATGAACAGACATCAAAAGCTTGGTTTTGGCTAAGGGACTTCTTATTCCTTTTGTCAACCAAAACTCTATTCTCTGAGCTTGAAATGGTGGCTGAAGATTTCTTTAGGTCAACATTAACAAAAATACTAATAGGATTTTTGTTTTTGTTTTGAGGCAAAGAAACTGGAATTTGAGGATTCCTTGCAAGCAGAATATTCTGGTAAGTTTCTTGAATCATCATTATTACTACAGGGCTTCGAGAGATAGAGAAAGGTAAGGATTTATCCTGCCATCATGTGTGAAGTATTACATCCAAATCTCAGCTTGAGAATGGCTAGAGCAGGGTCTATAAAAATGTTTATATACAGTTAATCTTATATCAGTGATGAACCTTTGACTTAGCCTTTCAAGATAGGAAACGTAAAATGAAAATGAGCCAGTTGGGGTCACGGCATTGTAGCTCTTCTCTGCAGACAGATTAGAAAGCCGAGGAATAAACTATGCCAAGAATCAAATTATAATGTGTAACGCATGTCAAGCTTCCCTTAAGAATGCTATTTGCTCTGCGGATTTTAAATCACACCACATTAACCTTCAGGCTTACATGACCTAAGGGCTGTTGCTGAACAGTAACATCTTTGCGGTCTTGGATAAAAATTCCTTAAAAAAAAAAGTACAGAATAATAAGCCTCACTGAGGAAAACGGTGGAAAGGACAAATAGTAACCAGGACTTTTAATCAGTCAATCTCTTTCCAGACCTAAACATTTACATGTTTTTTTCACACTGTTGCGCTGATCAAATACTATGAATGAGAATCATTCATTTTTCTAAAATACTTCAGTGTTTTGGAAATTGCTGAACTGCCTCAAGCTGAATCTTGACCATTTTAAAACAGTAACTGTATGGTTTGAGATTAGAAAGCCCAATATTATAGTGCTGCCAATCTTTCTTTTACACTAAGTAGTTGCAGTGCTGGATCAGTTTTATTGTGTCCCAAGGCCTTTGGCTCCTGAAATAAAGTACTAATCTAATTTATTTCCCTCATCCCAGATGTGCTTCAGTATGTTCCCTTCTACTTATTCATAGATGTGTCTTACACAAGTAGTGAGATTCTTTCATATGTATCAGGATGTGTCTTACACAAGTAGTGAGATTCTTTCATATGTATCAGGATAGGATTGAAAAAAAAAATATTCTGAAAAAGATGAAAGACCTGGAAAGTAAAATGGTTCAAATCCTGAAGGTTTTTTTTCCACTTTCCTTAAAGAATCTGCATCCTGATTAGGGATGCTCTTGGATTCATCAGTGTCTGGTGAACTACAGATAATGGCTGTGACCTGGCTTCTCTCTGGTTGTAAATCATCTGCAACTATCTGGAGAAGGAGTCTCCAACCTTGGCAACTTTAAGACATGTGGACTTCAACTCCCAGAATTCTGAAAATTGAAGTCCACATGTCTTAAAATTACCAAGGTTGGAGGCTCCTGATCTGGAGTATGGTGTATAGAGTATAAGCTCTACAGAGTCTAGAGTATAGACTCTGTAGTTTCCTCCAGAACGCATTTCTGAAATATGCTCTGCACTGGATTGTCTTCCAAGAGGAATTGAAACTACAGCTGGAATCAACCGAATCATATAGATGCAGATGAGTTTCAAGGAGTCTAAATATTTAACTCCACATAGGCTTTAATAAGTTTTAACTGTCCAAAATCCTAAATGACTTGGGGCCAGGTTTTGAGAGGATAGCTTTCATTCAGTTCATACTGCCTGTAAATTAAAATTGATCTCAGTAATCATTTTCAAATATCTAATGTTAAAACTGTCCAGGCTGACGTGCACAGAATATGGTGACTCAGTGGGGATCCCTAAAACCATGGAATTGCTTTCCCATTGATTTTTGCTTCATCTATTGTCTTCTCCCTACTATCGCTTTTGATCAACATCTGACTTAAATTATATACTACAGAACATTTTTCTCTTTTTTTGGGGGGGGGGTTTCTTTTTACTAATGTCACTTTTATAATTTACTTCTATGCAGATGTTGCTTTAGCAATATGAAGGAAGAAATAAATGCATTTTCTTGACAACATCTTGTTAATTTTTCCGAGATGAACAAAAGATGGGGTCCCATATTCTCCCCCACCAACTCCCTTTTGTTTCCAAGGCTGGCATAATTCTTCCCCCGTTCCAGGACGAACTGGCCAAACTAGGGCATTACTTTTTGTTTAAATATGAAGAATGCAGTTCTAATGATATGTGACTAGCTTACTGACCATGTGTGTTGGGGATCCAAAATATTTATATTCCTATGGGGATAATAATTATCACTGATCAGAGACTGGAACATCTGATTGCTAGATATGCTTGAAAATACTGCTAGTAAAAGGCAAAATAAACATGTATAACAGCAAAATGTAGGGCATTCATTATATGTTTGTCTTACCCGGGCGTCTGTGACCTTGAATTCTCTTAGGATGTATTGTGGCATGTTATACTCTGCCATAGGATCAACCACAAAATATTGATATCTGGCTGAGCGCTCTGCTGGCCAATACTGGTGGCATTTTTCCTACAAAAGCAAAAACTTTCAGTTTTTTGTTTAATTTATACTTCTGTCCAATTCTGTTTTCCAAGGAGGCATGCTTATTATTATATTCAGAGTATTCCTGTTCTGAGGAAAAGGTTAAGCTTTAACACAGTTATTAGATTTGAAGGCTTGTTACATCAAAGTTTTGTGCTTCTCCTCATTTTCTGAATAGATTTTTTTTCTTGGAAGACCTCAGACACAAAGTTTTCCCTAGCTCTTCAAAAGTTTAAACTCAATATTACATTTATTTAATGAATTAAGAAACATCAATGTTCATTAGCACTTTTCCAAGCACATCTGTCCTTCTTTTCCTTTTTAATGGACTTTTTTCCAGTTCAGATGGAAATATTTCAATAAAATGTGTTCATTTTCTTGACAAGTAATTCTTTATTCATGCAATGATTATTTCAAATGCTGCAATCAATGAACAATGGGAAGGAGTGATCAAGTAAATTAAATCCATTTCTTTACTAACTCTTAAGTTTGGTTTACAAAAATGAACGAGGTATCTTTAACTCTGGGTATAACTCCTAGGACTTCCTGTAAAGTGACTCTTTTGACATATTATCAGCAGTCCATCTGTCAATGCTACTAATTTTGGTGTTGAATATATATCCTAGGAGTTCTATCATTTGAGATTAATTTCTGATTTTCAAAATTCATCTGCACTGACTGTTTGGGTTGATGTTCAGGAAATAATCTGGAAAATTATCTTAAAATATGTTCACATCAAGCATGTGAAGCAATACAGATTTTAAAAGTACCACTAGATACACCAGAAAACCTACTGAAAACACTATTTGTATACACATTGACTTCATTATTTGAAGATCTGTTAATGATTATTGTTTTTGCTGTTATTGTTATTTCTTCTGAATGCCTATTTGAAGATGCTGATTCTCAAAGTCTTGATAATTTTATATGTAACTGGTATCCAATCCAATCTAATCCAAACCAAACCGATAGCTTAAATCAGCAGCTTTACTGATTTCTACTTCTATTGTAAGAATCTGTCCAAATTGCTTGCTTCCCTCTGGGAACAAGCAGGTAAGGTTTCATGGATTTGGTGGAGGCATGGGGAGGTCAGACTTATGCCTCATCTGGCTGTGCAAGGATTCAAGGCTAATTCCCAACCTGACCCCTGCTTCTAGTCTGGTTGGCAGTTTCAGAAAAATCAGTTGCTATAGTATTTTTCTCCCTCAGTTCTGATGAAGACCAGAATAAGCAAATAATATTTTAGAACAAGAATATGGGACAGAATGTGATAGTGAATTAAGAATTCCACAATACAGTTATTATAGGAAAGCAAAATATTGGCTGAAGGTTATACAGTTACAAAATAATTCTTCCTGTAAATACCTACATAGAGCAAACAAAGCTTAGAACTGCTTTTTGATGATGAATCTGAGAAATCTAGTTAACTCATATGGCAGGGCTGGACATTCAAATTCAATTGTTTCAAAGAAACATAGGCTACAGTGGGAAGTAGGTGAAAAACATAGATGCAGCTGAATCACACCTGTTTGAGGTTAGGATTTTGGGTTTTTTTCATTTGGAGTGAGGTTTGTAATTTTTAGATCTCAATTAAGCCTAGGCAGCCCACCCCCTCTTATATTATTCAACAGTTATCAAACTCTGTGGATACTAAATTGCAAAGTGTGTCAAACACCATACATAAAAGGATCAGATCTTTGCTTGCATTGCACATTGGTTATTTTTTCTCTGCTGGTGGATACCCATTGCCAACACCTTTTTTCTCACCATTTTAATTTTACCACTCCAAGGAAGGTTGGAAAGCTCTATGCTAGTTACGGGCTAGTTGGCTATTTTTGTCCCTTATCAAGCTATGTCTCAAAAATAAAATGCTATTGATTATCGTAGACTGCGTGGCTGAATGTGCCTTTCATCAAAAGTACTTTCTGCATAAGAAGAGATCTATTCTTTTATCCTGACATGCTAATTTTCTGAGTATAGTAATACTCAGTAAAGTGAATCTTAATTGGCAGCCTGACTGACAAAGTGCAGTCATGAGCCTACGTTTACACCCACAACTGATGTTTGTGAGAGTAAAGGACTAAGCCTCTCTTGTGAATTAAATGTCTGCCTCCATTTACAACAGTATATCCCTGTAGAAGAAGCGCAAGCTATTTTGAAAGGAAATTTATGAAACATAAATGATGACAATTCTGTGAATTACACAGAAAACTTATATATATATGTGTTTGTGTACAGAGCTAATGCTGGATTTATTTGGAAGTGGAAGTAAGCAGACACTGTATTTACACACACACACACACACACACACAGAGGGAGAGAGAGAGACTAATTCCACCTGCAAACAAATCCAACATTGACTCTGTTCAAGTGTAAAAGGGGTTAACCATTTGCTTTTCATTTTGCTTAGTGATAATTAGCAGTAGAAATACGTAGCATTCAGACTTATATACCACTTCATAATGCTTTACAGCTCTCTCTAAGCAGTTTACGGCGTCAGCATATCGCCCCCAATAATCTAGGCCCTCATTTTACTGACCTTGGAAGGAAGGCTGGAAAGCTGAGTCAACCTTGAGTTGGTCACAACTGAACACTTGGCAGTTGGCAGAATTAGTCTGCAATACTGCATTCTAACCACTCTGCCACCACGGTTCTTCTAATTACCAACTTCATTAATACCAATAGATCCAAATAGAAGTAGCTGAGAGAATTGCTTGTTCTTCCTATATTAACATAGTTTTTGACATTCTTTTTCTAGAATGTAAAAAAAAAAGAAGTAAAAACTTACTCTGCCCATTTCTCGTAGCTTAGTAAGCATGACTACAATGGTTGAATTGTGCTCCCAAAGCATTCTCCAGAAATCTTCTGTTGTTTCTGCCAAAGGTCCCTGTGTAGCTACATAGGCTTTTTGTTGCCTAAATGTAAAATGCAAAAAATAATATTTATCAATCAAAAGTCAGCAGGCTCTCTTGCTGCATATAAACATTCTACTCAAACACGATTCTAATAAATATATGGCTGTAAATTAATAATGATTATAATATTAAAACATATTAAATGTTATTTAATCCAACCATAGAGCTATTTTATTTTAAGAAGTTTGTATAGGAAATTGTTCTCTTAATATTGTGATTTATGCCTTTATCTTATTTAAAATTTAATGCAACTCTAATAGCTCAATTTTGTGTGTCACAAAAAGCACTTAGGAAACACTTAGTGGCACAGTTCCATTTTTACACTGAAGGCTGACTGTCACACACTCTATTGAGCCTATGACTTATAGCTGGAAAGCAATTCTTTAATAAGTCTTTCAGTGATTCAAAAACTATAGCAAAAGTTCTGAAGTCAGATCACAAAGATGGAAAAGGAACAGACTAGTTTATATTTTTAAGATGGATAAGACAAATGGACACAGTCAGAGATGGTATTCAGCAGGTTCTGACCAGTTCTGGAGAACTGGTAATGGGAATTTTGAGTAGTTCGGAGAATTGGTAGCAGAAATTTTGAATAGTTTGGAATACCACCTTTGACTGGCCCTGCTTCCATCTCTTCTCTGCCTCCTGAGTCCCAGCTGATTGTCTGGGTCTTCTTTCGTTGCCCCACACAGGAGAACGGAGCTGGAAAGCAGGTTAGTGGGGTGGGGAGAGAATAGGGATTTTACAGTATCCTTCCCCTGCCATGCCCACCAAGCAACACCACACCCACCAAGCCACGCCCACAGAACCAGTCGTAAAATTTTTTGAATCCCACCACTGGACATAGTGTTTTTGTGTGACAGCATTTTATTACCCACAACATTTGATCTATATATTCAATAGCTACATGATATCTTAGGTGAGCCTCTAATGAATTTATCCTTAAGACACTTGCTTTCTGTTTTACAGGAAAAATTCTGGAATTGGGATCTAAGTTAGATGAAACTTCTACAGATTATTATGTAAATGTATAATTACAGATAAATCTATATGTTATGCTATCACTCTGAGAAAGAGACATGAGCTAGCAAAACAAACAACAGCAATATGGTTAGAGATTAAAAAATGTGGAAAGTTAAGGAAGAAACTGTAGTGCTGGACTGATTACCATAAGAATCTGAAAAGAGCCAAAATGACACTTGCATAATGGAAAACTATATTTATGACCACTACAACATATGTAACTAGTACTTTTTGACATCACAAAAACTGCTTCTGTACCTGTATCCATCGATAAAACTGGCATTGATATAATCAGAGCCTTCTACTCCTCTGATAGGTTGCAAACATATCCTTGTGGATTCATATGGCATAATGTTAACAAGGCGATTTTTAAATTTATTACATGGAAGATTGGCACTGATAAATCTTGAAGTATGAGCTTTAGAGCTGGCTAGCCGCTGCAAGAGACAAAGAAGACTGGGATTGGGATTGCTTCTGATAATAATAATAATAATAATAATAATAATAATAATAATAATAATAATAAATGGGACAGCATTTTATTATAAATACATATTAGAACAACTTCTGTATGGCATTTCACCAGATACAAATTAAACCTTCTAGTTAAATCTCTAAAAGCAGCTGCTTTAATAACAGTTTTGCTGTCGATTTTCCCACTGCAAAATGTATCGCGATAAAAATGTGGAGACAAAATACCTTAAATTCCAATTCCATTCCTGTGACATTCTCTCCTGCTTCTATCTGTGTCAGCTTCTGAATATATGCATACAGGTTTCTGGCTGGCACTTCGGTATTTCCACAAGTCACTGCTTCAAGCAGTGCATCATGGATAAAGATGTATTGGTCCTCTGTTTGAACCATGTAATTTCTCTGGGCTCTCATTAGAGTTACATGGCCATAAATATCTACAGTCTTTTCATGTTTTATTCTCTCTAGCATGGCATCTATTACAATGAAACAGCCGGTCCTGCCAACTCCAGCACTGGAATAAAAAGAAAGAAAGAAACCAACTCAGAAAAGGCATAAAAAGACAGAAAAATTCAATTCATGATATATCTTGTCATATTGTCATGGCAACCACCACCAGCAACACCAGCAAGGCAGTTCAGCAGCAGAAGCTGGAATTTAAGATCCCAGTTCCAGATAACTTCAGCCATCTGGAAAAGAGTTTCTCATGATAAGATGCTCATTCTTCCCAGACCTGATCAGGCATTTGCATGAGGGCCTGGAATTGTGCACACAACTGATATTGCCCCTGGATTCTACCAGAAATCTGGAGGAGAAAAAGAAAACAACCATCCAGGGTTCTTGACTGTACTTCCCATCATCATGAACCCCAATAAAGTCTTCACTGTAATGCAAGTGCAGGCAGTCCTTGTTTAGCTGCTGCCTCATTTAGCAACCATTTACAATTACAACAGGGATGAATAATGAAGTTTATGATCAATGCTTGCCTTTATGACTTTTTCAAGTTGATAAAGCAAAGTTTAAGTAGGAACAGAAGCACAGTTGTACTTAGTTTTCTCTTAGGAACTGCTTTGCTTAACAAATGAATTGCCAGTCCCAATTGTGATAATTAAATTGAGGATTACTTCTGCTCTCCTCCCAATATTATGTCTGAGATTGGGGATAGAAGGAGTAGGGGCTGCTAGGCAGATGGTACAGATCAAGGATGGAGCAATTCTAAGCACAGCACAGCTTCATCCTGAAATAAATTCTAGTTTCTTACACCTTTAGGCACACACCCTGAACAGAACACAAGGTTTCAATATTCATTTGAATTATCAGATGAATAAAATGTCATACAATCTCATCACAGGGAAGCAGTTGCCGTGCCAATTTTCAAATGGCAGTGTCTGCCACTCCAAATCATGAAACAAAACCTGGAGTGTGATTTTTATAATGGATTTCCCAGGAACGAACCGTATGTTAGGCTTGCAATTATAATTGTGTAAAGTTATAGGTAGTCCTCAACTCACAACCACAACGGGGCCAAAATTTCTGTTGCTAAGTGAGGTATTTGCTAAGTGAGTTTTGCCCCATTTTACAATCTTTCTTGCCACAGCTGTTAAGTGAATCACTGCACTTATTAAATTAGTAACATGATTGTTAAGCAAATCTGTATTCCCTGTTGACTTTGCCTGTCAGAAGATTGTAAAAGGTAATCACATGGCCCTGGGATACTGCAACCATCATAAATATGAGTCAATTGCCAAACATCTGAATTTTGACCATGAAGAGGCAGTAAGGGTCATAAGTATGAAAAACAGCTGTAAGTCACTCTTTTCAGGGATGTTGTAACTTCGAACATCACTAAATAAACTGTTGTAAGTCAAGGATTACCTGTATATCATATATTTTTTTTGCCTTGTAATGACTCTGTAATCTCTTATGTCAAGGTGGAGTTGGGGCAACTGAATGGAGTTGAGCGTTTACAGTCCAGATGCCCTTCCTGGTGCCTACATGTACTTTGCAGCAGATATTTTCTCTTTGTGTCCAGAGAGAAATATTTGACGCGACCTAGGATCGAACTCATGGCTTCCTGACTGTGAGATGAGAGCTCCACTAGGCCCCCACACTGTTTATATTGTATGAGATATGTAACCTGACTAATGACAACAGGCAGTGAATATGTTTTACATTGTTTTAGCTGCATGGACTATTTTTGTTTATTCCAACTCAGTGTCTATGGAGATTCAGTCATCCAGGTTATGTTGGTCCCAAAGATACTTTTTCCACAGGCAACTGGACTTTCTGATTTTTCTTTAAACCCCAAAATACACAAAGGCAGAAGCTTGTCCACCCCAAGGATAAAACACCCAGACACAAACTGAGCAATGTGGTATATGCAGTACAATGCAGTGAGCCATGTCTATAGATTGGGGAAACAAAACAAACACTTCATAAACACATGACACAGCATAGGAGAACAAACCCATCAGGACAAGATTCAGCAGTTCATCTGTATTTAAAAGCCACTCTTTTGAAGACAGCAAAGTCCACATTTTGGACAAAGAGGACCACTGGTTTGAAAGAGGGATCAAAGAGACCATTTATGTAAAAACTGAATGGAGAGGGATGGATATCTGTCTCCAGTCTACAACATCTGTCTCCAGTCTACAACACAGCCCTTTCAACAGTTTCAAGAAGGTACTAAATTCCTGAGCAAAGACTTTATTGATTTACTCTCTGAACATATTTATTATGAAAATTCTGTGTTGGAGCACCATATGAATGCCATAAAAATTTGTCCAATGCTGATTGAATGATCCTTATTGTGAACTTTTTTTCCATGTATCTTACCAATAAACCTTGTCTGATGCTGGATACTGTTCTGTTTTCTGCCTCATAATGAACATATTTTTAAAAATTAATGCTTTTAATATAATTTATAAATATAATTTGCTTTTTAAATAAATATTAGAGAAATTGAAAGAAGTATCAATCGTTTTCTATTCAGCAATCATTATTATCAATTATGCTCGGAAGTAAATCTCAAGAGCAAAATATCATGTACTTGGCATCTACTATAGAGATTTCTCATACATGCAACTTCATGAAGCTCTCACAACCGATTATGAAAAAATAACCCAATCAATGTGCTGAAGCTGGGATAATTATAGGATAAATAGTTTTATTTTATTCCCTGGAGAGCTGCTGTATATGAACAACAACTTACTTGCCTGGGATTTTATTTCTTAGGTATAATGGGGGGTAAAAAGACCACATGATTTTTGAGGTCCTTCATTCATTCACTATTGGAAGTTACTTTCCCTGAGGATAATATTCTTATGATGAGGAATAGGATTCTATTCAAAATCTAAAAATAGCCTGCTTAGAAGGCACCATTGAAGGATATATTTTAAAAAATATATAGTACAGATTATTCTATATAGATGAGGTTGCGTATAGCGGTTAAAGTGCTGACTAAGAAACCAGGAGACTGTGAATTCTAGTCCCACTTTAGGCATGGAAGCCAGATGGATCACTTCAGCTATCTGGCCAATCTCTCTCTCTCTCTCTCAACCCAAGTTCACAGGTTATAAATGTGGAGAAAATAAAAGGAAGGAGTATTATATATATTTGCCATATTGTGTTACTTAAAGGTAATTAAGGTGGGATCAAAAAATCTAAAATACAAATATCTACGACTCATTTCTAGAAGCTAGAAATCCAACACAATCCGTTTCAATTAATTACTTATTAGTGAAATCACTCCAAACTATGAAAATTTTTCTAAATGTTTAGATTTCATCAGAAGTGGCATCAAACAATAATTACTCAATTAAATGTGAGGATTAATTAGCTATCTTTCTCTTTTTGTGTGGATTAAAATAAAATTTCTAAGCACAGAAAAACCCCGTTTCAGTTAGCTTTCATTCACTTAGCTTCTTAAATTATTTATTTTCCATCCACTAGCACTGACAGGGTATGCATGATTTAAAGGGACAAATAGAAGGATTTGTTCTCTGTAATATAGAAAATGGAAGTTCATTTTTAGGAACAGAAATTATTGCATGATAATAATTAAAAAAATAAGACAATTCTCCTCCTTCTCCCCATTTCTATAGCAGACAACCAAAAAGCTAACAGGAGCAGGAAGTTGCTAAGACATCTCTGTTATCTCACTTTTTTTTGTCCTACTTGCCAAGTATTAAACAGAAAGATTTAAACAAATATCTTCAAAAAATTAGGAAAAAATTGAAAGCAATGAAGTTTCTGGCATTTTTGTTTGAAAACTTTGGAACAAAATAATCCATGGCCAATATTTATTAGATTACATTTTTTTTAAAGATACTGATTACACGTTTAAGGGTATTTAGCAACTGCTATATAATTCTCTTTGTAGTGGCTCATTTTTTTTTCTTGCTCATTTACAACTAGAGTTATTTATATGGATTTAAAAAAAGAGAAATAGAAATAGTAGCTTGTGAAACTGTGCAATTTGTTAAGTTAACTTTAGTTGGGGACATTATGTATTTCTCAGAATTCTTCACTGTCTAATTAAAAGTTCTGAGAATCACCAAAAAAAATTCATTCTGCCCCTTAATAATGCACATTTTATCACTTTTGGAAATAGCTGAAGATTATGGAAATGCATGCTGCTGCTTGCCTTATATATTCCTTTTTATTTGAACAAAAGGAACTCTTCAGTATGATATTTTGGCCATTAATTTTAGTTTGCGTAATACCTTCCCTTAATTTACTTTACTGACACAAAATTGTTTCTAAACTTCAATAGTGAGAGAAAAAAAATCCTTCAATTTATGTTAGGAGTAGAAATTGCAAAGTTGGTACCAAAAAAAACCCCCAAAAAACCCACCCTATGCAAATCATTAAACAAGTATGCCTACTAGGACATAGTTATTGCTTCAATATTATCACTCATCCAGTTCCAACATTTGTTTTCAATATCTGCAAACACATCCGAGCCTGTCCTATGAGCTGAAATATGTTTAATATCCCATGATGAAATAGAACAACACTATGCAGAAAAAGAACATTAAGAGACATTTGGGGGCCATTTCATATTGAAGCCATTGTGAGAATGTGCTTGGAGATGGACTTTTCTGATTAATTTGTTGTCGTTATAATGCTGACCCTTCTCTGATACTTCAGTGATCTGGCAAGGGAAGTCATTGTAATTATTAGATTTCACAGACCATTTATCTGGAAGAGCAAAGATATTAAAATATGGGCCAAAACCATTTAGAACATTTTTGACATATATCAAGGGATAATTTGATTGAATATTGCAGTTTTGAATACACTGACTCTGGCATTTATGAGGTGTAAGTACATAAAGCAACTGTGAAAAAAAATAAAAGAGAAAGAAACTGATAAAAAGGTATTGGGTTCATGAAAATGTTTATAAAACTAATTAAATGATACTGCCAAAACAGTTCAGTGCAAAAGAGATTATTTTGAGTTTAAAATGTGAAAAAACAAAACAAAACAAATAAGCAGCCAAACAAATGGAGGGTATATTCAAATGGAGATCCTGAATTAGCTATACCTAGCTCTTCTTTTTAGGGTTAGTTAGCGGAATTAACTAGCATGCTTTTTCAGTTTAAAATAGCAACAGGATCACGATGAAAGCAACCTGGCTGTGAAATGCATTGAACTGATAGAAAAGAGTTCTCCAAACTGGCAACTTTAAGACTTGTGTAGTTCTCCACAAGTTTTAAAAGTTGCCAAGTTTGGGGACCAACTGTGATAGAATCATAGGGCTGGAAGGTACCCTGGAGGTCTTCTAGTCTAACCCTTGCCCAAGGCCGGAGTCCTTATATAATCCTGAAAAAATCTTTTCTTGAAAGCCTCCAGCAATGGAGCATATACAAGTGATTCCGTTGATCAATTGCTCTAATTGTCAGGAAATTTCTCCTTATTTCCTGGTTGGATCTCCCTCTGACAAGCATCCACCATTGTGTCTTCTTTGCTTCTTAAAGAGTTCTTGTACAATTCTTTGGGAAGGGCACACAATTGTTAAATCATCTGTCTCATATTCAAGAGGCACTACACATTGCCTGTACACCTTCCATCAATGAAATGACTGCATTGGGGGATACCTAGGGATCTCTCCAGCCTTACATGGACCAGATCCAATGGTTATATTCTACCGGTTCAGCCTGGTTCTGGTGTACCGGTAGCATCGAAGATCAGTGGCGATTGAACCAGTTTTCTCTGAAGAGCTGCTGTTGGGCCCACTTGCCCACCTGGGCTTCATACTGACCTTTATTCCCTGCTCTTGAAGTGCAGCTGCTTTGCACGGCACAGCAGATTGCCGCACGTCAGCTGCTGAAGTGACAGGGAGAGTGCAGGATTGCAGGCGGTGTGTTGGAAAGCCTCTGTGCACGTGCAAAGTGCGCATTTGGCACACACAAAGTGTGTAGGTGCGCACAAAGTGCACCCACCAAGCCATACCCACTGAACCAGTGGTAAACTATTATTGAAACGCATCAATGACCAGATCTGTACCTGCTTAGCTACCAAACTGTAAACAATGGGAGAATAAAGACAGGAGAATTAATCCAGAGAGAGGAATCAATGTCATACCACTCACCAACTACCATAGACTGGTTCCACCATTTTTCTGGTAGAGAGGCATGAGCAGTGAAGAAAATTTTGACGTTATCAGTTGGCTGGGAACCTTTTTGTTACTGCAATGTATTAGGAGCCAAATCTTTTTTTAAAAAAGGTTTTGCAATGGATTTTCCTTTACCTGAATGAAATCAATGGATTTATGTTGGCTTGTGTCTGCTATGGAGCAACTCTTTAGATCAGTTCTATGTTGCACATATCTTTCAATGGAAAGATAATGAATGTTTGTAAATAAATCTGTAATACTTGCAATAACAAACAAAGGGATAAGCTTGGCATAATTTGCTTTTACTAGAGTATCTTTATTTCAAGTATTTGTATGGATTTTGATATTATAAAATCACAGCACAATACAATTTTTAATATAATTATTCTTCCAATAAGTGAATTAAAAGCATTATTCCTGTCATGATATTGATGAAAAAGAAAGGGTTCAGGTGAAAGCAATGGAGTGTGAAACTGAATATGCTCTGATAAAAAGCTAAAGAAATTGTACTCTTAATAGTGAAGAAAAGACCAAAATAGAATGAACTGAGAGGAAATGATGAGTTTCTTGTTTATTGTATGCTACACTAAATAATATGAAGAATAAGTTGCACTGCTGTCATTATATCAGTACAAACCCATATTACATGACATAGAATATTTCTATATTATAAATTAAATTGGATAAAGCAGCCGCAGAAGCATTATTCATTATTCATATAAGAACAAATTATTATTATTAAATTTATTTGCCACCCATCAGGTGACTCTGAGAGGTAATGGTTAGGGTTGACCATATGCTTTAATTACTGCTTTTCAGATCTTCAGAAAGGAATGCTAATATTTCCACTCTAATCGTATACTACACATTCAGAGGAAATAATTGTACCTATTACCAAATGTAAGCAGCCTACACAGCAGGTTCCATCACTGCCATGTATACTTACAAGATTTTCAGCAGAGCCCTCCCCAGCTTATAATATTCACATAGAGTTGACTTAGATTACCCTTATTATTGCTTTTCACCTCTGTGGTTCCAGGTCTTTGAGGGAATAAGGTCTAATTGATTGATGGAGCAACACTTCTATGACCTGATTTTAAGGATGCCCGAGCAATGTTACATTTTGAAAATTTCTCCATTGTCCTAATCAACATAATCTTCTGCTGATTATTGGCTGCCTGCAATTTGGCAGTTCAAATCCCATGAGGCTCAAGGTTGACTCAACCTTCCATCCTCCCGAGGTGGGTAAAATGAGAACCCAGATTGTTGGGGGCAATATGCTGGCTCTGTAAAACTGCTTAGAGAGTATAGTAAAGGACTATATAGCAGGAGATAAGTCTAAGTGTTATTGCTATTATGCTCTATGAGAATAATATAGATTATTTATAACATAACGAAGGATAATTTATTGCTGGGTGAGCTAATCCATTACTATGGAGTAAATATACTGACAATACCCACTATATATCTGTGCTCCTGGTGAATTAAGTAATGCTATGAACATCCTATCCCAGTGTCTGAAGGCTGAACATCTAATTGGGAACAAGTTTCAAATAAACCCAGATAAACCCTGGCAGGATTGAGTGACTTTGGGATTTGTGGCCTCCTGGTTCTAGGCTTCACTATCTTTGGGGATAGTGTACAGTCCCAGTTAGTGTACTGTATTGACAGTTGCACTGTCCCAGATAAATCCAGTGTGTAATCTGGGAATCCTCTCAGACTCACAACTCTTGCTCAAAGAGCATTTGGCAGTCATGGCTAGGAAGGATTTTGCATATTTCATGTTGCCCCCATTCCTAGATCAGAGGACTCTGCTCATAGCCACTCATGGCTTAGTCAACCCCTGACTGGATTACTTTACGGCAGTCTATATAAGGGATTACCCTTGAAAGGTTTATGGAAACTTTAGCTGGTGAAAAAGGTAACAGCATGGGCAGTTATATGTGCTTCTAGAACTACATGTGTTATACCTCTGAGCTGCACGGGTTCCAGTTTGTTTCTGGAGCCAATTTCTATAGAATTGGCCGAGTTTTGACCTTTCAAATCTTTCATGGCATAGGACCAGATTATTTGAGGATTATCTCACCTGATTATATTTGCCTGTCCCATCAGATCTGGCATGTTGCAGGTCCTGTCTGTCAGGGAACTACACTTGGCTGTTCTTAATTGCAGGTCTTACTGCTGTGGTGCCACTTTATGGGACATTTTCAACACTCCTCTGCCACCCCAAAAGTGATCCTTCCCTCCTTATTTTCTGGAAGTCCTTCAAGACCTAGCTAGGTTATCAGGCCTGGGGATCTCAGCGGACCATTGAGATCTTGAGGGTGCCCCCAATTATGGGTGTTAATATCTAATGTCCTATATGACTTGTTATTTTTTAAAATCTTTTTGATAATGATTTTTAAAAATATGTTTATTGGTTTGTATCCTTGCTGTATACCACCCAGCCACTTTTTGTGAAATGGGTGACCAAATAAGTTTGATGTATACATATAAATAATGAAATTAAACAAGCAGCATGAGCCACAGCAGCTACTCTTTTAGAAAGATGGTATGTGAGTTTGTGTGAATAGAAGGGCATCTCTCTTAGGTTTTAAGCTGAAAAAGTGGGTTACATTGAAAAACTTTGTAAATGTGTGTCTATGTGTGTGCGAGAGAGAGAAATCTTGTTTTCATAAGTTGTCATTTTTAAAATTTTCCTTATAGTATGGAGTGTGGAAAACTGAGAAAGACACTGGCTTAATGTGCAAGAAACAAAATAATTATGTTTTCTTTGTAATGTTTAACAAAATCACAAATAAAATGGCTGTAAAATCACTTAAGCAACCTATATCTTATGGAGAAGAGAAGATGGTAATTTCATGCATTCTCAACATTGGTTGTAATCTACAAAGGAACTGAGTAGCACAGAGGCACAATCTTCTCTCAGTAACTGATTATCATTAGAAGTGATTTACAGATTTAAGAAGAGAGCAAAAAGGAAAGGCATTATTCAGGTTTAGAAGCAAAAGACTTTGCATAGCTAATTAGAACATAGTGAAATTAGAAACTAAGAATCAAAATACCTGAATAGGACAATACTAATTAATTAATCCTTTATGTTATTTTACTTGCAGACGTGCATGTGAACAAATTGAACAATGATCCTTTAAACTAAACTTTTGAATTTATTAAGATGACTTTTCATTCTTCTGTATGCAGTTACAGGAGATTATAGTAGATTTGTATTATTTTCTTAGAATTTACAAGTATCACTGGGGATGAGAAATTTTTTTGATGGACTGACACATACAAGTGCTCAGGTTCTGTTACAATTCATCCAAACAAAATTATCCAAAGTTATGATGGTGCTGAACGAGGGAACACACAACTGGTACTTGGAATTCCACCCATTGTATTGTCCCTGGGGTCATGTGATTGTGATCAAGCTACTCAACTTACAATTATGTTGTTGTACTGATCCACAGTCACGGGATCATATTTTTTAACTTTCCTTGCCAGCTTTCCACAGCAAAGTCAATAGAGAAGCGTACAAGAGTTGTAAGCCCTTTGTTTGGCAATTTCAAATCTTTGCTTAATGGCAACTGGGAATGTAGAACTGCCGTCGCTAAGTGTCATGATCTTCAGAGGTGGTATTCAGCAGGTTCTGACCAGTTCTGGAGAACTGGTGGTAGAGATTTTGAGTAGTTCAGAGACATAGCAAATACCACCTCTGACTGGAGATTTTACAGTATCCTTCCCCTGACATGCCCACCAACTTACGCCCACAGAACTGATAAACTACTGATGATCTTGTATTTTGCTTTATGACTATGTCACTTAATGACAGCAATTTTGGTCCCAATTGCTGTTGTAAGATGAGGATTCTCACCAAAAGGCAAGATAAGAAACAACTAACCAAAGAGAGAAGCAGAATTAAAGAGAAATTTTCTACCAGTGAGAGCAATAAACCAATGAGATAGCTTGCCTTCAGAAGTTGTAGGTGCTTCATCACTGAAGGCTTTCAAAATGAGACTGGGCAACTATTTGTCTGAAATGGTATAGGGATGTGATGATGAACCTATGGCATGTGTGCCAGATGTGGCATGAAGAGCTCTCTCGGTGGGTACGTGAACCATTGCCCCAGCTCAGCTCTGCTATGCATGTGTGTTGTCCACAGCTAGCTGGTCTTGGGTCTCTACTGCGCATGCACGGGGTGGCAGGGTGCATGGTGCATGCATGGGGGCAGGCACATGTACGGGAAGGCATACATATTGCATTTTTGGGGGTGCGCGTGAGTGCTTTGGTGCCAAAAATGTTAGCCATCACTGGTATAGTCTTCTGCTCGAGCAGGGGTTGAACTCAAAGACTTTTGAGGGCTCTTCCCACTCTAGAAGTTTATATTCTATGTACCTGTTGTATATTAAATCCTTTATATTCCACCAATACGTGCACAAGACACATTTCTTATATTGTCTAACATTATTTTTCAATAAAATAATTTTTCTTTAAAAAAATTTACCTACTTTCTGATTTCTTGAAATACCTTTAGTGTCAAAAACCATGAAACAACAGAACCATACTAAATGTATATGCGAATGCGCTCTGTATATCTTTTATATATCCTAAATATTCTTTACATTTAAAAACTACACACATGCATATGAACAAACAAGAAAGCTGGGATCAGTGGACAAGATAAAGTTGGTACATTTAAAATCATACATTGCAGTGTCCTACCTGTCAATGAATACTTCAGCTTCAACCATAACAATACAAGAGCAAACAATAGATACAAACTCAAGGTTAATCGCATCAAACTTGATTGCAGGAAATACGACTTCAGCAACAGAATGGTCAGTGTCTGGAATACTCTACCTGACTCTGTGATTTCTTCCCCAAACCCCAAAACTTTAACCTTAGACTGTCTACTATTGACCTCACCCCTTTCCTAAGAGGTCTGTAGGGGCGTGCATAAATGCACCAAAGTGCCTACTGTCCCTCTCCTATTGTTTCTTTTATTTTTCTTATATGTATCCATGTATTCATAACTATCTTTTTACTTATACCTATTATCTTGTAAGCAATTGAAAAATCAAATGAATAAATAAATAAATACTTTTATGTACCCTTGCAAAGGGACGTAGATCTGGCCTTGGGAATATGGAAGGAATAACTTGTTAAAGGCAGAGTTTCAAAAAAGAGTATTCACCCCTAAGAAATAGGAAAGAATCATGGCTTGATTTTGTAAGGTATAAACTCTGCCAGGCTTTCAAAATCATTTTATTGTACTCTATAGCAGTAAAGAGCATTTCTGAAATGTAATAGTCACTTGTTGACTACTCTGTCACCAGAGAGATATCC
Organism: Laticauda colubrina; assembly: GCA_015471245.1. NCBI lineage: Eukaryota > Metazoa > Chordata > Lepidosauria > Squamata > Elapidae > Laticauda > Laticauda colubrina. The sequence continues at coordinate 45,511,489 of BLBF01000004.1, read as the reverse complement.
TATCTAATCTTCTAAACCTGCAGTATAATAATACATCCTCAAAGTATTTAGCTGTTTTCAAAAACAAGTTAACAAGGGATTAACACAGCACCAACAGCAGGTGGATAAAGGCATATAGCAAAGCTTCCCATGAAATAGCTAGGTTCATGGGATAAGGTTTACCTCAGCTGGAAGCGAGCCCACACTTAGCTCCACTTGGAGGTCTACCAGAGAAGACTTATTGGGAAGGAGGAATGATCAGTTCCACTCTAAAGCATGACAGGCTGAGATTTTTAAATATTTTAAACCTTCTAAAGATCTGACCAAGATCTCATTTATTCTTAATTGCTGACAGAAAGGACATCGGCTTGACCATGTCACTTACTGAAGGCAATGATGTATTGCTGGATTATAGGAAAGATTTTTAAAGTTGCTTTTGATGACTAGACAGGAAAGAAACAGCAAATCAGCAAGCTTATAAGGAGACAAATCTAAATAATTACATTCGTGAATACATAACAGATGCATGTATGTATTTAGAATTTTTACATAGACATTAATCTTAAGTACATAACCATAATGACCAGTTTGTAAAAAATAAAAATAAACATAACCAAACACATTTAAAATAATTAATCAAAAGAAAACCAAAACAATATATATTCACAAATATTCCAAAAAACAGACATATTTTGGGATAGGCTAACATCCTGACCCAAATGCCTGGGAGAAAGGTCTTAACAACCTCTTAGAATGCCAAAAGTGTTGGGGACTTCTAAATATCAAGGAGAGGTTGTTTTATAGGAAAGGTACCGCGACACAGAAAGCACACCTTCCTCAGTCCAATAAGATTAATAGAGGGGATCTCAAGTATGCCTACCCTGTCAGATGGAATGGCCATTTTTTTTTCTCGAAACAATTGGCTCCTCGTGTAACCTGGTCCTTCTGCCAGCTTCAACACTCTTTGTGGCAGTCCTTCAAGGTGAAGAAGCAGCTGAATTCTGTGGCCAACCATCACTCCATGATCTAGTTATTTAGCTAGACCAGGGGTGTCAAACTCAATTTCATTGCGGGATGCATCAGGGTTGTGTTTGACCTCAGGGGGGCTGGGGTGGATGTGACCGGGGTAGATGGGCCCCATTTTCGCAGGCAGAGGGCTGCAGGAGGCTGCCATGGGTGAAAACGAGGCCCCAGGGGGAATTGCATGTGGTTCCCAAGCTCTATTTTCACTGGCAGAGGGCTGTAAGAGGCCATCACGGCCAAAACCAGGGCCCAAGAGGGCCGTATGTGGCCCTCCTGAGCTCTGTTTTCACTGACAGAGGCATCACAGGCCAGTCCTTTGCTATTTCCCTGTGGCCAGATCTAAACATCCTATAAGACGAATCTGGCCTGCAGGCTTTGAGTTTGACAGCCTTGAGCTAGACTAATTGGCAGCTTTGATCTTCACTAGCTACTCTGCTGTGGTTCTTTTTGTCACCTTGGACTTTGATCCAAAATAACTCACAGGACAAACTGCCTCAACTGCAATTCAACTAAACCCCAACAACCTCCACAAATCATCTTCTACTCTCCTAACACCATGGAGGCTAAGATAAGCTGCGGCAATATATTAAGCTTCAGCAATATATTTTAAAAATCCAATTGTGTGGCAGAGGTCTGCATTGGAATAATCTTGCCCTAAATAGCCAATTTTGGAAGGACTTACAAGGAACTGTAAGATGACTAATTCTGTGAAAGTATGATTCCCCAGAATTTGGAAGAACTGTTGTAGCACTGTGTGTAAATGGATGGATGATTCGGGGAATTGAGACATGGAGGAAATAATTGGCAGAAGTTTTATAGATTTTCTTTGCCCCTACCCACTGACTTCCTCAGAGTCCAGTCTTATGGAAACCAAGCAAATAAACATAATAGATAAATAGTAGAGAGAAAAAATAAGAGTATTTGGGCTTTTCCTACAGACAAAGTAACTTCTAGAACATCTAGTCATGGCTTGTCTTTGATGAAATTTCAGTTTCCCTTCTCAGGATGTGGGAAGACAATTAGGGATAGCCAACAGTGGCAAGTACATTTTATTATCCCTCCTACCTTGTGTATCCCTCAGACCTAGAAACATAACTCTGAAACACAGACTCTGGTGCAACACCTAATTTCATAGGCAAAATTACACTGCATCAGTTTGAATTGCTCATATAGTTATTAGAGAAAAATCTGCTAGCTGAGACAATTGACAGGCAATCACTTCAAGTCAGTTCCTATTTTGCCACATGTGACTCTTTTACAGTTGAATATAAATGATCATACAGAATTCTTGTTACTCAAAATAACAGCTTTTTTTTTTTTTTGAATGCCTCATACTATCAGGCATAAACTGGTTATAGGGGTGAACAAGGGACAATTTCTTTCCCCCTCAATAGTACTGTTCGAAGGCATCCCACTTTTTTCCTTTTCTCATTGTTGCCTGAACCTTGGCCCTTGCCTGGAAAGTACACAGATTTTGCTGATGTTTTGGGAGAAGAAGAAAAACCTGCTCATTGGACAATGACTGTATCATCAATTTAAAACGCAGTGTCCAGATACCAGATAAAAGGCAATATCAGGGGGGTTATTCAAGCATTAGCTACTTTAACATCATTTCTGGATGGCAATTTGAAGAAAGGATTTATTCTTCCTTCTGTATTTCCACCATCTGCACCTGTATTTTTTGAGAAAAAGAAAAGCAGTTCTTTGAGAATTGCTCGTGGTAATATTCTAAATTCTATAACTCTTAGGAACTACTGCTATGTCTGTTGCCTTTTATTTCATATCTCGACATTTGCCTTCAAAAATCATGTATTTTCACAACTTAACTTGGACGGAGTTTATGCTTTCATTTGAATAAAAGAATCATGAATATTTAACTGCTTTTGACACCCAATTTGGAAAATTTGAAATACACACTTATGACATGTGGCTTGGGTGATTACTCTACAGTCTTATGCAGTTTTATGAAGAAAATATTTTCTAGTATTTTAAACAAATATGTAGCAGTGTACCATGTCAGAAATGTCCTAGAATGCCTTTGCATGGACATCTACATTTTGGGAAGCCCTTTCCTAATTGCTGGGCACTTGTGTATCTATTTTAATCCTCTCATAAACTAAAATCAAATGGATAATTGGAGAAGATGAGCACGTTAAGGTAAAGATAAAAGTTCCCCTTGCACATATGTGCTTGTAGTTCCTGACTCTAGGGGGACAATGCTCATCTCCATTACAAAGCCAAAGAGCCAGTGCTGTCTGAAGATGTCTCTGTGGTCATGTGGCCAGCATATCTAAATGCCGAATGCTATTACTTTCCCAGAAAGTGGTTCCTATTTTTCTACTTGCATTTTTACATGCTTTTGAACTGCTAGGTTGGCAGAAGCTGGGACAAGTAACGGGAGCTCACTCTGTTACGTGGTGCTAGGGATTCAAACCACCAAACTGCCAACCTTTCTGATCGACAAGCTCAGGGTGTTAGCCACTGAGCCACCACGTCCCTATGAGCACATTACTTGAACACTATTTGTACTTCTATGAGCCTGAACTATTGTGCCTCATAGAATTTACTTGTATTCTTCCATTGCTATTCTTCAATTCAGGAAATCTGTGGTTATCATGCCTGCATCTTGTCCTCCAGAGTTCCTGCTTTTACTGCTCATTGAGTCCCTGATTTTAATTAATTAACATATAAGCAGCCATCTTGTCTATAGGCAACTCTAGGCTCTACAACCAATAAAAGCAACAAGATATAACATTAAAACAATAAATATTAACACTAAAATTGTCTTAAGAATTAACAAAGGAAGGGAGGAAGATGACCTTATCTCCATCTCTAGTATGACACACCTATATCAGGGCCTCCAGACCAATTGGCATAGCCAGGCACAGCCAAGAATGCCCAGCTCCTCTTAAAGGAACAGTTAGATTTCATCAAGGTTATCTATAAACATGTATAGGCAAGAGGGTGCCAAGATTATGGCTATTTGAAAATTCACTGAGTTACAGTTGGAAATCTCATGGATATCCTTGTCCAGATCTCAGCTACTAGGAAAAAATATTTTCACATTTCCTGCAGATGGCTAGATTCTTTTCTTTGCTCATAATTCTAATTCAGAATCCATTATAGACAGCTGTTGGCTCTGATAGAAAATAATTGCTCTTTTACAAGACTCAGCTGTGAGCAGTCAGGCTTTCTTTGCCTTATAGAGTATATATAAACATAGGGAGGAATAAAATTAACTAAATACATGTGAATAAAATGATTCATTGAGAATGCTGATCAAATAATGAACCAAACCACAGCACAGGTCAATGGAAATTACAGGTCTCACAGGACATGATAAATGTCTGGAAATAAGGATCACTGATACTGTTAAGTTAAAGAGGGGTATTTCTGTGAGGTTAAGAATACCAGGGTTGGAATTTAACATAGCATTTACCATTGATTCACGGAAAAATAATCAGGGAAAAAATATGTTTAGAAGGCAACTCCTTCTCAAGCCTACCTTTTCCATTTCATTTCACAGAAATCAGAAAGTACATTTCTCATGCAAACAGCTAAGTCTTCAGACTTTAGCAAAAAGTAGGAAGATGGAGAGGCATGTGATCATGCTATTGCATGCTCTGTGTTTCTGCAATTTGAAGCAATGACATCTACCCATGGTTGGTTGAATGGGCTGCTGTTTCCAAAGGGTTTGTGAATTCTTCCTAATGAAGATTCTTGATTAGATAGGGAACCCAAGTCCACAGAGATTGTAACTGTGTTCAGCTAAGCATGATTATATTCCCAATTCAGACCTTCCTTCTTGCTAGAAATAAACTTGGGTATTGGGACTAGAGCATGCTGGTTGGATGGGCAATTCTGAGAGTAGAAATCCACATATCTTAAAATAGTTGAGGTTGAGAAAGGCTTGCCCTAGACAGTCTCTTTGAAATGCAAGGCAATTTCAAAGTGCATTGGGAAGGATAATCATGACTTCCTTTGTCTGGGAACATAAAGCCCCTTTCTTCAAGTACTATACTGTTGGCCAAGCAACCAATCAGCCACACATTGAGCAATGGAACATAATTGCTGGAGACATAGAGCATAACAAAGGGAAAGATGAAAGGAAATCAAAGCCCTACAAAAACAAATCCAAGAAAGGAATTCTTTCACAGATGCAGATGTGAAGGCACTTTATGGAAAAGGGAAGAGGACAGGATAAAGCTCCTTCTTTGAATTGGACAGACTCCTACTGAGCTCAGAAAAGGGCTTGCAGCTTAGAGGGACAGAAATGGGAAAACTGTCTTAATTCAGGTAGTTTTCAAAGGCATACTGGATTGCTAGAATGAGCCAGAAGCATGTCACTTTGTTGGAATGGATGCAGTCCAATGGAATCATTGGCCATTTGACCTGTGTCTCAGAAAGCACGATATTAGTAGCAATAACCCAGCCCCCATACTTAGCTACTGCCAGGATAGGATGCTGCTCTAACAATTTATACCGAAAATAATTCCACACCGAACTCAACAAATATGTGACATTAAGCCATAACATTCTGGACTATGCCTGTCTTCACTTTAAAATTCAGCAACTTGTTTGATTTCGTCTCTTACTGAGCAAACAAACAAGCAAGAAACCAATTAATTTTTTTCTGAATAAGTTTAGGCTGCACAGATCTCACCATCAAGAAAACCTGAGGGATCCTCTGAATAGTAATTAGGCAAATTCAATTTCTACTGAGTAGCTTGCAAGTGTTATTGAAAGATATACCCTCAACTATTTGCATATCAGATGCAACAGAAATTGTAGTGCAGTCTTCCTTAATATCACTGTTTCTGCATGTGGTAGGATTACAGAACACAGTAATGCTTTCAGGAACCAGTGTGTGCAGGCTGAGAATTATGCGGAAAGTGATCAGAAAACACCATGAAGCCATTCAGGTTGTAGCATATTTCCATTATTGAAAGATTGAAAGCCATATTTTTATATTTCATTCTTCAGTAACAAAGTATTTGGATATTCTTAGTTGTCAAAAAAAAAAAGGGGGGGGGAACAGAGTATTTATGGTGATTCTAAACATTCTGCAGAAATAAATGGCATACTTTACTTCTTGGAAAGCACAGATTGAATTGTAGGAATTTTGGGGGGAATTTTTTTTTATTTTCTGTTTTAAATAAAATCTTGCAATTGGGATTGTGCAAATGCCATTGCAAGGTAGCATTGTGGCTTGGCACCTGTGGGCCACTGTATTGTGACAATTGTTTTAAAAAGAGATAACTTTTTTAAAAATTGGAGAATCTGAGGAAATGGCTCTTATGCTAACTGGAAATGCCAAAATTTATAGAATAATTTGTAATTAAAGCTGTTTGGTTGATACTCAAAATACCTGAATGCCCAAGTATTTTTTTTGGCAACATTAAAATTCTCTGTAAACATAAAAACTTCTATTTTGGCCAGCGTCGTTTTCATTGTTTGGAAACTCATAAAGAGGACATACATCCTATAGCAGTTTCTCACATATGTTGTTCATGAATTGGCACTGAGAAGACCATTTTTGCTATCTGATTGCTCATTAGAACAATCAGCGCTCACAACTATCATCATGTTTCCTCAATGTGATTATATTAGTGAACACTGCTCTATTTGAAAAAAGCTTCCTTTTATTAATCTTCACCGCCTTGGGAAGTGGAAGCTTGTTGGATATCCCTCAAATATGGCCACCTTATTTTCTTTATTTTTCTGAGCTAAAAATATCTAAATGTTCCTCATTGGGATTTGCTCCAGCCTCTTCATCAGCACATTTGAGCAGCCAAGAGAAGATGCCTGGATCAGATGTAAGCAAAGAGGAACATAATCATTTAAATGCAATTATACTGGGTTCTGCAATTAATGCCATTGTTTTAAAATTTTGGTTTCCTGTAGAAATGGCCATATGACAATTGACAGATTGCAGCTGCTTTTGCTTTTGTACTCTTGGTTTGGCATTGCAATTTGTGATGGGTCACAATCATTAGAAAATTTGTTATTTCTTAAAATCCATTGTACTCTATGGGAGAAGATAATCACAACCATCCAATTCCATTCATTTAAATGGAATTGGAGAATGACTTACTCTTTGGATTGGAGCCACACAATCAACTATTTTTTTCCGTTTGGATTCTGCTTGGAATTACTACACAGGAATTACTACACAGGAAAAACTACAGTACATTTTTTAAAAATAAGAAAATTATAAATATATAATATAATTAAAATGATAATCCAGACTAATTCAATTCTATCATTAATATTAATATTCATTTAACTCGTAAACATTTTACACATTACTTTTCAAATAGATATCATACTTCTATGGGAACACTTATAAACTTTCCATGTTTGCTTCCGCCCCACTTCACTTATATTTTATAAAACATTGAATAATTAAAATGTTCCCATTCCTTCCTAATTCAATTCTCTCATTTATTTCATTTCCTTTTTTTTTGTGTTCACAAAAGTTTCACTGAATTACACTGACTATTTTAACCCACTTTTTAATCATATGTTATTTCCAATTTTCTAACATTATTTCTAATACAAATATAACAATACAATCTTATGTACCTTTACAGAATCCTTTTTCAGTTAAATTTTCACCCATTATCTCTGAAGACGTCTTGTTTCTTTACATCTTGCTCCAAACCTTTGTAATTTCTCTTCCCTTCCTTCTTCCCTTTCTTCTTTTCTCTCCCCCTTTTACCCCCTTGTCTCTCCACCTCCATTTCCCTCTTCTGTGTTCCCCTTTTCTGTTGCTTTCCAACATTATATCCACTTTTTGCATTATTTTCCCCTTTTTTGGCTGTTTTTTTAAGTCTCTTAAATTCTCCATTCTCTTTCCCTCCTTTCCCCTTTCTTCCCTGGATAGAGTTACTTGTTCATTAAAGATGGCTTCTTCTTTATCCCACTCTTCTAGTTGCGCAATCCTTTCTTGTTGTTTCTCATAGGTGCAGATCCCCATTTCTAAAAATTGAAAAATGGAGCCAAAGGAGTATTTCCTTCTTGTGCCTCTTCTTTATATTTTTCGAATTCCATTTTCAGTTCATCCAGAAGTGATGCCATTGTGGGGCTTTTTTAAACAACCACCCAAATTGTTTTTAGTTATTCAAATATAATTTCCAAAAATTCCAATGTCACCAAACAGTCTAAATACACACAAAGGTGTTTCTTTTAACACTTTCTTCTTTTTTCGCTTTCTCTTCCTGGGGTTACTGTTGCAGTGTTCCAGTTAAAATGTATCTTTTAGAAGTCTTATTTAAATTCAACTTTTGATTCTTTTAAGTTCCAAGCAGACTTCTCCTTCCAAATCCTGCCCTTATTCTTTTCCTCTCCCTCTTATAACAAAAAAAAAAGAGAATTTTTTTAGTATTCAGAAATCTTTCTTATCCCCTTGGCATTTAATTATATTTCCAGTTTAGTTACCTATTAGTGCCAAAGATGATTTTTCTGATTTCTTGTTCAGCTCTCTTCGCTGTCAATGTAGGAAAGGAGAGTGAAGAAAAAAAAACTTTCCCTTTTCAATTTCATTCGCTGCTTCCGACTCTTCTTTGGGAGCAATGTATCTTTTATAAAATTTAAATTCCAGGATATCTTGATTGTTTCTTGTTGTCCCGGTCTGCCAAAACTTTCACTTCTTAACTTCCTCTTGCACTTTCTTTTCCGGCTGAGTGCTTCTTTGATGAGGCCATTTCTGACCGCCGCTCTTACCGCCTTCGGGAAAGGGAATTTAGCCAGCTGAGGAGGAGAGATGTGGCTCCCCTCAACCCTGCTGGGGCTCCCCCGTCTTTGCCACCTCTATAGGGTGGCTTAGTCCCGAAGCCAACTGGCTCGGGGCGCTGCAGAGCAAGCCTAGGCAGAAATCGCGCACAATCACGGATTCCTGCCCGTCGCCGAAGCCCTGCAAACTGGAAGTCCCACACAATCAACTATTTTAAGGGAATAGATTATAGGAGGACATTCACATATCCTTTAGAGTTTTAGTTTGCCTGGATAGCCAATGACAAAATCAATTCATTAAGTATTGGCCACTATATCATATGTAATTCTTTATTCTTACTTTTGCAAATATGTCAGAAACTTTTTTTGTGTGTTCATCAATATCATATCTCTAAGTTTAAAATGATTTTTTTGTTATATTAATCCTGGTACTCAGGATTCCTACTATGTTCCATAACATTGCTAATGTTGTGAGTTGCATGGCTTGTTTGATGGCAATTTAGTGATCTTGTTTGTTCATTTATTATTTATTAATCAAATTAATTATCAAATAATGGGACCTTATCATTTTCCTAGATAAGCGATTGCCCTGAGCATTTCATTAAGGGAATCAGTAATATTTCTCTAATTATAAATGGGTTTTTCCTTCTTACTCTTCCTTCTTATTTTAGCATTTTAGGATGCTAAAGAACTGGTGTCAGTTACTAAGTATTGTGTGATAGTCCTCTCATTATTTGAAAAAAGTCATCATATTTTCCTTAGACTTCTCTTTTAAAGTAAATATACATACATCCTGTTTTCACAATATTAATTATTGGTAATAAATTCATTTTTTATTCATTATTTTATACCTTATGCCATCCAACTCATACTTAACAATAACGTCAAGAATATTTTACCAGATATTTTGCTATAATCAAAGTATATTGTATCTAAACAAAGAATTGTTATCTGCTATGGAAGTCTGTGTCATGCTCCTGATGGAGACTAACTCTGAGGGAGAGGAGGAATAGCTGACAGGGAGTGGAAGTGTGACTCCGGAGGTTGTGAAGGAAGCTGGGGAAGGGCAGAAGCTGGTGGAGCAGTCAGGAGGACCCAGGCCCATCCACTCTCCATCCTAGGGTAGGCAGGTAGGAGAGGATAAGTGAGAGATATGGTCGACTTGTGAGGCAAGGGACTTGATCCTCTTCATGGGATCCAGCTGTGACAACTGAATAAGAGAATGGACATGAATACAGCCGAGCAGTGGAAACAAAGCATGGAAATATCTCTAGTCTATGGTTCCTCTCCGAGTTTGGTGTCCTTCCCATTGTGTGTTCTGTTATCTGTGGACATCCTCCAGCCCTTATCTTGCCTGGTTTGTGTTGCTTTTTTCCTCCTTCTTGTAACTGTTTGTGTAGGAGTTTTTTGTCTTCCATCAAGGATATTTGGAGCTTGGAAGCAAAGTGAAGGAATAAAAGGGACTTCACCTGTTTTCTGTGACTGTGTTTGTTTTGTATCCTACCCCGGGTCATCATAGTCTGCTGTGGAAATGATCTAATTAAAAATGTTTCCTGGAAATAGTATTTGAAAAAAATCAAAGCTTAGAATACACACTTTTTTCTTGGAAAAAATGTGAAATCATATAATATATCATATCATAAATCTTTTTAAAGCTTCAGGATGATGCCATTCCTGTAATCTTATCACTTTTGTCAGAAATATGAAAGGTTTTGCATGGGTGGACTCTATACCTCTATACCTTGATACATACATCTCAAAGAAAGCACACATTAGATAACTTCTAGGAGATGATCACAATCCCTAAAATAATATTTTTGAAATTGCTCTTAAGTTTCTAAGTGATTCCTAAAGTGGGCATGCCTGGATGACATCCCACCTAGGTTCATGCCTCATCTCTGCTTTTGTTCTGCAATTCTGGCTTGTATATGTAATGAATAAATTTACCAGGCAATGGGAGAAAAATAAATGAAATGCAACGTATCTAAATATTTAGAATATTAAATTGTGAAATGCTTATGGATTATGAAAGCTTCATAATATTTGGCACTGTTGTTGATGCAAAATCTGCACTTACCTGCAGTGTACAACCATTGGTCCAGCATCAGGAGGATTACAAGTTTTAACTCGCCGTAAGAAAGCTAGGAATGGTGTTGGATGTTCTGGGACACCATGATCTGGCCATGCAGTGAACTGGAATTGTCTAACTTCTCTCTTCTCACTTGATCCATTCTAACACATAAGAACCTCAGTGTAAATTATTTTTAGTGCCAAAACAATACATCAGAATGCAAATATCATGAAATCAAGTGAAACAAATTTATTGTTTGTCTAAAACCGTTACTTTTATCTATTTTTTATCACAGTCATTAAATATTTAATGAGAATTAGTGCAAACATGGCATTAATATTAAGTATTTTTGTCTGTAGTTAAGTTGGATATAAAAATGATTTTATATAAGAAAGTTTTATATAAGAAAAAGAAAAAAAATCTAGTCTAGTTTTGGGAGAGGAAAGGATGACAGGAGAGAAAGAAGCTATATACTGTGACTGTCAAGAGAACAATAAAGAATATGTAATTTTTTTAAATAACAGGGCTTTAGATTTAATGGTGGAAATGCTCCATATTTGTGAAGTTGGTTGAAAAAAGCATGAATTTTATGGAATTTTTTTTCTGTGGAAAATTTGGATAAAAGATCCAAAGGACATCTGTTAAGTAAGAGTTTATTTCAAGGAATTTTGCTGTTGAAAATAACAGAATTGCATGGTCCTATACATTCTTTGTGTAAGTCAACATTTTGAATATCAGTGTAAAGACCTTTAATCCTCTTTATACAGAAATTTGAACACTTGCATGTGATACTGCCAAAACTTAGACAACAATCTTGTTCCATCAAAAGATACTCAATGCTTGCACAACACAAACGTACCTTATAAAGAGCAAATGTTCTGACACAGTATGTTGCCAATTCTACAGTGTCCAGCAATGTGACTTGAATCAATCCATATGTTTCTGTTCCTCTGCTTGGCCAATACTGATCACATTTAACCTGCAACAAATAAATCAAGTATGAGGGGGGTGGGAAATGAAAAATAAAATAAGTGATGCTACGTTACTGTAAAGAAGTGTAAAACAAATGGAAACCAGCTAAAGGGAAGAATACTAAGTTGAGATAGGATAGATCCAAAAGACCCCCTAGCTGCCGTGCAGATTATCCAGAAGGAGAGAAGGAAGGTATGGTTCATTTGGGATTCATTACTGAAATAGCTTTTGCAGCACTCAGCATGTTGTGTGAGACAGTGGGAACTCGAGTCAGAATACTATAAGTTTTATAGGGAATTTCTTACAGTGAAGCAAGACCTTTAATGAAGCTTTATGAGTACTCTTGGAATTCCATGGTCCAGATGGTATGTCTCAGCACAACTATATAAGAATGGAATTAAGAAAAAGAAGATTCATGAAACTACTTCCTCTGATAAAAGGCAATGCTTCCCCAATTTATTTTTTTCATCTTTAACTGGTAGGGGTCCACTAGAAAAAAAAAATAAGGCACGTTTAGTTATTATAACAAAAAGTATGGAATACTGTTATAGCTGAAGCAGAATTGATTTCTAATTTGACCTTATTTTTCTTTTCACCATGAAATAGATCTGACAGCCTTGTTGAAATTTAGAATGTCCACTTCCATTCTTACATTACTCACTGTGCCCGGCTGCTAATTGTTCTGGTTTTTTTTTTTTCAAGGTCTTGCTACTGTTTGTCCAGGAAGGCCACATCATTTGAAAGCATCTTTTGATCTCTCAAGTCGGGAGTTGGTTGGCATTACTCTGCTATGGCAGGAAAAAGGGCTTGCCCCTCCCCCATTCCTCTTAAGAAGCAGACAGGATGCTTAAAAAATAAATGTGTGTCCAAATGTCCTTAGAAATTCAGGTATAAACTTTATCAGCCAATTCTAACAAAGAAACCATGTAGCTGAGATCAAATTTATTAGCTAAATGTCAAATCATGGAATACGAATGAAGCATGTTCCTTTTAATGTTATATAAATTATAATAAAATATTCAAGGAACTGCCAAATATACCAAATGTCTAAGTGACAGTATCTTATAAAAAGTATCTTCTGGATTTCCTGCATTTGATAAAAATATGACCACCTGCTGAAATAAAATCAGTAGGGGTTGAATGACTTACTTTCGCACATGAATGAAAGCTGACACCTCTGCAGAACTGAGGAATTCAAATATGTCCATTTATTACTAGAGAATATTCATGAACCTTCACACTCCAGCAAGCTATAAATATCAAAAGATGGTCCAACTTTGCAGCAGTTGTGCTCAGAAAAGAAATATCCATATGTAAACCCTCCCCCACCACCACCTTGCACAAAAAGTGATGAACATAATCCTTGACATTCAAGGGTAGACAGGCAATTTTCTGGTACAAAGATTTAGTCTCAATTCTAAATGAAAACAAAAAAGTCTCCTGAAGAAATACAGAAGTAAGGTTGTTATTTGCCTTCTTTTCTTCAGCCCCTTGGGGAGACCTCCCAGCACTACAGGGTTTCTGCTACTCTTCTCTCCCCTTTAAAAACTGTTTAAGTGTATCTTCAAACTGTGATCTGCCTCAGCCACCTGTTGATCTTACAAGGATGAATACTAATCACCTCCATGCAGTTTTAATATCTGCTGATGTATCAATTGGCATTTAGCATGACATTTTCTTTTGAAGATTCAGTTTGATAAGCTTTTCAGTGTTTGGTTATTGACTACTTTATTACACTATCAGTAAAGAAATAACAGTAGAAAATTAACTTACAGTGTTATTCAGTAAAACAGCAGCACATCATGGATGTAAGATTAAAAATAATTGCACCATCCTGACTCTCAATTGGCACAATGCCATTCGTACACAGTATAAAATGATTAACCTGCCCCTGGATTAGAAAAAAAATTGGCCTTACGCATGAACTTGTTTTGGAAGAACTGCACACTTAGGAACATGAATGTAACCGATCAGTCTGTTACCATATAGCTAGAAATCATCCATCTAATAGAAATCTAGTTTTCAAAGAATTCTTGTGGCCAAGACGACAAGTAAAAAAAGTATTCATGTAAATCATTTTTTTTCTACTGTGAATTACCCAGCATAGATCTCCTCGTGCTTTTTCTGAATTGGTACCTGATTTTTTTTTTTTTATCAATCAGAAGATAGTGTAACTAGGAGAAACAAATTCAACTCTCTTTGCATAGTGAAGATGTTGTGTACATATTGTAGTGTGGAGGTTTTATAAATGCTTTGATGGACAAAAATCTGATTATATATTTTGGGATTTTATTATGATACAATTTTATCTTGAATCAACATATTGAGACATGAAGAATTTCACCATATAGCTACCAGACCTGTACATACTATATGTGAGATGTGGTCTGAAAACAGATTAGATCCAAAAAAGGATAAACACAATATCCTGCCATACTAAAGTCAAATCAAATCCAAATCGTAAGGATTCAAAAAAAATGATAAACCAATTTCATGGCAAAGATGTACTTTGTCTTTTTCTCTGATGCCAAATACAAAGGTCCAGAAATATTGAGAGATGAAGTGAAAGCATGATTGGAAAGAGCATTGTCCAATGAAAAGTTCAAACAGATAAATAGAATCCTTCCATTGCACTAGGAAAAAATTAAATATTCTCTATGGGCTGGAAGGAGTAGCATCTTGCTGCCAGTATTGATAAGGCTAAAAAGAGAACAAGAGAGCCAAGCTCTTTGGCTTTCAGGCATCACACCTAGGAGCAGAGATCATTAGCACTATGTGGACTTTTGGTGGGAAGATGACTGGAAGGAGTAGAATAGTATTTTTTTCACATCATTGTCAAAAGGATAAGAATATTACTTTGCCAATCCTTTTGGCAAAGCAGTATTAATGAAAGAGGCATGAAGGCCTAGAATGGGAACAGAAAGTCACCTGAAAGACACATTCATGCTCATGAACACAAAAGTATGTAGCCGTCCTTAGATCCAATAACAATGTGTATTTTTATACTCTACTATTTATATATGGACAACATATTTCTGTTACTGAAAACTATATAATGGCTCCCAATCACCAATGTATTCTGTATCTAATCTAATGTCTATAGGACTTGTATACATATGGAGTAAAAGAAGTTAGGATCTCTCAGAGGTTTAATGAAAAGGGAGAAGAAGAAGGCGAAAGGCACGAATCCATGTTCCAACTTCAATAAATGGCTAATTATGAACACATTCTGGTTCAGAAGGTAACAGGATTCCGTGTTTCTCACCTCAGCGAATAGTGATGCTGGCCATATGATCATAGAAGTGTCTTTGGACAATGATGGCTCCCGCAGCTAAGAAACAGAGATTAGCACTGCTACTAGAGTCATACATACCTCAACAGAGGAAATCATAACCTATTTGCAGGGAGAAAGGGCTCTTGGCATACATTAGAAAAGTGCATTGTAGGCAGCAGCTTATTGAGTTTGAGATTTATGCTCAAAAGTCTTATTTTATGGACATACTGTCTCCAGGTAGACAATCACATCTAGTTTCAAACTCAGCTTTGTTGGTCGAAGAACAATTGTATTAATTACCATGAAGGAGGAAATAAAGAGGAAGAACTAGAGCTACTCATCCTGGTAGAAGAGACTCACTTCTTTACTAAAACATCTCTTTCCCAGATAAGGGAAAGTAGATAGCAACCTTATTACCACAGAATAACAGCTTTAACATGGAAACAATCTGAGATGAGAGTGAGTACACAAGGTAAAGTAAATTAACCACAACGACTGTAACACTACACATGGAGACTGTAACACTACACATGGAGACTGTAACACTACACATGTAGAAAAGCACCTTACCAAGAGACAAATATTAATGCTTCAAATCATTTGATGCCCTGTGACTGTCGGCTGCTTTTAATGCTCTCTAAATTCTTCCTTTAATGTTTTGCTTTCATTTTATACAAATAAAACTCATGCAAGTAACAAATATGTTATCAATATTCCCCCATGCATGGCCGTGTGCATAATCGTTTTTTTGATATAAATTATGCATATGTTAGCAAAGTAATGGACTAATTTTTTTCTCTCTAAGGTCTGGATTAGGTCAGGCAAGATTTGGAGATGACATTTAAACTGAAAACAATAAAGTGAGAAGGGTTATAAATAAAAGAGCTCACCTTGCCCTGTAGCTTCCCCATAGGCAAATAAATGAATAACTAATTTACTGTAACAACCTCATTCAATGTTCTCAGTTGTTGAATATTTAAGTTCTCAAAGCTGGAGGTAGTCAGACTTCTAAAACATGCTAATGAACCAACTAAATTCATTTCTGCTGATGCTCCAACCTTTCCCCCACCCCGACAAGGAAAAAAAAAGATCCCTTTATCTATGCAGCACAGGTTAGAGATGCTGAAGCAAAGCTGCAGGACTGAGCAACAGGAAAGCAAATAAACAAAAAAATGTAATGGAACACAGAAAGATGAAGTCCCACAGCAGACGGCTTTTGCTTTCAAGATCAAGTAATTATCAAATCTGCCAATGGAGGAAAAAGCTTTTCTTTTTTGCATCTATTTCCCAAGCTGGATAAAATACCAAACGGATGAATAACAGACTTTCTGAAATGTCATTCCTATTTTAATAGGAATTTAGGCTTTAATCCAATGGAATCCTTCCATTAGGAGGATAATGGCTGTAGACGCTTATCGTGTTACTGCCCAGAGGCTCCTAAGACAGTCCCCCAATCTTTTTGAGAAAGGTTATGGTACTATCTGAGGTTCTGCAGGACTATTGAGTGAGCAGAAGCTGACCTTCATAAGCATAATGTCAATTTAGCTCACACAGTTCATTTTCACTGTTTGTACTACCAGAAAAATAAAAATACATATGTTAAGAATGTGCAGTATCTAATTTGCCTACATAGTTGGAGCTAACTAGACAGGCACATCTAAGTAACTTGGGTAAGATATGATTCCCAACAAACAAGATGTTTACGAAATCTTGTACAAAATAAATCAGTTGCAAACAGTAAACCTGAGCGCAACAAAATGTTTAAGAGAGTTTACACACGGCTTATAAAATAGAGAAACTTCTATATACTGTACAAGTGAAGGAATAATAACTTTCTAAGATGTTTGGGCTAAGATCCACCTGATATAACAATCTTTTCTCTTTGCTAAAGGAAGTAAAGCAGTTACCAAAGGAAACAGTAGTAGCATTCATTTAGATATGTTTGAAATTCCTGAAAAGCTTAGTTTTTCAAGGACACTTGAAATTTTCAGGGAAAGCTAGATTATTACCAAGGCTCCCATCAACTTCATCTAGACAAATGGCTGTGCCTGCCCTTCATCAGCTAGTACTGTATGTAGCCTTTTCATAATTGCCTGTCAGATTTTTTTGCACTTCAGATTATGTTGAAAACAAAATGCAAAAGCAAAACTAGATGTTCTAGTGGGCCCAAGATGTGGATCACTCAAAGAAGGAGAAGGAGAAGGAGAAGGAGAAGGAGAAGGAGAAGGAGAAG
>BLBF01000004.1:45440492-45482279 GCA_015471245.1 Laticauda colubrina | reverse complement strand
TTCAGCAGAATCTCATCTGCCATCATCAGGCTTCTGTATGCCTGATGATGGCAGATGAGATTCTGCTGAAACGTTGCTACAACTTTAACAGCACTACAATGACGTGGGATAATACCCGAAGGAAGCTGAACAGCACACATATATGTGTATATATATATATATATATGTGTGTGTGTGTGTGTGTGTGTGTGTGTGTGTGTGTGTATCTCCATATATATATCCATCCCTAATTCTCATTTTCCACTAAAATATATTTGAAGTCAAATGCTGGCTTTTTTTGATCCTATTAAATTTCAACAGACTTTGGACAGATTTTTCAAATTGTATAGATTATTTATGAAATGCTTTGACTTGCGGTATCATCTTTGGTGCCACTGAATATTAATAAACGTTTTTTAAAAGCCTACAGTATATGAGAAGAAACAAGTTGCAGCCAGTATTTGGAGTTTTCAATGCTCAGGGAAAAATTATAACCTTTCTGTAGGTCTTGGATTCTTTCTGTTTTTAGAGTGAAAAGTGAAGGAAAAAATGGAAAGAAAATGATTATAAATACCAAATATAATGAGAAGAATTCTACCCTAATTACCAATATTTTAAGATTATTTCTCATTCTAGTTTACTTTCCTGGCATATCTGTGTGTACCTTAAATACCTTACATTTAGCCATGTAAATGTTGATTTTAGTAGACTGTTATAATACTGTCTTTGATACCTAATAACATTACAAATTTTTAAGAATGAGCAACTTATTCTCAGCTACAGTTTAAGTTTAATTCAAAGTATTATCCCACTGCAGTTGGTGAAAATATAGTTCCATGTATATTTGTGCACAAGATTGCCATTTTATTTTGTAAACTACCATTTGATGTATCCATCTGATGTAGACAAAATAGTTTGAAAAGTAAATGTGAACACAACAACACTTAAATTATAAATACATATGAAATGGAGAAATGTTGAAGAAAGGTTTTTGAAGGTTCTGTATTTATGATTAGGATCTTATAATTCTTGGGCATGCAGTAAGTGTAGGCCCAAGTAATCTGTAGACTGTACAACAAAGTTGTTGCCAGAATCTTAGGAATTGCTAATAGTCATTTCTGCAAGTGTTTGGTACACATAGTAATAACCAAATACACAGAAAAAATGTCCAAGTACTAGCCCCTGTTGACATACACTGAATATATTATTTTATCCTAGTCAGATTATTTAGATTGAAAACATATACATATTATGCAGGATTGATTTAATTGAAATAATTATACCAAAATAGACTGCTGTTTGATTACTACATTTTTATTTACTGAGAAACTGAAGATCATAGGAACTCTTGAAGTACATTAGGGCTCTTATTCAATGCAATTAAATTTGGGGGGGATAACTGTCTTTATTCTTTTTATATTGGTTTTTTATTGTTTGTAGCTTGCCTAGAGTCACTGAAAGTGAGTGGGCAGCCCTATAAATTTTAAATAAATAAATAGATTTATTGTAATTAATCTATAACATATTTCAATAATACTGCAGTTAAAACTTTTTAATGAAATTAACAAACAATTAAACAGTTTAGCTTATTGCATTTTCTGCACGTTATTTACAGTATTGAGCCATGATGGTGCAGTGGTCAGAATGCAGTATTTCAGGCTAATTCTGCTGACTGCCAGAGGTTCGATCTTCAAACTAGTTCAAGGTTGACTTAATCTTGCATCCTTCTGAGGTCAGTAAAATGAGGACTCATTATTGGGGGCAATATGCTGATTCTGCAAACTTAGGTTTCATGAAGCAATATATCAGTTGTTTATACATTGTTATTATTATTTTGTATCTATATAAGTGCTATTGTAATTGCTATTTTGAAAACCCATATAAGGCACATTAATTTTTTTGCATTATTCTTATAAATAAACAAATTTAATATGTGATATATTAGCATATTTCTTTTCCTTAGCATGATATATTTTATATTAAGTGACAAATGTGGCATGGATAGTATAAAAAAGTAAGTAATGTTATAATATTAATAATTGTTAATTAAGATAATATAGCATTGTTAGTTTTGAAAAATAATTTAATTTTATTAATATATTGTTAAAGGCCAAATATCACAAAAAATTTAGAAGTGTAGATATAGATAATCATATGGGAAATAACAATTTTGGAGAATTTGCATTAAATGATGAATAAGAATGAATTTCCACTATTGCTATGCTTTATTTCATGTAACTTAGTTACAAAGTGTACACTAAGCCTTTTTGGGATTTTGGGATTTAAAAAGTTTTTGAGTGATGAAAAGCTTTTCAGGAATTTCCTGAATGTGGAAATACGGGTTAATGATTCAGAAAATAATACCATCTGGGCAAAATGCCACAAAGCTTCCATCTATCAAAAATGACAAAACCATTTCTCCAAAAATAGATGAGAAGAAGAATGATATCAACAAGAGAAATATACACCTAGTGCACATCATAACTAGAAGATATGGATTGGGCATTTATAAGAGAAACATTTTTTCTCGATAACTTATGAGTACATTTACAAATCTCTGATATTGTTCTGTGATACATCATTTACTTCAAAATAAAACACGTAAATATAAACCACTGAGCAACATACAAATGGAAAAAACAAAAATCTTTTTCTGCATTAGCAAGATGATGAAACAGCTGGCATCTAGCCATGACAACTTATGTATTAACATCATTCAGCAAAGAGCATGCTTCCAATGCTTAATATAAGATGCTCCTAATATTTTTGAAGCTATTGCTACTGGTATGCAAATGTGATTCATTTTTATATTTTGAATTCATTATGTATTTCTTTAGTTACAATAAAAAATGAAAAAAGAAAAAAGCCCCAAACAACTATATTATTAATAAATAATTTAGCCCAGTAACAATATTATTTTTTTAAAAGTAAGTAGAATTGAGTAATGCGTGATTTAATAAGTTACAGAGTTTTTGTATAATATCGTTTATTAAACTTAAACCGAATGCTTGAACCTTTATTCTTATTTTTTGGGGGGTTGTTGTTTTTGTTGTATTATTTTTGTGTACTCTCAGATTCACATATATTTCATAAATTTGATATAAATTTACCAATGAAAGAAAGAAAAAGATGAAATGAAATATGATTGATTATTTCTTGGGAAATATTGCATACACTTGGGACCCAATTTGAGCATACTGAAAGCCATGTTGATAAAATTTATTTGTATAATTTACTGTACCCTATGACTATCATTAAGTGTTGTACCTTATGATTCTTAAGCCCATGTCACACTGAACCAACGGATGCAAAGAGGATGTAAAACGGACAAAAAAGCTTGCCATCCGTTGGAAAACACTATGTACTCACTGCCTCCGTTTTGCTTTCTCTCTATCCGTCCAGCATCTGTTTATTGACGTTTCATCCGCTCTGAAGGTTTTGAGCTGCCCAAAACTTTTCCGCGGAAAATTTATCCAGTTCGTCCATTCTGCATCCGCTACGCATCCGCTATGCATCCGCTACGCATCCGCGAGGCATCCGCTACGCATCCGCGAGGCATCCGCTACACATTCGTTATGCATCTGCTATATCCTCTAGGCATCCACTGCGCATCCGTGCAACTCTATCTGCCCGGACGTAGGGAGGAAGCGGAACGGACGCAGAACAGATGCAGAACGGATGATTAGCAGATGCAGCATGGAAACAAAGCGTTTAAAATGGAAAAACGTTCGCAGAGGGGACGTATCTTGGATATTAAGGATGTCTAGAGGATGTCTAGAGGATGCTTAGCGGAAAACCTATATTTCCAAAAAAAAGGGGGAGCAACTCATCTGCATCTCACTTTCAGAACAGCAGCCCAGCGGTGCAGATCTCTGCAGCCTTCATCTGGCTCTTCCACTTCCACAGCATCCAGTCATGTCCACCGTGGATTGTAACAAAGTCCTTTCGGCAGCCACCATCGTTGTGCAACAGTGGGAAGCCATCTGCAGGCTCTGTGAACACTACTGCGAGAAGAAAAGGAGCCACCCAAAAAGAGTCTGGGTCCGAAGATGGTTCGCCAATAGAGCGGAGGACGGACTGTACAACAAGCTGATGGTGGAGCTCAGGAGCGAAGACACTTGGGAATTCCAGAACTTCATGAGGATGCCACCAGCCATGTTTGACGAAGTTGTGCAGCGGCTGACACCCAGGTTGACCAAGCAGAGTACCAGCTTCTGCCCCAGCCTGGAACCTGGGCTCAAGGTGGCACTCACTCTACACCACCTGGCCTCAGGGACCACCTACAGGAGCATGCAGTACAGCTGGAGAGTGCCATCCAACACCATCAGCACTGTGGTCAGAGAAGTGGTGCAGGCCATCATCGAAGAATACAAGGAGGAGCTCCTCCAGTACCCCTCCACTGAAGAAGGCTGGAAGAAAGTTGCAGAGCAGTGGAACTTCCCACACACCGTTGGAGCCATAGATGGCAAGCACGTGGCCTGCAAAGCTCCAGCCAAGTCGGGGTCCACTTATTTCAACTCCAAGGGCTTCTTCAGCATCATCCTCTTCGCCATGGTCGATGCTGATTACAAGTTCATGTACATCGATGCTTCAGGCAACGGCTCATCTTCAGATGCCCAGGTATACAACGCCAGTCACCTCAAGGAGGAGCTGGAACGCAACCTCATAGTGGGCTTCCCAGATCCAGAACCCCTGCCCAACGACACACAAGATGTGCCCTACTTCATCGTGGGGGATGATGCCTTCTCCCTCAGAACCTACCTCATGAAGCCCTACACTTCCAGACTCCTCACCCGTGAAGAGAGGATCTTCAACTACAGGCTGTCCAGGGCAAGGCGGGTGGTGGAGAATGCCTTTGGCATCCTGGCCAACAGGTTCCAGGTACTTCTCACCACCCTGCAGCATGCCCAGAGACCGTGAGGACGATCATGGAAGCTTGCTGCATCCTGCACAATCTCATGTGCACCCGCCACCCAGTCTTGCAGAACAGGCTTGTGGACTTCCAACAAGGCAATGGGGACATGGAGCCTGGGGAATGGAGGCAAGGGCAAAAACTGATTGACACTGAGGATGTGCAAGGCCCCAACAGAGCCTCACATGAAGCGAAGAAGCAGTGCAACCTCCTGAGACACTGGTGCAACTCCCCAGCTGGAGCAGTGGAGTGGCAAGACAGGATGGTAGATGCTTAATGGATGCTTCCTTCAGCCTGTCTCATCACACGGATGAGATTGGGCCATGTATGTTTGGTTCGCCTACAATGAACAGGGCGTTTAATAAAGAGTTGTGTTTATGTTGACATGTGTGGATAATTATTATATTATTATTGATAATAAAGGGCCATAGGTGTGGCACCTGGGAGGGTGGACCATACAGTCCCACTATGCTTGCACTGGAGGTTTATCTATCCCACTGCTATCCTAACCCATCCCACAGCTATTACCCATCCCAAAGGTATCCTAACCCATGCCAAAGCTATCCTTATCCATCCCACAAGCATGCAAAGGCTTAAACCATTTCTAAAAGTTTCCACCAAGACTTTATTAAAAAAAAGAAATGAAGCAAGTGTGTGAATCAAAAATAGATTTTATTAACAACAAGCTATAAAACAAAAATGAGTCTGTGGCACTCCTCTTGGTTGCTCAGTCTCAGGGGTGAAGGGTCCAGGTGCTGTGGAGGTGGCTGGTGCTGGAGTGCTTGTCATCAGCTCCTCCAGAAGCAGAAGCAGCAGAAGCGCCAGCCCCAGAAGAGCGAGCCCGTGCTGCAGAAGCCCCAGCAGAACCAGAGTGAGGGCCAGGGGGCGGGATGGTAGCCCTGTCCCTCTTGCAAGGGCTGGCAGCGGATGGCTGAGGCTTGCTGTGCTTCCGCATGGTTGTGGGGTTGCTGGCTGGCAGGGAGGCTGGCAGGAACCAAGGCTGGCAGCAAGGCTGGCAGGGAGGCTGGCAGCAAGGCTGGCAGGCAGGCAGGCAGGCAGATAGCAAGGCTGGCATGCAGGCTGGCAGGCAGGCACCAAGGCTTGCAGGAAGGCTGGCACCAAGGCAGGCACCAAGGTTGGCAGGGAGGCAGGCACCAAGGCTGGCAGGCAGACATTAACCAAGGCTGGCAGGAAGGCAGGCAGCAAGGCTGGCAGGCAGACTGGCTGGCAGCAAGGCTTGCAGGCAGGCTGGCACCAAGGCTGGCACCAAGGCTGGCACCAAGGCTTGCAGGCAGACATGCAGGCAGGGCAGGCAAGGCAGCCAATCTGTCCAGCAGCAGGTCTTTCCTCTGAATGGCGACCTGCTTCCGAGCTGCTTCCGTTATATCCGCGGGGCTGACGCAATGCATCCCCCCCGCATGCGCATTTAATGCCAGGCATCAGTTCGGCTTCCGCTCTGCATCCGCTAGGCTTCCGCTGTGCATCTGCTTCATCCGTTCGGCATCCGCTCTGCATCCGCTGTATCCGTTCCGCATCCACTTTGCTGAGGTCCCCCGGAAGCCTAGTGGATGCGCCATCCGCTCTCATCCGCTTCCATCCGCTGGGCTTCCGTTCCGCATCAGCTTTCCATCCGCCCTGCGTCCTCCCCGCGTCCGTGTTATCCGCTCCGGTTATGCAAATTTTTGCCCCTTTTGAGAGCGGATAACAACGGATGGAACATTTTTCTCGTCCGTTGTGTCCTTTTTGCATCCGTTGGGCAGTATGACATGGGCTTGAACTCTTGATGAATGTGTCTTTTCTTTTATGTATACTGACAGTATTTGCACCAAGACAAATTCCTTGTGTGTCCAACCACACTTGGCCAATAAAGAATTCTATGTATTACAAGAGTGTATAGGTACTTTTTATCACAAGCATAACAATAATTTGGATATAATTATCAGATATCCATCATTTTAATTTCCAGGGTTGTTATTTTTATAAGAATGAAATTGAAAAAAGTTTAATGGGTAAAAGTTTTTCTTGAGTTAAGGATTGTGAGAATCTAGTAGAGGCTGTACATAACTTTTGAGTTTCTCCTATCTTATGAATAATCAATCTTATGAAACATCTGAAATCTAGCTGTGAATTGGTTTAAGCAATAAACATCTAGCAAAAAAAAAAAGAGAATATCACTGCTAAGATCCATCCCATTTTGCTCTTCATGGCGAAATGAAAGCAAAATATTAATTAGAACATAGTGCGTGGACAATTTTTTTTCTGGGTTGTTCTGTATAAAGAGATGATGTCTCAGGAAGAGAGCAATGGCAACTCACTTTCAAAATCAGTGTCAACTAAACTATTAACTTACACACATAATTGCCAGAAATCAAGACTGCCTCAAAGACATCATTCTCTTCTTCATCTGTGTATACTAATTTGAGTCCCATGCTTGGGTAGGGGTTGGACTGGAAGTTCCTTCCAACTGTGTTATTCTGAATCCTATTTTCCAACTTTGTTTAATGCTCAAGGTTTGAGTTCTGACACACACACATATTTAGACACTGGTATGTATGTATGTATGTATGTATGTTTGTATGTTTGTATGCACACACATACACATGCACACACAGTTTGTGGAATATGAGAAACAGTACAATGCAATGGGTTAGATAAACCAGGCACCATGAGCTTGTCATCCAGCTACTCTGGACGCAAAGGCTGCCAAGTCACTTGAGCTCAGGAGTTCTGGGCTTCAGTGGACTATGTCTGCACTATGTTTGAAATCAATATTGTGTTCCCCAGGGAGCCAAGGGTCATCAAGTTTTCTAGGGAGGGATGAACTGGCCCAGGTCAGAGACAGAACAGGTCAAAACTCCTGTGCCGATCAGATATAGTGAACTTCCATTGTTACTGCTTTTACAACCCAACATTCTTCTTGGATAATACTAAACAGAAAAGAGGTTGAATATTTTATCTGTATAAATGTAAGTAAAATAATATTCTGCATTCCATTTATTGTATTCAGTGAGCAAAGTTGTCAAATAGCTTTAATTAGACTTCACACTTTATTTGCGGAATGAAATTGCATCATGGAATTGTTTCAAGTCTTGACAAAGGCTAAGTATTGCACAATCTTCAAATTTAAGACAAATTAAACCATAAACCTTTGTTTTAGGGATGTTTTCCTAAGTAATGTGCCACTTAAGGGAATTTTAAAAAGAGAGTTAAAACTAATAAAATTAAGCTTCATAGCACTTGTAAATAATTATCTTCAGAAAAGAGATGAATTCACAAAAGGGAGCAAAATTACTATTGATGATGAGTGTATATGGGGGGGGGTGTATTCACATTTAGTTTCAGTTGCAGAAAATTAAATTAGATGTACATAAAATGTTTTTCATGGTGAGATTAGCCTGCAACAAGGTCCATATTTGTAAGCAGATTAGTAGAGTTAATAGTTACCACACATATACAAAGGGAATAAAACTCATTGGGGAAAAAAGCAACAGTGAGAACAAACTATTTAAATAATAAATAGTTACGGAATTTCAAAATGGTTTGTACAAGAAGCCAAAGAATGTATAAAGCAAAGTAGAATATAAAAAATCATGAAGTATGACAAAAAGAAAAAATACAAAAATAAAGGAATTTTGTTAAATTGATGACATCTATACATAATCCTTTCTTTAAAATGAGCATGGGAGAATATATATGGAATTAACTCATTTTATTCTTGTAATAATTTGTTAGTGGGATAATGATGTGTGTAGAGGCTATAATTCTATACTTTTTGACAGAAATAAGCATCACTAAACATGTACTTCCTTTGGACTTGGTAAGTGAAAGAATGATAATGAATTTTCAGCTAGACAGAAAACATTATATTATCTGTATCTCCTACTGATATTCTGATGCTGGTACAGAATTAACTTTTAGAGCCAATGCTATTTCATGTTAATTCCTGCTGTGTTCTAATGAAATATTTAATGAAAAATAAGACTTTTTTTTTAAAGACCTAAATCTACCATTAAAAGGATAAATTAAATATGCATTCTAGGCTAAACACACTGGAAAAATTCCTCTTTAAAATTTGTCTATCAAACTAGTCGTTTCTATGGTTACACCAAAATAAATGCATCTGTGAAATGAGTGTAATTCAAGATAGCACATATATTTTCACCTTTGGAATGCTTACTGTTTCTTTGAAAGTTAGCAATAAAATCTTAATGCTTGGAAAACATATTCATGGTGTTATAACCCAGGCTTTAAATAAAGTATTATATTCAGTTCTTGTAAAAAAGGGGGTATTTTAAAAATATAAAAGAGCTTTTATAGCTTTTACATAAAACTCTTCCAAAGAGCCACCCAAAAACAATCAAAAGAAAAAATGGAATATATCTAACTATTTTTCAAGACATTGAATTAAAGAATCTAAAACTGACTGATCTCAAAATGATAGAATCAATTAGAATATGTCAGGAAACTCAGGATGGAGCCTAATAATAATTTTGCTTCCATAAATGGTACAAGAAGGATACAATATCTTTCTGCAATTATTTCAATATATGTGTCGGAAGTTTGGTAGATCCTTGGGACAAATGTGGTGTATATATTAGGGTGTTACAAAGAAGGTAAAATTACCTTTCTGCCATAGCTCATGGGAGTAATTTCACTGGCAAAAGATAAACTTTGAAAGTTACTTTAGATGTCACACTAGATTGATCTGAAGGGATGTGATATAGTGATGCTTCCAGTGACACAAGTTCTGAATTTGAAACAAAAATGTTTGAGATCCAACACTTATTCAATCAGGTCTCTTTGGATAACCTTGAACAAGACAGATTCTCAAAGCTATAGTCAATTATAGTCCACCACATCTGGAGCAAACTAGGCTGAAATGGTGTATGGTAAACTGTTCAGCATGTCAATACAATTAATAATATTAAATGAAATCTGGTTTCCAATTTAATACAACCGATAAAGGGATTGAGTGATTAAGAGTCACCAATTATTGTCAAACCACATAGATTTCCAGGATAAGGTCCATGCAAGAAGCAAGTCAAATGTAGCAACCTTAAAAATAAAATGAATAACTGACATATGAACGATCCTAAGTTTAGTGCTTTTTTTTTTAACTCCCAGGCAAGGCTTATATAAAAAGAAGGGTTATGTATGAGGTTAGGAAATCACTGATGTAGTCGGGCATGTTTTCAGACTGAAGGGATTATATGTAAACTTGTATGATGTGAATAGAGGGGAAATTGGATAAATTAAAGATGGATATCATTAAACTACAAAAATGAAAAGCAATTTAGAAAGCGTAAGAAACTGAGTTATGTTCCCAAATATCCTAAATCAAGATACAAACTTCTATTGCAATATTTTTATAGCTACTACAGGTACTCTTATCAAGGACAGGACATTCAAAAGTTGACAAGGGAAAATATCAGTTAATCCAAAAGAAATGATATTTGGATTTGAGAGTTTGATATGGAATAAAACTGACACTGATAAAATATCAAAGGAGCATAATAGCTAAAAAAAACTTTGTAATTACACATAACCCTTCATTTACAATTGTTTGCTTAGAAACTGTTCAAAGTTAGGATGGTGCTGAAAAAAGTGACTAATTACCAGTCCTCACACTTATGAAAGGTGCAGTTTCCCTGCATTCATGTGATCATGATTTGGGTGCTTGGTGACCTGCATCTATTTATGATAGCATCCAGCATTCTGGGATCATGCGATCAGCTATTCTCCTTCAAGAAAACCATTTGCTTGGATCTGTATAGCATGCTTGAAAATAGGTTACACCAAAAATTCAAATACTGTTCTGTCCTACGTCTGCTTGTTTTAGATAACATAAGATAAAATGCTCTTTTTATTACAGCATATTTAATAAGAACATATCAGAAAGAATTAATGCTATCCACTTGATTTGAGTAAAATCTGTCCTTATGCCCAAACCAGCATTTTTAATTTGTGGCAAGAGTTTAACATGCACTGGCATTATTTCCCATATAAGAATGTAGTGCTTATATCCCCAAGTTTATCACCTGGTTAATTGGATTATACTTTAGAAAAAAAAATTCTGAGGCACATTTTAATTTTTATAGTTACCATTCACCACCATTATTGGAAACAGAAACTAAATGCTACCTTAAAATATGCTTATTTGGAGCTTCCGTTCTGCAAGGCTTCGTTGGCGGCAGGAATCCGCGATCGTGCGTGGTCCTGCTACACTCGCCGCTGGAGTGCCCCCGATCCAGCTGGATTTGGGGGCTATAGTTTCCCCATAGAGGTAACTGAGGATAGGGGAGACTCAGCAGGGGTCCGGGGGAATCGCAACCCCCCTTCCTCAGCTGGCTTAACTCCCTTTTCTGAAAGTGGTGGAGCGGAGGTCAGCAATGGCCACCACAAAGAAGCTTTCATCCGGATAAGAATGTGCAGGAGGAAGCTGAGAAAGTGAAAGTTTTTGGCTAACTGGGATGACAAGTAATATTTAAATACTCTGGAATTTAAGTTTTATTGAAGATACATCATTCCTGACTAAGATGGAAGAAGCGGCGAATGAAAGTAAAAAGGGAAAGTTTGTTTTTTCTCACTCTCTTTCCTTACGGTGATTGCAAATGAATGGAGAAATGAGAAAAACCCATTTTGGCATCAGCAGGTAATTAAATTGAACATTGAAGCCAAGGGGACAATAAAGACTTCTGAGCATTGAAAAAAAAAAAATTTTTTTTTTGCTATAAGTGGGAAGGGAGGGGAAAAGAATTAATATTAAGGTTTTCTTGGAGGAGGCTGCTTGGAATTTGTAAGATTAGAGCGAAACTGTAACAAAACTTCTAAAAGATATATTTTAACTGGAGCTTTATAATTGAACTATAACCCCAGGAAGAGAAAATATAAAAAGAAGAAAGTGCTAAATGAAACAGACTGTGTGTATTTGGATTGCTTGGTGACTTTGGGACTTTTGGAAATTATTATTTGAAAGACTAAAAATATTTGGGTTGTCTAAAAATTTTTTTTACAATGGCACTACTTGTTGATGAACTGAAAATTGAATTTAAAAAGCTAAAAGAAGAGGATCAAGAAGGGAAGGGCTCTTCTGGATCTGTTTTTCATTTTTTAGAAATGGTGATTTATACCTACCAGAAACTACAAGAACAAGAAGACTGGGATGAAGAAGAAGCCATCTTTAATGAACAAACAACTTTAGCCGGGGAAGAAAAGGGAAAGAGGGGAAAGAGAATGGAGAATTTAAGACTTAAAAAAACAACCAAAAAGGGAAAAATAAGGTGAAAAATCGATACAATGTCAGAAAGCAACAGAAAAAAGAAATACAGAAGAAGGTGGAGATTAAGAAGGTGGAGATTAAGAGACAAGGGGGTAAAAAGACAGGATTGGAGAAGAAAGGAAGGGAAAAAAGGAAGAGAAGTTACAAAGGTTTAAAACAAGATGTAAAGAAACAAGATCTATTCAGAGATAGTGGGTAAAAATATTATTTAAAAAATGATTCTGCAAAGTACATAAGATTGTATTGTTGTATTTATATTTGAAATAATGTTAGAAAATTGGATTTAACAATAGAGCTTAATTTGCTATGGATTATTGTTTTAATTATATTTTAAACTTATTATTTTTTTCTATTTTATAATATAGTAAGTAGCTTTAGAATGTACTAAATAGAATCAGAATGAAAAGTATATATTATTCTAAGTGTTAAATTTAGGGGAAAGATTTAAAGACATTTTATTTCAATCTGTGATTACAGGAGAAACTTTGTGTTAATGAGAAAAGATAAATAGAAAACAAATAGAACAGATAAAAGATATACTAAGACAAGGGGGTAAAGGCAGGATTAGAGAAGAAAGGAAGGGAAAAAGGGAAGAGAAGTTACAAAGGTTTAAAACAAGATGTAAAGAAACAAAATTTATTCAGAAATAGTGGGTAAAAATATGATTAAAGAAAGAGACTGCAAAAGTACATAAGATTATATTGTTGTATTTATATCTGAAATAATGTTAGAAAACTGGATTTAATAATAGAGCTTAATTTGCTATGGATTATTGTTTTAATTATATTATAAACTTATTATATATTAATATAGTAAATAGCTTTAGAATGTACTAAGCAGAATCAGAATGAAAAGTATATATTATTTTAATGCTAATGTTAAATTTAGGGGAAAGATTTAAAGGTGTCATATTTCAATCAGTGATTACAGGAGAAATTTTGTGTTAATGAGAAAAGATAATAGAAAATTGAAATAGAACAGACAAAAGAAACATGCATAATGATTTAAATTGAGATGAAAGAAATAAAATAGAATTAAGAGAGTGAAAAGAGGGGAGAAGCTATATAGAAAATGAAGAATGGTAAATAAGATATGAAATGGGATAAAAAGTGAGCATGAATTTTGAATTTATGTCTGTGTAAAAAGATGTAACCTGGGAATAAGCCACTTTCCAAAAAGAAGTTTGATGTTTTGTGTTTTGTTTGTGTATGTTTGTTTATTGAAAACTAATAAAAATTTTTTAAAAATATATGCTTATTTGATTAAAAAAATGCCTTATAATGAAACTTCATTAATGTTTCAGGGGATTTACTGGGAAATAAACAGCTGTACAAAAAAAGTCCTATTTTTCTTTCAAAATTATTCAATTTCAATATCGATTAAATAGTTTGGCAAATGACAAATATTTTTGTTCATTTACTAGTAACTGAAAAACCTGGAGTAATGAATAATATAATAATGAATATTGAATCAATATTCAATATTAATCAATATTAATATGAATTAATAAAGGAAAAACTAGGATTAGGTATGTAAATAAATTCATTTTGAATTCAAATATACATATATATATAATGGATAAACATTGGAATAGTGTTGAATTCTTAATTACAATAATAGCATTCCTACCTGGATAAAAAGTACTTCTAAATTAACCCTAAAATGTTTTTATATTTCTAGTTCTTACTCTTTCTGCTCTTTTTACAATTCTCAATGATATTTTTTTAAAACATCAACTTGTTCGATGTAAGAAATGGGGCAATAAAATGCTTTTATTAAATATCAGATTTAATTTCTACTTAAAAGCCTGATAATGTTAACCATATTTTGTTAAAGGTGCAACTGTGCAAATGAGTTATATCCAGTCATTTCACATCTTTTTAAAAATCTCATTTATTAAAATTACCAACAGCAATTGAAGCAAAAAATTATAGATCTATTTCATTCAATAGCCAGAAAATCCTGGTAATGTTATACATAAAAATCTAATATTAAACTTGATCAATTTCCTGAGAAGACTTTAAAAACTCTGGTTGAATGAATTTGAATTTGAAGTCAGTGACCCTAACTCTCTTTTTAGGGCACTGATTTTTTTTTACTGCAGCAAATGCTCATAAACTAATGAGGAAGCTATTTTAAATGGACTACTACATTTGCTAAGGTTAAACTGGTTAAATTGTAACCTTTTTGGATTATATTGGTGTAAGGACAGGGGTGGGATTCTACCAGTTCGCACCTATTCACTCGAACCAGTTGTTTACATTCTAAGCAGTTCGGAGAACCGGTTGTAAGAAGAAATTACTGGCCTAATCCTGTAAGGAAGAAAGGAAGGAAACATTCTGGTGTTGCTTACAGAAACTGCCTCTCCGTTATCCCTTATTACATTCTTAGCAGGACTAGACTTCCTGTCTCAGGAACTTCTCTGGAGTTTTTTTCCCCTTTGCTGGTACTTTGCTTGTGTGGAGTGACCATTCAAAGTTACACTGGCACTGAAAAAAGTGACTTATGACTATTTTTCACACTTACGACTGTTGCAGCATCCCTACAGTCATGAGAGACTAGGCTAGAAGATGAGTGCCTCAATATGAGTGATATAGAGTTGGCCACACCCAGCCAATAACATGAACACCAAGCCACGTCCATCCAGTCACATGACCACCAAGCCATGCCCACCAACTAAGCCACGCGCACAGAACTGGTTGTTAAAAAAATTGAATCTCACCACTGTATAAGGGTAAGGAAATTTGTACATATTGATGACTTTCTTTTCTTTTCATTTTCTTAATACATTGCCTTCCTCCAAACAAGATTGATTTTGGACAGAAATTTTCAATGTAAAGGGCCTGTCACATAGGCCGACAGATGCAAAACGTATGTAAAAAGGACACAGCGGACGAGAAAATGTTCCATCCGTTGTTATCCGCTCTCAAAAGTGCCCCAAATTTGCATAAAGAGAGCGGACAACAACGGAAAGGAACGGACAAGGGGAGGACGTAGCCAGGATGTTAAGCGGATGCTCCATGGAAGCCTAGTGGATGGAAGCGGATGGCAAATCCGCAGGGCTTCCGGGGGAGCACAGCAAAGCGGACGCGCAACGGAAGGAACGGATGCAGAGCAGACGCCAAGCGGATGAAGCGGATGCAGAGCGGAAGCCTAGTGGATGCCTAGTGGACGCAAAGTGTTCACTGTGCATGCGGGGAGGATGCATTGCATCAGCCCCGCGGATATAAAAGGATGCAGCTCGCAAGCAGGTCACCATTCAGAGGAAAGACCTACTGCCAGACACAGCTCCAGCCAGCCAACAACCATGAGGAAGAAGAGGAAGCCTGTGCCATCTGCTGCCAGCCCTGGCAAGAAGGACAGGCCACCATCCCACCCCCTGGCCCTGACTGTGCTTCTGCTGGGGCTTCTGCTGCTCGGGCTGACTCTTCTGGTGCTGGTGCTTCTGCTGGCGCTGCTCCTGGTGCTGGTGCTTCTGCTGGTGCTTACTCTGCTGGTGCTGCTCCTGGTG
Source organism: Laticauda colubrina (assembly GCA_015471245.1). NCBI lineage: Eukaryota > Metazoa > Chordata > Lepidosauria > Squamata > Elapidae > Laticauda > Laticauda colubrina. Next base: position 45,466,598 of record BLBF01000004.1, on the reverse strand, counting down.
CTGTTGCTTCTGCTGGTGCTTACTCTGCTGGCACTGCTCCTGGTGCTGTTGCTCATGCTGGTGCTTACTCTGCTGCTGCTGATCCTGGTGCTGCTGGTGCTGCTGGTCCTGCTTTTGCTGCTACTGTTGTTGTTGCTGCTGCTGGTGGTGGTGGTGTGGTGGAGCAGCCCCTAGAACCTCGAAACCCCTCTGATGAGGGCCCAGATGGCCCTGCCAGAGGGAGGAAGAGGCATACACGTGAACGGGAGAGAAGGCAATACTCCATCAAAGAGGAACATGAGGATGAGGTGCTGGAATGGCTGAGGAAGAACGAGTATCTTTGGCGGAAGGGACACAGGCTCTATCGAGACACCAAAAGGAAGCAGGCTTCTTGGAGAGAGAAGGCGGAGAGCCTGGGCTACACTTCAGAGGTCCTCTTCGGCTGGTGGAAGCACATGCACACTTGGTATGGGAAGCTGCACTTGGCCATCACGTAGGTCTCCCGGTCCGTCAGCTTGACCGTGGCCTGGCCACATTTCTTGAGGTGCAGCTTCTTGGAGGGTGAGATCCGCCACCGAGGAGCAGCCCTTCTGTCTACCCTCTCTCTCAGTCAGCCCACAGAGAGCCAGTCCTCTTCTGGCCAAGAGTCAGCTCCTGTGTCCAGGCAGGTATTTGTGAAGCGTCCCACGATGGAGACACCTCGACACATGACGGAGCATGTGGAGGACCCCTTGACGCAGTGGGAGCAAGGAGAGGGCACTTCCACCAGAGTCAAACCCACATCCACCCCCAGCTCCACCTCACAGAAAGCAGGCAGACAGGCAGACTGGAGGGGCAGAGCCACACTGTCCTGCTGGAGATCAGGGATACCATCAGAAGCAGCGTAGATCTCCTTTCTCAGCTGGTACACACCGACATGCCATCCTCCAACCGCAAGCCCTTCCTCACCTAAGTCAACCAGACCCTCCTGGACATATCCAAATCACAGTATCAGGTGATCAAGGACAGGATCACCGGTTTTCTTCACAACCCTCCAGGCCCAGCTGAACCTGCTCCGACCCAGTCCAGGTCTGCTCCTCCACCCCAGGTGATGTCACAGCCCTTCCAAGGCTTTCCACAGGCCCTCACCTACCAAGGCTACGGCTACCAGGAGTTCCAGCAGTACAAGCAGCCCTTCCCAGTCCAGCCACAGGTTCACCTGATGCCACTGGTGCCACCGGTGCCACCGATGCCACCCACGCCACAGATGCCACCCATGCCACAGATGCCACCGACGCAACCGATGCCACCGACGCCGCAGATGCCACCCACACCACAGATGCCACCCATGCCACAGATGCCACCCACGCCAGATGCCACCCACACCACAGATGCCACCGACGCCTCACCTCGCTCACCTGCAGACTAGACATCCCCGCTACACTCCTCCTTCCTCCATCCCACAGCCAAGCCCGGCCTCAGAACATCTGTCATCAGTCTTGGGACTGACACCCCATGTCCTGGAGGAAGGGGCTCTCAACATCACAGGACTGAGCCAGCTCTCTGAGAGCTTCCTCCACACACCATCCCCTGTTGTCCTCTCGGGGCCAGGCACCCCAATGATGCCTCAGACCAGCATTCCAGCAGCAGCCACCTCCACAGCACCTGGATCCTTCACCTCTGAGACGATGGGCACGCCTCAGAGTGACTGAGAAGAATGCCAGAGACTGGGTTGCTACCTGTTGACTTTATCTTTGCTTGGGACACTTGGGTCATTTTCTTTTACAGTTTGTTATTAATAAAGATTATCTTTGCTTCACACACTTGGTTCAGTTCTTTTAGTCCATAAAGTCTTGGTGAAAACTTTTAGAAATGATTTAAGCCTTTGCATGCTTGTGGTATGGGTAAGGATAGCAGTGGGAGGGGTAATAGCAGTGGGATGGGCAGGGATACCTGTGGGATGGGTAATAGCTGTGGGATGGGTAAGGATAGCAGTGGGATGGGCAGGGATACCTTTGGTATGGGTAATAGCTGTGGGATGGGTAATAGCTGTGGGATGGGCAGGGATACCTGTGGGATGGGTAAAAGCTGTGGGATAGATAAACCTCCAGTGCAAGCATAGTGGAACTGTATGGTCCATCCTCCCAGGTGCCACACCTATGGCCCTTTATTATCAATAACAATGTAATCATTCATCCACACATGTCAACATAAACACAACTCTTTATTAAATGCCCTTTTCATTGTAGGGCCATTCAACATACATGGCACAATCTCATCCGTGTGATGAGACAGGCTGAAGGAAGCATCCATTAAGCATCTACCATCCTGTCTTGCCACTCCACTGTTCCAGCTGGGGAGTTGCACCAGTGTTTCAGGAAGTTGCGCTGCTACTTCCCTTTACATGAAGCTCTGTTGGGGCCTTGCACATCCACAGTGTCGATCAGGTTTCGCCCTTGCCTCCATTCCCCAGGCTCCATGTCCCCATTGCCTTGCTGGAGGTCCACGAGCCTGTTCTGCAAGACTGGGTAGCGGGTGTGCATGAGATTGTGCAGGATGCAGCAAGCTTCCATGATCCTCCTCACGGTCTCAGGCCGATGCTGCATGGTGGTGAGAAGTACCTGGAACCTGTTGGCCAGGATGCCAAAGACATTCTCCACCACCCGCCTTGACCTGGACAGCCTGTAGTTGAAGATCCTCTCTTCACGGGTGAGGCATCTGGATGTGTAGGGCTTCATGAGGTAGGTTCTGGGGGAGAAGGCATCATCACCCATGATGAAGTAGGGCACATCTTGTGTGTCGTTGGGTAGGGGGTCTGGATCTGGGAAGCCCATGATGAGGTTGCGTTCAAGCCCCTCTATGAGGTGACTGGGTCGTTGTCTGAAGCATCGATGTACATGAATTTGTAGTCAGCATCGACCATGGCAAAGAGGATGATGCTGAAGAAGCCCTTGTAGATGTGATAAGTGGACCCTGACTTGGCTGGAGCTTTGTAGGCCATGTGCTTGCCATCTATGGCTCCAACGGTGTGGGGGAAGTTCCACTTCTGATAACAGTGCTCTGCAACTTTCTTCCAGCCTTCTTCAATGGAGGGGCACTGGAGGAGCTCCTCCAGGTATTCTTCGATGATGGCCTGCACCACTTCTCTGACCACAATACTGATGGTGTTGTGTGGCACCCTCCAGCTGTAGTGCATGCTCCTGTACGTGGTCCGAGAGGCCAGGTGGCGCAGAGTCTGTGCCACCTTGTGCCCAGGGTCCAGGCTGGGCCGGATATTGGTGCTCTGCTTGGTCAACCTGAGTCTCAGCCGCTCCACAACTTCGTCAAACATGGCTGGTGGCATCCTCATGAAGTTCTGGAATGCACGAGGGTCTTCGTTCCTCAGCTCCACCCTCAGCTTATTATACAGTCCATACTCTGCTATTCTCGCGATCCATCTTCGGACCCAGACACTTCTTGGCCACCTCCTTTTCTTTGCGTAGAACAGGTGGCTTCGCAGTATTGTAGAATGATGGTGGCTACCAAAGGAAGTGTGTGATGACCTATGGTGGAGATAACTGGATGCTGTGGAAGAGGAAGAGCCAGATGAAGGCTGAAGAGGTCTGAACAGCAGGGCTGCTGGACTGAAAGTGAGATCCAGGTGATTTCTCCCCCTTTTTATAGGCAATATAGGTTTTCCGCTAGGTTTCCTTTTGCATCCTCTAGGCATCCTGCAGACATCCTAAATATCCGAGATATGTCCCCTATACGAACGTTTTTTCCATTTTAATGCTTTGTATGCGAGCTGCATCCGCTTTCATCCTTTCTCCGTCCATGCTACTAACGCTGCGTGTCCGTTCCGCGTCCGTTTTGCTTCCTCCCTGTGTCCGTTTTCCGCTGGAGTGGATGCAAGTTGCGCGGATGCGCAGCGGATGCCTAGCAAATATAGCGGACGCGTAACGGATGACGACTGTTGTCTAACGGATGTTCCCCATATGCGTAGCGGATGTAGAACGGACGCATTGGATACATTTTCTGCTCAAAAAGTTTTGTGCAGCTCAAAACTTTTTGAGCGGATGAAATGTCAATAGACGGATGCTGGACGGATAGAGAGTATGAAAAATGGACGCAGTGAGTACAGAACAGATGAATCGCGTTAATCAATGGATGGCAAGTGTTTCTCTCCATATTACATCCTCTTTCCATCCATTGGTGCTGTGTGACAGGGGCTTAAAGTGCTTGCATTCCTCTTTAAAAATGCTTTGATTATAAAGAAATCTTATTTTGCCATAAAAAGCCACTATGCAATGCTGTTCTTCTTTGTTGCCCTAAATCAGTATCGTCACTTTGTTCTGACCCAGATGTTAAAAAGTGTTTTATTTTATTTATTTAGAAATTTATTTGCTGCCTATCTGGTACCCAATGACTCTGCGCGACTTACAGCATAAAACATTATGGAAGACATTAAAATCATGGTACATAGCAGATAAAATCATTGACAATTAAAAATAATTAAAACCAGATGGGAAAGGTGAAAAACAGGTATACAGGGGATGGGGAAATGGGATTCGGTTTTAATTGATCAAGCACTCCAGAGCCAGATCTTGAGGCTCTTTTGAAATACAGGTTGAACACACCAGCCGAAATTTCTTGGCTGACAGGGTCCGCAGTATGTGCCATCTGCTAGAGCAGGAAGCACAGGACAGTCCCATTGGAGTGAGATGGTTCATCGAGTGTCTGGATCCATGCCATGCAGGGCTTTAAAAGTGCCCAAAACCTTGAATTGCAGCTGGAAGCAGACTGGCAATCAATGCAGCTTGCAATACATAACACTGTATATAAGAGTGTAACAATGGCCACTCTATAAATGCTAAAAACTGCCAATGCCTCTGTACCAGTTGTAGCTTCCAAATGCTCTTCAAGGGCAGCCCCATGTAGAGTGCATTGCAGTAGTCCAAATATGAGATGATTAGGGCTTGAGTAACTGAGTGCAGGGATTGCTGATCCAGGAATGGCAGCAATTGGTGCATAAAATGATGTGCAAAGGTTCTCCTAACCACGATTGCCATCTGTTCTTTGAACAGGAGTCACAAGTCCAGGAGAAACCCCAGATTGTGGACTGGGTCTGTCCAGGGTAGTGCAACTCCCATCCACAACTAAAGATGTTGAATCCCCAGATCTTGGAGCTCCATGTACCAAAGCCATCTGGTTTTCCCAATGTTCCTTTGAAATTGCTGGCCCCCATCCTGGCCCCAAGCAACATAAGAAGGCAGCCCCAGCATCACTTGGATCACCAGGGGTGGAGAGAGAGAGAGCTGAGTACCTCAATCCATGGTGACACATGTTCTTACTCAGCAGCCTCATGTAGGTATTAAAGAGGAATGTAGAGAGTATTGAGCCCTATGACACACCACAAGCTAGAGGCTGAGGGCTGGACCTCTCATTCCCTATTAACATTGATTTGGAACGGTTTTGGAGAAAGGAGTTGAATCAGTGCAGAACTGTGCCACCCACCCCCAGTCCCCGTACCTTGCCCCCAAAATACCATAGTCAATGGTATCAAAGGCTGCAAAGAGATCAAGGAGAAGAAGGATGGTTTTGTTACTCCTATCCTGCTCTTGCCAGAGGTCAACAGCAAGTGCGACCAATTCTGTTTCTGTCCAATAACCATGCCTGAATCCTGACTGAAGAGCCAGATGTTTCATCAAGGACCTTCTGAAGCTGCCAGACCACCATCTTTTCTACAACCTTCCCTAAACATGGAATATTGGAAACTGGATGGAAGTTGTCCAAGCAGGTGAGATGGGGCAATGGTGTGTTTAAGCAGGGGAGAAACTTAAAGGGTTCCAGAAATGTCCCTAACCTACATTGATATATATTCAACACTGCTTGAATCCACCAGCTAGTCACTATCTTGGATACTTTTACCACCCAGGAAGGACAAGGATCTAACTGACAGGAGATAGCACTGATAGCATTGAGAACCCTCTCCACATCATCAGAGCCAACAGGATCAAACTGTTCTCAGATCATTGGGCAAGACCCCTTCCCAAGTTATCTCAAAAGTACCTGCCTCATGTATAGGTTCAAACTGAGAATGAATCCAAGCAACTTTGTCCATTAGATATTGAACTAATTCTTCCACATGGCCCTGAAGATGATTGCACAAATCCTCTGATCCCAGGAAGAATTGTGATCCCAGTTTTTTTGTTCATGTATTGAGCAAATTCTATTTTATAAAAGCAGCTGACTGAATCCAAACAGATCCCTTCAATGCACATTGCCTTGTGAACTGTGATGGTTCAAACCGAAAGGGCATGTGATATAGAACAGTACTGCTTTGTGTTGTCCTAATTTATACCCCAGATTTCTTTTTCCTTTTTATTTTATGACTGGTTTTGTTTTTGTACGTTATTTTATTACTTATTTTTGTTTCTATAGTTTCTTTCTAAAATAAAGTCTTACCTTCTATTGCTGATAGAAGAACTCGAGAATGATCATAAGCAATGACATTTGCATATCTGTTTTTTGGCTTATTTACTTCCAGATTAGAGTGTTCCCATGTAAATTGCTGACCGGGGTCGATTGACTGGAAATAAAAAAATGGGGAAAAAGGAAATGTTAACATATTTTTAAATAATGTTTCATAACAGATTTCCTTGTATTGCATAGATTAAAACAGCATATCAACCTAATTCCATAATAATTTGTCATACTAATACTTACTTACTGACATTCACATTTAGCCACTAGTCTTGCACAGATTTTTGGCTGATTTCATAAGAAACAAGACAAGCAACATAAGGGAAGCTTGATTTATTTTAGAAATTTGGAGAGGTGTGGGTGTTTGCGTGTATTATAAAGGAGAAATGAGTAAAATAAGATATGCAGAGAATATGTTTTATGCCGATTTAACCATAAACCAATCCCATGTCAAGTTTTATGTAACAAAAAGGAAAAATAAAACCCAGAAAACAAAGATAGTTCTTGCTTGCTTGTTCAAATACGCAAGAAAGAACAAATGTTTAGATCACCAGAAATGCTGCTATAGAAGAGATGCTGCTTTGGAAGGTTTTGTCAATGCTGAAGTAATTCCATTCAAAACAATAGATTCCAGTTTAAGAAAAGTAATGCGAAATGTAAAAACAGACTTCTGGAATCCATTTGCTCAGGCAAGTAAATCTGGATATGTTTTCCACTGGGCTAATCTAATCTAATCTAATCTAACCCAACCCAACCCTCTCCTGCATTGTTTCAGGTTTTCTCTACCTAATATATAATCTAGTAGAACAATGGCCTGCAACCTTTTGGCTGCCAGGGACTGGTTCAGGGAGGGGTTCATGTGTTTCCTGGATCTCATACATATATAGATGGGGCTTCACTCACTTGTGAGGTCCAGTTCTTGGCAGGCTGCAGACCAATGCCAGTCCATGGCCGGGTTATAGGGACTCCTGCACAGTATAATTGTCTCTAAATCCAACAAAATTCACAACGTTCCATTTGTTCTTTTACACCCAATATGGAATCAGAAAAAAAAATCATACTGTCTTGAATTATATCTATGTTCTTCCATCAATTTCTTTATTTTTTAATAAAAAAATTATTTGGGTTTTCACTAAACATAATACAACTAAAATTTCCTTTTTTGAGAATAGCATGGTCTCGGGTTATCACTTCTCCCTATAGACACAAATTCAATTTCATATTTATCTATTCCATATCTTATTACTATTTTAACATTTTCTCAATAATTTTTCCCATTCCTTAGTTTTCTCAATCTGATTTTTAATTATCTCATTTCTTTCTAAATTCAATTATATATATCTTTTTCTAAGTTTCAATATCTTTCTAGTCATTATATTTATACTTTTGTCTGTCCTGTTTCAATTTCGTATTTTCTTTTCTCATTAAACAAAATTTTCCCTGTAGTTACGAATTATAGTATGACACCTTTGTATCTTTTAATTTTTATCCATTCAACTCTTATTTAAGCTTCAATGTATGTCTTTACAATTGTAACATTTAATATAACACATAACTTCCAGTCAAATTCTACTTGGTACTTTCTTAAAATATGCACTAAGTTCTTAAAGGGAAAATATACGTATAACAATAATAAATAAAATAATTATTCTATTCCAATTCAGCTCTATCATTAATGTTAATTAGTTAGTTAAATCTTTGACATCTTTAACATTTCTTTTCAACAGGGTATCATACTTCTAGGAACACTTAGAAATATTTCCATAATTTTTTCATGTTTCCTTCATATTCCTCTTCACTTAGATTTTTATAACACATTTATAATAATTAAAATGTTCCCCTTTCATGTTCATTTTCTCATTCTCTTTATTTCATTTATTTATTAAACATTCCATTACATTACAATGACTATTTTATCTATCATTTTAATCACACTTGTTTCTTATTTTCAAAGTTCATTTTTATTTCTAATATAACAATACTATCTTATGTACCCTTGCAGAATCCCCCTTCAATTAAGTTTTTACCCATTATCTCTGTGTCTTCTAAATACCCTTCATCCTTGTATGTTTTCCCTGTTTCTCTATGTCCTGTTTCTATTTATAATTTTTTTTCCTTTCCTTCTCCCTCTTCTTTTCCCTTCCCTTTTTGACCCCTTCTCTCTCTAATTCTGACTCTCTCTTCTGTAATCCTCTCTTCTGTTTCTTCATAATGTTGTAATTACTTTTCAAACTATTCTTTTTGGGGGGTTGTTTTTCTAAATCTTAAATTTTTCATTCTCTTTCCCTCCTTTCCTTTCTTTTCCCCACATAGAAATACTTGGTCATTGATGGTGGCTTCTTCTTTGTCCCACTCTTCTTGTTCTACAGGCATTTCTTGTTTCTCATAGTTCAGGATCTCCATTTCTAAAAATTGAAATATAAAAGCCAAAAGAACCTCTTCCTTCTTGTGCATCTTCTTTCTGTTTTTTTAAGTTCCATTCTCAATTCTTCCAAGAGTGATACCATTTTAAAAACTTTTAAACAACCACCCGATTAATTTTAGTCCTTTTGATAGCCAAAAATCCAAAAATTACCAAGTTATCCAAATAATCCAAAGCTGTTTCTTCTTGCTTCTTTTTTCCACTTTCTCTTCCTGGGGTTCTATTATCTTTTTACAAAGTTTCAGTTAAAATGTATCTTTTAGGAATCTTGTTAAAGTTTCATTGTTAATTCCTTTCACTTCCATGTGGTCTCCTCCATTTTTCCAGATCCCACCCTTTTGTTTTTTTTCCTTCTTTTAAAAATTTTTGAGAATCCAAAAATCTTTATTATCTCTTTGACATTCTATTTTCGGTTTAAATACATGTTAATGTCAAAGTGGATTTTTGCCGGTTTCTTGCTGAAATCTCTTAGTTGTCAAGATAGGGAAGAAAAGAAAAAAAAACAAATCCTTTCCCTTCCCTCTCTCATTTGCCGCTTCAAAGACTTCTTTGGGAACAATGTTGTTCTTTATAATTCAAATTCAAGGTTCCTTATATTGTTGCTTTTTCAGTTTGACCCAGTCAGCCAAAACTTTCTTTTCTTATCTTCCTCCTGCACATTCTTTTCTGGTCAAGTTCTTCTTTGAGGTGGCCATTTTGTGACCACCGCTGCAACCACCTTCAGGAAAGGGAGTAATGGCTAGCTGGGGAGGAGAGATGTGACTCTCCTTGACCCTGCTTGCAGTCTCCCCCATCTTCACCACCTCTACAGGGTGGCTTAGCCCCGAAACCAGCCAGCTCGGGGCGCTCCAGTGACAAGTACAGATCGAAACTGCACACAATCACAGATTTTGGTCTCTCACTGAAGAAGCTCAAACCGGAAGCCCCGTTCTTCCATCAATTTTTTTGTTTGCAGTTTGGGCTGCAAACTCTTATATATTATTCAGCAAGTTCTGGCCACCTCTGGAGAACCGATAGCAGAAATTTTGAGTAGTTCAGAGAACTGGCAAATACCACCTCTGACTGGCCCCACCCCCATCTATTTTCTGCTGATCGCAACTGATCAGCTGGGTCTTCTTTTGTTGCCCTACATAGGAGAATGGAGCTGGAAAGCAGGTTAGTGGTGTGGGGAAGGAATGGAGATTTTTACAGTATCCTTCCCCTGGAGTGGGGTGGGAATGGAGATTTTCAGTATCCTTCCCCTGCCACACCCACCAAGCCAAGCCCATAGAACCGGTAATAAAAATTTTTGAATCCCACCACTGGAGGAACTGAATTGTGTACTTTGCCTTATAGCATTTATTACAAATAGATACAAAAGAGTTCAGAAAAATTAGACAGCCTTGGGTTTCTGGCTCAGATTGTAAAGTTCTTATGTTTGTTAATTATTTTTTCTCCACTCTTCCTTTTGGTGTACAGTACTTCTATTCTGAGTTTATGAGATCTTGATGGGAATGGGTTTTCTTTTTTACTTATGTTAGGTGTAAGCTTTCACCCATTTTATTCTACAATATAGTTTTATATTCTGGAGAATTACATGTAAGATATTCTGAGTCTTGATAACAGTCTAGGACAGTATAGATATCTGCTTGATGAATGCAAGAGTAATTGCAATCATGGATTTTCTTGAGCTAGATTCTTCATGTTTGGATACAGTATGAATGCATATCACTTGCATATGTGAATAGAACAGGTTGAGAGTCTGCAGCTATCAACCTCCAAACTTGTATTTAAGTCATAATTTGGTATAGGGCTGTTTTGGGGGAGGGGATATAAAGTTTGCTGTGCCAAGCAGCTAAAATTCATATGTACAAAAATGTGGGGTTTTGGGAACACTCTATCACAATGCAAAATCTGTAAGAACTTCATAATAAAAGGTGGTTCTCATCTTTCTTTCTCCTTTCCCTGTAAAAAAATGCCCATTCAAAATAGAAAAACTACTATTTTTCTGGGGAAGATTTCAGTGAAATCCTCTACCCTTCCCACTTAATAGATTTTCAATCTAATGGAACAAAAAGAGGTAATAGTAATTTGCATGCTGTTTTTAGTAAACAGGGAATATTTATGAAAATTCTAAATACACTTACTGGAAGATAATTGTCAATTAATTCAAGTAAACAAGAATTACAGTGTTAATCATTCAAAAGGAAAATCAAAGATATTTGCTTACTATAGACAATAAAAGCTAAAACAGTAAGTTGCTGATTATCTTTGATTAGATTACATCAATATAGTCAGACAAAAATTATTTTTGTGAACACGTGGACAAAAATATGCCTTCTAAGGAACAGAAGTGTTATATAGGCTTCATAAATAATCTTATCCATGCCCAAGAAAAATCTATTATTACAGGATGATATATGAGGGATTGGTATAAACAATAATACAAGAACTTCAGTACAGAATAAATCAGTGCCATGGTCATGTTCTTGACATGACCAATACATGGGACCAGTATTACAAACAAATATCTTAAAAGATTACTGTTTTAATTTAGAGATAAAGTGCTAAAATACGAGTATTTTAATTTCTTAAATTTTACTACCTAACAATAAAAAACATATTTTTCCTATATAACAAAATATTTTAATGTTGAAATTGGAGAATACTGAAGCCCATTTTCTTGGACTGGACTTTCATTCTTCATTTTGACTAACAGTTATTGTAAATAAAAAGGGATCTTTCTTGTCCGAGATATGCTATAAACTTTTTCTCTGCCTTTATCATAATAGTGAATTTATCTCCCTATTACAATGATAATAGCCTGCATTTGAAATCTAATAACATTATATCATTGATTAAGACTAAACTTCAGCATTTTCCTAATTCCAATAAAATATATTGGCAAAATATCTTTGAAAGAAACCTTAATATTGATGTCATTAAATTGCCCATATTTTCATTTATATTATTTAAAGTTCTTCAGGGAACATATATAATAACTTTTATAGGAGTTAAGAAAAATCCAAAAGCATACAAGGAGATAGCCCCAATAATGCCAAGAATAAGGAAACACTTGCTCATATACATACACAATATAGAACCAATGAACTTATAAAACACATTGCATGAGCATTTTAAACTTTAGTTACAACTAGATGTACCTTATAAAAATAGAATCAAGTATTTACTGAAACTTGGTTTAACTTTAAAAGTGAAAAATAGTAGCACTATGCCCTCTATCCGTTTCTTGTTCTTTTAGAATACAGAATATTCTTTATTGGCCAAATGTGAATGGACACACAAGGAATTTGCCTCTGCTACATGAGTTCTCAAAGTACATACACACAACAAAATGATAATTCATACTGTAGCTTATAAATTATATTATGATTTTACATCTGATTTTTATATGGTTTGATTTTTCCACCAAATGCTACAGGAAGTGATTTCAATCAGTACATATTATATGATAGAATCTTATTAATTTTTATCATGTAAAATAAAATGTCAGGATCTTAAAGCATATAAAAGGGAAAATGAATATTTAACTATATATCTACAGATATACACACAGAGTTAAAAGGGCTGTTTTAATCAAAACCAAAGAAAACATACTCAAAATATTTTAGAAGCAGTATTCTGATTGGACAAAATTTGAAAAAGTTAAGTTTCTACTTTTGGAGAAGCTAATATGTTGAAATAACATGCTAAAAGAAGAAGTAAAACAATTCTAATAAGAAATTAGAAGGAGAATAGATAATTGACTGACAACAGTTGTTCAATTTCATTTAGTGATTGTTCAAAGTTACAAGGGCACTGTAAAAAATGACTTATGACCATTTTCACAGGTAAGACCTCTGCAGCATCCCCATAAACATGTGAACAGACAGAACAGATAATCAGAGTTGGAAGAAGTATTTTGATGGTCTACTAATTTAGTCACTGTGTTGAAGAATGAAATAAGATTGGTTTGGCATGATCTGTTTTTAACAAACCTGTGCTGAATACTAGTTATTACTTTACTTGTTTCTAGATGTTGGCAGATCTGTTTTTTTATTACCATTTCCAGTATCTTCCTGAGTATTGATGTTAGACTGATTGGCCTATAGATTCCTGGGTCTGTTTTTTTTCCCTTTTTTGAAGATGGGAACCACATCAGCTCTTTTCCAGTCCTCTGGTAGTTCCCCGGTGCTCCAGGATTTTTGAAAGATATGGCGCAGTGGTTCTGAGATGACCTCTGCCAGCTCCTTTAAAACTCTGGGATAGAATCCATCAGGCCCCGGTGATTTGTTTTCATCAAGATCAGACAGGTGTTCTCTTACTATTTTTTTTTTGCTTATTTTAACTTTTATTTCTGGTCTGTCTTTTACAGTTATGTTTTTGGTGGGTTAAGCTATAGTTTCTTTTTGCGTGAAGACAGATGCAAATAATGATTTAAGCAGTTCTGCTTTCTCTCTGTTGCCTGTTACTTCCTTGCCATCTTTTCTCTTTAGTGGACCGACTGTTTCCTTGATTTTTTTTCTTGTAATTTATATGTTGGAAGAAACTTTTTTTTTTTTATTATCTTTGACTTTTGTTGCAAGTCTTTGTTTGTTCTGAGCCTTTGTTATCCTGACTTCATCTTTGCAGATTCTGGCTATCTGCTGATATTCTGCCTTAGTTATATGTCCTTCTTTCCATTTCAGGTGCTTAGCAACTGGTTCATATTTATGCCTGTTGCTGTATCCCAAGGTCATGTGAGCCCCTTTTGTGACCTTCTGACAAGTGAAGTCAATGGGCAAGACAAGTTCGCTTAACAACTGGGTTGCTAACTTATCAACTTCAGCTATTCACTTAACAACTGAGGCAAGAAAATTTGTATAATGGTTCAAAACTCACTTAATAAATGTGTCCCTTAACAACAGAAATTTTGAGCTCAATTGTGGTCGTAAGTTGAAGACCACCCGTTTTACAGGTATCAACATATCAAATGATTCTACAATAGTTCTAAAACAATTAATTTGTGAATATCTTTTTTAAAAAAAAATGCAAATTCCAGAAATCAGCATGGTTTGGTCAGGAATGTATCCTGTCAGACTAATCATCTCATTTCTTGTTTGGATAATCTCTGAGGAAATTGTGAAAAGTCTGTAAGCCTCTTATGTTTTAGTAAGTATGTGCTGGGGTGTAAAAAAAAAATCTAATGAACACTGAGGTCTCAAATGAGGTGCCCTAAGGCCCTGTCCTCTTCAATATTTGTATTAATTATTTGGATGAAGAGGTGGTGAGAATGGTCATCAAATCTGCAGCTGATGCAAAACTGAATGAAATAGATGATATCTTAAAAGTCAGAAATAAAATTCAAAATGATGTTGATAAACCAGAGAAATGGACTGAAAATAATGAAATCAAATTAAAGAGATAAAAAGCAAACTTTTTCACTTAGGGAAAAATAATCAAATGCAAAGGAAGATGACTAACTTACTTATACTTCTTATGAAGAAGGAAGATCTTGATTGCCACTGACAATGCCAGATATGTACTGTGGCTGGAAAATATAACATCAAGATCTGGAATACATCATTGTCGATGCAGGAAACAAAATAATGGATGCAATATACAAGAAGGCAGATTGTGATTGAAACTCAGAAAAACCTCCTAATAATAAGAGTACTTTGACAATGGAATCAATTACACAGAGAAGTGATAGGCTCTTCTCTGCTGGATTCACTTATTGGAGGCTAGACAGCCATCTGTTAGGAATTATTTAATTTGGATTCCTATACTGAGCAAGAAGTTATTCTCAATAGTCTCTTCCCATTTTAGGTTTCTAACTTTTCTGCCATAATGAAGAATAATAAGTTGTAGCAAGTTATTTCTTCCTTTCTCTTCTTTAAAATGAAAACCTAGCGAAGAAAATGGCTTTTAAAAATTTAATTTAGAGAAATATGTAACAATGGATGGAAGAGTAAAACCCAGTTTTTATAGCTAGTGCCCATACAAACCACTGACTTTTTGCATTTACAGTTGTCCTGAAGTTCAAGGAATAAACAAAACAAAATTGTCTTGCAAAGCTCAACAACTTAACAATGTTATCTGGAATGCACATGCAGTATATATTTTTGCATTTTGCAAAGCGCCTAAAAAAGAACGGGTAGCAACAACACCAGGGCATAGACAATAAAACTCACAGGAGTGGCAGAATTAAATTAAAACTCAAAAATTCTAAAACCTCATTGAAAACAGCAAAGGAAACTTATCTTCCAGTCAAACAATATTTCTTTATGTACAAATGAATCTCAAATGAATCTCACTAAATACATGCTTAAAAGGCTCCCTCTCTTACAACTCACCTCCTCCTGCTATTTGGCTACAGCCAATGTCAGCTGGCATGGAATTTGTCCCTGCTGTTTTATTGGCAAATCTACTTTCCAAATCTTCAAAATGTGAAGAAATTAAAATAACAAGCTAATTTGGAACAAAATGCCCTCTGAAAGACATAAATGCTCTATTCAAGAACACTCAAAATGATGCATTTTGTATATCCGCAAAATTTAAATGCAATAGCTTACTCAGGCAGTCCCTGTCTGAATAAAACAAATACTTAGGGAAAGAAGAGCAAAGTCTGATGGAAATAAATTTATGTTTTCTCCCTGCACCCAATGTCAATAGTAGGATGAATGCTAGTTTGAAGCAAAACCAAATACCGCCCACCTTTCCCATGAAAAAAATCTCACAGGAAATCTAGACGTATTGCAATCTCAAAATATTCAGATCCAACTTGGGGGAATGTTCAAGGCAACGCAACTGAAACAAAGACATCTAGAGGGACCCAAGATATGTCCTTTGTCTTTCACAGCTCTTGTCCTATGGAACCTGAACTAATACTCCTTCTCTGCCTATTTGCTTCACAAGAACAACTCTTTGAAGAGTGCTGGGCTCTGAGAAAGAGAGAGAGAGAGAGTGACTGGCTGAAAGTCCCCCCAAAGTCTTTCATGCCTAAGCTGGGACTAGAACTCACAGTCTCCTGGTTTATAGCCTGGTGCTTTAAGCACAACACCAACTTTTTCAATGTTATCTTATCATTTTAAACAATTATTACACAACAGAGTGCTATGGCAAGCCAATTTTGGTTGCAAGAAATTACATGACTGTAGTCTTCAGGAGTCAAGGTTGACTCAAGGGAGTCTTTCCCTTTATTATGCAAAAAATGCAATGACAAGTATTAATTAACTCCATCTTCAAAAACTAGAATTGATTAGAGCTGTGCTGAACAGAAAGCACTACAAAGGAGCACGTGGCAAACAGGAAGTTTTTAATTAACACAGGAAATGCCTTTGCCAAATGGGAATTAATTCTGAATAAGTATTCTAGAAAGCTTTTGGCTAGGGGTATTGCGGAGAAAATGCAACTAATTTACAAAAATTCTTCAGCATTGTTGAAACATGATAGTGGCATGGAGATAAATTACCAGTAATTATGAGATTCAAATCTTTCTATCCCATCATTTTCACATATTATTTCTTTTGGGGGGGTGTTTAATTATTTTCATGCTAACCACAGTATTCAATGAAAAGATAGTCGATGTCTCTGTTATTTTGTATATGTTTGAATGATTGAAGTGACCAAAGAAGAAACAGCAATTGTACATCTAAGGTTGAAAGGCCAAGGGTACACAAGCAGACAATTGGTCATGCTATTGATGTTTAACTATTTAGACATGGTCCTTCACATCACAGGCCAAAAACAAAACCAATCCATTGGTTAACTAGGCAACCCTAATTGACCAGGACAGCAAACTGGGAAATATTATGTGCAGAAGAAAACAATATTATTACAGCTTAATAAACCCTTAAGCTATTGGTGCCAAAATGTTGGCCTAAATTCTTTATGAAGATTGATTTAGCCTACATATGATGTCCAACTCTGTCTCATTAGAGCCCGCTATAAAAAGGTCTATCTACTAAGAGTTAAGAGGTGGCTTTCTATCCTGAAATGATGATTAAAAATAAAACTGTGTCCAACTGGTTTATTCTTTGTATCTCTGACTGTGTCTATCATACAAAAGTAATTTAAATTTTTTAAAAATGGGGAAATATCTCATTTTCTTCTTTACACCTTTTTATTTTTTTTTGTTTTTGTTTGTTCACATTTATTTCCTCCCTGCCAGCACCTTTTCTTGAAATTAAATGGTAAAATGAAACTTTAACCATATAGAATCATATTGTCTAATCTATTGTTTTGATGATGACACAATTCAAAATTTTAGAATATCTATATTTCATCAAACCAACCTTTGATGTCAAATACACTAGAGCCTTGTAAGGTACACCAAACAGTCTTTCAAACAACATTCCCAGCAAAACAAATTCAGAATTCTTCATACTTAAGTTTCAAAGTTTTTGAATATAATTTAACAGCACATTAACATCTTGAAATCCTAATTCCGTTCCCAAAACCTGGTCTATTACACTAAGAACACTTAAACAAGGTAGACCCATGACAAATGAACACATTTTATGTTAAAGTAGTTTTAAATCAGTTCTACAGAAAGGCATGTAACTATCTCATTTTTAAGAACTGATACTGAATGAATCCAATATTCCCAAAAAGAGTTTTTTGAAGAATTAGTCTTGTGATCATGACATATTTCTCATGTTTTAAGCTTATGAATACTGACATTAAAATAGGAACCTCTAATTTTATCAGGTATACTCAAAATCCATAATTGTATCAAGTCCAAAATAACAACATAGCAAATGTTTTATTTAAATACATGGCATTCAGCAGATTTAGATAAGTCTACCTTTTTCTAACAATTGCCGCTGATTTCCAACCAGTTTGCAAAAAGAGAATTCATATAAATACCCTGTCATACGGTCTTTCATTAGAGTTTGTCTTATCGATATGTCATATAAAGGCTTCAGAACACTGTATACAATGCACCTTGGTCCTACAACGTTCATAAGCTGAAAAATGGATCTAGCGATTATTTCCTCAAACTATCAAATTCAAAACATCTGGTATAACCAGCTAAACTATTATTTTAAAACCTGACTCTGTCCAATATTAGTTCTTTTAGTAAGCTATTGGTTATTTGTTATGCTATTAGACAAATATATTCAAATACTGTACCAAATGTCTCTAGAAGTATTTGGAATCCCTGGATAATGTTTTATGTTGCTCTTATTGATAAATGATATACAATTACCACATTTCTGAATAATTTAAAACTTGCCATTTTCTTTTTTGACAAGAACCCTGCTTTCTTTTACAAAATAATAAAATTTGTTTCTGGGACTGTTCAATCATTAGCAAGAAGCTTAGTTTTTGTTGTAAATGGGTTACTTATTTTCCAAAGCTCGTATTAGTTTTAAACTATGTAAAATGTATGAAAGCTTCTCTTGGAGCATAAAAGTTGACTTTTATGAAAAATCATAAAAACATTGTGCATTCGTTATAATGTTGCTTTCTCTTTTTCTTCCATGCTGGTAGGATCCTCATGTTCCAACAAACATCTGTCTAGGGAAAGAAAAACAAATCTACATTTCCTCAATCCAAATAATCATTCTGGAACAAAGAACAAAATTATATTGGCTGAAACATTCTACAATGTGAAACATTGATAACCAATGAATATTGATTAACCAATGAATAACTCACAGATAATAGTTTTAATGAGTACTGTAATGATTTAAATTAGGGGCACTTAAATAAAATTCCTACTAGATTCGTTCTGAAAGCCTACATTCAATAAAACTAGCATTAACATAGCAGTTGGACTTCTTCAGAAAATTTTGTTGTAACACACTGAACATTGTAACTCTTGCAACACTATTATAATTCTTCATCTCTCATTTCTAAACTTTTGGAAAAATTTGGTAAAAGCATTGCATGGTAAAGAAGGCACATTTTTTGCATCTTCTAATTATCTGGATATATTATTGGCTTTGCAACTGAATTACTAAGCACTGCAACTATTTTGCCTATTCTGCACAAAGAAAGATTTTCAGTATAATAACAATGAGGTACTAAAGGTTTAAAAAACTGCCTTAAGGGAAAAAAAACCCACAAAAACGCATAAAGTCCATTATAGCAGCAAGGCAGAGTTATACAACAGGTCTACTAGCCAACTAAGAAATGAAAGAAAACTTAATTTAATGAGGATAAAGGAAATCAACATCATTGTTTACCCAAAACTATTTATTTCATGAACAGTTTCATCTTCATGTACTTCCTCAGTAGTTTTCAAATAAAAGTTTTTGAAGAGTGTTTTAAACCATAGAGGTCTGGGAATCAAGAAGAAAAAAATTAATCAAGGTCAATCAATCTGCCTGAAATGCTAGAATAAAGAATTATCCAGAATCAGTAAGTGCTATACCAGACATAAGAATAATTATGCTAATAGAGAAGCCATGACCCAAGGAAGGTTCGATAGTTCTAGAAAAACAGTTCATATCTTAAGTTCAAAAATTGATTGTAAGATGTACAATCTTAACCCGTCAGCAATGGATCTCTCCCAGTTGGAATTCATAGTGGTTTTGTCAAAAGAGATACTATACTTAGGAACTCCAAATCTGAAAGCTGATACACCTCAGCGTTCTAGTCATATATTTCTCGACACGGAAGCAGCAGTTCTGCTTAGGCCTGACAGGTTGTAGATTAGAAATTAATCTAAAAATGTTATAGAGATTGGTACTCCTTTGACCCCGATTTCATGAGTCTTAGTTTACAACATTTGCCAGTTTACTCATTCTTTATCCCTCACACCACCTTATCCTCTGAGGAAGACCCTTAATGGTTGGAGTTCATCAGACTACTTTAAAGCAATCCTAAGCACCAGCCAGCATACTTCTTTGAGCACTTTCCAAGGAAAAAAAATTTCTATGCCTCAAGGAAAACCAATGAAGTATTTACAATCAGAACTCTACTTCTAACCTTCCAGTTGGGAGAAATGGACAATTTACTTGTAACACTGGTCTATCCCTACATCAGTAAGACGGCATCCTATTGTCTTAACAACATAAAAAGAACATTTTCTGCTGCTAATTGCATGAGCGGTGTAAATGAAAAACTATTCAAGCTCCAAGGAATCAGCTGTTGTCTGAAACTTAATTCTAAATTATACTTAATTTTTATAATAAAATCAAGATGTAAAGTATACTGAATTTAAGATAATATTTATAAATAATATTAGTTATATGCACATATCTAGCCAGACACTGTGGTCCTTGACTTGCAGTATAGGACAAGAGTGAAATTAGAGAACTTGTTTCTTGAATACTCCTGGGAGAGGGGTCACTAACTAACTAAAGTTCTCTCTACATACAAAAAAACTACTACTTTATGTAGAGTTAGGAAAATACCACAGAAAATAACACTGCTGAAACACAAGTAATTTTTGAAAGAAGAGTATCCTCTATAACACACTATACAACGAACAAAATAATAAGGCAAATGTTGGCAAATGTCAAAATGAATAGATGGTGGAGAGCTGGAAAATCATTAACTACCCCTGAAAATGAATAATTTGACCCTCTTTTCTTAGTGTCAGCTATCACTATGAGAATTTCATCTTTCAGATGAATCCATAATAAGATGCTATTTTCTATTCAGGAAAGTTGCCAATTGCTTGAGATCTGCATAGTGCATTAGCAAAACATGAATGCTAAATACTTGAATACTAATACATTATCATGGCAGGTTGCCAACAGAATTTCATTTTTCTCCTGTGTTAAGTCTTGAGCATCAGGAAGTAAAAGATGACTTATAAGAGAGGATTGTATTTCTCATGCTTACAAATCTGGCAAGGGTGACCATAGTGAACATAATAAAAATATCAGTATTTATTCCTGTATTCATCACTCTAAAGCCTATTAAAATTTCAGGAAGGTTATCAGCACATCATTCTTGCATTTAGGTTAAGATGTTTGCTACTCTAACCAGCATTCAAAAGGCTTGAAAAAACAAGATTCACAGAAAGGGAGAATAGCAGCAATCTGAATACATTAGCATTTATATTCTACAATAATACAAACCTTTTCATGTAAAATCCTCAACTTACCCTTTTAGATTTTCCCTTTTACCAATGGAAAAAGGAAAAAGGACTCCTAAGACAACCAGTCTATTCATCAACAGGTAAGTGAATCCAAGCGTACCAACCAGAACTGAAATCAGAACTCAATTAATATTGGCTCAATTTTATAGCAGTATCATATGCGTATCTGGAAGGTGAGGTTTTCTGAAATTAGTGGAATTATTCCTAAAAGTATACTAAAATTTTAATTCTCATGTATCCATCAGCATTTTGCTGCATACTAATGCAGACAGGAACAGCAGAAGATAACTGCTGTTAGCAGAAGAAGAAAGGATTTTCTAATATCAGGGACAGGCCTTCAGAGCCCTTTCTTTCCTTGGGGGCTGTGAGTTCCAGAAATTGATTACATAATTCCCAGTGTGTCTAAGTGGAAAGTTTCCTAAAATCTTTCCCAGTAAAAAATATAAAGGGAAAATCGAGGATAATTTTAGGTTCTTCCCAACCCAATTAACAGTAGTACCCATGTAAGCCAAAATATTAACTGCTTCTCTGGTTTGTATAAAATAGTCTCCAAAGTCCATTAAATATGAATTTGAACATGAATGTGAACACTGAATGGATGGATGATGGCCGACAGATGGACAGACAGACCGACCGATATAACAATTCTAGAATAGCGATATATGATTTGGGAGTTTGAAGGTGAGACCAACATTGAGAGCCAAGATTTCCAGATGTACATTTTTTAAAAAGATATTTGGGACTTTTTCACCTTATATAGGGATGATTGAGGTGCAACGTAGACTAGCCTCCTCGTGGTGCACCCCAGGCAATGTGTCACAACTAAATAGTCTACACATTCTGGCTGCTGGATCTCACAAGGATCTCCCATCAAGAAGCAGCAGTATGAATAAAACAATGTAATGCTGTATTCTGTTATGCCATATGAAACAAACAAACAAACAAACATTTTCTGGCCCAATGGCCATACTGATTAGCTGACTGTATAGAAAGCCATTATATATGCATTACATGCACGTATGGATTAACATATACAATGTATGAAAGAAGCAATAAGGCCTTTCCTTTCCTTTCCTTTCCTTTCCTTTCCTTTCCTTTCCTTTCCTTTCCTTTCCTTTCCTTTCAGCACTTCTAAAATAGATTGTTGGTTACCAGTTAATGATAGACAACCAGCCATATTAGCCACTAGAAGGGGAATCCTTGCTCTCTTTCTTGAGAAACTTCTATTCACACCAGTCAAACTCCCCAATTTTTAACATCTGGATGAAATAGAAAGCAATGAGGTTTCTATCTTACTGCAAAATGATTAGTTAAATGGCTTGTGAAGAATTAACCTTTGGGGCTGATGGAAGAAGAAGCAGGTAACTTAGTGTATGGCTTTTTGGTATTCTGCAAGACCAGGGATATCAAACTCACACTGTCATAGTGGCATCAAGTTACGTATCAGGACTTTTTCCCCCTTTGATAAAACTGAGCATGGGCATGGCCAACACATGATGCAATGCCCGTGGGCTGCGAGTTTGGCAGCCCTGCTGTAGACTGTAGAGATGCACAGACTCAGGCAAAAGCACCAGCATAGAGAAAAATAGTTTCTGTTTTTGCAAGTAAAAGTGGCCAAGAAAATATGGCCATCCTATGACAAATGGTCTTATTCAACTCTGTCCTATATTCTAATCTTTAAAAACACATTGTTTCCATTTTTACATATAAAGACTGCTCTGAATTAAATTCAACTCCTTGAAGTTTTGAAGCGATGTGCCTTTCTCCCACAAATGCAATTCATAAAATACCCCTTCAAATGATAAATCTAGATGCTAATACAGAATAGATGACTTTTGAACAGTGTTAGGAATTTACAATATGAAACTCTTTTATCTGAGTATATGCTAGTATTCCTAATTCAACATTCTCTAGTACACTAACTTGACTGCCTAAGGTTTTACAGAAGTATTGTTTTTCTAATTTGGTGGAACTTAACTTGGGACTTTCTTGCCTTTTACCCTATGACTGAACCACATCAGTTCCAGCTTAAGTAGCAGGACCATTCAGCTATTGACTGAAGGATGCAATACTTCATTTTCTATAGCAGCATCTTATTCATCAAGGATTGTTTAAAAAAAAAAACACTAAAACCATACACCACAGCCGTACAAATCCTAACTATAGAAAACACACTCAACAGCATTCCTCAGGAATTTAATAATACAGCAGGTTCAATCCGTCATCCTGACATGATATACTGCATAGCCATTACTGAGAGGCTTCTGTAATTAAAATTCAAAAGAAAAGTCACTCTTTCACTCTTACTTTATTTTCAGCGGATAAGAGAACCATTTAGAAATGAATAGGTACCTGCAACATGTTAATATACTCATATCATAATTACAAAATGAATTAAACCACTGTTTAATTGTCACTTTTACTGTTCCTTAATCATGACATCTTGCTGCCCAATGCAGTCTGGGAATGAAGCTTGGTGTGTTTGTGATGTGCTTTAAAAGTGCCTTTAGCTATTCAGGCTGCTATTTTTAGTTGGTTTAATTTAAGATACTTCAAATTTATTTTTTAAACAGCCAGAGCATTGCTTAATTTTTCTGGAGAATGTCTTGGATTACAATACAATTTGTATAGGTGAAACTGGATAGTTCATGCAGTTTTCACCACCTGTTAGATTGCATTTCATTCCATTCCATTGCACCTTATTCTGTTCAGCAACACAAAGCCTGCAACAGAAGTCAGGCAAAATGCCCTCAACTAGGCATATTTCTTTAGATCCAAATCCAATTTTTATCAATAGGCTCCTTTATAGCTGATGGGAAAATAGAGTAGAGATTGGAAGGGCTGTATGTGTAACTATTGCATAGAATGGTTTCATGAAATGATCTGAGGAGAAAGCGATGTACTGATTTAAAAAACTCTGCTTTAGGTTATTAAGCTGCTTAGATTGGCTAATTAGTGCTTCAAAATAAAATCTCAAGATGTAATAAAATTTAATTTATTTAAAATTTAATGAAAAAGTATCCATCACAAATCTGATGATTCTGTAATTGATGCTGACAAATTTTAGTAAATCTACTAGGGTTACAGCAGTTTGGTGAAGAGCCAGGAACATGATTTCACCTTCACCGATATTAAATGTTAATGCAAAGAACTGCCTTAATGGACAGCTCAAAACTGGATGAGCAGAGCCATTAAAATGATGTACTGCAGTTTGGCAGCTAGGTTAATGCATACTTTTTCCTTATGTTTCAGTCTCTCTGGGCCAGTTCATACACTCACTAACTCTTTTCATAGTGGAGTAAAAGGTGCATGGGAGCTTTTGCCAGGAAAAAGGAACCTGTAAGTTACACCCTTTGCATACAGATATAAACAAGGATCTTATCTTGTGTACAAAGCCATTTGTCCATTTGAGAACCAAATGGGGAGTATATTAATCACTCACTGATTTTAACTGTATGTATAATTATCTTCATATATGCAACTACTTTTGCTCACTGCTGGCTGCCTACAATTTGGCAGTTTGAATCTCAGCAGGCTCAAGGTTGATTCAGCCTTCCATCCTCCTGAGGTGGGTAACCCAGCTTGTTGGGGGAAATATCCCAACAAATATCCCAACTAGTCCAGGAAAGACTTTGTAAACCACGTAGAGAGGGTTGTAAAGCACTGTGAAGCAGTTTATAAGTCTAAATGATATTGCTATTGCTGTATAACTCTGAAACAAAAGCACAAAGAGAATCAAGACCCAAACCCAGCAAATATAAAGATCCAGAAAGATCCCCAAGGACCTGCCATTCTATTGTAATTGCACAGACCGGCT
This sequence comes from Laticauda colubrina, assembly GCA_015471245.1. Lineage (NCBI taxonomy): Eukaryota > Metazoa > Chordata > Lepidosauria > Squamata > Elapidae > Laticauda > Laticauda colubrina. The sequence goes on along the minus strand of BLBF01000004.1, from coordinate 45,441,920 downwards.
GCCAATAAAGTAAGAATGAAGTAAGAATTTGTACTGAAGTAGTACTATTATTGTCCAGAGGTAATGACCAGTCACTTAGTAATCATTTGAAGTTATGATGGACCTTAAAAAACGTACTTATGAGCCAAATTAGAAGTTCTGATACAGTCACTTGATTGTGTTTTAGGTGCTTTGCAACTGACCTGCATTTATGGCTGTTTCCAGCAAAAAATGCCCATTCCAAACAATGTGTTCTCAAATCAAATGCTTAGAACATATTTGACATGAGGTTGTGCTTTATATGATACAAGATCATTAAAAAAATCTATTTCAGATCATATTTGGGATTGTGCTGTATCAGAAGCATGTGAAAATTCATAAATAATTGGACAGTAAATTTTCAATGTTAAGAATATGGCAGCAGGAAAGTTGTGTTTGTTCAACTGTCCATTCTGTCAAGGTTTACCTTACTCTAGAAAGGCAGCCAAGTAGGACAAGGCTACTACCCCTTCTGTCACCTCCTCCCCTCTGCAAATTGCCCATTTGTCTGTTCCCAATCTTCCTCTCTGCCCTTCAAACACTGTACTTGCTGATACTTTAATTCAGCATAACACTGTTGAACAGATTTTGCTAGATCAATTGAAGATGAACAGAACTAGATCCACTAATCAAAAGTCTGCAGACTATTGTTACTAGACTATTGTTAAATTTCAAACAAACATCCATTTTCAAAGAGTGATGATATATAGTTTTTTATTGATGTCAAGCCTAATTCTTCAATAAAGTTAACTATAAAACGTAGATAGCACAAAGAACATCATGGGCTTAAGCACTATTAGGGCTGGGTAAATACATCTAAGTTGGCATAGCGGTTAAAGCATCAGGCTAAAACTGGGGGACTATGGGTTCTGGTCCCATCTTAGAGACAAAGTTGGTTGGGTGACCTTGGTCCAATCACTCCCTCTCAGTCCTAGGGAGACAATAGCAAACTCCTTCTAAAAGGAGTAAACACTGACCCAGAGGCCAAAACAAACAAAAGCCACCTAACCCCAAATCCTCACTTATAAAATGAACTTCACATTATCTGGTACTGGCCATGAAGCTGCTCTTTTTCAATTGTTAAGAGTCTTACTTCTTGAGAGTTCTTGAGACTTGACAGACCACTCTAAAGCTGTGCCTAGCTATGCCACGTAAGCCTTGCAATCCACAAAGATGGAACTTCATATGTGCTCCTTTTGTTGCAAAAAACTTCTTTAGTTTTATTATATATACATACGTATAAAATGATATTTATTGTGTAACTTTTTATATTATCTTATTCACTTTAGTTATACTTTATAAACTCCTCGAGTATAATTTTGTACAGTTTTTAGACATTTAATTTATACACAGACACAATGTATGTATGTATGTATGTATGTATGTATGTATGTATGTATGTATGTATGT
>BLBF01000004.1:45409207-45440482 GCA_015471245.1 Laticauda colubrina | reverse complement strand
TGTATGTATGTATGTATGTATGTATGTATGTATGTATGTATGTATGTTTATGTGGTGGGATTCAAAATTTTTTACCATGGATTCTGTGGTCATGGCTTGGTGGGCATGACAGGGGAAGGATACTGTAAAATCTCCATTCCCTCCCTACTCCAGGAGAAGGTTACTGCAAAATCCCATTCCCTCCCCACCCCACCAACCTACTTTCCAGGTCCATTCTCTTGTGCAGGACAACCAAAGAAGAGCCAGCCAATCAGCTGGGACTCAGGAGGCAGAGAATAGATGGAGACAGGGCCAGTCAGAGGTGGTATTTGCCGGTTCTCCAAACTACTCAAAATTTCCGCTACCACTTCTCCACAACTGATCAGAACCTGCAGAACATACCTTCTGGTATGTACGTAAGTATGTATGTATGTGGAATATTTCGTACAGTCCTAAAAATCTAGCAGCTGGCAATCTTGTCTAGAGCAGAGGCAAGGAATTAGCCCCTATTATTAAGTAGTAATCAAACAGATATAGGTCAATATTATTAATAAATATTACTAACTGCAAGAACAGAGAAGGAAAAGCAATATTTTACAAATAAGCTTTTCATGTCCCTGTCTAAGTCTAAGTTCCCTTTTAAGAAAACATAATGATATAATTTAACAAGCAGCACGGAGTGCTATTTATAACTCTCCCCATGAGTTATTCAATAAAACCATGGTCCCCATTGACTTTTGCTGCTGATCACCATTTGTTTCTTGTCTTGTCTCTCTTACTTCCACTCATCAACACTGTTATGGAGACTACCTCCTCAGTTGAAGATTTAGCAGAAACTCTTTAGGCATGTCCTCTTTAGTTATAGCACATCCAGCTACGACATTTTCTTTTATCATTTTAGATAGAATGGTAGAAAGCCTTGGGTTCACACAAGCTTGTAGTTTTATGATCTCTGGATGAATATTGCAGTATTTTCTTGGCAGATAATGCTAATTCATGACTGACATTTTTTATTTGTTATTGACTTCAGTCCAACTGAAATCAATCATAATCAAGATCCAATTGAACAATTAATCATGTCTATGTAATACTCCATTTGTTTCAAAGAACCTTAGTCATAATTCATTTGAGCTAATCTGAGACTGATATATTTTCATATATTACTTTTACTGTGCTATTCTTTTTGTTTTATTTTAAATTTTCTTGGATTTTTCCTTTTTGTTTAAGAAAAGTTCTATTTCTAGTTTTAGAATCTGTCAAGCAAACTAGAGATTGGACTGGATTCAAAGAATTATGTATCTAATTCTAACTCAAGCCCAAAGTAAAATCTCTTTTAGAACTTGGAGGAATTTCCAAACTTCAAAGACATTCCAAAAGAAATGGTATCCTAGAGTTTTTCAAACTGTTTTTCATGGAACTCTTCCATAGGACCAAGAGGACAGGAAGAAGGAGGCCCAGGGTGTCCATAGCAATTTTCTAAGGCGAAGCAATCTAATCCCAGTCATTGTGCACTGATTTGTTTGTTTGGATGATATATTAATATCCCAAGTCATTTTTAATCGTATTTGCCCACTGCCCATTTTGAGTACATAGCAAAAAGAAGAAACTTGAGAATTCACAAGATTTATGCTATTTGGAACAAAACTGTGATTGAATATGGATATTCTGCTTCAGGTTGGACTAGATGACCTACAAGGTCCCTTCCAACTCTGGTTATCTGTTATCTGTTATATTAGAAATATTATTTTACATTCATAATATCAGTTTGTTTTTCATATTTCAAAATAATAAACAAAGGAGCTTTCTACGATGGTAATTGGAGCATCAATTTTTGTAAAATTCAAATTACTTAATTACATACAGTTGATTATATAAAATCCAACCCCTTTAGTTTTATTGCCAAATTTCTATCTCCAGACCTTTGCCTCTTGATCAGGGTTCTGGGATTTTTTAAAATTAAGGTTAGCTTGAAAATGCCCTGTTATGTGGATCTTTTGCTTTAAAAAAATAGCACTTTTGATTTTATCAAGCTTATTTGATAATCTTTAGACTTTTAGACCAGAGGTCCCCAACCTCTGGCACCAGTCCCTGGCATGCCAGCAACTAGGCTACACAAACAAGCGAAGCTCCATCCATGGGATGTAGGCAATATCCAAAATCACACCCCCTCTTGTCCACAGAAAACCCTTTCTCCACGGCACTGGTCCCTGGTGCCCAAAGGGGCTGCTGGTTTAGATAATTTATTCTATATGCATTTGAACAGATAGCAAAATAAAGTGTAGATAACTTTAAAAATTTATACTATGCAGAACAGCCGTTGTGAAATTTATGTAAAGGAAATAAATGAATACCAGCAAATAACTGGTATTTTTACAATGACAGTTTAGGTTGCATGATCTCTGTGACTGTGAACACTGAATAATTATATAAAATTGGCATAAAATCTCTGCATAATTGTGTTAAGTGTCACTTTAAACCCTAACATGACCTTCAAATCAACATGATTTAGTGAATGTTAAGACTGCATTTTCATTTTTGACAGTAATGAGATTATTTTTCAGACTTAAGCATAAGACCTTATCTATCAGTGAATCATAACATGATAAGCAACTTTAAACATAAATACTGTAAAAATAAATATACAATTGCTACTTAAATGTCTCTTGTTTAAAATATTAGATGTTTATACTCTACGGACTGAAATATTTATGTAAAGGTCAAATAAAACTGCATTCCAAAAGCAACATTTATTAAAAAAAAAATTCAAACTGTTCCTACAAGAAAGGAGGCATCCACACTTATAAGATATGGAGTACTAATTTATTTGCATTCTGTTATGATAGCAGTGTCACCTGGAACAACATGACTAAAAATCATTACTTGCAAAATATTATATATGAAAGGTATTTTGAAAGCTTGAAAGCATAGATATATGTGAATAAGCCATTAAACTACCCATATTTTAAAATAAACAGTTTTGCATATTGGAATTAAAAGATTTTATAATAGGATTGAACATGATAGTATTATTATGATGCTTGATTAGCCAGCTGACAAAAATGTTATTGTGCTGTTGCTTATAAGGAGTACTAGTATTCTAGTCTTAGCAGCTGTTATTCCCAGTAATAATTTGCATTTGATGCAGAAAGAATGTAACAGTTCAAGTACTTAATTGCTTGAAGAGTGTGGCATAATAAGTATTGCCATTTCAGTAACTTCATGCAAACTGTATTCTGCTGTTAAGTTTATTAAGGTGGCTGCATTAAGCAGCAATAAAGACACCAAAACTGTTACTTAATTGGTGTCAGATGCAGGGAACCAGAATGACACTGTGAGCTGGCCAGAGAAGTTTCTTTTATTACTATCACCCATTTATGGGAAGTGCAATCTTCTGGGAACAACCAGATAAGGGATCCCGGAATTTTTAGTAGGAGTGGAGGGTTCAAGTTTCCATTGCTTCCTCCCCTGCAGGGATTTCAAGCTAGCCCTTAACTCCTGCCCACTTTAGTTGCAGATTCTGCCACAATTGGTCCATTTTATCTTTATTGAGGACAATGCTTTTGGTCTTGAGTGTGAAATTAACACGTGTCAATATGCTGTGTCTTAGGAGGTGAAGTTACAGCTTTGCTTGAATCAGAGGCTAAACAGGCAGATCAGAGGCTAAACAGGCAGACGCTAAACAGACCATCACTTTAGGAAAGCTTCAAGAGACATGAGCCTGAACAAGACAGAGTTCAGGCAATGAGGAGGTAGATTCTGGAGGGTGACTAATTGAAGAACATGTTGCACCTGCTATGCAAGTAAGGTGATGATCAGCACATCATCTTGAAAAGAGAAACACACTGTTCTTGCTCAACTTCAAAACTATGCCAGTTTCTGAGGTTATATAAAAACAACTTCCAAGCTCTTGCCCTCCACACAGTTGGAGTTGCCCCAGCTCTTCATTTTGGCTAATTTTGACCTTTGTACTGACTTGTGGAATTCTCTGATACTGATATCCTGGTTTGTTGCAAGGAATTCTTTCCTCTCCTAGCAGGAAATCATGTTACAAGGCAAGATATGGACCTTTTAAAGTCTTAAGTGTTCTCTGGTTAATTATTCATCTGATGCAATTATCAGAAATAAACCATAACATTGAAAAGTATTTAATCTATTGTCCACTGCAATACTAGCTGTACATACTATCGCAAAATTTCTCAATATTGGGTTTTTCTCTTTTCTTTCATTTTTCCTTTTTAATATTCTGGAATGTTAGAAACAAAATTACATGAAGAGCCTTGGGATTATATTATCTGTCCATTAACAGGATTTCCCAAGAACAGAATGGGACCAAATTTTGTGGTGGTGGTGGCAGCAATAAGTCAGAAAAAGGAATACAGAATTTCAGTGTAGGATGAGACTATAGATGGGATTATAGAGGAAAAAATATGGAGAAAAATAATCCTCTCATGCTTTCCAATGGGAGAGTAATTGGGTAGCAGCTTGAAAGACTGCTGACCATTCAATTATGAAGCTCCACCTTACCTAGTAGCATGAGCCAGAGTGGAATTGCTATTAAGGGAAAAAATCTGCAAGAATTCTGCATGCTTCCCCTACATATTGTGTTTTAGCAATAATTAATGGTATTTAATGAATGTGACCCTATTGTCTGCAACTATATCTACTGAGTATGGTCCCTCTGTGTTTGCATGCATCCTGGGAGTGATTATCCATGGGATATTAAGAAGTACTTCATAATAACTTCTCATGATGCTCCTAAAATGTGTAACTCATGAATTAATGAACGGTAAAGTAATAATAACTACACCAATCCTTAGTACGGGCAACATTTACTTTGTGAGCCAACCTAATTCTAAATGAATGACTTAAATTCTTGTGGAGTCATAAACTTAGCTACACATATGAAAAGTTTTCATATTTTTCTGGCCAAATTATTTAGGTACTAATTTTACTTGCATTGAATTTAGTTGAATTCACTGTTTTATCCATTCAATGTGAATATGCTGGTTAAATGTCTTCTTATTTTTTGTTAGGCATTGATTTTATAATTCTTTTCCCAAATTGGCTAATTTTTTTAAATTTTAGAAGGGCATGTAAGAATTAAATATTTTCAAGTATTTATTGATACTAAATGCTCTTGTTACCTGAGTCACTTCTTTGCATTCCTCCTATCCTAGGATCCTTCCAAACTCACCTTTTCTTTTTCCAACCTATTTATATTCTATTACAATGATAAAAGGAACTGATTTGGACAGAATGTCTCCCAAAGAGATTTAAAATCCTTTCCTATTCAAACAGGACATTAAAATTGAAAATATTGAAAATATCTTCTGGGAGAAAATGCTGACTTTTTAAGAATTTGCTTTAAATATTCATAATGGCATAAAAATAATGAAGCAATTAATCCTAAAATACTTACGCCAAAATCTTATTCTATTCAACAAGCTTGCTATGACATTTATTTAGAAATTCAGTCTTACTTTTTGAAAATTTGCCTTATTTCTTTTTGAATTATGTTAATTTATGTTTTATATTTATAGACAGAAGTTGTATCTCCCGGGAGTTTATTCCAACCTATTAATATTGTCATTCTAAATTATCAATGAATCAGCTCCTGGGAAACCTGGGAGTCATTACCTCATATTCTTGGGAAAATTTCAAGTTGTCATTTGCCTTCAGTCTTTCAATGTGATCTGCAAGTTCTAAAATAGGTATTGGTGGGTGGCTAGCCATACCTGTTAAAGTAGAAAAAAGATGAAATTGAAAAATAATGAAAGACAAGTACTAGTACAAAATTTTTAAAATATAGCAATTAAAATGGCTATAAAATGTGTAAATAGTAAAGATGTTTTAAGGTGATAGAAGCAGGCATATAGTCACTTAAAGCAAGACATGCTCTAATTACAAGCAATTTTCCCAAACAACCATTCTCTAGTGTTAGAATGACTATATATATATATATATATATATATGTTTATATATATAACAATATATCATTATATACATATACATTATGCCAAAGTTTAATGAAGTTGGCTAAGTGCAAAGAATGAGATAGTTAGACCTTATGTTCATTTCTCTTTGAATAATAATTCTTAATATATATAATCCCTTGTCTTGAACTGTGTGAAATGGAAATGGTGTTGGACTTAGGTGAACAGAATGTGAATCGAGGGCAAGGAGAAACCAAAGAGCCCTAAAGAGTTAGAAGAGTTGAAGACAAAATAACTTATGAGGAAAACTAACTTGAAGAATGTAGGTTACCAGGGTAACCAGAGAAACTTGGTCCTGCAATAAGATATTTCAAAAATAAAACAGGGGAAGAAAAAAAAACTAATGTGTAATTATAAAATTGAATGAAATAAATTAATAGCTTGGTTCTTAAGAAAGTGGGTTTCTTGTATTTGAAGAATTGGAGAAGTTGATTAAGACAAAGAATAATCTAATGATTTTTCAAAACATGTTACAAAAATTTTGGACATTCACATGCAGCTACGGATAGTCAGAGTCAACATGCACTGCAGCTTATAGACAACATAATAAAGACAAGATTGTACATCAGACATTTAAAGCTTCAAAAATGTTTCCACTAGTAGCAGATTGTAGTGGCAGGGGTTGTACAGAATCAGTTTTGTGAAACACAAACATGCAGTTCATCCTACTTTCTCAGAGAAAAGATAAAAATCTCAACCCCGTCCCTTTATCAACCCCCAGAAATTACCTACAATCTACTTCAGGTGTAAACATCTTTGTCTACAGATGGAAAAACAATGAAAGTTTAGAAGGATCCGGGAAGGAATGGAGTGGGATGAGATGGGATAGAAAAGCGACAGGGTAAATTGGAGACAGCGTAAAGGGGCAAAATGGGGTCAACTAGCATGATCTGCCAAGCTAAAGATATTAGCAAATCCACAAGTATTTGCTCAAATGAATACATATTTTTTCAACTGCTCATGGTGGATGATTTTCCACCCATTCACTGTATTTCCCATATGTAAGCTCGCCTAAAATAGCTTGTTGTAGGGAGACATAAAATTGGTTAGAGTTTTAAACTAGCAAACCCCAATGGACATTATGTACAAACAAAAGAAAGATGGCAACTGAAAGGAGGAATGGGTGGCTCAAGCTAGAAGCCATATTTTCCATAGGTCAGGCTGTTTAATCACTGCAACTTTGAAAGATGTATTCTACAAAAGATAGTTTGCATGATGCTACACAGCTTTATGTGTCATGATCTGGAAATGATAATATAAAGATATGAATTACATTTGCTATGTCCTTACTAGGGTTATAGAACTTTTGGCTTAATGAAGGAAGGGTCATCACCAGCATGTCATTTAAATCCTACTGGTGGCACTGAAGATAGCACTATGGAAGATAATATGATGCGGCAGAACTAATTAGATACATAATAGTTCTTTTGATTGGTAAGCATACAAAGTGCCCACACATTATGGAAAGGACTACCAGAAAGGAAAACAAAAATATTTTTATTAATTTGGGAGATGTTTTAGTATCTCTCATATCTTTGTATGGAATATTTAATCTGGGTGATTTGTTTTAGAAATAGCAAATACATTTTTAATCCAGATTGAGCATCCCAATGACACAATATAGAAAGAAAGAGAAAAAGACACAAGAAAATGCTAGGCTTATTCAGAAATGGAAGCTGAATAATGGAACATCTAAAACAGTGAACAGAGAAAATAATAGACAAAGATGTTTAGACCTTTTCGAGCGAATCGTGGGAGAGAGTTATTATCATATAAGGATTGAGTGGTAGTTTGGCTAGAGAGGGAAGACACAGAGCCAATCAGGGAGGCGTAGGGGACTGAATTACTGCTCAAAGCTGTAAAAAGTAAAGCCAATTGGAAATGGGAAAGAAATTAGTAACAGCAGTACACCATCATATTAAATCAGTTTTTACAGAGACTGAGGTACTATTCTGCATGCACAGTACAATGTGGACATTCAGAACTGAGAAAGAGACAGAAAGGTCAGACTACCCTAACTTGTTAATAGACAGAACTGAACAGTTGTATCAGTAAGTTATACTATTGCTGAACTGGATCTCAATACTCAATTTCATATTATTGAAAACCAAGCTATCAATCATATGAAATAATAGATAAGTTCTAAATAATAAGCCTCAAATGCAGGCTTATACAGAAATAACAAAATCTTCAATGGTCTCACTCTTTAGTAGAGATAAGTGGTCCAAGCTGTTAAAATCATGTCCCATGATTTTAACTATTTTTATTGTACCCATATTGAAATATCTCAGACAAGAATTCCTTCTGTATTTTGATATTTATACATCCATTATCCTCCTATAGGGAGGCATTTGATTCTTATCAAGATGTGGTACACAATTTGTTCACTTATTTAAGCAGAAGGGATAAGTTTATTTAAGAAGAAAATTAAACCACTTCTAGAATCAACGATCTATTACTGTTATGTTTATGAGTTATATAAAATGAATGCCTTTTCTTAAATTTCATAATAATCTCATCAAAGGAAATAAGTCAAAAAGTAGTACAACTGTGTGTAGTTTTCCCTCCCTCCCTCCCTCCCTCCCTCCCTCCCTTCCTTCCTTCCTTCCTTCCTTCCTTCCTTCCTTCCTTCCTTCCCTTGACTTCTCTACCTTTTATTCCATACCCACTATTTATCATTTATACATTCTAAAGCATATACTACATACAGATGATTATAATTTATATTTATTTAGCTTGAAAATGAATTTGCTTTTTTGCTATATAACTGGCAACTAAAGGCCAAATACTGTCCTCAGCATGTTCAAGAAATTTCAACTGGTAATGGGCTTCTGCATTTGAGAGTCCATTTTAACTTAAATACTGTAGAATACAGATGGCTTGTTGTTATGAATCTGGAAAGCATCCACTGTTGATGCATATTTGCATGACAATGTATCCAAAGAGCATTTTTATTAACAGATATGGGTGGAACAGCATATGCCAATGTTTTCTTCCCTCCATATTGCCCCATTATATTGAAAGAGAGATGGGGAAAAAATAAATCAAACAACACAGAAATGGAAATTATGTAGCCCTGGTGCAAGCTATACAAAAGCAAAAGCATGCATGTATCAGATTTAATTGTTAAGCATCCCATTTGCCCAGGTATATTAGAGATACAGCATTCTTTAGTTACTAACTACATCTACTGTCCGGTGATGTATGCTTCTGAAGAAAGTAATAATTTTATCATGCACATAAGAAGCTATGATATATGCAAAGAAAAGCACATGAGCAGTAGCATCTTTCTTCTCATTTATCCCAAGAATTAAAAAATGCTAAATGTTCACATTTGCTCAGCTTCCCATGGGGAACAAAGTAAGAAAGCAAATACACCTTAAGAACAGGTTCACTGAAGATGGATTTAATGAATATATATCATCTCTTGGGATTACTGATTATGTTCAGAAAACATCCTCAAGTAGTTTAAATTCTTCTCCAGCCTATTATAAACTACTTTACATTTAACCTGATCACCTTATGCTCTGTGAACAATCAGAGATGCTTTCTACATAACAGAGATTCTGATGTAGTCAAAGGCTAGGTTCTGATCACCTTTTATTGGCCAGTTTTGGCTGTTGCAAGGATACTCCCTTTCATTCAGGTTGCTGGGGACCTCTCTTAATGGCTACTTTAGTTTTGAAAGCAAAAAGATGTGAAGACATCTGGTTCCATAGAAGTGTCCACCTGCATAATACCTGATCAGAGCTTTGCAATGCATAGGTCAAATGTTATCTAGACTGTCTATATACATCTATATGCAGGTCTAAAATATATACGTCATCTCTCAAAAGACCATCAGGCTTGGGTAAAAAATAGGCCCTCATAGCATAGCAGCACTGATTTATCCTTCTGGCTTCATTCAGCACTGCTCTTCTAACAGGGTGTTGTTTTTTTTACAATAAAGATAAACAGGCAGAGTAACATCATGGAAAGATTTATATTTGTTAGGGATAACATTGTTTACCCTAACTGGTTTAGGTGAAATAATAACTATGAATCATAGTTAGTGTATGCAGCTTTAACTGTGAAATAGCAATTGTGGGAGTGGTTATGAAAACCATTTAAAAGTAGCAAGTCTACAGCTTGCTCGCACTCTCTCTCTGGCTTTGATGATCCCTGATTACTGCTTGGAATCAAGACTGCATAGTTCGAACGGGAGAGACAACAAAGGACTGATCTGTAAGTGAACTGACATAGGATATTCTACATGGACTTTGCTAACTGAATATCCCTGAATGGACTGACTACATGGTAAATGATATTTGGACTGTTATTTGACTATGCCATAAACTTATACTGGAATAAACTATATTCTTGATAGCACAAGCGTATCTGTTATTTTTACTGTATGTTAATAAACATACAAGCTTAGCTCACTCATTTATCTGTGTGCCTATCTGACTAACGCTGCACATTCTGTTTAGCTTGTCTGCCTAACCCTGGTTGGGGAACCCAGGCTTAACAATATTTATCATTCTTAGAGAATGGACATGTCCAAATGTAGACATGTGTCTGTTGCTGCTAGTTCTCCAATTGCATGGAGTGATTTTTAGAATGGGAGAAATCTGCCATATATGCCCCATTTTATATCTTTTGGTATCTGCGTGTTACACAAGTGACTTTGCATATGGACATGACTATAAGAAACAAAAAAAAAAAAAGGTAAGAGAAATGCTCCAGTCATCACATCTGATCAAGGATGTGATCAAGGTTTTAGTTTAAGAAATACAAGAGGAAGGTAGCAAGAAATCGCCTTCCCTTGACACAGCTTACATTTGAATCAGGCTTTTTGTATGCAAGTAGTCTAGTCAGGAAGAAGCATGTAATCAAAGCATCAAGAGATGACTGGATCATTATGTACAGTCTCAATCCTACTGCTCATGGATTCATTTGACATAGATTTAGTATTAAGAAGAATAGGTTTATTAATTAATAACTTGAAATTTTAGGAATGAAATTTTTACTCTTTTTTGATTTTTCAATTTTTTTTATTAAATTTGTTTTGTTGTGTTGCTGCAAATATAAATAATATTATTTAATAAATAATATTAAAACAATGTGGTTACTTCTACCAGCAACTTTTGCAATGAATCTTTAGGAATCTTTTTTCTGTGATTTTCAATTATAATAGATCCAAACTCCTATAATCTATAATGGGTATAATATCCAATAATGAAAAAGCTGCAATTCACAGTATGTTCCAAAATTTAATGAGGGTTCCTCTCAAGTAAGAGATTGAAATAGTCATTTGAACATTCTCCTTCCTGTAGTCATAAATATCACATGGATTTGCAAAAATGTTAATGAGAATTTGGATATGTACCCCTGTAATATTGTCTCAACCATATCTTCTATGAAGACAAAATTGGATCCAGCTTAGATATTTTTGAATAGATATAACTCAATTGGTTTGACATGTGCCCTTTTACTATGATATTAGTTCTATTCAGATATTTGAAACCAGTATAAACCAATATCTGGTTACTTCTGAAGACTTAAAAGTAGTAGCAGTAGTATATTGGACATTGTCCTATTCATATTGACAGAGAGGCCTTTACATTTATCATGCTAACTTTGACAAAGAAGAACAAAGGGCAAATTTACTGACTGCATTCTCCTTTTACCTTTTCATATGTTGGTTAAGTGAATTTCTTCATGTCTGAAAAGCGATTTTCAATTCATTTTGTTAAAAACACAGGTACTATATGGAGGAAAACTGAGGAGAAGGCATTGTATGGATTTACCCTTTGAAAACATTTGTACGTTACTTCCCACTAAAAAGTCTCAAAGTGTTTGAGACTCTAAAAATATCAAATTGTGTCAAATTTCCTGCCATATTAAAATTTATTATAGAGACAAGAGGTAAGATTTGAAAACTGTGAAACAATCATTAAATTGAAAGCTGCAGTAATTCCAACTGTCCCTAATAGTTCTTCAGTTGTTGCAATGTTATTCAACAAGTAATTTGTTGCAACTTTTGGGTTTACTTTCTTTTTACATTAATCTTTTTCATCCATCATGTTTTATTCTTTTTTTTTTATATTTTCATATCAAAATGTGTCAAAATATTATCAAAATATTTTCATAAAATATGTCAAGGAGTTAAACTAAATTTGAGAAACTGAGAAGACAGATTGTTCTCATTCTCAGAAACATATTTTAGGTTAAACTCAAGACTTTCACTCTGCACAAGATAAAGTGCATTCTAGATAATTTAATCCAGAGTACATACTGCTTATAGCGTGACTGAGCTGCATGGGTCAGGCAGTTGATCTCAAATGTTTCTCTTAAGTATTGTTTGCTTTACTTAATGTAAACATAAAAGCCATGCTTGTAAGATTTAATCTATGATGGCAGTTTACATACAGGCCAATAATGGAGTGATAAGCATGCATGAATAAATGGATTTCCAACAGAGAACTGGACGTAAAAGAAACAATAAAGGCTTTAACAGTATCTATATCTAATATATATTCATATTGCAAATATTCAATGCTAATAATTCAATACAGAAAGCATAATTTACTTAATACAAAATGTTACTGAATTTCTATACAGTATGAAAGCTGCAGTGCTGGTATATAACATACAGGTAATCCTCAACTTACAACCACAATTGAACCCAAAATTTCTGTTGTTAAGTGAGACATTTGTTAAGTGAATTTTGGCCCATTTCACATCCTTTCTTGCCAAAGTTGTTAAATGAATCACTGCAGTTATTAAGTTAGTGACACTATTGTTATAAATGAATTTAACTTTCCCCTCGATTTTGCTTGTCAGAAGGTCACAAAAGGGGTTCACATGGTCCCCCGGGACACAGCAACCAACATAAATATAACTGAGTTGGCAAGAGTCTGAATTTGGATCACACGACCATGAGGATGCTGCAATAGTTGTAAGTGTGAAAAATGGTCGTAAGTCACTTTTTTCAGTGCTGTTGTAACTTTGAACAGTCACTGAATGAACAGTTGTAAGTCAAGAACTATCTGTAGTTATTTCTTAACGAGCCACTTTTTTTTTTCTCTTGAGTCTTTTAATAGTTTTTCCTATTACCTCTGGCTTTTTTTCTTCCTTCTGGTGTTGTACATTTTTAAAGAATTTTAAATCCTCATCAAGATGATATTCTAATTAAGACAGTACATGGAACATTTGAGGGAGGAAGGACATGATTATCTTGAATTTATGAACACCATTAAGTATCCCACTCGTCTATCTCCTATCTATGGTCTTCTAAAAATAACATTAATTAAAGATGAAATATTATTAATTTGGTACATCTCACTGGCATAAACCCAAAAGGAAAGAAGCACAGTTTGAAGTAGAATTTTTTTTAAACTAAGTCTTCAATAATCAACAGAAGCAACATAATCAAAGGTAAAAAAAAAAAATCATACAGTATTTACTGCTATAAAACAACAAAATCTTCTATGGGGATATGTTGTTTAATAATTAAAATAGAATATTGCAAATTACCTGGAGTTTGAAAATTTAGGCGTCTTAGTTCTACTGGATCTGTGGGATGATGTGAAGGAATTTCTTTACTGTTGGGGATACTGTTCTTTCTAGAGTCTGTGTCTGCCCTTTTCCTGCATCGAGAAAGTGAATACAATCTTTATTTATTTATTTATTATTGATATTACTACCCCTCTTGCCAAAGCAACATGAGCAACCCATAATTATGTACATTCTAACATATTGTTTTTTATATACACTTAGGATCTTAAAACATCAACACAGAAACCAAGTTCTGTAGAATCAATGAAAATGGCACAATTATGTTAATAGAATAATCTGTTATGAAATATGTTGCATATATTTAATTTTTGGGGTGAATATAGGACAATCAAAATTAAGAACACAGTTGCATTAAATGTTACAAGTGCACTGATTTCAATAATATTTGTACATGTTTAATCTCTGGAATGGACCCAGTGATTATTGAAATCTCAAAATGTATCGAACCTTAAATTTACAGCTTTTCCAAAGCTATTTGAACAAAAAAATTCAGTTCATGTTCAAACTATTGGCTATCGCCTAATTCCTCTGCAGCTCCATTTTTTGAATTGTACCATTTAATTTAAGATGAGGCAAGTTGATTTTATGCTAGCATTAGCAAAACCCAAAAAGTGAATATTTAAGACTGAACTGTTTTTTTTTTTTCTTTTATAAACATATTCAAAGAAGCGAATCTCTATGCTGAATGTTATTTTATGGCATCTTGATTTTTTCATACCGTATTTACCTGATAATGAGATAAATTCTTTCAAAAAATGACTTGTAAATTGGGGTCACTTTTTTTTCTGATGATGTGGTTGAAAAAGTGAATTAATATGAAATTGAAATGTCTTCTGATGTTTTTACTGGGAGATACCTTTGAGAATATGATTAGTAATGCCCAAGGTTAGGGAGGACACCCTAAACTTGCTCAGTCTCTGGTGAATTTCAGTACTAAACACACCTTCTTTCCCTGTTTACCTATTTAATCTCCAAGTTTACTTATTTCTCTTTGTTTTCCTGCATCTACCTTTCTACTTGTTCTATTTTGCTGTTTCTGGTGGAAAGTGGGAAGCAGGAGTGTGTGCATGAATATGTGTTCACATATGTGCATGTGAAAGGATATATGATATAGCAGAATACATCAATTAATTGTATAAATGGGATGGCTTATTTCACAGGCCATTAATTTTAGTCAGTAGCTTTGAATTTAATCCCTGTAAGTTTGTTTAGCTCTCTCTCTTGTTATTTTTAAGTGTAGCTTCGAGCAGACTTTCAAACAAATATGTGAATATGTGTAAACATGTACTAAAGTGTTGAACACACATATTTACATTGGGTTCCAGGACCAGTTTCAATTTTAATCTCAAATCCACAAAATGGGTATCTGGACAGTGAACAGGATTTTTAAAGCTTTTTTTTTTAGTTTAGCCTTCATTGTTTTTTATATGTTTCCTTTTCCTTTGGGAAAAAAAAAATATCTTAAACTTCAGGTCTGCCTCCTTTTCCAAACAGTACATTTGTTTGGATTCCTTTAGACTGACAAATATTCTGTTTGGAAACTCAAACAAGCTATTTTTAAACTGTTTTCTCATTTTCCCATTTTCTGAGAAAACGGAAAGCAAGTTTTTAAAAAATTTATCTCACCTGTCAGGTTTACTGCTCCATTATTAAGCGGCAGAAAAAAAGAGAGAGAAAAGTTGAATGTTAGTTGGCCAATGGCAAAGTAAGTTACCATGACAGAAAACGCTCTTTCACAATTAGGGTACAGATCTAGTAGTCCCTAAAACCTTACTGAATTTGATGTAAACATTCTCTACTTGTAGGAAAAGATGAAAAATAATCTCTTTGGAGTAAAGAAACTCAAGTAATAATCTATCACATTTCTTCTCTTGTCTCACTTTGCCTCTTATAAAAAAAAACAAATAAAACCATCTTCTTTTTTTCCCTTAAGAATATATTGTTTTCCCTGGTAGAAAGCATGATTTTTTCCCCCCAGCCAGTTCTCAGACATGGAACTAATTTATATAGCCACACATGGTAATGTCAAAATGAATAAATAGCATGATGATAACAGTGTCAATTGGTAAGAGATGAAACTAAAATGAGGCATGCAAAAGCATAAATTGCAAAACCTACTTCTTGGTTCCAAGAAAAAAAAATACACTGACTATGAGATTGTATTCTTTCCTGAGAAATTATTGCTCTTGTGTGGGGTTTTTTACAGAAATCTAGAAGAGACGTCTAGCTGGATGATATCTTCCTCTGTTAAGAATGAAATACTGATTTTATTCAATGTCTAAAAAGAATCCTTTATGTAAGGAAGCTTCTTTTTTAGTCTAAAAATATTTTCAATGCAATTAACACATCCAAAGTCCACCCTTCTCTGTACACTATTTTGTAAACTTACCTTTTATAAAGTAGAATAGCTATAACAATACAGATGATAAATACAACCGCAAGGACTGGTCCTACAACCCAGATTAAACCCTCTTCCTCTTCTGTAATTGGCTGGGGATTAAGATCCACTGATACAACTGTGTCAGAATATGGGCTGGTTGCATACATGGTCTGGATGGGAGAAAATCTGACTTAATAACATAGTGGGGAATATAAGATATTCTATTGCATATATGCTTAGAACTAGCCATAACAAACTTTGTTGCCTTATCACAGTTAGAGATATAGTGTAAGGCATCCAAAAAGTATCCATGATATCCATGGGCAAGACTTTTCAAACAAAAGAAAAAGGATTGCTGAGATGATCATTCTCGAACACAAGTATAATTGTAAAATAATATTAAAGTAAAATGACTTTTTGCTATTAACAACTTTTTGGGAAAAACAACTACAATAAGCCTTTAACTAAAATGAATTAAATTCAACAAAGCCAACCTAGTAAACACATTTGACAGGTTAACAACCAATTTGAGAAAAAAACTCATGTAACTTGCAAATTGAAATGTTAATATTAGCTGCTCTTCTTTCTCAAATGCCTATTTCCCTTCTTTTTTTATTTTTAAAAATACATTAAAGTTAAAATAATTCAAGCGTGTAACGAACATATGAAACAGATAAATTGCACAACAGTACAATTAGTTATTTAAACCAATTCAGGAATTCTATTTTTTCTTACAATATTTTCTAATTCTGTTACATTTCACTGCTGGTCTGTGGCAAAATACTGTAATTAAAGAAGTCAGCTTTGCATTTCTTGATTAGTTCCTGTTTTCTAAAAATGTTTTGTAAAGAACAACATGATCCGGACAATATGTTTTGACACAAGAAAGAAGAACGTTTAGATGGAAAATTCATGCCTTAGTAATTTTCAAATATTTTAGGAAACAAAACAGAAAATATTCTATAATAATTCAAATGAGGATACCAACTCTGAGAAATGGAAATACTTAAAGAGTTAAATCTATCTTCACTTTCTAGTCACTGTCTTTAATATATGTTGCATTCAGTCATTACCCCTTCAATTTGGGGACAAACTGTATATATCCATATGAATGACATACCATATAGCTTGAAAAAACACACATATCATGGTTTGATGATGCCATATCAATATGAGAAGATAAATAAAGGCAGAAGGAGAAATTAGAGTTGGGCACACTTGCTGCTTCATTGCATGTTGACCTAAATGGTGAGGTTAGCTCCAACCTTTATAGCTTTTTGGAAAGCCCTGAAAATGTGTGGTATTTTTTTTTTTTTTCAGTAGGCCTAGGGATCCCAAAAATTGAAAACCTGTACATTGGTTGCACCATGTATGGTATCTTAATTAACTCGAATGTTGGTTTCACTTACTTAAATATGTAATTGTTTTAAATGTTTATATTTGATTTTAAGATTCCCCTTGTATAAGATGGGTGACCACCTAAATTAGATTAAATAAATAAATAAATCTAGATTCTTTAAAAAGTAGATAGAAAGAATTCTTATAACACAGGTCATCCAAAACATGTAAATATTTTTTAGTATGTAAGAACATGACCAAAGTATGAACTGTGTGGAGATAAGATAAGAGTCTTTCAATATTACATTTAAGGAATCAAACCTGCAGCCAACTTACTGATTCTGAGTGTTCCATCACAGCTAAAATGAAGACAACATATTCTTGGCCGTTTTGGAGCTGCTTGTTCTCAAAACCACCATACTGTTTCTTATCCCCCAGGGTGAACTCAGTAGGAAGAACTTCAAAGTGTGCTGCAATATACGGCTTTAAATCTGCTTCTCTCCCCAAACGAATGCTTCTGCGTTTTCGTGCTATCTCTTTCAGTAGCTTTAGGGTATAAAAAAAAAGAGAAGCAAAAAAAAAATGGAAAGATAATTGTAAATAAAATTAAACTAATACCACAGGATGATAAAAATATTAATATAGTTTTAAGAATCATGGGTTTTGTAAACCATAATATGTCTGAAGAACTATAGGTTTTGTAAACCATAATCTGATTTATAATTCTGTTGTAATCCTATGCACATTTACCTAGGACTATGCCTCACTGCATTCAATAGGATATATATGCAGTATATTAATAAACATGTAGAAATCTAAATAAATATCATGCCTTCTTAAAAAGCCACACCAGAAAATGAAAACAGGTTTCAATACTGAACATTATGATCCCTTCTAGTAACAAACTATTAAGCAGTTTTTCAGAAAAGCTGAATGATTGATATGTTTGATGAATATGTGATTTAATTCTTTCAAATAAGAGGCCACACAGCAATATATTCCTTTTATCACATTAATGGTTCTTGGTAACAGAATTGGCGCAAAATATTAAGAACATGTTATTCTGTCCATTTGAGCATTAATTCAATGTGAATTTCTGAACAGTAGTAAACCACAGCTAAAACAGCACTGACAAAACAATCCCAAATTTATCACAGGGTAGAAATGAAGATTGACAAACAGCAGTGATAGAGCATTGCCTCTGGAAGCAGATGTTGCTTTGTATATTTAATAAAGTCTCTTTCACTGTGTGCAACAGCAGGGAATAAGCTAAAATATTAGTAAACCTGAGAATATAGAAAAAGGATGGGATTATTGCAGGACCAAAACATCTCCATTTGCCCAATAATCATTACAGGCAGTTCTCAACTTACAACAGTTCACTGATTGACTGTTCAAAGTTACAAGGCACTGAAAAATATGACTTATGTCCGTTTTTCATAGTTATGACCTTTGCAGAATTTCCATGATCATCAAAATTCAGACTCTTGGCAACTGACTCATATTTTGACGGTCACAGTGTCCCAGGTTCATGTGATCACCTTTTGTGACCTTCTGACAAGCAAAGTCAATGGGGAAGCCAGATTCATGTAACAGCCAGGTTACTAACTTATCAACTGCACTGATTCACTGTCTAACTGTGACAAGAAAAGTCATAAAATGGGGCAAATGTCTCACTTAACAACATAAATGCTGTGCTCAATTGTGGTTGTAAGTCGAGGGCTACCTGTACACCACTCTTATAGCTTCCTAAGTTCAGAAAGTGAAACCTGGCTCCGAAAACCGATTGCTGACCAAAACTACATATTGTTTTCAAGCAATTAATGTTCTTTAGAAACACACAGACAAATGAAATACATAAATATGGCATTTTTGTTTTTTTAGCATATGAACTGCTTAAAATAATAAATAGATATAATCAAAATAGCCTCTTAGACTGCCAACTGCGTGCCTCAACACAGAACACAACAAAATCACTAATTGACAGGATAGTCTGTTGAAACCCACCAATAAGCTATCTTCCTTCCTTCAGATAAGGGCTGTCACATTTACAGCTAAAGCCATTCAGCTGAGAGCTTCCTGCATAGATCAGATTGGGATCAGTTGCCAAGTCTTACATAACCATTTCATTGAATATTTTTTATATCCAATACATTGTATTATTTTACCTAATTTTATATGATATGATCAATAATATAAATGCAAACAAAACCAAATTTCTGGATCGTAGACACAAAATAAGTAAATAACCAAATGAGCAGCAGAAACAATAATACCAATTACACTGCAAGGCTTCAGAACAGCCACCTTTTGAGGTCTAGGAATACAAATTGAGCAACAGTGTGCAATATTTCAAAGCAGTGATGGCTAAGCTTGTCCATGTCGCATGCCAAAAGTGCCTGCAATGCGCATGCAACCCCCTGCGTGTGCACTGCGTGCCTCTGTGTATGCGCATGTGACTGTGCATCCCCACTGTGCACCTCTGCGCATGCATTCACAACTTTCCCATGTCCCACGTGCATGTGTGTGCGACCCCCCGTGCCCCTCTCCCTGTGCATGCACGTACACATCTCCCCCCACACATGCGTGGCAGATACCTGACAATCAGCTGGTTGGCAGGGGTGCGCACGCATGCGCAGTGGGGCTATTCCAGGTGACCTCTTGCATGCCAGCAGAAATGGCTCTGCATACCACTTCCAGCATGCGTACCACAGATTCGCCATCACGGCTTTAAAGCATTTCCATCAGATGTTACTCATCCAGTCTCTTTATAAATACATTATTCCTTAAGTTCTCCTAAAGTATTCCTGCCACTTCTGATTTTTCCATTTCAGTCTTACCATCACAATTCTAAAGGCAACTTCTGGAAAGCAAAATCCGCTGATTTTAGCAGGCTTCCAATAAGCTGAAGCTAGCAGGATAATTTGCTGTTTTGTTTCAATCAAACTTAGGCCTAACTCATGTAGCTCGCCGTGCAGATTTCAAGTACAATGCTAAGATTAGTATGATTATTCAATATATTTAAAAATGAAGACTGAATGGTCAAATATTAGTTAAGCAACTGACTGTTTTACTACTAAGTATAATTTTGTCTTCTACCAATATTTTCCAATTCGTTGGTTAAGACATTGTGAGTGTTGTAACCTTGACACTTTGGGAAAATTGGAGAAGCCTGCTTTTGATGTAGAAGACTGAGATTCTAGATTAAACCTACGGCAAATGTTTTGTGAGACTTTGGGAAACCATGTGTAAACATGACTTACATCAATGGTTTGCAAAATGGCTTTTTCCACTAGATAGTCCTCATTTAATGATTAGTTGCTTACCAACTATTTAAAGTTATGACAGACTTACCAAAATCTACTTATAACCTGGTTCCAGAGTTTTGATGGCTGTCACCATCTGGGGTCATATGACTGCATTTTGAGTGCTTAGAACTTTATGGCTGATTGCAGCATTCTGCAGTCAAGTAAACACGACTTACGGTGGGTTTTTTGTCAGTTCTCAGCCTCAGTTTTAAGAAAAGGCTCAGTTTCAGAGATCAAAGCAGGTATATAAATGTTGATGAATGTCAATATCATAATCTCTTCCTACACCATGGAGCCATTTCAAATTTCTCCTGGTTTCCTATTTTACCTGCTATTTTAATTTCACTCTCTTACTATAATACATACATTTGAAAATTTGTCCAAAAATGCACAAAATTTCAAATACATTTTCATACTTACAAAAGCTTTCCTAGAACAATCATCTTTGAGTTGCGAGGTATGCCAAATGGCCACAAGCCCTGCATCTGTACAATTTAATGCAAATATAAATAATTATCTCTATTGGTTGAAAGACTTCATGGGACTTTTTTATTTACAGAAATCTGGCCCTTGTGGATTCAGGGAGGTAGAAACGCTCTCCCATATGCTCATATGGTGCCCTTTTTATGTTGTTCCAAGACATACTCTGATCATCTCAATCATTTCCAAATAGGAAGGCCATAGAGATAAATTTCATATTTATTATTTTTTAAGGCATGTTAACCCCATTCTCTCATATCAGGTGCTCAAACGTTTACTATGCAAAACTTTAATTAGATATGTTGCCATATTATTTTTTCCCTTTCCCAAGAACAAATTGCTGCAAGAAACTATTTCACTTTTTACTGTATTTTTATTGTAACGATGGTCATAGACCATAATAAAGACATTTCATAAGCAATATAAAAAAGCAATATATGTTTTCCTAATAGATGTGGCATTTTTCAGTTAGATAGTTATAGAATTCTGAGTTTGAATATAGTTTGGAGAGATATATCCACACAAAAATTGAGACAATGTGAATTCTTATGTTTTTATTCAGAAGTTACATTCAGCAAATGTCCTTTTTAATGTGAATAAATGTTTTCTGTTTGGAACCACTTACTGGGATAATTAATTTTGAATAACTTCTGAACTGCTAAAAGGTTTATTTTTGGTAATTACTGCTACTATTTAAATAAAAATACTATTGTATGTTGGCAAAAAAATACTAGAAATATACTTAAACATTTTTTATTTCTTTTTCCCTCCCAATATTATCTTTGTTTTTAATTTTCTAGTCATTATTTTTTCTTTTAATTTTTATAAGAAAAAGAGTGACTAGAAATGTGGAAATAAAAAAGAAATAGAAAACCTTTAGGTATATTTTCAATAATACTTTGCCAATCTGCACTGGACTAGCTGCTGCTGGCATTGTGTTTTATTGTCCTCTCTTTCCCACAGCCACAAATTAGGTATGGAGTAACATCTGCCAGTGCATATGGGATCAGAGCAGTGCAAAGTTCCATGCAGAAAATAGGTTTTCAATGACTTTAGCATTGAGTTTGAATTGATTCCAGCATTGATTATAGCATTCTTGTTGGTAGAAGAATGCCATTCCCAAAGTATCATCCTACCAGTTGCTCTCTTGTAAGAAAATAATCCAAAATAGATTCATTTTAAACATTGTTTTCTCAGTAGTTCCATAAAATTTTCTTCTACATTCTTAATTACAAGAATGGAAAAATATGGGGAAGATATGAAAAATATGGAAAAATATGGGGAAGATTCTACCCTTACTAAATGTTTCTGAATTAGTAAGGTAGCCAGCTACCCGGTCTCTGGCACTCTTCTTGGTCACTCGGAGGTGTGCCCAGTCTCAGGGGTGAAGGGTCCAGGTGCTGTGGTGGTGGGTGGTGCTGGAATGCCTGGCCCCGAGAGCACAACAGGTGACGGTGTGTTGAGAAAGCTCTCGGACAGCTGGCTTAGCCCCGTGATGCTGAGAGGTCCTTCCTCCATGCCATGGGGTGTCAGCCCCAGTACTGATGACAGATGTACTGAGGCCGGGCTTGGCTGTGGGGTGGAGGAAGGAGTAGTGTAGTGGGGCTGTCTGCTCTGCAGCTAGGTGAGGACTGGCATGGGTGGTATCATTGGCGTGGGTGGCATTGCTGTCGTCGGTGGCATAATTGGCGTGGGTGGCATCGCTGTCATTGGTGGCATCATTGTCGTGGGTGGCATTGGTGGCATCAGTGGAACAGGTGGCAACGGTGTCGCCCGATGACTCTGTACCTTGACTGGGAAGGGCTGCTGCCTGTGCTGCTGAACCTCCTGGTAGCCGTAGCCCTGGTAGGTGAGGGCCTGTGGGAAGCCTTGGAATGGGAGGGACATCACCTGGGGTGGAGGAGCAGACCTGGACTGGGTGGGAGCAGGTTCCTCTGGGTCTGGAGGGTTGTGAAGCAGCTCGGTGATCCGGTCCTTCACCAGCTGGTACTGTGGATCCGCCATTTCCTTGAGGGTCTGGTTGACATAGGTGAGGAAGGGCTTGCGGTTGAAGGATGAGGAGTCGGTGTGGACCAGCTGAGAGAGGAGATCTATGCTGGTGCGGATGGTGTCCCTGATCTCCAGCAGGACAGTGTGGCTCTGCCCCACCTGCTGTCTGGCTCTCTGCCTTTCTGCGGAGGCGGAGCTGGGGATGGTGGATGCGGGTAGGACTGTGGTGGACTCGATGTCTCCTTTCTCCCACCGCACCAGGGAGTCTTCTGTGCACTCCACCATGCTTACCACACCTGTCCGCGGGTTCTCCGCCGTGGCACGCTCCACAGAAACCTGCCTGGAGACAGGGTCTGACTCTCGGCCGGAAGAGGACTGGCTCTCAGCAGGCTTCCGGAGAGAGAGGGTCGTGAGAGGGGCTGCTGGTGCTCCTCGGTGGCGGACCTCACCCTCCAGGAAGCTGCACCTGGCCATGACGTAGGTCTCTCTGTCTGTCATCTTCACAGTGGCCTGGCCAGATTTCTTGAGGTGCAGCTTCCCGTACCAGGTGTGCATATGTTTCCACCAGCCGAGGAGAACCTCCGAAGTGTAACCCATACTCTCTGCCCTCTCTCTCCAAGCAGCCTGCTTCCGCTTGGTGTCCCTGTACAGCCAGTGTCCCTTTCACCACAGATAGTTGTTCTCTCTCAGCCACTCCAGCACCTCATCCTCGTGCGCCTCCTCAATATAGTATTGCCTCCTCTCCCGTTGTCGCATACGCCTCTTCCTCCCTTTGGCAGGACCAGATGGGCCCTCATCAGAGGGGCTCCCAGGTAGTTGGGGCTGCTCCTCCACACCACCAGCAGCAGCAGCAGCACCAGCAGAATCATCATCATCATCATCATGCTCACCAGCAGGATCATAATCATCATAATCAACATCATCATCATCAGCAGCAGCAGGATCAGCAGCAGCATGACCAGCAGGACCAGGATCAGCAGCAGTAGAGTAAGCATCAGCAGGGCCAGCAAGTCCAGGAGCACGAGCAGGACCAAGATCATGAGCAGGACGAGTAGGACGAGCAAGACCAGGATCACGAGCAGGACGAGCAAGACCAGGAGCACGAGCAGGACGAGCAAGTCCAAGAGCACGAGCAGGACGAGCAGGACGAGCAGGACGAGCAGGACCAGGAGCAGCTTCAACAGAGTAAGCCCCAGCAGAAGCCCCAGCACCAGCAGAAGCACCACCGCCAGGAGCAGCTTTAGCAGAAACCCCAGCAGAAGCAGAGTCAGGGGCAGGGGGCAGGAGGTTGGCCCTGTCCCTCTTGCCAGGGATGGTGGCAGGTTGCTGAGGCTTTTGCTTCCTCCCCATGGTTGTGGGGTTGCTGGCTGGCAGGGAGGTTGGCAGGTACCAAGGCTGGCAGGAAGTCTGGCAGGAAGTCTGGCAGGAAGCCAGGCAGGTAGGCTGCCAGGTAGGCTGGCAGGAAGCCTGGCAGGTAGGCTGGTAGGAAGCCTGGCAGGAAGCCTGGCAGGAAGCCTGGCAGAAATCTGGCAGCAGGCAGGCAGGCAGGCAGGCAGGCTGGCTGGAAGGCAGGCTGGCAGCAAGGCTGGCAGGCAGGCTGGCAGGTAGGCATGCAGGCAGGGCAGGCAAGGAACTCGAAGTGTCCAGCAGCAGGTCTTTCCTCGGAATGCTGGCCACGTGCGAGCTGCTTCCCTTTATATCCGGGGGGGCTTACATAATGCTTCCCCCCCCGCATGCGCAATTTACGCTCGGCATCTGTTCCGCTTCCACTGTGTATCTGCTAGGCTTCCCCTGTGCATCTGCTTTATTCGCTGTGCAACCGCTGTACATCTGCTTCATCCGTTCGGCATCTGTTCTGCATCCGCTGTATCCATTCTGCGTCCGCTTCGCTGAGGCCCCCCGGAAGCCCTGCAGTTGCGCCATCCGCTCCCATCCGCTTCCATCCTCTTGGCTTCCGTTCCGCATCCGCTTTGCATCCTCCCTGAGTCCTTGTTATTCTCTCCGGTTATGCAAATTTTTGCCCCTTTTAAGAGCGGATAACAACGGATGGAACATTTTGCTCATCCGCTGTGTCCTTTTTGCATCCGTTGGCCAGTGTGACATGGGCTTAAATCATGTCATGACTTACTATAGCCCTTTGCATGTACAGTATCAGGCCTGGTGACCTGAGGGATTTTAAAGTCTTCTTAGCCAGTCAGTATGGCAGGATTGGTGCACCCAAAGTTTGTTTTATTATGCAGTGCCATCAGCATACTGGAAACATGCCTTTTCTATCACAGTGCCTGCCTTCTAGATTTAGGGTTCCCCTCAAATCTCGGTAAAATGGCATTCTGGAGGACCTTAAAGATCTGACTATACCCCCAAGCTGCGCCTGGAGCCCTTTGCTGGGTATGGGATACATTTTATTTTTTTTTAAATTTATTGTTAATTATTTTATGTTGTGAAGTACTAGAGTCATTTGAAGTTAGGTAGCAACTAACGTAATGCATGAATAAATTTAAATGTATAAAATTGTGCATCATGATTTTTAACTTTAACCCCCCCATCCCTCTACAGTATCATACAACATTTGAAATCAAGGTAGGTTAATTTTATTGATTGGATATACAAAACACTTTAACATATGAGTAAAATCAGTTAAAAGCAATTGAGAAACAATTTGAAAAACTTCAAGAGAAACCAATAATAGCAAAGATAATACTGTTCAAATCTGTTGTACCAAAGACACTAGCCATTGCATAATGGAAAAGAAAATCACATTTGAAACATGACAATTGTATCTAAGACTTAACCAATTTATTTTTTCAAGTATCTAAGAATACTAGTTTAAGTCCAGCCAGTCTTCTTAATAATATGAAGTTATGAATTTTTGCCAAATGGGAAATTGTATGGAACTTGATAGGTTCCAAGTCCCTTGTTGTGATTGGCCGAAAAGGCCACTTATGGATTGGTTCACTAGGAATCAATCTGGGAAGCCGCCAAGCGGCGGGAAGTATTAAACAAGTATCATTGGCCACAAGCCGCCAGGTAAGCCGCTATATAAAGGGCTGCTGTGGCTTGGGCTATGTTCTGTATCTTTTGCCTCATGGTTTGAAATAAAGACTTGTTTGGAACCCAGTCTCACATGCTTCTTTCTGGACAGAACACTGGCGACAAAGGTGGGTTCGTCGTAGAAGCAGAGACTGAAGCACGCAGCAACCTGAACCGAGCAAGAGAGATGGCCAGTAACAATGTTCCGCCCACACCCTTCAATCCTGATGAGGAAGATTGGGAATCGTATGTCGATTGCTTTCTTATGGTCTTATAAAGCAATGAGATGGAAGAAATCTCAGACCAAAGGAAGAGGGCTGTCTTCCTTACACACTGTGGACCGGCTGTATTCAAAATGGCGAAGGCGCTGGTGAAACCCAGAGATATCAAACTGATGACTTGGTCCGATCTGAACCAAATGGTCCAAGCACATGACACACTGGTGGTCTCAAATTTAATCAAAAGGCACGAATTTTACAAGAGGGACCAGAAATAGGATGAAACCATAGCAGATTTTGTGGCAGCTTTGAGACACATCGGAGGAGCCTGTGATTTCCAAAACATGGACGAGGTGATGAGAGACTGCATAGTTCTCGGCCTGAAAGACTCTACCCTTCAGAGCAAACTACTGAATAGGCCGAACATAACCCTGGCCAAAGCCATTGCAAAGGCAACTGCCGCCGAAGCAGCAAAGAAATCAGCAGCCACTATGCGACAAATGAACACAGTTCCAGACCTGCCAACCCAAACCAGGGAGAAGAAGGCAGAGCGAGGAAAGAAACAGCCCACAGCGACAGCCCACCACGAGAACATCGAAACCCAGAGTGACACCGAAGACGATGAAGATGTCCATAAACTCTATTCAGATAGAAAATGGCGCTAAAAGAGGAGGAATTGGCAGGAATTTCAATGTGTGGGCTGCAGAGGCAATCCCCCGCAGTCTGAATGCAGGTTACTCGATGCAATATGCCGGGCTTGTAATAAAAGGGGGCACATCAAAAGGGTCTGCCGCAACAAAAAGAGCTATAGTCCAAAAAGACACGGTAGCACCCCCCCAGACACGATGACAGACAAGCCAGCAACAGATGGAACCACAATAAGAGAACCAGTGACAGAGAAGAAACGCATCAGACAGTCACCATCAGCAATGCCAGGGCGGAAAGCGGAAAAAAGGTTCTGATAGAGGTGAGCATCGAGGGGAGACCCTGCGAGATGGAAGTCAACTCAGGGTCATTCCTATCAGTGGTATCCTGGAATACCATCCGGCGCCTAATTCCGAACATTAAAAAGAGAGAACTACAGAAACAAAAACTAGTGTTAAAAGACTATCAGGGAAATCGAATTCCAGTAGTAGGCCTTGGACATTTTCTAGTTGAATTTAAACACCATGCCGAAGTCTTGCCTCTGACTATCGTTGACCGCGACTGCCCTAGCTTGTTAGGAATCGAATGGTTCGCGCCTCTGGGAATCGGGATGACCGGGATCAACCGCATCGCTACAACCAACTGGGAGGAGAGCCTGCTACAAGAATTCCAAGATGTATTCGACAGGACTCTAGGCAAGTACCAGGGGACCCCAATTTCATTTAGCCTAGACCCGAAAATAGCCCCCATCCATTTAAAGGCCAGACGCATCCCATTGGTGCTTAAACAAAAAACTGTCAAAAAGCTGAATAAGTTAATCGTGGAAGGGGTTTCAGAACCAATTGACCACGCCAGGTGGAAAACCCCTGTTGTAACACTGGTGAAGCCAGATGGGTCAGTGTGCATCTGCAGGGACTATAAGGCAACCCTGAACCATGCGCTCCAACAAAGCGCATATCCAGTGCCAGTAGTGCAACATTTAATGCACTCGCTAGGGGGAGGAAAAATATTCGCAAAACTTAACCTAGCACAGGCCTACCAACAGCTACCCATTGATCCAATAACAGCAGAGGCACAGATGATAGTAACACATAGAGGGGCATTCAAAGGTAACCGCCTCCAATTCGGTGTTAGCGTTGCCCCAGGCGTGTTCCAAAGTCTCATGGAATGCCTACTAAACGGAATCAAAAGTGTCGTCCCATACTTCGACGATGTACTGGTCTCAGCAAAAAACGCCAACCAGCTAGAGACCAGGTTAAGAGAAGTCTTAACATGATTTAGGAAATCAGGCCTCAAAGTAAAGAGGGAAAAATGTGAACTGGCCACAAACCAGGTCGAAAATTTGGGGTATTTAATCGATGAGCAAGGCATTCACTCCACCCAAAAAAAGGTGAAGGCCATTAAAGACGCTCCAAGAACCAAAAACAAAACTGATCTCCAGGCGTTCCTAGGCCTCATAAATTTTTACAACGTGTTCCTGCCCCATAAGGCAACAATAGCAGAACCCCTACATCGACTGCTAGAAAAAAAAACGCTTGGACATGGGGCCACCAGGAACAGAAAGCCTTCCAAGGTATCAAGGACCTCTTAACATCAGACACCATTCTTATCCAGTTTAGCAATACCCTGCTTCTGACGGTCACCTGTGATGCCTCACCTTTTGGGGTCGGTGCCATCCTGAGTCATCAACTTCCAGATGGTAGAGAGAGGCACCGGTCGCCTTTTACTCAAAGACGCTCTCCAAGGTGGAACGCAATTACAGCCAACTTGATCGGGAAGCCCTCCCAATCGTTGCCGGAGTCAAACGATTCTGAGTACCTTTACAGTAGACCCTTTTCTATCGTAACTGACCACAAGCCTCTTCTTGGAATCCTAGCGGGAAACAAGCCAACCCCGAACATTCTGCCTCCTAGAATGATGAGGTGGTCTGAATTCTTCGCTGCCTCCTCCCACACACTGCTCCACAGACCTGGCAAAGCCATCTCACACGCCAACGCCCTGAGCCGTTCCCTGTTGCCCATCACAGAGGATGACCCTGCTCCAACTACCTCCACATTTCAGCTTGAGACCTGTCCAGAGCTACCGCTGACTGCAGCTGACATCGGGAGAGCCACAGACAAAGACCCTTTGACAGCGCGCATACTGAACTGGGTAGGTAAAGGCTGGCCAGAAGAAAATAAAAACACTGAGACTTTTAAAACTTTCCGTGCCAGACAGACCGAACTGTCTATTGAAAAGGGGTGCATCTTATGGGGTGACAGGGTGGTAATCCCAAGCAGCCTCCAAGAAGACGTCCTGGGCATGTTGCACGAGGGTCACCCGGGCATAGCCAAAATGAAAGCCCTGGCCAGGAGTTACGTCTGGTGGCCAGGGCTGGACAAAGACATTGAACGTTGGGTGGCAACATGCCATGACTGTCAAAAATTGAGGCCTAACCCCCCACAGGCACCAGTCAGAGAATGGGAAACTCCCTGGGGTCCATGGTCTAGACTACATATTGACTTTTCTGGGCTAACAAAGGTGAACACCTTCCTAATAGGTGTGGATGCCTATTCGAACTGGGTAGAAGTCATCCTTATGGCTTCCACAACCATCAAGGCAGTAATAAAACAGCGAGACAAACTTTTCACTACACATGGGCTGCCTGATGTACTGGTGTCAGATAATGGGCCCCAATTTACAGCATTAGCATTCGAACAGTATCTGGCTGCCCAGGGTATCTGACATGCTTTAACAGTGCTGGCCCATCCAGCTGCAAACGGCAGAGCTGAACACATGGTTCGGTACACTTAGGAGGGCATAGATAGAATGTACAAGGGGGACGTGCAAGACAAACTAAACTGACGACTAACTCTACAGCATATTACCCCTAGTAGCACTACAAATAAAAGCCTGGCTGAACTTTTAATGGGTAGGAAACTACGGTCCTACCTGGACAGGTTACACCCTACTTACACCTGGGACAACCCCCCCGACTCCTCCGGAAAATATCGTACCTTTGAAATCGGCGACCTAGTCAAAAACCTCAC
Source organism: Laticauda colubrina (assembly GCA_015471245.1). Classification (NCBI taxonomy): domain Eukaryota; kingdom Metazoa; phylum Chordata; class Lepidosauria; order Squamata; family Elapidae; genus Laticauda; species Laticauda colubrina. The sequence continues at coordinate 45,410,533 of BLBF01000004.1, read as the reverse complement.
CGGGGACCCCTCATGGCTGCCAGCCACCATCACACAAGTCACAGGCCCCTGGTCCTATCGACTAATGCTAGATGATGGGAGAATGGAAGCGGCACATAGACCAGCTTAGTTCACGCAACCTAGAACAAAAAACCACTGCAGAACCAAAACTAATAAATTCCGACGATAAAACAACCAAGGAGGGAGGGAAGTACAAATAAATATAAAAGGGAGAGACGAACCTCCCATAACAAGACAACAAACTCTGCAAAATGACAATCTAACCAAAAAAAAGAGCACTCACAGTTAGATAAACCCCAAGAAAGAAGTCCAGGAGCTGGAGAGCAAAGCGAGGCCTTCCTGGAAGGTGGCAGCCAGGTCAGCTCAACCAACCTGGGCAAACCAGGAGGGAGTGGCGGAGCCATCTCAACCAGCCCAAGAGACTCATGGCTGACTCACCCTTCCAGGAGGTTCCATGGAGAAGGTTGAGAGAAATAGCGATCCCGTCGGAACCGCTTGAAGACCAAAACAAGACTGAGCCGCGCAGGTCAACGAGAACAAGCCCCACCTACCTGCGCGATTACGTCACCCATGTTGTACTAAACCAAAGGGGGAGGGGTGTTCTATATGGAACTTGGTAGGTTCTAAGTCCCTCGTTCTGATTGGCTGAAAAGGCCACTTACGGATTGGTTCACTAGGATTGGTTCAGGGAAGCCGCCAAGTGGCAGGAAGAATTAAACAAGTATCATTGGCCACAAGCCGGCAGGAAAGCCGCTATATAAAGGGCTGCTGCGGCTTGGGCTATGTTCCGTATCTTTTGCCTAGTGGTTTGAAATAAAGACTTGTTGTTTGGAACCCGGTCTCATGCGCTTTTTTCCGGACGGAACAGTAATAACACTGTTTCTGATCAACCTTGTACATAATTCAACCAACCGCTTCACAGATGTCCTTATTTGAATACTTTGGATACTGGATACCAAGTATAAAAAATATTAGTTAAAAGTTCATAAACCTTTACTTCCAGACATTCCAAAACTGATACTGCAAAGCTTACTAAGAAAAGTATTTACATTCTCTATTCTAACAACACAAACATCATTGTGAAAGTTATCCAATTGTCTTTGCATGAAATGTATCCAATCAACAAATTTTACAATAAAAAAAAAACCATCAGGACATCCATCCCAGGGGAGATATATATATATATATATATATATACACACATACATACATACATACATACATACATACATACATACATATATATATATATATACATATATATGTGCTGTTCAGCTTCCTTCGGGTATTATCCTGAACAGCACACATGTAAGTACCCGCGATAAC